>JARQOD010000002.1:464074118-464213651 GCA_033576555.1 Oophaga sylvatica | reverse complement strand
AACCTAGGCTTAAACTTTGGAGATGCACCCTCATAGGGATATTTCTTGAGGACAATCAAACCAAGTCCCCACTTTAAACCGAGGACCATCATCCTATGCCGGTTGCAAACCGCTGGGCCTTCTCTTGAGAGAGAGAAGAACAACCTCTCCATACCTGGTCCCAAATCTGCTGCATACGCTCCACAACAGAGTCAACACCCGGACAGACAAAAGCCTCCCTGTCCGAAGAAAATCGAGGTGAAACCAGAATTGCAGAAAAATGGAGACATCAAGGTGGCAGAGCTAGCCCTATTATTAAGAGCAAACTCAGCCAAAGGCAAAAAGAGACCCAGTCATCTTGATCAGCAGACACAAAACATCTCAAATAAATCTCCAAGGTCTGGTTTGTTCTCTCGGTTTGTCCATTGGTCTGAGGATGAAAAGCAGAGGAGAAAGATAATTGAACACCAAGTTTAGAACAAAATGTCCTCCAAAATCTGGAAACAAACTGGACTCCTCTGTCAGACACAATGTTCGCCGGAATGCCATGTAACCGAACCACGTGCTGAAGGAACAAAGGCACCAATTCGGAGGAGGAAGGTAACTTAGGTAACGGACAGGATGTATCATCTTGGAAAACCTATCACAGATTACCCAGATAACGGTCATTTTCTGAGAAACTGGGAGGTTGGAAATAAAATCCATAGAGATATGGGTCCATGGCCTCTTGGGCACAGGTAATGGCATTAACAAACCACTAGGGCGAGAGCAAGGCTTGGAACGAGAGCAAGTCCCACAGGACTGCACAAATTCCCTGACGTCACGAGACAAAGTAGGCCACCAAAAGGACCGACTCACCAAGTCTCTGGTACCAAAAATCCCGGATGACCAGCCAACGCGGAACAATGAATCTCAGACATCACACTCTTCTTCCACTGGTCTGGGACAAACAATTTCCCAATAGGCAGCGCTCAGGTTTATCCTCCTGACACCCCTCCAGAGCCAGTCTCAAATTTGGGCGAGATGGCGGAAAGTACTACACCCACTTTCAAAATAACAGCAGGATCAGATAACTCAGGAGAGTCCGCAAAAAAAACTCCTCGATAGGGCATCCGCCTTAACATTCTTAGTGCCAGGAAGAAAAGAAATAACAAAATTAAAATGTGTGAAAAACAAGGCCCATCTGGCCTGTCTAGGATTAAGTTGCTTGGCTGATTCGAGATAAACCAGATTCTTATGGTCCGTGAGGACCACCACCTGATGTTTGGCTCCTTCCAGCCAATGTCTCCACTCTTCAAATGCCCACTTCATGGCCAATAACTCCCGATTACCCACGTCATAATTACGTTCAGTTGGAGAAAATTTTCGAGAGAAAAAGGCACAAGGTTACTCTTAGAGGTCTCTGGATCTCTTTGGCACAAAACGGCACCTGCCCCAATTTCAGAGGCATCAGCCTCCACCTGAAACGGTAGAGAAACATCAGACTGCCGTAGAACAGGAGCAGAAGTGAATCTCTTCTTAAGTTCCTGAAACGCAGAAACTGCCTCAGGAGGCCAATTCTCCACATCAGAACCTTTTTGGTCAAATCAGTCAATGGTTTAATAATACCGGAGAAATTACCAATAAATTTACGATAAAAATTGGCAAAACCCAAAAATCTCTGAAGAGCCTTTAATGAAGTAGGTTGGACCCAATCACAGATGGCCTGAACCTTGATCGGTTCCTCTTCAATAACAGATGGAGACAAAATGAATCCCAGAAATGAGACCTTCTGTACACCAAAAAGACACTTGATCCCTTCACATACAGTGCATTCTCTCTCAAAATCTGGAACACAGTCCGAACATGTTTCACATGAGAGTCCCAGTTATTGGAAAAAATCAAGATATCATCCAAATAAACAATCAGAAATTTATCCACAAAATCCCTGAAAATATTATTCATGAAGGATTGGAAGACGGAAGGAGCATTAGTGAGCCCAAAGGGCTCACTAGGTACTCAAAATGCCCCTCTGGGGTATTAAACGCCGTCTTCCATTCATCCCCGTGCTTAATGCGAATAAGGTTATACGCCCCCCTAAGGTCAAGCTTGGTAAACCAACTAGCACTTTTCACTCTGGAAAACAGGTCAGAAATCAAGGGTAACGGATATTGATACTTCACAGTGATCTTATAACAAGAGACGATAGTCAATACACGACCTCAATGAACCATCCTTTTCGGCCACAAAGAAAAAACCAGCGCCCAAGGGTGAAGAGAATGGTCTGATATGACCCTTCTCCAGTGACTCCTTGATATAAGATCGCATAGCATTGTGTTCAGGTACAGACTAGTTTAAAAAGGCGACCTTTAGAAATTTAGCACCAGCACTAATTCAATAGCGCAATCATAGCTCCTGTGAGGGGGCAAGGATGCAGATTTACTTTCACTAAATACATCCGAAAAATCAGTCAAAAAGTCAGGAACATCCTGAGACTGGGGAGAGGCAGAAAAAACAGGAGTGTAAGTATTAACATATTGGCAGCCCCAACTGGTCACAGACACAGATTTCCAATCCAAAACCGGATTATGAGACTGTAACCAGGGAAACCTAGCACAATAATGTCATGCAGATTATACAGCACCAGAAATTTGCAACTCTCCTGATGATCTGGTTCAACCCTCATTATCACCTGGGTAGAAAACTGGGGTTTATTCTCCGCCAAAGGGGTAGAATCAATGCCCAGTAGGGGAATAGACTTCCGCAGGGTATCATGGGAAACCCACAAGTTTGGCAAAGTCAAAATCCATCAGGTGAATAGCTGCTCCTGAATCAACAAAAGCCTGAGAGAAAATGTGGACAGGGAGCAAATCAGAGTAACAGTCAACAGAAATTTAGTCTGAACACTACCCAAGACAACTGAGCGCATAAAACGTCTTCCCCGCTTAGGGCAGACGAAAGAGCATGAGAGGCGTCACCACAGTAGAAACATAACCCATTGCGCTTTCGAAACTCATGACGCTGAGCCACAGAAGTCACTCCATCACACTGCATGGGCCCAGGAGCTGGCTCACAAGGCAACACCATCTCACGCATACCTCTGCGCTCACGCAAATGTCTGTCAATTTGAATAGCCAATGACATCGAATCATTGAGACCAGAGGGGACAGGAAATCCCACCATAACATCCTTTACATTCTCTGACAGCCCCTTCCGAAAAAGGGCTGCCAAAGCATCATCATTCCATTTGGTCAGGACTGCCCACTTTCGGAATTTCTGACAGTACAACTCAGCGTCTTCAAGACCCTGATTTAATGCCAACAAGGTTTTTTCAGCTTGATCAGTGACTTTAGGTTCATCGTACAATAACAACCCCAGAGCCAGAAAAAATACATCAATATCATTCAAAACAGGATCCCCAGGTGTCAGGGAAAAAGCCCAATCCTGAGGGTCGCCGCGAAGGAGAGAGATGACAATTTGAACCTGCTGTGCTGCGCTCCCCGAGGATTTAGGTTTTAAGGCAAAAAACAACTTACAGTTATTTTTGAAATTCAGAAATTTAGCCCGATCCCCCAAAAACAAATCTGCCATGGGAATCCTAGGTTCCACAACCGGCAACCCAGCAAGATAGGTAGCAATACTCCAAACCTCAGTGGCAAGCTGATACACACGGCCAGACAACTATGCAAACTCCATTGAGAGAAAAAAATCCTCCTCCGCACCCAGAGAAAAAGAGGAAAAAATGCAACAAACAGAAAAAAAAAAAAAAATCTCTGACAACTCTGACAACTTTTTTTCTTTTCCAAACTATTTTTCCTTTCTGTGAGTACCATATAATTTTCAGTTTGGGCCGGTGATACTGTTATGTTTCGGTAGCTGAGGAGATAAAGCAAAAACGGGAATACACCAGAGAGGCTGGAACCTATTGGATGCAGTAACCTGAACTAACCACACAACTAGAGGTAGCCGTGGAGCATTCCTACGTTGAGCCTTGTCACAGCCTGAGAGATAACTACACCTAAAGGCTGAAAGATGAAAGCTATCTGCCCCGGAGCAGATCCCCAAAGAAAATAGGAAGCCCCAAACATATAATGGTGGTTAGAAAATAAGAATGCACGGACACAGACAGAAAATAGAATGAGCAAACGCTGGGGCCCAATCTGTCTAGACAGAAAAGTACAGAAAGAATTCTGACTGCAATCCAAAAAAACCCTAAAAAATACCAACTCTTCTGATTGCAAAAACACCTGAGATCACACGATCTCCACCACCTAAATCAGATCTCTGGTGTAACAAAACTAAGCCGCAGCCACTGAAAAAACAGGAAAAAGCAAATGAACAAATAACAGTGGCTACAGATAAACTGAGAGGAGCACAGGCCCCATGAGCGGACCCGCTGACCTCCACAAAAGTGCAGAAAACTAAGCAAAAAGCAAGCACAAAAAGAAAAGCAGAAAATATCTTATCTAAAAGCAGCAGATGCATGCAAGACTCCAGCAAACTTCCAAATGAACAAGTAACCACAATTGAGACAAGAACAATTGATCACCGGCGATCATCATGGCAGGGAACATCCCTTATATCAGTCCAGTCAGTGATCCCAGATTCAGTACTGTCTGTAACCACCAGAGGGAGCCTCTGCTCAGAAACCATCTCTAGCACATTCATAACAATCCTGACATCACACTGTCCGTCAGGACTTGCATGTAGCGATATGGTGGACCTCCTCCCACCCGCTCTATGGACGTCCACTAACACCAGCCCATAACATAACTCTCAATAAACCCTCGAAACATGTAATGTGCTGTAGGAAACTGTTCTGGTTTTATATCACAGATGCCATCATGCGCAGTGACATGTATCTTCCCTTCATCACTTCACCAGTGACTCTGCCACATATTCCCCCCTCTGCCCAAATCTGGGGGTTTTGGCACCTTCACTGGCTAAGCAGGCCTGTGCTCCACATGGGAAGTGAAGTCCTGAAGCGCCAGTAACCACCTAGTTACAAGGTCATTCTTACCCTACTTTTCCCTCATTCATCTCAGGGGTGCATGATCTGATATTAGCCTGAACATTCTGCATAACATGTTATATCTCAGGGTGTCGATTGGCCACTTGATGGCCAAGCACTCTTTCTCCACGATGGCATAGTTCTTCTTACAGAAGGAGAGTTTCTTACTCAGGTATAGGACTGGGTGTTCATTGCCATCTATTACCTAGGACAGCACAGCTCCTAAACCAACTTCAGAGGCATCCGTCTGGAGCCCAAACTCCTTCAAGAAGTCTGTTGCAACGCTATCGGCACAGAACAAGCTTCAGCTCCTGAAATGCCAGGTCCTCTTCAGAGGACCATGTGACCATCATCGACTTTGTGCCCTTAAGAAGATCAGTGTTGTGTTTTGGTAGCTGAGGAGAATAAGCAAAAACGGCAATACACCAGAGAGGCTGGAACCCATTGGATTGCAGTAACCTGAACTAACCACACAACTAGAGGTAGCCGTGGAGCATTCCTACGTTGATCCTAGACGCCTCGTCACAGCCTGACAGATAACTACACCTAAAGGCAGAAAGATGAAAGCTTTCTGCCCCGGAGCAGATCCCCAAAGAAAATAGGAAGCCCCCAAACATGTAATGGCGGTTAGACAAGAAGAAGCACGGACACAGACAGAAAATAGAATGAGCAAACGCTGGAGCCCAATCTGTCTAGACAGAAAAGTACAGGAAAGGATACTCACTGCAATCCAAAAAAAACCCTAAAAAATACCAACTCTTCTGATTGCAAAAACACCTGAGATCACACGATCTCTACCACCTAAATCAGATCTCTGGTTTAAACAAAACTGAGCCGCAACCACTGAAAAAACAGGAAAAAGCAAATGAACAAATAACAGTGGCTTCAGATAAACGGAGAGGAGCACAAACCCCCGGAGGGGACCTGGCTGACCTCCACAGAAGTGCAGGAAACAATGCAAAAAGCAAGCACAAAAATAAAAGCAGAAAATATCTTATCTGATAGCAAAAGATGCAGGCAAGACTCAGCAAACTTCCAAATGAACCAGGAACCACAATTGAGACAAGAACAATTGATCACCGGCAACCATCATGGAGGGAACCTCCCTTATATCAGACCAGTCAGTGATCCCAGATTGCCATTCCTCGCGGAAAGGTTCAGTACTGTCTGTAACCACCAGAGGGAGCCTCTGCTCAGAAACCATCACTAGCACATTCATAACAGTACCCCCCCTTGAGGAGGGGTCACCGAACCCTCACTTGTGCAACCAGGCCGATCAGGATGAGCTCGGTGATAGGCACGGATCAGTCTCCTAGCATGGATGTCCGAAGCAAACACCCAAGAATTGTCCTCCTGACCATAACCTCGCCACTTAACCAAATACTGAAGTTTCTGTCTAGAAAAACGAGAATCCAATATTTTCTCAACCACATACTCCAGATTGCCCTCAATCAAAACAGGGTCAGGAGGCGCAGCCATAGGAACCACTGGCTCGACAAACCTCTTCAATAAGGACTTGTGGAACACGTTATCAATCTTAAATGTCCCTGGAAGAAGCAAACGGAAGGAAACAGGATTAAGAATCTCCATGATCTTATAAGGTCCAATGAACCTAGGTTAAACTTTGGAGATGCAACCCTCATAGGGATATTTCTTGAGGACAATCAAACCAAGTCCGCCACTTTAAACCGAGGACCATCAGTCCTATTCCGTTTGGCAAACCGTTGGGCCTTCTCCTGAGAGAGAGACAACCTCTCCACTACCTGATCCCAAATCTGCTGCGTTCGCTCCACAACAGAGTCAACACCCGGACAAACAGAAGCCTCCGCCTGTCCCGAAGAAAATCGAGGGTGAAACCCAAAATTGCAGAAAAATGGAGACATCAAGGTGGCAGAGCTAGCCCTATTATTAAGAGCAAACTCAGCCAAAGGCAAAAAAGAGACACAGTCATCTTGATCAGCAGACACAAAACATCTCAAATAATTCTCGAAGGTCTGGTTTGTTCTCTCGGGTTGTCCATTGGTCTGAGGATGAAAAGCAGAGGAGAAAGATAATTGAACACCAAGTTTAGAACAAAATGTCCTCCAAAATCTGGAAACAAACTGGACTCCTCTGTCAGACACAATGTTCTCCGGAATGCCATGTAACCGAACCACGTGCTGAAGGAACAAAGGCACCAATTTGTAGGAGGAAGGTAACTTAGGTAATGGCACAAGATGTATCATCTTGGAAAACCTATCACAGATTACCCAGATAACGGTCATTCTCTGAGAAACAGAGAGGTCGGAAATAAAATCCATAGAGATATGGGTCCATGGCCTCTTGGGCACAGGTAATGGCATTAACAAACCACAAGAGCGAAAGCATGGCTTGGAGCGAGAGCAAGTCCCACAGGACTGCACAAATTCCCTGACGTCACGAGTAGGGTTGAGCATTCCGATACTGCAAATGTCGGGTATCGGCCGATATTGGCTGTATCGGAATTCCGATTCGAGTTCCGATATTTTCGTCATATCGGATACCGGAATCGGGATTGTCACTGTCACTGTCAGTGTCCGTCGGTCGGGTCTGTCAGGAGTCAGCGGCACTTACCTGGCAGAAGATCTCCGGCGGTCACGTCCTGGACTGCTTGATGGCCGCAATCTTCTTTCCCCGGCGGTCACATGCAGTATCTCGCGATAACTGCAGTGACTGCTGGGTAATCCCGGCCGTAAAGCAGTCAGTCCGATGACGTCACCGCCGGGGAAGCAGGTAATCAGCTGTGCTGCGTTGCGATGACAGGCTCTGCCTGTCATTGCGATGTAGCAGAGTTGGATCGTCGTGGGACTATCGTTATGGACTGCGTCGGACAGGTGGTATACTGTTGGTTTGTTTTTTTTTCTTTTTTTACAGGAGATCGATGGCGTCGCAGGAATGAGAGTACAATAAAATTAATGAAAACTGTGTTGTCTCTTTTATTTCATTAAAATACTTTTTTCTTGCTGTGTTTTTTTTTTACACATTTAATAACTTTGGGATTAATAATGGATCGGTGTCTTATTGACACCTCTCCATTATTAACCGGGCTTATTGTCACCGTGCAATCAACGGTGACATTAACCCCTTATTACCCCCTTGCCACCGCTACAGGGCAAGTGGGAAGAGCCGGGTAAAGTGCCACAATTGGCACATCTTTTGATGCGCCAAATGTGGGGCTGCTGTAGCCTGGTATTATCAGGCTGTTGAGGGCCAAAATCCATGGGCCTTGACAGTCTTTTAATACCAGGCCGCAGCAGTCTGCATTTTACTTGGCTGGTTAACAAAAATAGGGGGACCCCTACGCCGTTTTTTTTTTCGAGGGGATCCCCTATTTTTGTTAACCAGCCAAGCTAAGCAGACTGCTGTGGCCTGGTATTATCAGGCTGGCAAGGTCCATGGATATTGGATCCTTACCAGCCTGAAAAACCAGGCCTCAGCGGTCTGCTTCATCTGGCTGGTTAACAAAAATAGGGGGGACCCCACGCCAATTTTTTTCGAGGGGATCCCCTATTTTTGTTAATCAGCCAAGATATGCAGACTGCTGTGGCCTGGTATTATCAGGCTGGCAAGGTCCATGGATCTTGGCTCCTTAACAGCCTGAAAATCCAGGCCTCAGCGGTCTGCTTCATCTGGCTGGTTAACAAAAATAGGGGGGACCCCACGCCAATTTTTTTCGAGGGGATCCCCTATTTTTGTTAATCAGCCAAGATATGCAGACTGCTGTGGCCTAGTATTATCAGGCTGGCAAGGTCCATGGATCTTGGCTCCTTAACAGCCTGAAAATCCAGGCCTCAGCGGTTTGCTTCATCTGGCTGGTTAACAAAAATAGGGGGGACCCCACGCCATTTTTTTTTCGAAGGGAACCCCTATTTTTGTTAATCATGTTCCCTCTGACGTCACTGATTGTGTCCCTGGCTGACCTGAAGTGAAAGTGGAAAGCAATCAATTAAGCTTTCCACTTAAGGGCCCGTCTCACATAGCGATATCGCTACCGAGATCGCTGCTGAGTCACTAGTTTTGTGACGCAGCAGCGAGCTCACCAGCGATATCGCTGTGTGTGACATTCAGCGACGATCAGCCCCCCTGCCGGGTATCGCTGATCGTCGCTGAAATGTCAGGACCTTTTTTTGATCGTTGGTTTCCCGCTGACAGGCACACATCGCTGCGTGTGACAGGCGGGAGACCAGCGATCCGCTGGTAACCAAGGTACACAGCGGGTTTCCAGGCGCGGGGCTGTGCCTAGAAACCCGCTGTGTACCTTGGATACCAGCGCCCTGATGCAGGGAGCTGGTATCCAAGGTACACAGCGGGTTTCCAAGCGCTGGCACGGTGCCTGGAAACCCGCTGTGTACCTTGGTTACCAGCGGATCGCTGGTCTCCCGCCTGTCACACGCAGCGATGCGTGCCTGTCAGCGGGAGACCAGCGATCAAAAAAAGGTCCTGACATTTCTGCGACGATCAGCGATACCCGGCAGGGGGGCTGATCGTCGCTGAATGTCACACACAGCGATATCGCTGGTGAGCTCGCTGCTGCGTCACAAAACTAGTGACTCAGCAGCGATTCGGTAGTGATATCGCTATGTGAGACGGGCCCTTAAGCGATGTTACCCGCAGTGTCGCTGTCCCAGATCGCTGCCTGAGCTGCCTGTTTGGCAGCTCAGCAGCGATCATGTAGCGATACACCAGCGATCCTGACAAGTGCATATCGTTGTCGGGATCGCTGGTGTATCGTTATGTGACACCCAGCCTTTACTCTCCTGTCAGGCAGGAGAGGAACTCATTCATTTGGGGTTTACTGTGAGGCTGCAGCATTAGCTGTGGTCCCTGCAGTAAACATTAACCCTTTCTGAAGGATTACACCGTGGGACCTGACTGTGCATGGGATAGGTAAGAATAATTTTGCTTTTTTATTTTATTTTTATTACAGGAAATGGTTTTTGCAGTAAAATAAAAGATGGTCAAAAACATGTGTCTTTATTTCATTAAAATGATTTTTAATTAAAGTGTGTGTGTTTTATTTTTATTTCATGCAATAGGATTAATAATTGATAGCTGTCTAATTGACAGCTCTCAATTATTAACCTGGCTTAAGGTCACCTTTCAATAGCAAGGTGGCTATAACCCCATATTAACCCATTCGCCACCGCTACAGGGCAATGGGAATAGACGGGCAAAGTGCCAGAAAGGGCGAATCTAATTATAGATTTGTCTTTCCTGGGGTGTCTGGGGGCAGATGTTAGTAGCCGGGGGGGGGCAAAAATAATGGTCCCTCTCTGGGCTATTATTATCTGCCCCCACTCACTGGCTTTGTCTGTCTGGTTGCGAAAATAGGGCGGGAGCCCACGCATTTTTTTTCAGCAATTTTACACCTCATATATATATATACATGTCATTGAATTTGTGACACATATATATATATATTTATATTTGTAGTTCATACACTTCTACATAGTATAATAGCCGCTAATTCAATTGCCGGCTTTTGTGAAAATGCAGAACCCGACATGAAATGACACTTGGTGTACATAGGGTTAACCATGTCTTTTCATGTCCTTTGCTATCTAATTTGCACAAACAATTAAATCAGCTATGTGTGCAAAATTTCACACCTGTAGGGGTTAATTAAAGGTGTAAATTCGTAGCAAAAAAGTCCGTTTTTTTTACAACGAATTTACACCTTTAATTAACCCCTACAGGTGTGAAATTTTGCACACATAGACTGATTTAATTGTTTGTGCAAATTTAGATAGCAAAGGACATGAAAAGACATGGTTAACCCTATGTACACCAAGTGTCATTTCATGTCGGGTGCCCCACTGAATTACGCATTGGAGACATAGTTTACATGTGATGTTTCATGTCCTTTGCTATCTAATTTGCACAAACAATTAAATCAGACTATGTGTGCAAAATTTCACACCTGTAGGGGTTAATTAAAGGTGTAAATTCGTAGCAAAAAAGTCCGTTTTTTTTACAACGAATTTACACCTTTAATTAACCCCTACAGGTGTGAAATTTTGCACACATAGACTGATTTAATTGTTTGTGCAAATCAGATAGCAAACGACATGAAAAGACATGGTTAACCCTATGTACACCAAGTGTCATTTCATGTCGGGTGCTTCTGTCTTTTCACTGAAGCCGGCTTTACCCGGCAATTGAATCAGAAGATATTTTACTATGTAGAAGTGTATAAACTATACATATATGTATATATATATGTCACAATGACATGTATATTATATATATGTATTCTATGTGTGTATATTTAGTGTTTACAAGGAAAGAATGGGGTTTTTTTAGTTGCGATATTTTGTTCCCATAGACTTACATGGGACTTCCGGTATCGGTATCGGGTATCGCCGATATTTTAGTGATATCGGCGATACCATTCCGATTCCGATACTTTAGGATATCGGAAAGTATCGCTCAACTCTAGTCACGAGACAAAGTAGGCCACCAAAAGGACCGACTCACCAAGTCTCTGGCACCAAAAATCCCGGGATGACCAGCCAACGCGGAACAATGAATCTCAGACATCATACTCTTCTTCCACTGGTCTGGGACAAACAATTTCCCAATAGGGCAGCGCTCAGGTTTATCCTCTTGACACTCTTCCAGAGCCAGTCTCAAATTGGGCGAGATGGCAGAAAAAAACTATACCCTCTTTCAAAATAACAGTAGGATCAGATAACTCAGGAGAGTCCGCAAAGAAACTCCTCGAGAGGGCATCCGCCTTAACATTCTTAGTGCCAGGAAGAAAAGAAATAACAAAATTAAAATGTGTGAAAAACAAGGCCCACCTGCCCTGTATAGGATTAAGTTGCTTGGCTGATTCGAGATAAACCAGATTCTTATGGTCCGTGAGGACCACCACCTGATGTTTGGCTCCTTCGAGCCAATGTCTCCACTCTTCAAAGGCCCACTTCATGGCCAATAACTCCGATTACCCACGTCATAATTACGTTCAGTTGGAGAAAATTTTCGAGAGAAAAAGGCACAAGGGTTACTCTTAGAGGTCTCTGGATCTCTTTGGGACAAAACGGCACCTGCCCCAATTTCAGAGGCATCAACCTCCACCTGAAACGGTAGAGAAACATCAGGCTGCCGTAGAACAGGAGCAGAAGTGAATCTCTGCTTAAGTTCCTGAAACGCAGAAACTGCCTCAGGAGGCCAATTCACCACATCAGAACCCTTTTTGGTCAAATCAGTCAATGGTTTAACAATACCGGAGAAATTACCAATAAATTTACGATAAAAATTGGCAAAACCCAAAAATCTCTGAAGAGCCTTTATTGAAGTAGGTTGGACCCAATCACAGATGGCCTGAACCTTGACCGGGTCCATTTCAATAACAGACGGAGACAAAATGAATCCCAGAAATGAGACCTTCTGTACGCCAAAAAGACACTTTGATCCCTTAACATACAGTGCATTCTCTCTCAAAATCTGGAACACAGTCCGAACATGTTTCACATGAGAGTCCTAGTCATTGGAAAAAATCAAGATATCATCCAAATAAACAATCAGAAATTTATCCACAAAATCCCTGAAAATATCATTCATGAAGGATTGGAAGACGGAAGGAGCATTAGTGAGCCCAAAGGGCATCACTAGGTACTCAAAATGCCCCTCTGGGGTATTAAACGCCATCTTCCATTCATCCCTGTGCTTAATGCGAATAAGGTTATACACCCCCCTGAGGTCAAGCTTGGTAAACCAACTAGCACTTTTCACCCTGGAAAACAGGTCAGAAATCAAGGGTAACGGATATTGATACTTCACAGTGATCTTATTCAAGAGACGATAATCAATACACGGCCTCAATGAACCATCCTTTTTGGCCACAAAGAAAAAACCGGCACCCAAGGGTTTAGAGGATGGTCTGATATGACCCTTCTCCAATGTCTCCTTGATATAAGATCGCATAGCATCGTGTTCAGGTACAGACTAGTTAAAAAGGCGACCTTTAGGAAATTTACCACCAGGCACTAATTCAATAGCGCAATCATAGCTCCTGTGAGGGAGCAAGGATGCAGATTTACTTTCACTAAATACATCCGAAAAATCAGTCAAAAAGTCAGGAACATCCTGAGACTGGGGAGAGGCAGAAAAAACAAGAGAGTCGGCATTAACGCATTGGCAGCCCCAACTGGTCACAGACACAGATTTCCAATCCAAAACAGGATTATGAGACTGTAACCAAGGGAAACCTAGTACAATAATGTCATGCAGATTATAATAGTGGTAGGGAATGGGTGTGCACACGGGTCAGATAGAAGAGCTCAGGGGTGCTGGTGAAAATGGACCTGGGAAGGTTCCACAACAATTGAAAGAGTATAATTCACCGCACACATAAAAAGAAGAGATTATGTTGATGCCAAGAAGTGATATTTATTACAGTTCTCCACTTTCAAACTTGTAGTGCCACATACAAAATAGAAATAAAGGGAATGAATACCCATACATTAATACCCATACATAGATTATACCCAACGTTTCGATACTCCCGTATCTTAATCATGGGGTACTGTAGAGAGATCAAAGAAAACAGGCTTTAAGATATAGCATAGGAACATGACACACAAAATAATATAAACATATATACATATATACATAATTACATATATACAAAATTACACTAATAGTGGTAATATAGAATTAAGTAAGAAAGGTAACTGCAGATTATAAAGCACCAGAAATTTGCAACTCTCCTGATGATCTGGTTCAACCCTCATTATCACCTGAGTAGAAAACTGGGGTTTGTTCTCCGCCAAAGGGGTAGAATCAATGCCCAGTAGGGGAATAGACTTCCGCAGGGGTATAATGGGAAACCCATAATGTTTGGCAAAGTCAAAATCCATCAGGTTAATAGCTGCTCCTGAATCAACAAAAGCCTGAGCAGAAAATGTGGACAGGGAGCAAATCAGGGTAACAGTCAACAGAAATTTAGTCTGAACACTAACCAAGACAACTGAGCGTGCAAAACGTCTTCCCCGCTTAGGGCAGACTTAAATAGCATGAGAGGCGTCACCACAGTAGAAACATAACCCATTGCGCTTTCGAAACTCATGACGCTGTGCCCCAGAAGTCACTCTATCACACTGCATGGGCTCAGAAGCTGGCTCACAAGGCAACACTATCTCACGCATACCTCTGCGCTCACGCAAAGTCTATCAATTTGAATAGCCAAAGACATAGAATCATTGAGACCAGAGGGAGCAGGGAATCCCACCATAACATCCTTTACATTCTCTGACAGCCCCTTCCGAAAAAGGGCTGCAAAAGCATCATCATTCCATTTGGTCAGGACTGCCCACTTTCGGAATTTCTGACAGTACAACTCAGCGTCTTCAAGACCCTGATTTAATGCCAACAAGGTTTTTTCAGCTTGATCAGTGACATTAGGTTCATCGTACAATAACCCCAGAGCCAGAAAAAATACATCAATATCATTCAAAACAGGATCCCCAGGTGTCAGGGAAAAAGCCCAATCCTGAGGGTCGCCGCGCAGGAGAAAGATGACAATTTGAACCTGCTGTGCTGCGTTCCCTGAGGACTTAGGCTTTAAGGCAAAAAACAACTTACAGTTATTTTTGAAATTCAGAAATTTAGCCCGAACCCCCAAAAACAAATCTGGCATGGGAATCCTAGGTTCCACAACCGGCAAACTAGCAAGATAGGTAGCAATACTCCGAACCTCAGTGGCAAGCTGATCCACACGGCCAGACAACTGTGCAAGCTCCATTGAGAGAAAAAAAATCCTCCTCAGCACCCAGAGAAAAAGAGGGAAAAAATGCAACAAACAGGAAAAAAAAATCTCTGACAACTCTGAAAACTTTTTTTTTTTTTTTTTTTCTTTCCACACTATTTTTCCCTTCTGTGAGTACCATATCATTTTCAGTTTGGCCGGTGATACTGTTGTGTTTTGGTAGCTGAGGAGAATAAGCAAAAACGGCAATACACCAGAGACGCTGGAACCTATTGGATTGCAGTAACCTGAACTAACCACACAACTAGAGGTAGCCGTGGAGCGTTCCTACATTGAACCTAGACGCCTCATCACAGCCTGAGAGATAACTACACCTAAAGGCAGAAAGATGAAAGCTGTCTGCCCCGGAGCAGTTTCCCAAAGAAAATAGGAAGCCCCCAAACATGTAATGGCGGTTAGACAAGAAGCACGGACACAGACAGAAAATAGAATGAGCAAACGCTGGGGCCCAATCTGTCTAGACAGAAAAGTACAGGAAAGGATACTCACATGCAATCCAAAAAAACCCTAAAAAATACCAACTCTTCTGATTGCAAAAACACCTGAGATCACACGATCTCTACCACCTAAATCAGATCTCTGGTGTAACAAAGCTAAGCCGCAATCACTGAAAAAAACAGGAAAAAGCAAATGAACAAATAACAGTGGCTTCAGATAAACTGAGAGGAGCACAAGCCCCCGGAGGGACCTGGCTGACCTCCACAGAAGTGCAGGGAACAATGCAAAAAGCAAGCACAAAAATAAAAGCAGAAAATATCTTATCTGATAGCAGAAGATGCAGGCAAGACTCAGCAAACTTCCAAATGAACCAGGAACCACAATTAAGGCAAGAACAATTGATCACCGGCAACCATCATGGGAGGGAACCTCCCTTATATCAGACCAGTCAGTGATCCCAGATTGCCATTCCTCGCTGAAAGGTTCAGTACTGTCTGTAACCACCAGAGGGAGCCTCTTCTCAGAAACCATCTCTAGCACATTCATAACAGATCAGTCAGAGAGGCAGCTATCATGGCGAAGTTTGGGATAAGCCGTCGATAATATTCCACAATTCCCAGAAACGCCCTAACCTGCTTTTTGGAGACCGGCTGTGGCCACTTTTGGATTACCTCCACTTTGTCTATTTGCGGCTTTATCTTGCCGCTTCCATCGATATAGCCCAAGTACTTTGCTTCCTCTTTCCCGAGGGCGCACTTCTTTGGGTTCATGGTAAACCCCGCTTTCCTTATTGCATTGAGTACCGTCTGGACCTTCTGCAGGTGACTTCCCCAATCCGGGCTGAAGATCATGATGTCGTCCAAGTAAGCGGCAGCCTACTTCTTGTATGGGACTAGTGTCCGGTCCATAGCCCTCTGGAAGGTAGCTGGGGCTCCCTGTAGTCTGAACAGCATCCTGGTATATTGAAAGCATCCGTCCGCTGTAGAGAAAGCTGTCTTCTCCTTGGCACTTGGAGACAGGAGAATTTGCCAGTATCCCTTTGTTACGTCCAGAGTGGTTCTGTACCTGTCTGACCCTAGCCTCTCAAAAACCTCATCTACCCGGGGCATCGGACGCATGTCAAACTTGGACACCTCATTGAGCTTCCTGTGATCGTTACAGAAGCACCTCTCTCCATTTGGCTTAGGCACCAAGACAATAGGGCTGGACCAGCCGCTCTTCGACTCCTCGATGACACCCAGGATCAACATTCTCTTCACCTCTTGGGAGATCACCTCGCAGCGAGCTTCAGGAATCCGATACGGCCTTTGGTTCACCGTCACATGTGGTTCAGTCATGATCTCGTGCTCCACCAACTGCGTACATCCTGTTAACTTGAAAACAGATCTCGGTTCCATTGAAGCAGCTCACGGCACTGTTGTTTTTAGGCCGGCGACAGTGTCTCAGCCACTGTGACATCCTCGACCTTGGCTTCAGAATGGGCCAATAGGCATGGTGCTTCTACCAGATCCCTGTCTCGCCACGGTTTCAGCAAGGTTGATGTGGTACACTTGGTATGGCTTCTCCCTGGTTGGTAGACCTTATTGTTGACATCACTCAACTTCTCCACCGCCTCGTATGGTCCTTGCCACTTGGCAAGGAATTTTCTTTCCATGGTGGGGATCAACATGAGCACCTGGTACCCAGGGCTAAACTGTCTCAGCCTCGCGGCCTGATTGTGGGCTTCTTGTGCTTGAAGGAGACTTTTCTTCACAATCGGCATCACCCTTGCGATTCGGTCCTGCATTTGGGCCCAATGCTAGATGACGCTAGATGATGTAACTTCTGCTTCCCAAGTCTCCGTCACAACATCTAGAAGTCCCTGGAGGTGCCGTCCATATAACAGCTTGAATGGTGAGAAACCGTAGAGGCCTGTGGGACTTCCCTGATGGAGAACAGTAGGTATGGTAGGAGGAAAAAGCAATCTCAGCCATCCTTCTCCATGACCTTCTTCAGCATGGACTTCAAGGTCTTATTGAACCTCTCCACCAGGCCGTCTGTCTGCGGATGGTGCACCAATGTCCTAAGTTGAGTTATCTGGAGGGCCTTGCACAACTACCTCATTACCTTGGACATAAACGGTGTCCCCTGGTCCGTCAGGATCTCCTTCGGCATGGACTAGTTCTTGTGCTATAGTCCGGGTGGAGGAGATTCTCAATGGTACCTTTTCTGGGTACCGCAAACTGTAGTTCATTACCACCAGGATGTATTGATGACACTTGGAAGACTTAACCAAGGGCCCGACCAGGTCCATGGCAATCTGGTCAAATGGGACCTCAATTATGGGTAACGGAACTAGGGGACTGCGGAAGTGGGATACGGGGGCAGTTAGATGACAGGTAGGGCAGGATCGGCAGAAATGAACAATGTCCCTGTGACACCCAGGCCAGTAAAACTTCTGAAGAACTCGTTCTTGGGTCTTATCTACACCTAGGTGCCCCCCAAAACATGAGCATGGCCCAGATCTAGTATCCTACGTCTATAGGGTCCCGGACTAACAGCTGCTCTAATACTTCTCCTCCCTGTTTAGTGAACTGATATAGCAACTCCCCATTGACCGCAAAGTACGGGAACCTGGTGTCAGCCCCCGGCTCTTGGGCAAACCAATTTATCACAGATACATTTCCCATACATTTTTCAAGGTCAAGTCCTGCATTTGAGTAGTTCCAAAATTCCCCACAGAAACCCCCAGTTCAGGAATTTCAGTCTCACATGTCACCATCTCGTCCTTGTCAGCAGCCAGGACACACAAGAAGAATTCATCCATCTTCAACTGTGATGGGGTTTCAACAGAGTTTAGCTCGCTCCCGTCTGCATCCTTTGATGGCTGGTGTTCTTAGTCTGGAATGGGGCCAATATTCATGGCACCTTCCAAGCTTATTATTATCAGCACACTGCTATTTTTTAGCCTTTGCTGGTTGTTAGTTATAGGAGTGACCCTACTTCATTTGTTGGCTATTCCCCCATTTTAATAACCAGTAAAGGCTATGCAAATAGCTGTAAGCTTATATTAATAGCCTGGGAAGCTTCAAGGATATTGGCTCCTTCCCAGAATAATAACACCAGCCCTCAGCTGTCTATTTTCCCTCAGCTGGGTATTAAAAATAAGGGTGATCCCACATAATTTTTTAAGTTATTTATTTATTAGTTAAATGCATGTACAGTAAAATAAGCATGCACTGCACTAATTATCTCGCTGACATTTTTCCTACAAAAATATAGCAGGAAAGGCATCTTCAGATAAAATCTTCAATCTTTATTTCATTAACAAAAAGTTACAATTTCTACATGCTGATGGTGAAACACACTCTGACGCATTTCTGGTGTCTACTACTCCCTTAATCATAGAGTGTGGTTGTCAATAGGTAGAAATGAAGTTTTCAAAGGAAAAAATCACACATGTTCAACGGCTTTTCAATCATACAGATCGCATGACATGATAAAGCTATATACATAAATATCTTAGGAACATATATAATGAAATGACATAAATGCAAAGGAAAAAATCATGAAATTGCCAAGGAAAAAAGATAAATACAGAATTATATCCATATCAAATAAATCTCAATAGCTAAACATAGTGTCAGTTTTATGATTCATTCCTTTGGGCTGTTTCCTGTCAAGTGTAAGGATCCAGAACATCCCCTCATGAATAGCTTATGTTGCCAGTTACCTTCCCGCTTTGGAGTTTTAACTCTCTCCAACCCAGAGAAATAAAAGCTGCCTAATTTACCTTAATTTCACTCCAAGAAGTGTCTTACAGCTCCTGAGTAAATTATGTTATTGATGTTAATATTATAAATATGCTCAGAAATTCTTTTTTTTAATTTGCAGCTAGTACAGACTATAAATTTAACTTCACAAATGGTACACTCAATACAGTAAATTATATGACATGTTTCACAGTTAATAAAAGAGTAAATATTGTAGTTCTTATCTACTTTCAAGGTATTTTGGCATAGCAGCAGATGCTGCATTTATTGACAAAACATTTGTGAAATCCCAGTCCTTAACCAGGTTGCGCTATTTGTGCGCCAATTCTGGTGCTTATCATCAGCTCTTCCCACTTGCCTTGGAGTGGTGGCAAGTGGGGTAATATTTGGGTGGTTGATATTAGCTTTGTAATATCAGCTGATATCAAGCCCAGGGGTTAGTAATGGAGAGGCATCTATAAGACACCCCCATTACTAAACTCATAGTTAGATTGTAATCAAGGCAGCCAAATAAAGTCCTTCATTTAAATTAAAAGTTCCAGACCCTCTTTTACCCATTTACTTTAAAAAAAAGGTGAGCGCAGTTCTTAGTTAATGAACTACAGTGACCTCAATTACGACAGCTGTTATGATTTGGTAGCTGAGGAGAGCAGGCAAAAAAGGAAATACACCAGAGAGGTTGGAATCTATGGGATTGCAGTACCCTGACTAACCACCACAACTAAAGGCAGCCGTGGAGCGTACCTACGTTGGTCCTAGACGCCTCGTCACAGCCTGAGAAGCTAACTACAACTAAAGACAGAAAGAGGAAAACTATCTGCCCCGGAGCAGATCCCCAAAGAACATAGAAAGCCCCCAAACATGTAATGGCGGTTAGACAAGAGGAAAATACAGACACAGACAGAAAATAGTATGAGCAAACGTTGGGGCCCAAACTTCCTAAATAGAAAAGGATAGGAAGGACACTTACTGCAATCCAAAAAACCCTGAAAAGTACCAACTCTACTAATTACAAAAACACCTGAGATCACACGACCTCTACCACCTAAATTAGTTCTCTGGTGTAACAAAACTAAACAGCAGCCACTGAAAAAACTGGAAAAGGCAAATGAACAAATAACAGTGGGTGAACTAAACTGAGAGGAGCACAAGCCCCTGGAGGGGACCCGGCAGACCCCCACAGAAGTGCAGGAAAAAATGCAAAAAGCAAGCACAAAAAACTAAAAGAAGAAAATGTCTTATCTGTTAGCAGAAGATGCAGGCACGAAACAGCAAGCTACAAAGTGAACAGGAATCAAAGATGAGACCAGAACAATTGATCACCGGCAACCCTGATGGGAGGGAACCTCCCTTATATAAGACCAGTCAGTAACACCTGATCGCCAATCTTCACAATCTTCATTGGATAGTTCAGTACTGTTTGTAACCACCAGAGGGAGCTTCTGCTCAGAATTCATTTCTAGCACATTCACAACAGACAGCGCTTGTAAGAAAATTCTCCCAGAGCCAGCGCTAACATCGGTGAGTTTATCGGAATCCGTCGGCTATGAAGTCAGTTCAACTTATTGACGTCACAGCTTGGCACTCCAGCTTAATTCTCAGACTAAGCTCAGTGTCTCCTGGATACACGGATGAGCGATTGCATAACACCACTCCTCAGGCATGAAATCCTGATGTAGCAGAATTGGAGCGCATTGCAGGATATATGAATTATCGGACAGGTGAGGAATATAATGTTTTTTATTTTTAATTTTTATAAATAAATGGGTAAAAGAGGGTTAGGGAGGTTCTTCAATTAATAAAAACACTAACAGGCCCTATTTTACCCATTTATTAATGTAAAAATAAAATAAAAAAACAAAGTTATACTCACCTGTCTGGTGATAATCCATAATGCTGTTGTCCCACGAAGATCCTACCACTCAGCCTGGCAACTAGCACACACTGAACTGAGTATGAGAATGCTCCTACATTTGACCAGTGTTGATGTCATTAAGGTTAATACTGGTCACACACAGCTGCTTTCTCACACTCAGGTCAGTGTATCCTGGCTGAGCGGTCGCATTAGTTATGTCACCACTCAGCAATGCATCCAGTTGTAGCTGAGTTAGAGCTCGTTGTGGGACATACGGATTATCGGCGGATAGGTGAGTATAACTTTGATTTTTACTTGTATTTTTACATTAACAAATGAAAAAAAGAGGGTCTGGGAGTAGGGATGAGCGATATTGCCCGAAATCGTATCGGAATTCCAATTTCCGATATTGGAAAAATATCGGATATCGGAAATTCCGATTTCCGATATTAATGCAAGTCAATGGGAGAAGAAAATCGGAATTACAAAATGACCACTACAGTGCTATATAATGGATAAAATGGAGGGGAAACACCTCAGGATAATGGGGAAGGAGTATGCAGAGGCAGAGGAGCAAAAAAATCGCTAGAAAAATGCACAGAGCGAAAACTGTAGCAGGAAAACTGGTCACCATTTTCTTAACAGCGGTATTTTTTCTTTGGGTTAGGATTAGTTGGGGTAGGTTAGGTTTATGGTTAGTAGGCTAAGGGTGGGTTAGAGCGAGCGTTGTCGAAACACGGTTGAGCAGGAGGTACCCATGCCCTTGGGCACTCCGAGAACCAGCTGGCGATGCTGGAACTCGGTTTACCCTTTGGGGGAGGCACCTGTGTCCACACTTCACTGCCATGAAACAGCCGGTGTGGCTGGATCCCGCCTCTTGTGCTTCTGCCTATAGGTGTTTGGCAGCAGGTACAGCTAGCGGTACTGTTGCCGAAAACCAGCATGCTGTGAAAGTGGCAGTCCGGAAATGGGCACTAGCTGGGGTACTAGAGCCCAGAAACACGGCATGCTGTGAAAGTGTCAGTCACAGAAATGGGCACTAGCTGGCGGTACTAGAGCCCAGAAACACGGCATGCTGTGAAAGTGTCAGTCACAGAAATGGGCACTAGCTGGCGGTACTAGAGCCCAGAAACACGGCATGCTGTGAAAGTGGCAGTCACGGAAATGGGCACTAGCTGGTGGTACTAGAGCCCAGAAACACGGCATGCTGTGAAAGTGTCAGTCACAGAAATGGGCACTAGCTGGCAGTACTAGAGCCCAGAAACACGGCATGCTGTGAAAGTGGCAGTCACAGAAATGGGCACTAGCTGGCAGTACTAGAGCCAATTGAAAACAGTATGAGGTGAAAGAGTCAGTCACAGAAACAGGTGCTACCAAGCAGAGGCCAGAGCATGGGCATAACAGATTACGCTGTGTGCAACATAGGCACATGACAGAGCATGCATACTGCTACCAACCATGCATGTAACCTGTGTACTGTGGCCCAGGGCAGCAAAAGTCACCAGAAATCCAGGCCTGGTTCATTTTTAGGAATGTAAGCCGGTCCACATTTGCTGCGGATAGTCTGGTACGTTGGTCTGTTAGTACATTGCCAGCTGCACTAAAGACGAGTTCAGAAATCACACTGGCACCAGGACAAGCCAGGACCTCCAAGGCATACTGGCTAAGCTCGGACCATGTATCCAACTTGGAGACCCAAAACTTGAAGGGGGAAGATCCATCCTGAAGCCCACTGACAGGAGTGAAGAGGTATTGTGCCACCATGTCACGGTAACATTGCCTCCTAGTGCATTGCACTGTCTGTGCTGATGGTGCCCGAACTGTTTGCGGGTTCAGAAACCGTTGGAACAGGTTGGGTATACTGAACCTGTCAGTAGCAGATGTACTGCTTCTGCTACCGGCTTCTGAACGGATTCCGCTGGGCCCAGGACGCACTGAGGTGCCTGCTAGTGCACGTGCATCACTGCTATGCAGTGGAAAAGAGTACATGAGTGAATTAACCAGTGCTTCTTGGTACTCCTGTATTTTACGTGCCCAGTTCAACTGTGTAATTAGGGTTTCAAGGCTGTCCCGGTAACGTGGATCTAAGAGGGTGGCCACCCAGTAGTCATTTGTGTGGAGAATACGAGCCACGCATGGGTCTTTTCTCAGACACTGCAGCATGAAGTCACTCATGTGCTGAAGGCTGCCAACTGGCCATGCATCGCTGTCACCAGCTGCAGGAATGTGCTCTGGCTGAGCTGCATCACCCCATCCACGCTCTATCTGGTGACTACTAGTAAAGCGCTGTGTACTTTCCTCCTCTAGCTCATCCTCATAGTCCTCCTCATCCTCCTCGCTTGCTGTGTCCTGCCTGGACCTTTGTGAGGCACCCACAGAGCTTTGTATCAACCGGGCCGATGAAGATTGCCTGGTTGGTGCAAGTGTCTCATCATACTCCTCCTCCTGAGAAACCTCATCCCTTAGTCCTTTAAGTGATGATTCTATAAGGCATATAAGGGGAATAGTCAGTCTGAGTAGGGCAGCATCCGCGCTCACCATCAGTGTGGAGTCCTCGAAGCACTTCAAAATGGTGCATATGTCCTTCATGGTTGCCCACTCTGTGGTTGTAAAGTGGGAGGACTGAGATGTGTGTCGCCTACTTTGTGCCTAGCAAAATTGAAGAGAAAGATATGCCACTAAGCATTGGGAACACCCGTATAAAAGTATATAATTTTATTCAAAGGTACCAGACATTAATAAACAAGACACCAATGCAATTAAAAACATTTAAAAACACATGAATTCCAGACCTGCCATAAGATAATGACAACGTCACCCCACACTTAAACCCACACAGCAAAAAATAATTATAGCTACAACATATATAACAGCACATGGGAAAATGCACTGACAGATGAAAAAATCACAATATCTGAGAGAATGCACAGTAAATAGTAATTAATAAGAGAGAGCTCCTAATGATTCACAGCACCATATGAAAGCACCAAAAATACATAAAAAAGGAGACCTGTATACTTATGTGAGCCTAGAAAGAAACGCTCCTCCAAGTGCAGCAAAATGATATGCCGGTTCCTAGCAGGTGGTGGACCAGAAAAAGAAGCCAAAGTAATCAGACATGTGCGTCATGAAACCCCTTGAAAGCTGTGAAAAAATGAGGGAGAAAGGAGGGGGTAGGAGGAAACCCCACGCGTATCACCACACAGAAAGGTGGCTTCCTCAGAGGAAATGGCACCTTTCTGTGTGGCGATACGCATTAGGTTTCCTCCTACCCCCTCCTTTCTCCCTCATTTTTTCACAGCTTTCATGGGGTTTCATGACGCACATGTCTGATTAATTTGGCTTCTTTTTCTGGTCCACCACCTGCTAGGAACCGCATATCATTTTGTTGCACCTTGGAGGAGCGTTTCTTTCGAGGCTCACATAAGTATACAGGTCTCCTTTTTTATGTATTTTTTTATGTATTTTTTGGTGCTTTCATATGGTGCTGTGAATCATTAGGGGCTCTCTCTTATTAATTACTATTTACTGTGCATTCTCTCAGATATTGTTATTTTTTCATGTCAGTGCATTTTCCCATGTGCTATTATATATGTTGTAGCTATAATTATTTTTTGCTGTGTGGGTTTAAATGTGGGGTGACGTTGCCATTATCTTATGGCAGGTCTGGAATTCATGTGTTTTTAAATGTTTTTAATTGTATTGGTGTCTTGTTTATTAATGTCTGGTACCTTTGAATAAAATTATATACTTTTATACGGTGTTCCCAATGCTTTGTGGCATATCTTTCTCTTCAATTTTGCTAGTGTTTTTTAATATGCCTCTGGTGAACCCCTTTTAGAAATAAGATTCGTAGTGGTGCCCTTCCGTTTGGTTGTTTTTGGCCTACTTTGTGCCTGCTGCAGCTGCAACTCCATAATTGCAGGTTGCTGCTCACACAACCTCCGCAGCATATGCAAAGTCGAATTCCACCTGGTGGGGAGGTCAACAATGATGCGGTGCTCGGGCAGGCCCAATCTGCGCTGCATGGCTGAAAGGCGCGATGCAGCCATGCTTGAACGCCGCAAATGATAGCACTCGTATCTGACTTTGTGCAGCAGCTCCTCAAGGTCAGGATAGTTCCTAAGGAAACTGCACCACCAAGTTTAGGACATGGGCAAGGCATGGAATGTGAGTTAGACCACCTAGGCCCAGAGCCGCGACCAGGTTTCGGCCATTGTCACACACCACCATACCTGGCTGGAGGTTGAGCGGCGCAAGTCACATGTCGCTCTGCTCCTTGAGCGTGTTCCACAGCTCGATTGCGGTGTGGCCAACTTTACCCAGATAAACCAATTTCAACACGGCCTGTTGATGTTTGGCCGATGCAGTGCTGAAATCGGTTGTTGTGGTACGTCTGGGTGCAGGCGAGTCTGACGAGGAGTATGAGGAGGAGTCAATTTGTACGGAGGAGAGGCCTGCAATCCGTGGAGTTGGCAGGACCCGCGCACTTGCACTGTCTACTTCAGTTCCAGGCTCAACTACATTTACCCAATGGGCGGTGATGGAAATGTAGCGTCCCTGGCCATGCAGACTGGTCCACGCGTCGGTGGTCAGGTGGACCTTGCTACTAACTGCATTTTGTAGCGCATGCTTAATTTTACGCTCCACATGCTCTTGCAGGGCGGGGACGGCTTGCCTGCTGAAGTAGAAGCGGCTGGGAACGCTGAATTGTGGGATTGCAAACCCCAACATATCGATAAAGGCTGGCTTGCTCACCAGCCAGAAAGGTAGCACTTCCACTGCAAGCAGTTTGGCAATGCGTGAATTCATGCCCTGTGCTCATAGGTGGTTTGCCGAGTACGGGCGCCTTTTCTCCCACACCTGTGTGACAGATGGCTGCACACTGGATTGGGAGTGTGAGGATGCCAGCGATTGGGATGCTGATGCTGACGAAGTACAGACAGTGTGCCGCCGTACAACACTGCCTGCAGATGCACCCTGGCATTCTGGCGAGGAAGCGGAAGCAGCTGTTTGCGAGCTGGAGGAAGAGGTGGCTGAAGAGATGGAAGGTGGGGGACCAGCTGCAGGTGGCGAATCATCTTGGGTATGATGCTGCCACTCCACAGGGTGCCTCTTCCTGACATGCGTCAACATATTGGTGGTATTAAGGTTGCTGACGTTCTTCCCTCTCCGCACAGTTTGTCGACAAAGCTTGCATCTGACTACAGTAACGTCATCTGCAACTTGGTCGAAAAATGCCCATGTACCACAACTCTTGGGCGCACCCCTTGTGCTCTTTAAAAGAGCCCAGCTCCTAACGGGTGCTGAAGTTGAGGGAGCAGACAAATTTTTCCCTCTTCCTCTCCCACGTGGAGGGCCACGCTGCGCCACACCTGCAAGCTCTTCCTCTGAGCTATCCATACTTGCTTGCTGCCCCTCAGCATGCCATGATGGGTCAAGGACCTCATCATCCAATACACTTTCATCAGCAGAAACTGGCAGCTGAGTTTCATCATCATCTGCTGACTGGGGTCTGGTCACTGTGGGCACTGGCCCACCCTCCACTTCTTCCTTAGACGCACACAGTGCTTGCGCATCTGTGCACACTGCCTCTTCTTCAGCTGCAGGAATGCTGTCTGGCTGGCACACAGATTCCAAGCCAACAGATTCCGAGAAGAGGATTAAGGTTGGCTCCTGGCCTTCTGAACGTCTGGGCAATTTAGTGGGCGATAAAGAAGCAGATGGGTGCTGCTCTTCAGTGGCCTGACCCGATGTGGTGGAGAGGTCCTGGGAGGATGCTGCGCTCATTGAGGTGGATGCCTCAACTGCCATCCAACCAACAACGGTTTCTACTTGATCCTCTCTTATCAGCCTATGGCCCTGTGCTCCTAACAAGCTGCGCATAAATGACTGCTGCCGGGTGAAAGTAGGTGCTGAGTGACTTGGGCCTGCTGCTTGCTCTGGATTTGCACCATGTCTAGCTGCTGATGCACCTCTTCCGCGGCCCCACGGGGACGTCCCTTACTCCCTCCCTTCATCTCTATTGATGGATTCAGAACGGCAATTTCACTATTAGATTCGAAATCTCTCCCTATCTCCAACAGCAACCTATCCCTATCTGCTTTCACAGTAGAGTGAGGCTAAAATGGCAGGCACAGCCTTTTATACTGCCTGATCACACCATCCAGCCAGCCAATCGCAGCGCAGCCCCTAGCTAGCAAGTTTGGACACCTCCTACCAAGCTTAGGGGAGTTACACAATGTTGTCAGCAATTCTTCAGCTCCTGATTAGCTCCACGGAGCGCTCAGAGGCTGAAGGATTATGGGATTTCCGATTTCCGATGTGAAAAAAATATCAGAATCGGAAATCGGAATTCCGATATAGCAAATATCGGGTCGATTTCCGATATTGCAATATCGGAAAGCTCATCCCTATCTGGGAGTATTTACTTCAATTAAAGGACTTTTCTCTTTGTGTTTATTTCAATTAAAGGACTTTGCTCTGTGTGTCTTTATTAAATTTGACAATGGTGGTTAGTAATGGGGGTGTCTGATGCCTCTCCTTTACTATCAACTATTCTTTGGGTCAGCAGATATAAAACAGCTGATGTCAACCCCAAAACTATTACCCCACTTGCCACCGCGTCTTTTCTGGGGCAGCTGCGGGCTGATGCTATTAGTTTTAATGCTTCTAAAAAATAGTCATACAATTACCAAATAATAAATTCAACATAGTGTTAATGAACAACACATACCAGAGGTTAAATAAATCTTCATGTTTTCAAAAACAAACAATAAATAGAGAAATATAGAACTGTTTGTGAGGTAAAGGCTTTCTGTGGTGCTGACCTGTAGTAAATATGTCTTATGTATTCAAAATTTTGTTTCACCTCTACAGTGATGTTCCTTTAGACATCTCTATGTCTTCTGTTTCCTTTTAGTCTGGCATTGATATGTGGACACTGTCTCAATATTATTATATATGCACTAGGACTTATTTTACTGTGAGATACTCTATGGTCATTTCTATTTAGCCCTATATCCACATGATCTGTGCTTAAGTGCTTATTAGAGGTGAGCTAAACTTTCAAGGTTCGTTTCAGTACGGCAAACATCCCAATGTTCGCCGAATGGTTAGACTAACGTACCCAAACCCCATTAAATTCAATGGGAGGCCAATCCAAACGTATACGCAACACCTTAACGGGTCACATAAAGCTTCCCAAACAGATAAAATTAGGTAGACACCATGAAAAATGGCATCAGTTGACCCACAGTATAAATTTGCTAATGACACAGCAGCAGTCAGCCATAGGCCATGCAAGAGGCATCAGGGTCTGGGCCAGCATTTACAACTTTGAATTGAAGTTTCAATGAAGACCTGCTGGTTAAAGGAGCAGTGTAAGCCTTCTTTGCTGAGAGCCCTGATATCCCACGCAACAGTTCCAATTTTTTTTTCCAGCCACACTCAGATTGCACAAACAATTTAAAAAAATTATTGTCACACACTACTAAAGTGGCATCAATTTACACAGAGTAGAAACAGTATAATAGGCCTCTGACACTCCTTCCACTACAGGCAACCCACCAGGTGAAGACCCAACTTGGAGTCTCCACATTTACAATATTTATTGTCACACATCACTAAAGTGGCATCACTTTCCACAGAGTAGAAATAGTATAACATCTTTCTGACACCCCTTAGGCTGGCATCACATTGCACTAATGGCAATGCGCTGACGGCATCCATTACATAGCAGCACTAACGCTATGTAACGGATGCGTTAGCGCACCCATAGACTGCCATTATGTAGCGCATGTCATAATCGGCATGCGTTAGCGATGCACCGTCATTCTGTGATGGACCCCGAACGCGATTTTTAAAAGGCACTTGTGTTACTGCAGTCCGTTTAACGCATGTGTTGAGCGGACTGCACTAATGCAATGTGAACCTAGCCTTACTCTACAGGCAACCAGCAGATGGAGAAACAACTTGAAGTCTCCACATTTCCAAAAATTATTGTCACACACCACTAAAGTGGCATCAATTTCCACAGGGTAGAAACAGTACAATAGGCCTTTGACACACCTTTCACTACAGGCAACCAAGTAGATGAAGACCCACCTTGGAGTCTCCACATTTCCAAAAATTATTGTCACACACTACAAAAGTGGCATCAATTTACACAGAAGAAATTGTATAATGGCCCTTTGACACCCCTTCCACAACAGGCAACCCACCAGATGAAGACTCAACTTCGAGGCTCGAAATTTAAAAAAATTGTTGTTTGTAACATCAGCAGCAGTAGCAACAGCAGAAACAGAAGCCACAACAAAAGTGGCTCAGACTGCAATAATGCAAGATCAATGCATGACACTAAAAACGACACCATCGCCTAGTCTGCCCAGTCTGCAACTGGGGTGAAAAGTCATTGGAGATCCAGTGGTCTACACTTTCAGGGTATAGCCGGAAACACTAATCCGTAAGGAAACTACCAGCAGCGCAGAAGGCATGTTATGAGAGAACGCTGGCTGCCAGGACTGAGAAAACAGGCAAGTGACAGGCGAGCTCAGGCCAATCTTCCATTTTTGAAGACCAAAAAGTGTGCAAATTCACCCTCATGGTATTTATATTGAGCTCAAGATACTCCTGCACCATCCTCTCCAGTCATTCACAATGTTTCAGACTTGTACTGTGTTCTGCTGGTGCATGGGTTAGTCTGAAAAAAGTGTGAAATGACTCACAGAAATTGCTTTTGCCACTTACACTGCTGCTGCTAAAGTTTTTGCAATGATGCCTTGACGTTCCTAGGGTTGGTAGTCTAGAACTGCGATGCACATTGTATGCCTCACTGCTTTCTTGGGGAAAACTACTTTTAAAACTGTCTAAAAGCGTGTTTCGATACTCCAGGTTGCTCGCTTTCCAGGGGGGGAAGCATCTTGCAAAATGTACTCTTGTACAGTGGATCTAACAGAGTGGCAACCGAGTAGTCAGCACTATTTATAACCCTAAGATTATGGGCATCAAGTTGAGTATAGTGCAGCAAGAATGTGATCATCTTTCGGTCGCTGCCATGAAGTCCATGTCCATGGTGTGTTGCTGGTGGGTAACACTCAAGGTTGCTTCCTCCGTCCCCTCCCGCCACCCACAGGCAACAAAGAGGGGATAATTATCCTCTTCATCTCCTGACTGTTGCACATCCATCACCTCTTCCTCCTCATCCTCCTCAATTTTTTCCTCGCCTTCTGCATCTTCACTTACAGTCTGGTACCATGACCTCATTTGATTGTCATAATCCACCCTCCCATGGCACTTGCCTTTGCTATGACATTCCGGAACTTAGAGATACTGTTATCCCTTCTGCATCCTCCTCTGCTTCCACCTCTTCCTCTGGGACCACCACCTCCTCACACAGACTATTCAAACTGTGGTCCAGCATGTAGATGACTGTAATAGTGATATAGATGTTGGCATCGTAGGCACTAACCATCTTAGTAGCCATTTTGAAACTGTGCAGAAGCCTGCAGAGGTCCTTCATCTGTGCCCACTGATTTGCACCCTGTCTATACTGCATTGGCCCAGGCTCTGAAAAAGGACATACTGCATGAGGGCTTGTTGCTGCTGCCAAAGCAACATGTGCAATGTGCAGAATGGAATTCCACAGCATCAACACATTGCATAACAACCGGTTAACCGGTAGGCCGAAGAACCTCTGTAGTGATGCAAAAAAATGACCTGCGGGGTGCGAACGGCGGAATTGAGCACACAGCGGCTGTACTTTCTGCATCAGTGCATCCAGGTCAGGATAGTGGTGGAGAAATTGCTGTACCATTAGATGGAGGACATCAGCCATGCAAGACACGTGTGTGAGGTTGCCCCAGCTTAGGGCCGTCACCAGGTTTGCACCATTATTGCACATGGCCTTCCCTGGCTCCAGGTTCAGTGGAGACAGCGATTGCTCAAACTCGGCCTGGATAGCTGTCCACAACTCTTGAGCTGTGTGACTGCGATCTCCAAGGCATATTAATTTAAACAGTGCCTAATTGCGGCAAGCCAAGGCTGTGCAGTACGGGGGTGGTGGAAATTCTCTCTGCATTGTAGGAACGCATGTCTCATTAAGAAAGAGGTTGAGAGCACAGGTGGAGGAGGCAGAAGCAGTGGAGGATGTTAGATACAGAGGTTTGTCCTGCAAGCCTTGGGGATTCCAAGACTTGTGGAGCAGCCCCTTGACTGCCTGCCCCCACAGCCACCAGAGTCACCAAGTGCCCAGTCAGTAAGATGTAATGCCCCTGCCCATGTTTGTTCGTCCAGGTGTCAGTGGTGAAATGCACTTTGGCTGACATAGACTTTTTCAGGGAACGGGGTGATGTCTGCGACATGCTGGTGTAGCGCAGGCACAACTTTCTTAGAGAAGTAATGGAGGTTTGGCAACTGATACTGGAGGACTGTGATGGCCATAAACTTTTTGGAACCGCATGTATGCACCAAGCAGATAGGCAGCATTTTCGTGGCCAACAGATTGGAGATGGTGGAGTTCAAGATCTTAGCTTTGACATGTGTAGGAGGAAACATTCTTTTACGTGACAAAGGGCTAGCTGCTGCTGAGAGAGGGTGGAGTAGGGTGAACAGGACAAACTTCTTGGCTGTGAGTGAGGTGCAGGTGTAGATGTTATGGTGGATTAAGAAAGATGTGTTGTGCTAGGTGATACAAAAACAGCAGACATCTCCACTTCCATAACAGCTAACAGACACTCACTCACCCCAACTCTAGGGGTAAACAAGTGGATTTTCTGAGGCCGGAGACCTGTGTGAGATCTCTTGGCACAGTGACGGAGGAGGAAGCAGCACATGTGGTAGATGGAATGGCCGTTGGTTGGTGAAGCCCACTAGTGGCCATTTTAGTACAGTGAGATTTTCAGACCAAGTAATGTTGAAGGCCTATGTGCCACCTCATGCATGTAGTTGTCAAATTATTGCAATTTGTGTCTCTACTGATTTTCTTTTGCAAATTTGGCAGATAATGTCTCAAAAAAGACTCAGGCTAGGCAACCCTTACCGCCCCTGCAAAATGCAGAGTCGCAACCAGTGCTAGCCACAGTCAGAGTTGTGGCTGAGTATGCAGTGCTTGTCATGGTTGCATCATTCCCTGACTACTGAGAAACACAGCTGCATAACTCTGGGTTCACACCAAGTGGGATCTACAACTTCATTGTCATCATCTCTGTTTATCCACTTCTCACCCTGAGAGTCACCTTCCTCCTCTTCCTGCCTTGACACCACAGTACAGTCTGCGTGGCCTCTGGTATCTGAGTCTCATCAGGATCACCTCCACCACTGGTGGTTAACGTCTGGTGACGAGGATCTGTATTCTGCTCGGACCCTACTTCGTCCGGCCCTGGATCCAACAAGAAAAAATTTGGGGCATCGGTGCAGATGCTTTCCTTCTCTGGATTATGTGAATCTTTGGAGCAGACCTCTGATGTCCATGGAATAGAATGTGTGAACAGCTCTGCAAAATAGCCCATCTGTTGTTTCTCGCAGCCAGTTTGGCGTTTGGAAATTTGTGATGCAGTGGGAAACAAGGGTGATTGGGGTGCCACCTCTGAGGACTGTAATGTGTGTGATGTTAAGGTGGAGGAAGAGGAGGAGAGGCCACTTGATGCAGCCCTTGACATCCACTGGAGCACATGCTCTTTCTGAGCCTCAATTACAAGGTGTACCGCTGTCTGGCTGCCAAAGAAAGGAAGTCGAGTAGTCCGTCTAGTAACAGATGTTGTCAGTGGTCTTTGGATAGGACGAGACGGTGTTTGTTCACTTTAGCTTTCATTAACATTAACACTTAACCCACGTACACGTCGAACACCAAGCCTATTCCCCCTTCCACCATGACCTCGCTTTTTCAAACTCATGTTGTATGTATCCTTCCCCTCTTTTAACCTGCTGTTTCACAACCATAGGCCCACACCTGTCAGTCATCTGTCACTAAATGAACAATCACTATTTATTTTCTTAGTATGTCTAATCAACACTCTTATACCTAACGATTTTGATGATCAAATGTGGCCTACTGATTCCTCACTGCAACACAGTTTTATCACAAACAATTTGGATTGCCAAATAGGGCCTCCTGGCTGAACTCCTATATTAGGCCTAATGATTTTTAAGAGTTAATCTAGCCTTCTGATTCCTCATTGCAACACAGTTTTATCCCAAACTATTAAGATTAGTAAATATGGCCTCCTGGCTGAACTACTATATTAGGCCTAACGATTTTTAAGAGGAAATCTGGCCTTCTGATTCCTGATTGCAACACAGTTTTTGCCCAGGTGATTTTGACTATCAAATGGAGCCTCCTGAGTCTGCAACACAGTTTTAGCACAATCTAGTTAGAAGCTGTAAGATAGAGTTTACACAGTACAGTATCCTATTTAGCTAACTGACAAGTTCACTTTCAGCAGCAGCAGCACTAGCAGGAGTGGCTTCTCTGCTCTGTGACACTGAGAAAATAGCGACAGCAAAACAAGATGTCCACTTTTTACAGGACATGGACATGTGACTTCGGTGGCCTATCACAGAAGACCTTGTGTCATGCCTTTTGGATGGCTTCTATGCCGTGATTCGCTACCGGAATGTACACACATTAAGTTAACAAAAAAATAAAAATGAAAAATAAAATAACAGTCCGCCGCTCCTCTACCCTTTCCACAACTCCCTTCCTCATCAAACATGTCCCCCCATCCAAACCACTCATCATACAGCACCACTATCCTAGGCAAAGCAAAAGCATTAATGTAAACGCGATGATTTTCCGAACTATAATCTAGTAACAGTCAAAGATAAATCCACCAAATGCCTTCTCCAATAACAACCAACAACAAAGTCCAGCCATGCAGCACAAGCTTGTCAGAGGACAAAGAGTGCTAGCTAGGGCCCAGTTTATATAGCCAATGGAAGTGGCTAACAGTGCACAGCTGAAAGAATTAATGCAGGAAAACTTCCAAGAGCTCTCAACTAAGCAGATTAACCCCTCCACTGCCAAAAGAAACCTGCACCGTTTAATATGAAGGTGAAGTGCTTCTAATCAGCGCAGGAGTAGGAGAAATCAGAATCTGCAGTCCTTTTGCTTCTCTTTGTCCCAGTAAACCTGTGACAGTGGATTTATGACTATTTATTTGTTGAATCTTATACACAGCAGCATACCTTACCTAAATCATATATGCCGCTATAATTATTTTTAGATCATTAGTAGGTATTAGCGGAACCGTCGATGTTCGGGTTCGTCTGGTTCGGCCGAGCTTTAGTGCAAAGTTTGATTTGGGTACAAGAACTTTATCCAAACTTGACCCTAAACCCGAACCCCATAGAAGCCAAAGGAAACTCAAACTTTGCTGCTGTAAAATGGTCATAGTAACTGCTAAGGGGATGCAAAAGAAAGCAAAATGTGGGTAAGAGCAGGACAATGTCACCAATATGCTACATCCTGTTGAGACCTTTGGTTCATCTGGGATCAGAAGGTCACAGCGATTGGCATATTGCAGGTCCTCTTTGGAGTCTGCTAAGCATTTTACTTGAGTTTTGCAGATTGATTTTCACTTGGTGTGGAAGGGGTTAACAGTTTCTTTTTGATCCTGCTGGGATTCCATATGGCTCTAATCTCAGCTGCTGCTACATCCTTCCATTATTTAAACTTACTCCTAGCTCTTTCCTATGCCAATTATAGGTTTCCCATGCCGACCTCCTTGCAGAAGTTGTTCTGGTCCCTGGAGAAGGTTTTCCTGCTTAAGTGGTGGAGTGCCATTTGTTGTTTAATTTCTCCCTGTTTGTTTCCCTCCCTGTTTCCTTACCTTAGTAGTGAGACTAGTGTCTTACTGCCCTACTCACTAGTAAGGTCTAGCTTAGAGGCCGCCTGATTTTAGGCACGTGATAGCGCAGGGGCGGAAGGACCCATGTAGGGATGATAGCGAACGCAGGGTGCACTCTCAGGTGAGTGTTTAGGAGTGTCCCTTCTCCCCTTTCCCTATCGCCAGTCTACCTTTCCCTTCTTCCCCTTGTTTGCGCTGCACGCCGGGCATTTCCTTGCTCCAATGTGAAATTATAACTGGCCACATTTTCTTTTTCAGGATTCTAACATGGATCATGTTGCTGCTGTTGCAAAACAGATGCAAAGTCTGTTTCTGGAAGTGACAGATCGTTGGTCATTGGTTTTACAACAGCAGACCTCAGGTCTGGTGGTCTCGACAGCCAGTCCAACTCAACCTGAACCCAAGGTGGCCCCCTGGAAAGGTTTTCTTGGGGTGCGGCATAAATTTGTGGTGTTTAGAAAAGCTTACAAACTCTATTTCAGGCTTCGTTCACGGTCTTCTGGTATTGAGCAACATCGGGAGGGGATTATTGTTTATCTCCTTTATTTAATCTGGTAGCAACTATGTGCCATAGTCATTTATTTGACCACTAGACCTTGTATTTTTTATTATTTATTATGCACTAAGGCAATTTTGCTCTATTATTCCTATACCCTAGCCATTAAATACTATGTGCATTCAGTAAGTTATTATTTTATTACATTGACTAAATTCTTCTACTGCAAGTTAGGCCCACTTCTTTTCATCTTCTTTTCATCTGCACTTGCCTTATATCTCTGTACCAGTCCATCATACAAATTTGTTGATTACCTACTTGTTTTCATGCACATTTCAACTTTTATAGTGATTCTCATCATATAATTTGGTGATTTATTTATTTGCCCACTAGATGGCTCTACTGTATCATAGTGAACCTGATTTGTGATTTGTTTGCACCCTCCTTCTCCATGATTTATATTTTACATTCAAACTTTTCATGTGGTGAATAATTATGTATTTACAGTGACTGTGTTTGCCAAATGCATTATTTTGCCCTTGTCATTATCAATATTATTCTTTTTATTAATCCGCTAACTAACGATCCATCTATTTTATCATTCAGGTGCTATTTGCTTCCTTTCTTGGGTTATAAGATATAGAGAGAGAGAGAGAGAGAGTTTTGTTCAGCGTTCCGCAGATGGTCCACTGACACCAGGTGGAACGATCATGAGGACTCTGATTAGTTAAACTGTGCACACAGGCTTGGATAACTATTCTCTCCCTCCAATTAGAATTGTCCCTGAGCTGTGCAGTGGTATCAGTGAGCCGAGCTCTACGGCGCCAGTCCTTTTATAACCTCTGATGAGGTAATGCAGCCCGCCAATTACACTACCAAGATGGCTACGGCATTACAGTGACTGACACTCAATCCCCGCATGGTTATTGGCTGTGTAGCAGTTCAAGTTTCAAATCAGAGCAACAGCCAATGCTCGTCAAGCGGCGAGCACATCTGAGCACCGAGATACTCAAGTGATATCTGAGTATCATCGATCACGTTCGCTCTTATCTCTGCTGTACTGCCCCTCCCCCACACTGCCTGTCCGGACATGTATCAATCATCACACATATGTCTGCTGTGCTCAAGCTACTTGTAGTTGCTCTGCGGTGAGATCAGAGCAAGGTGTCATTACATCTCATACAGGAATATTTCAAAACAGACTGCTTCTGCGTGAGACATATCCGCTTTCAGCTCACTGCAATTATGAGTACAAGTTGCCTATTTTGAAAGGTGCTATTGACATGAAATTCTCACCAGATGTCGATAACAACCCATCCAATCCACAAAGGTAAAAAAAAATCAAATCAGAGATGTCTATAAATTAAGTTATGTGCAACAATGAGAAATTACACAGGGAAAAAGTACTGAAATTAATTTAATACGTCATACAAAAGCCTTTGTTGGCGATGACGGCTTCAAGATACCGCTTTTCTATATGTAGGAACAGAAAGATTATTTTCCCTTCATGAGTCATCTCACTCTTCAAGTCTTAACCCAGCTGCTCCATGTGCATGACAGCACGGCAAACACCGCTTCTGAGCGGCGGTAAAATCACCACTGCCATTCAGACAGCTGCGGTTTGCGTGAGCGCGCAGCTGTGATCGAAGATCTAAATAAAGACACAGCCAGAAAAAAAGTCTTTTATTTTAAATAAAGCAAAACACATTTTTCTATTTTTATTTAAAAATAACAAACACAGCTATACTCACCTGCCCGTTCCATTGAATCCCTGGATACAATTACGTGACCCGGCCTGTATAAACACCGGATCACGGGCTGCGCTGCCATTCTATACTCAGCCTGGTGCAGAGTGCCCTAACAGCCTGGTGCAGAGTGCCCTAACAGCCTGGTGCAGACTGCCCTAACAGCCGTTTGCACAGTGCCATAACAGCTTGGTGCAGAGTGCCGTAACAGTTTGGTGCACAGTGCCCTAACAGCCTGATGCAGAGTGCCCTAACAGCCTGATGCAGAGTGCCCTAACAGCCTGATGCAGAGTGCCTTAACAGCCTGGTGCAGAGTGCCCTAACAGCCTGATGCAGAGTGCCCTAACAGCCTGATGCAGAGTGCCTTAACAGCCTGGTGCAGAGTGCCCTAACAGCCTGATGCAGAGTGCCCTAACAGCCTGATGCAGAGTGCTTTAACAATCTGGAGCAGAGTACCCTAACAGCCTGGTTCAGAGTGCCTTAACAGCCTGGTGCAGAGTGCCCTAACAGCCTGATAGCCAGTGCCCTAACAGTCTGGTGAGGAGTACCCTATGAGTGTAGTAATCTTCTGGGCACTTTCTCTTCTCTACAGTGCACTTTTTTGAGTGCAAACAATGAGAATAGAATCAAATAAGGGAAGTGGGCGTGGCCGTGTTGCTGCCTGTCCTAGTGGTGTAGCTGCTGCAGGGAGAGGATGCATGCAGATGTGTAGCCCAGCTGTGCCTGGAGTCACATTTCCCCAGGGGGATGCACCGAAGGTTACACCCACGGAGACCTGATATGCACACAACACACTTGCACTATTCCCGAGATCCACCAGAGGGAGCCCTTTTGCAGTATATATAGGGTAGTGAAGGCACAGCAGTTACCTCAGATTAGCCTGAGAGACGAGATCAGATCTCCTCAGAACACCAGAGAACACCTCAGACGAGAGGAGAGCAGATTACCTCAGAGAGACAGAGTGTTCAGTCTAGGCTAGCTGAGAGCTGAGAGAACCTGAAGACTACAGCTTGGGCTTAGTTCACTGTGTGGAGGCCAGTAATAGTGGAGGAAGATAGCCACTTCAGCCTGGTCAGAACTGAGTCAACTGAGTGTAGTTTCAGTGAGCAAGCGTGCCGACGCTTTGAGAGCGGTGAAGAGAAAGGAGAATCAGCTATCTACTGCTAGTGTGCTTATGTTAAGGGTCGGAGTAGGACGAAAGGCGAGTGGAAGATAATACGAGAGTAACGGAGGTTGAAACAGCATTGATAGCTTACCTCTACTCTGCACTACCGGACATCGGGCCCGAGCTTGCTAGCATCTACACGACTAGTAGGAGATACCGGAGACCCTGTGGGACTTCAAGTCGCAGGGGCCCACAAGTGCTGATAAGTAACCGGGGTCAGGAAGACGGAGTCTAGCAGGACCCTGCATACAGAGACACTGTTCTATCCTAGAGAAGGCCTCACTACAAAGTCAGCCGGGCGTATAACTGAAGACAGAGTTAGACTTCGTTTCATACAGGTCAGAAACTCACACATACAGGAGTATGGAGGCCCTACACCTACTCAGTGGGAATACTGGACGTGCATCCTCCATCCTGCCAGCTTCCCGGGACGTGCCTGCAACTACCATCAGTAAAGGTACCGAAAGAGACTTTCGTGTGTGTGTCTGCCTTATTGCTCCTGAGGCTGATAGCCACCTTTTCCGTCCTGCACCCCAGCACCGCCATTTACCCTGAGGGACCCAGTCTTGCCTGTGGAAGACTTAACACCTTGCTGCCCAGTAACAACCCCTCAGTGGATTTACCCTGCAGCGCTGGTCACCCTGACCAGGTACCACAGGTGGCTTCACGAACAAACTGTACATACTTTAATCCCCTGTAAATATCCCACATTTGAGGTGAGCGCCCAGGGCCACGGACCGAGATGTGCTACCGTGACATCCCCCATTGAAGTGAACGGGCTCGGTGCCGAGTACCCCACAGGCCCTGGCTGAGCGACTCATCTTTTAGCGTCACAAACAGGATTGTCGTGCCCTGCAGCAACGGATTGATTGGTGCCCGTTGCCACCGGGTACTGTGTGCCTGAATTGACTGTGTAGTGCTAAAAAGACTGTCGCACATAGTGGCGAGAATTTCCCGCCAATTGTCCGCCATTGCCCGCCAAATTGCAGCACTACAGCGCGAAGAGGAGGGGGCGTACCTGCACAAAGCGCGCTGAGCCCCTGACACGCCCCAACGCTGACGCGGCGGAAGGTCCTGTGGAGAGCTTCGGTGAATGCTCTGACGTCAGAGCGCCGGCGATGCAGGTCCTGCTGATTACTGAAACCGGAGGAAGCTGCGGCCTACAGGAGAAGGTAGGCCATGCTTAACTAGGGGGGCGCAAAGATGTCGCAACCGCAAGCTGACAGCGCGGCCCAGGGCGACCGCTCCAATGACTTACCTCACGGCGCTGCCGCGCAGGATGGAAACGCTGGCCCCTCACCAGGTCCTGTGGCCCCGATAGTACCGCTGACGCTGCCATACCTGCCTGGAGCAAAGTGGCTCCCTCAGTATAGCAGTAAGCCAGACACCCTGTCAGGGTTTAAGCGCAAAATATGCAGCATAATGGACATGTACCCTATGACAGAGAAACAAAAAGCTGCAGTGGTAGTGGGACAACTGACTGGTGCTGCAGAAAGGGAAGTAGAGAAATGGTCAGCCGCAGACCAGGAATCAGTGCTTGCAATTTTCTTAATGCTACAGACTATTTTTGAGGACCGCACTGAAACAGACCTCCGGATGAGGTTTTACCAATGCTCCCAGAAACCAGATGACAGTATTAGGGACTACGCCTGCCGACTACAGGGGGCCCCGCGAGCTCTCAAACAGGTTAACCCCAAAAGTGTCCTCAATGAAAACAAAATGGTGAAGGAACAATTTGTACGGGGACTGAGGTCCCAAGCTGAAAGCAGAACTGTGCACTGGTGGTCCTTGGATCATCCTGACGCTACCTTAGATGCCCTAAAGGATATGGCTATAAAAGGACTGCGACCCCTGGAGAAGCCCGAGGTGCCACCCAGGTGAAGCCACGCTAAAGCCAGCAGCATCCACCTTTTCCCCGCTGGTGGCAGAAGCCAAAACGCAGGTGGCGCCCCCTACTGAGTTGGACTGTCTGCGCTCAGAAGTGTGCCAGCTGACCAAAAACCTGGCCACTGTAATGAGTGCCCTGCAACTGCGGAAGGATGGAGGAAAGATCCTGCTAGCTGACTGCCCAGAGGATGTCCCTTGGATGAACCGGAGGAGAAGGAGGACGTCGCCCCACCGGAGGAGGACAACGCCACCCCCAGGAGCGACCCCCGATCAGCACCATCCTCGCTGAGAGATCATCTGCTACCGTTGCAACAGAGAAGGTCATCTAGCCCGACAGTGTCCTTTAAACGAGCAGATCCTGGGTCCGAGGGCCAGCACCCAGGACTAGACTCTTCAGGCCCCTCAGACTGGAACCGCAGGTTTGTGGGAGACCATACCTGTCCATCATCCTGGACGGGATCACAATCCCTGCCCTGCTGGACACTGGATCTCAGGTGACCATCATACCTGATGTCCTGTATAATAAGTTTTGGTCCATGGACAGACTCCAGCCCCCGAGCTCTGACTTTGCTGTGTACGCCTCTAATGGTCTCCCTGTTGATATACTCGGAGCCAAAAACGTGGACGTAAAGGTGGGCAGAGTGGAGCTGAAGGACCAGGGACTCTTGTAAGTAAAAACTGTAAATGAGGAAAATGGCTTAAATGTGGTTTTAGGTACAAACATTATCAGTAACTGTCTGGGAGAAGTTGTGTTTTTGCTCGCCGAAGTTGCCAGGCCAAAGCAAAAGGGAGTGATCCAGAGGGAGATCCGGGCTCTGATGTGCCAGCAGCAAGCGAAACTGACAGATGGTGAGATTGGTAATGTACGGGTAACAGACCCGAACCCCATTGTGATACCCCAATGAGTGAAATGCTTATATGGTGTAGAGCAACAATAGGTCTGAGAGGACAGAACTACCAAGCAGTGGTAGAGTCCCATTGTTCAGAACATAGACCTACACTCTTGACTGCTAGAGGGGTAGTGGAAGTACGAAATGGGAGGGTACCAGTATGTCTTCTCAACTGGGGAGAAGATGAAGTGAACTTACCACGATATGCCACTGTTGCTAAATTACATACCGTAGATAATAACTCCATTCTCACGACGGAGTCCTTAGCCTCCCCCCAACCAGTGGAGGATAATGACCCAGCAACCCAGGTGGAGGATTGGTGTCAGCAGCTCCATGTCGGGACAGACACCACTCCAGCCCACCAGAAACAGGGAGTACTTCGAGTGGTGCAGGAGTACACACAGGTATTTAGCAAACACCCACTTGACTTTGGGACAATTAAGGGAGTGCAACACCATATCCCTACAGGCAACCATCCCCCCATTAAAGAACGGTACAGGCCTATACCTCCAGCACACTACCAGAAAGCCAAGGAGATGTTGCGTGACATAAAGGAAGCAGGGGTGATAAGGGATAGTTGTAGTCCCTGGGCAGTACCTCTAGTCCTAGTCAGGGAAAAGGATGGAAGCATGAGAATGTGTGTAGATTACACACAAGTGAATCGCATTACACATAAAGATGCATACCCTTTACCACGCATTGAGGAATCCTTAGCTGCCTTAAAAACTGCTAACTACTTTTCCACCCTTGACCTCACTAGTGGGTACTGGCAAGTAGCTGTGGCTGAGGAGGATCGGGAGAAGACAGCTTTCACCACCCCGATGGGGCTCTGTGAGTTTGACAGGATGCCGTTTGGACTCAGCAGTGCCCCGGGAATGTTCCAGAGAGTGATGGAGAGTTGCCTGGGACATCTCAACTTTGAAACCGTGTTGCTGTACCTGAATGACGTAATTGTGTACTCCAAGACGTATGAAGATCATCTGAAGCACCTGGCGGAGGTATTCGAGTCACTGTCCAAGTACGAGATGAAACTGAAGCCTTCAAAGTGCCATCTGCTCAAACAAAAGGTACAGTACTTGGGAAAATATTGTCAGCTCAGAAGGAGTAGCGCCAGACCCCAAGAAGGTCACCGTCATCCAGAAATGGCCAGAACCGAGGAATCTCAAGGAGGTGCGCCAGTTCCTGGGACTGACAGGTTACTACCGGAGGTTTGTAAAGGACTACACCAAGAAAGCAGCACCTTTGCAGGACCTCCTGGTAGGACAATCTCTCAAGAGCAGAAGTTCTCCATTTCACTGGGGTAAAGAACAGGCTGAGGTGTTCAAGGAGATGAAGGAGATCCTGACAGGCGATGAGATCTTGGCCTACCCTGACTACAGCCAGCCGTTCCTGCTCTACACTGATGCCAGCAACGAAGGATTGGGAGCTGTTCTCAGTCAGAAGCAAAATGGCCTGGAGAAAGTCATCGCATATGCAAGCAGGAAGCTCCGCCCGACCGAGAGAAACCCAGAGAACTATAGCAGCTTCAAGTTGGAGTTCCTGACACTGGTCTGGGCCATTACAGAAAGATTCAAGCATTACCTAGCCTCCAGCAAGTTCACTGCTTACACTGACAATAACCCCTTGACACATCTCGAAACAGCTAAGCTGGGAGCCATGGAGCAACGTTGGATGGCTCGGCTGTCGAACTATCAATTCACAATCAAGTACAGGGCGGGCCGTAAGAATGCCAACGCTGATGTCTTGTCCAGAATGCCTCATGAGTCCGACACGGAAGAGGAATTGGATGACCTAGAAGAGATTGAGCTACCTGCATTCCACAGAAATGGGATGATCCACGAGCAACGAGCCTGCAGGAGGCAGCGTGGTAAGACGTTAAACCCTTTACCTCACCACAGCTGGAAGGAGACCCAGGACAGTGACCCGGTTGTCAGCCGTATCAAGGAGCTGATAACTCAGGAAGGTTCCTCCTTAGAGAAGGATGCGTCTCAGCAAGCAAAGCAGCTGTGGAATGAGAGAAGCCGGCTGTTTATCTACCGTGAGAAGCTGTGCCGAAGGTACGTCAACCCAAGAACCCATGAGATGGTATGGCAGATAGTAGTCCCCAGAACGGACATCCAGATGGTGTTGGAAGCCTACCACGATCGAGCGGGGCACTTTGGCTGGAAGAAGCTGGAAACCCTGCTGAAGTGTCGTTTCTACTGGGTGGGAATGCGCAGTTCCATCTAGAAATGGTGTAAAAACTGTATGTCCTGTAGCCTCCAAAGAAAAGACTACAGCAGCCAGAAAGCACCCCTGCAACCTATCAAGACGACTCGTTCCTTGGAGATCATGGCCTTGGACCATGTCAAGTTGTCACCCAGCCGGTCGGGATACTCGTATGCCCTGACAATGGTGGATCACTACTCCAGGTTCCTGGTGGTCGCCCCTGTCAAAGATCTGACAGCTGAAACAGCAGCAAAGAAGTTCCAAGCGTATTTCTGCAGGCCCCATGGATATCCAGAGAAAGTGTTAACTGACTAGGGCCCTGCCTTTGAAGCCGAATTGTTTAAAGAGTTCTGTCATTTGTACGGATGCAAGAAGATAAGAACCACACCGTACCACCCTCAAACAAATGGTCTCTGTAAAAAGATGAATCACATAGTCATTGATCTGCTGAAGACGGTACCACTTGAGGAGAGGAATCGGTGCCCAGACCTACTACCTGACCTGGTAGATCTGTACAATCACATACCTGTGAGTTCCACCAATTGCACTCCAGCCTACCTCATGAGGGCAAGACCAGGAAAGCTGCCCATGGATTTGGAACTTGGTGTTGTAGAACCAGAAGCTGATGTTCCTACTGAAGATTGGGACACCAACAGACAGGAACAGTACAGGAGAGTACAAGCCTGCGTGGAAGATAGTCTCAGTAAAGTAAGGGAAAAAACAAGAGGAAAACTACAACAAAAGTGCACCAGCTGAACCTTTTGTACCTGGAGAAATTGTGTTGAAAAGAAAAAGAAGAATGCACAAATTAGATGATCAATGGGAAAAGGAGCCATATGTCGTGCAAAATTCAAAGTTTGACAACAGGAAAACATGTACCATTAGTAAAGATGGAGGAAAGACGACCACAACTGTATCAAGAGACCACCTAAAACTATGTCCAGATATGTTAAAGCTTCACGAAGAAGAACTTGTTATATACAAAGAGAAACCAGGTGAAGTCATACACACGGACTTAGGAGATTTTCCTGCAGATTGGCCTTGTATCGGAGACGCTGTGATCATTCCAGTACTTCAATTTTACCAACCACAAGAAGCACTCCAACGTCAGGTTGTGCCAGTTGTCGCCGAAGGAATAGTTCAAGAGGGACCTGCTCCTGAAGCATCTCAAGAAGTAGAGTCTCGAGAAGTGGAGTCTTAAAACGTGGAACCTCCAGATGTTGGGTCTCAGGAAGAAGAATCCCCTGGCGAAACAGAACCGCATCGCCCAGCCACAAGTATGCTTGCCAGATCCCTAGAGAGGTTAAGGCAGTATTACAGTTTACCGGCACGCAGGACAGATAGGTCAAATGCTACCATACCTGACGCAACACCACGTAGGTCAGTACGCACGACAAAAGGAAAGTTACCTGATAGATACCAAGAGTAGGCCTAGCAAATGTGAACCAGTAAAAAAGAGTCCAAGTGTATAAATGTATATAAGAATTGTGTAAATACATGTATATATGTTACCTCTAGCAACTGTTAAAGATTATTGCATCCTGTAAAGGAAGAATTAGTTGATATTTCTTGTTAATGTTTTGTTAATTATTTCTTTCAGCCCGGGAGTGCTGATGTTAACTAGGGGGGATGTGTAGCCCAGCTGTGCCTGGAGTCACATTTCCCCAGGGGGATGCACCGAAGGTAACACCCACGGAGACCTGATATGCACACAACACACTTGCACTATTCCCTAGATCCACCAGAGGGAGCCCTTTTGCAGTATATATAGGGTAGTGAAGGCACAGCAGTTACCTCAGATTAGCCTGAGAGACGAGATCAGATCTCCTCAGAACACCAGAGAACACCTCAGATGAGAGGAGAGCAGATTACCTCAGAGAGACAGAGTGTTCAGTCTAGGCTAGCTGAGAGCTGAGAGAACCTGAAGACTACAGCTTGGGCTTAGTTCACTGTGTGGAGGCCAGTAATAGTGGAGGAAGATAGCCACTTCAGCCTGGTCAGAACTGAGTCAACTGAGTGTAGTTTCAGTGAGCAAGCGTGCCGACGCTTTGAGAGCGGTGAAGAGAAAGGAGAATCAGCTATCTACTGCTAGTGTGCTTATGTTAAGGGTCGGAGTAGGACGAAAGGCAAGTGGAAGATAATACGAGAGTAACGGAGGTTGAAACAGCATTGATAGCTTACCTCTACTCTGCACTACCGGACACCGGGTCCGAGCTTGCTAGCATCTACACGACTAGTAGGAGATACCGGAGACCCTGTGGGACTTCAAGTCGCAGGGGCCCACAAGTGCTGATACGTAACCGGGGTCAGGAAGACGGAGTCTAGCAGGACCCTGCATACAGAGACACTGTTCTATCCTAGAGAAGGCCTCACTACAAAGTCAGCCGGGCGTATAACTGAAGACAGAGTTAGACTTCGTTTCATACAGGTCAGAAACTCACACATACAGGAGTATGGAGGCCCTACACCTACTCAGTGGGAATACTGGACGTGCATCCTCCACCCTGCCAGCTTCCCGGACGTGCCTGCAACTACCATCAGTAAAGGTACCGAAAGAGACTTTCGTGTGTGTGTCTGCCTTATTGCTCCTGCGGCTAAAAGCCCCCTTTTCCGTCCTGCACCCGAGCACCGCCATTTACCCTGAGGGACCCAGTCTTGCCTGTGGAAGACTTAACACCTTGCTGCCCAGTAACAACCCCTCAGTGGATTTACCCTGCAGCGCTGGTCACCCTGACCAGGTACCACAGGTGGCGTCACGAACAAACTGTACATACTTTAATCCCCTGTAAATATCCCACATTTGAGGTGAGCGCCCAGGGCCACGGACCAAGCTGTGCTACCCGTGACATCCCCCATTGAAGTGAACGGGCTCGGTGCCGAGTACCCCACAGGCCCTGGCTGAGCGACTCACAAAGCCCCCGTCTCACACAGCGATCTCGCTAGTGAGATCGCTGCTGAGTCACTAGTTTTGTGAAACAATAGCGATCTCCCCTGCGATATCGCTGTGTGTGACATTCAGCGAAGATCAGCCCCCCTGCTGGGTATCGCTGATCGTCGCTGAATGTCCTGGACATTTTTTTGATCGCTGGTCTCCCACTGGCCAGCACGCATCGCTGCGTGTGACAGGCGGGAGACCAGCGATCCGCTGGTAACCAAGGTACACAGCAGGTTTCCAGGTGCGGGGCTGTGCCTGGAAACCCAAAGTGTACGTTGGATACCAGCGCCCTGATGCAGGGAGCTGGTAACCAAGGTACACAGCGGGTTTCCAGGCACCGCGCAGCGCCTGGAAACCCGATGTGTACCTTGGTTACCAGCTCCCTGCATCAGGGCGCTGATATCCAACGTACACTGCGGGTTACTAAGCGATGTTACCCGCAGTGTCGCTGTGCTGATCGCTACCTGAGCTGCCTGTTTGGAAGCTCAGCAGCGATCATGTAGCGACACACCAGCGATCCTGATCATTGTCGGGATTGCTGGTGTATCGCTATGTGAGACGCGGGCTTTAGTGACAGGACGTTCTGTGTAATTTAATAGACCTGAGTGCCACTGGATGAATAGTAAGGCCAGAACATGTTGAGGCAGTTTTAGATTGGAAGGGTGAGAGTGCCTCCAGTTTCTTTGCATTGTCTTCCACCTGCTCCATTGCTGAAACCATAGAGTTGGCACCTGCAGACCATGGGCATCTGTCTTCCACCTCACCCCCTTGCGAATCATTCAATCAGTCTGAGCTCCAAGTCATGCAGCAGTCACTTCTACTTTTTGATGACTCTGCTGGCTGTGGTTCTGTGGGCCATCCTTCTAACCTTGCCCCACAAGTGGAAGAGATTGAGTGCACTGATGCCCAACTACTTGCTCAGTTTGAGGATAAGTATGTGGGAGGGCTAGTGCACACGATCAATTGATCACTGCAGGACATTTCTGATGATGATGACGAAACACAGGTGCCAACTGCTGTGTCTCTCTGCAGTGTGTAGACTGGCAAGGAGGGCAGGGGGATGAGTTGTTGAAGCATGATGTAGGAGATTATGAGGTCCTAGACCCCAGTTGGAGCCAAAGCTATCCGTGCAATGTGCGCAGTTCAGTAAAAGAGGAGGTGGTCACACTGCCCCAAATGTACAGCAAAAGAGGGAGAAGGGTGCAAAAGCACAGCGGCCAACCCCCAGCCAATACATCAGCTTCGCCGATGAACTGAGCACACAAAGGCCAGCTCAAAGGAGCTCCCTGGCATGGTATTTCTTCAGGCATTGTGCTGATGACAAGAGGTGAGTGGTTTGCACGCTGTACCATCAGAGCCTTAAGCGAAATATCGATGTTCTGAACTTGAGCACCACCTGAATGACGATGCATCTGAATTCAAAGCACGAGCTGCAGCAGAGTACACACCTGAAAAACCAAGAAAGATCTGAGATTCATCCTGCTCCCTTTTCTGCTGCGGTCTCGGCCTCTTCCTTTCGCTCCCAATCAACAGGGCCACCTGGCTCACCGCAAAGAGAGGATGTGACAGCACCGCCACCACTGGCAGTGTCACTGAGCATCTCCATCCTATCCTATGGAAGTGTCCAGCTGTCCACACATCCTGAAGAAAAAGAGAAAGTACTCCCCTACCCACCCATGAGCCCTGGTCTTGAATGACAGCTTTTAAAAATTACTGGCCTTTGAAATGCTGCCATTCTGTTTGTTGAAGAAAGAGAGTTTTAAAAAACTGATGGCTGAGGCTGTCCCGCAGTTCGTGCTTTCCAGCCATTCTGGCTGCTGGAGTCATACAATTTTAAATAAATTATGTTGGTGGCTGTCCCAAAGTATGTTGTTCCCAGCTGCCACTACTTTTCCAGGCAAAGCCATCCCTGCCCTGCACACACATGTTGCAGACAAAATCAGGTGTGCACTGCTCATCTCCATCAATAGCAAGAGCCACAAAACCACTGATGCTGGACCAGTATGCATGGGTAGGGACGTTATTTCTCCCTAACTGTCCACTGGGTAAATGCAGTGGCTACCGGACCTGAGGCGGAAGGCATTTTGGTGCATGTCCTACCACCAGAGAGGATTGCAGGACATTTCTCTGTCCATATTGCCTCCTCCTCCTCCACGGTCTACTCATCCAGTCAGCATAACACCTGCACCACCAACTTTAGCACATACAGGGGAAAATGACAGCAGGCTGTTCTGAAACTCATCTGTTTGGGGGAAAAATCCTACACGGCGCATGAGCTGTGGATGGGGATCAAACAACAGACCAATGAGTGGCTGGTGCCATTGTAACTCAAACCTGGTCTGGTGGTGTGCGATAACTGGCAAAATCTCATAGCTGCTCTGGGCCTAGCTGATTTGATGCCCATTCCTTTCTTAGCACATGCTAAATTTGTTGGTACAGACCTTCCTTAAAAATTACCCCGATATGTCAGAGCTACTGCTGAAAGTGGGGGCCGTCTGTGCTGTCTTTCAGCATTCTCACCCTGCTGTTGCTCACCTGTCTGCGCTGCAGCGTTACTTCTGCCTTCCTGTTCACTACGTCATACAACATACTCACAAGGTGGAACTCCACTTTGCATATGTTGGAGAGATTGTGCGAGAAGCAACAGACAATGGAAGAGTTTCAGCTACAGCACGCATGGGTAAGTCGCTCTGCAGATATCCACTTCACGACCAAGGAGTGGACCTCCATACGGGCATGTTTGCCATGTTGCACTGCTCCCATTACTCCACCAACATGGCCAGTGCTGATGATGCCATCATCATCGTTACTATCCCACTTCTATGCCTGCTGGAAAAAAACGCTTCAGGCGATGATGGATGAGGTGTTGGCATAGGAGGAGGAGGAGGAGAAACAGGAATCATACACACCATTTTCAGGCCAGTCATCCACACATGGCTTGGACGGTTGGTTCCTGTATCAACAGCGGCCAGTTACACAACTATCCAGCCAGGGAACAGATTTGGAGGATGATGAGGATAATAAAGAACCATGTTCACAGCAGGGTGGCACTCAAGGCAGCTCACGGGCATCATTGGAGCATGGTTGGGGGATACAGAGGACACAGACAATACACCTCCCACTGAGAACCGCTTGTCTTTACTTCTGGGCAGCCTGGCACACATGAGTCAATACATGCTGCTTTGCCTGTGCAAAGACCACCGAGTTGCCCGGATTGTTACCAGTGTTGATTACTGGATGGCTACTCTGCTTGATCTCTGCTACAAGGACAAAGTACTATGCTTGCTTCTGTCACTGAAACGGGATCGCAAAATGCGGGAATACAAGCACACACTGGTAGGCGCACTACTGACTGCATTCCACCTGACAATGGGGCTCAGTGAAAGAACAAGGCAGAGGAGAAGAAAGTCGCCAATGCAGCTGGGGCATCGCCACCACCTCGAAGTGGAGGGATAGCCTGGCTGAAATGTGGGAAATTTTCCTCAGCATGCCACAACATCAGGCACCACAACCTTATATGGTCCGTATTAGCAAGAGGCAGCATTTCAACAAAATGGTTGAAGAGTACGTGTACACACGTCTCCACATACTGAGTAATGGGTCTGCCCCATTTAACTTCTGTGTTTCCAAATTGGACAAATGGCCTGAGCTTGCCCTTTACACCTTGGAGGTGCTTGCCTGACCTGTGGCAAGTGTACTGTCAGAACGTGTGTTTAGCATGGCAGGGAGAGTGTTCACAGACAGGCATGTTTGCCTGTCCACAGCCAACGTGGGCAAGTTCTCATTCATTAAATTGAAAATTGCATAGATTCCACAGGACTTTTACATACATGTGAAGAATATGGGAGATATAATTTAATGTCAATCATTGTATCCTATCTGGCATAGGATTCTAAAAACCCCTTCAGTGTGCAGCTGTATGAGAACACCTGGCTCAGCAGGGGGGTCAAGCCTCAAAAGGCAGTGAGTGACAAATCTCATGCTTTGAGCTAGCTAAGCTCAGAACAAATGGCATGCTTCCACGTGGGTATCATGTGGTCTAACTTCTTTGTTCCGACAGCTATGATTTTGCAAGCAGAATATGGACTTATCATACGGCCTGGTCACACATCTGTTACATTTTCGAGATCTCTGGACTGGACCGAACGCCTTCCAGACTCTTGTTACATTCTAGCATCACAGGGTGGGGAGATATGTTTAATGACTACTAGGAACCAGATAGCAAAGATGTGCTTCGTCTCAACACGCAGCAGCGGCCTGGCCGGATCCAATAGCGCCAAAACCCGCCTCCCTAGGATCGTCTATTAAGGAGTTATGACCCAATTTAAGTTTTGGAGTTTTTAGCTACTAGAGGCAAGGAGAGGAAATTTAGGTTCAGCACAGAGGGAAGCAGGGAAGTGACCCAAAGAGGATAAAGGTCATTTGGACTCTCTTCGTTATGTAAGCTGTGCACTACGAAAGGGGGGCCACGTCAAGTAATGTGCTGTGAAGGACCTAGGAACCAGATGGCAGCCAATACCCCCTGAGGCTCATCGCACACATGGTCGAACATCAACCCAATAATGGTCATGATGCATCTGCTTATATCTTTTGTCCTGCCATTATCGGTATTTGCATATTTGACCATTGTATATGTATAACCATTGTGAATATAGTGTATTGTCTAGTGTTCCCCTAACACGATTAAATATATATATATAATTTCACCTTGGGCTGCTCTTTTATCTTGATCCATGAATCCACAAGTCCGTATTCTCATTTAACTTTCCATGCTACCGGGTCTGGTTTCTGGCCCAATATAATCCTGTACCAATATAAAACTGTACCAAGCTGACCTTATGTGTCCCAAAAGGTTGCGGAACATCATGTTGGTGAAAGTGGGGTTACCGCATTACTTCATCTGTCTGACGTAATAATGATGTCAGGCGGGCTGGCGAGGTGCAGGTTCATAAAAAGTGGTGGCAACGGTGGGATTATGCATGATCTCCCTGTTGCCATTCTTCACAAGTGTTGGTAGCAATGGGATTCTGTGTGTTCTCTCTGGTGTCATCCTTCACAAGTTGTGGCAGCGGCAAGAGTCTGCATGATCTTTCTGGTGCCATCCTCCACAGTACCTTTGGCTGACTAGAGAACTATACTAGCTGCACCAAGCCATTGTTACACTCCACTCCATTTTGTTTGTTCTATTTGCCTTTCTCAATATTTAGAAGCCTCCCCAAAAATTAAAAAAAAAAATAAACAAAAAAAGAAAAGAAAAACAGTGACTACGTCCTCTTTCGCTTCCTCCACCTACAACGCCACGTCCACCTCCCACCTCCTTCTCCTCCTCAACCTCTTCTCCACTTGGACCTCCACTTCCCGGTTTAAGATTGTTATTGTTAATTTTTTTTTATTCTATGTTCTTTTAAGTAATTTCTCACAACAAAATAAATACAAAAACCCCACAAAAACAGTGTTGGCTACCTCCTCCTCTGCCTTTTCCACCTACAGCTTCACCTCCTCCTACATCTCCACCTCCTCCTCCTCTTGGACCTTCACCTCCTGGTTCAAAATTATTATTCTTTTTTTTTGTGTGATATTTTAAGTCATTTGCCAGATTTATTTTCAGGACCCCTATTTTGCTTCCTTTTTCAACCCCCTAGCCCTTACTACGACCATTTTACAGCACCAAAGTTCGGATCACCATTGGCTTCTATGGGGTTTGGATTCGGGGTCACATTTAGGTCAAATTTTGGTACCCGAACCGAACTTTGGACTGCAGTTCGACTGAGCCTAAACATCTGCGGGTCCTATCATCCCTAATGGTAAGTGCAAAGTTCCATATAATATGATGGTTGCAATATATTAAGAGGACAAACATTTAGCTAGGAGTGCTTTTCTAAGGAATATTCTAGTCAGAAGTGTCCTCTCATCACTATCAGAGATGGGCACATTGCCCTGTAATAGAAAAAAATTCAGAACTTGTATCCACAAATTACCAACAAATGTAGTCTGCATACCCAACACACATCAGGACTATAATATCATGGATTTTTTTTCATGTACATCCTTCAATGTGGTGTACATGATACAATGTACAAGGTGCCCTGAACGTGCTTATATTGGGGAAACTAAGCAAAAGCTACAAACAAGGATGAACCTACACAGACATACAATAATGAATGAACTGAACACTCCTGTGGGAAAACATTTATTTGGACCTGGATGCAGGATGATGGATCTAAAAGTCTTGATACTTAAGGAGGACAGGGAGAGAAAAATAGGGATTCAAGCTGATGGATGTTCAAGTCACCAATTTTCTAAGTAAATATATTTCTAAAGGTGCTTTTAACATGAAATTCTCACCAATTATTGGTAACAACCCATCCAATCCATACAGGCAAATAAATCAAACCATAGGTGTGCACAGCGGAATTGCTAAAGTCCTAAAAGATTGCGTGCCCCAGTCACAAAGTACATTTATTCCTATACGACCTCCCTGCCACAAGAGGAACTATACATATGTAATTACAGTATGCCACTGTTGCTAACCCTAAAACACACTATACAAAGAACAAAATTACAAAAATTACTATTATACAAAGTCAAAAGAATACAGCTGCACAATGTCCTCTGCCATCACCACTACACAGTGAGTACATAATATTATATTATGTCCATTACCTCCGCATAACAAAATATACTATATACAGTGGGTACGGAAAGTATTCAGACCCCTTTAAATTTGTCACTCTTTATTTAATTGCCGCCATTTGGTAAAGTTAAAAAAAAGTTAATTTTTTTCTCATTAATGTACATTCTGCACCCCCACTTGACTGAAAAAAAACAGAAACGTAGAAATGTTTCCAAATTTATAAAAAAAACAATTGAAATATCACATGGTCATAAGTATACAGACCCTTTGATCACACACACACATTTAAGTCACATGCTGTCCATTTCCTTGTGATCTTCCTTGAGATGGTTCTACTCCTTCATTGGAGTCCAGATGTGTTTAATTAAACTGATAGGACTTGATTTGTAAAGCCACACACCTGTCTATATAAGACCTCATAGCTCACAGTGCATGTCAGACCAAATGAGAATCATGAGGTTAAAGGAACTGACCAAGGAGCTCAGAGACAGAATTGTGACAAGGCACAGATCTGGCCAAGGTTACAAAAGAATTTCTGCAGGACTCAATGTTCTTAAGAGCACAGTGGCCTCCATAACCCTTAAATGGAAGAAGTTTGGGACCACCAGAAGTCTTCCTAGACCTGGCTGTCCAGCCAAACTGAGCAATCGTGGGAGAAGAGCCTTGGCGAAAGAGGTGAAGAAGAACCCCAAGATCACTGTGGCTGAGCTCCACAGATGCAGTAGGGAGATGGGAGAAAGTTCCACAAAATCAACTATCACTGCAGCCCTCCACCAGTCGGGCCTTTATGGCAGAGTGGCCCGATGGAAGCCTCTCCTCAGTGCCAGACATATGAAAGCCAGCACAGAGTTTTCTAAAAAAAACGCATGAAGGACTGAGATGAAGATAGAACATTTTGGTGATAATTCTAAGCGGTATGTGTGGAAAAAAACAGGCACTGCTCATCACCTGCCCAATACACTACCAACAGTGAAACATGGTGGTGGCAACATCATGCTATAGGGATGTTTTTCAGTTGCAGGGACAGGACAACAGGTTGCAATTGAAGGAAACATGAATGCGGCCAAGTACAGAGATATCCTGGATGAAAATCTCTTCTAGAGTGCTCTGGACCTCAGACTTGGCCAAAGGTTCACCTTCCAACAAGACAATGACCCTAAGCACACAGCTAAAATAACAAAGGAGTGGCTTCAGAACAACTCTGTGACCATTCTTGACTGGCCCAGCCAGAGCCCTGAGCTAATCCCAATTGAGCATCTCTGGAGAGACCTGAAAATGGCTGTTCACCAAGGTTCACCATCCAACCTAACGAACTGAAGAGAATCTGCAAAGAAGAATGGCAGAGGATCCCCAAATCCAGGTGTGAAAAACTTGTTGGATCATTCCCAAGAAGACTCATGGCTGTACTAGCGCAAAAGGGTGCTTCTACTCAAAACTGATTAAAAGGTCTGAATACTTATGACCATGTGATATTTCAGTCTTACTTTTTTAATAAATTTGCAAAACTTTCTACGTTTCTGTTTTTTTCAGGCAAGATGGGGAGAAGAGTGTACATTAATGAGAAAAAAAATGAACTTTTTTGAATTTACCAAAGGCTGGAATAAAACAAACAGTGAAAAATGTAAAGGGGTCTGAATACTTTCCGTACCCACTGCAAACAATAATAATACCACCATTCACCTACCGCTACATAATGACAAAAATGCATTAAGCTGTTACTAAAGAAAATAAAACCCTATTAAAAAAAGACTGATATTACCACCATACAATACTATACAGTGACAATATAACGGTGGGTACCAGTCCTGCCAATCATATTACAGAGATTACAGTACAGATATATACAGTATAAGGACTTACAGGTGACATTCTCTCTGATGGAGTCTTTCACTTTTTTAGTCTTTTTCATCTGGCCCAGACATAATGACATCTTCCATCAATGACTAGTCTACAGAGCTTACAATAAAAACACATTTGACTTCTCAAATTTCCAGTACCATCCCCATCTATTCTCAGTGTCCACAACCTCGCCATCCTGCCTGATCCTCAAGCCTGGAAGAGTAACACCAATACTTCAAAAATTATGTCATCATTATGATTAACCCTCCACCAATTAATACTGCAAAGACACCATGACAGCTAGCGGGGGCCTATAAAAATAACAGTGTCCCACAGAAAGTAGTATAGTATGATTGCCTCCACAACTCTCTATTAGCTGTATAATGAGTGCACAGCTCCCTATAAATTTTATGATTGCCCCAACAGCCCTTTATATACTGTATTATACTTATTTATTTATACTTTATTATGGCCCTACAGCCCTTTACACATGGTGTTATGGCCCCCACAGCTCCTTATATATAGAATGGTGGCCCCCACAACCGGATAATATTAAGAACAGTAAAGATTATTCTCACCTAATCCTGATTCCCGGTACTGCAGCCTCCGTCTTCTCGCCAGACTACTATGGCGGGCTTGCAGAGGTGGTGCAATGCTATTATGTAGGAGTGATGGAACAGGGGTTAAATGTATTTCAAAATCATGCATGTTGTCAAGGATAACAACCAATTAGGCTGCAATCTAGCTTAGGTAGGGTTAACTGTAATGGCCAGCCCAGTTTAGGGAGGGGGAACTGAGAGTTAGTGCCAAGTTCAGGAAGTGACGGTTCAATGCAAGATAGTAGTGTGAAGTGACAGCATGCATTGGGCTGCTAGGGACATTGTGGGCCTAATATTCTGGGCAGTGGTTTGCCAAATATACCCTTTCGTGTGATTCCATCTGCCAATCTGGGGAACCACGAAATGAATGTCATGGCTCTTGGGTGCACTCAGCCTGTGAAGCTACAGGGAAAGATGGACTCAGACTCAGAGTTCCTAGTGCTATTAAGCTCAGAAAAAGAGAAAATGCACACAAGGAATTCAGTGTAAAAATATGTAAACATTTTATTAGACATTAAAAAACATACAAAACGTATGAGAAAGAAAGAATTCCATCTTTTTTTGAAAGATACATTACTTTCTTAAAAAGATTGATGCAATTCATATTGATGATGACATGATTCTGGTCACATGCGGCGTGGAGTCGCTATATAAGAACATTCGCCACCAGGATGGCTTGAGGGCAGTATCTCATTTTTTATCCATGACGGGTTTCTCCTCCGGTGACATCGATTTTTTACTTAAATTATTGGATTTTTTGTTAACTCATAATTTTTTTCTGTTTAATGGGTCCTTCTACATGCAGCTCCAGGGTACAGCGATGGGCGCCGCTTGTGCACCCTCGTATGCAAACTTGTTCCTGGGGCTATGGGAGAGGGACCTATTCACAACAGACAGGATTACGTCAATGGAGCGGGTCGTGCTATGGACCCGCTACATTGACGATATTTTCCTGATCCGGCGGGGTACTTCATCTGATTTAGAATTGTTTTTTCAAGAGTTGAACAATAATGATTTAAATATTCATTTGACTTATAAATTTGATTTTTTTTAAATTGATTTTCTAGATGTCACTGTGAGGAGGGACTCGAATGGTGCTCTTGTGTCTGATGTCTTTCACAAAGATACTTCAGTGAATTCTGTTTTACATGCTACATCTTCCCACCCACCCCATGTGATTAATTCTGTGCCTACCGGTCAATTTCTTCGCATTAAAAGGATTTGTTCATCTAGTGAGGATTTTGAAACTCAAGCTAAAGATTTGTCTGAACGCTTTCTCGATAGAGGATACAGTAAGAGATGCATAAAGAGGGCCTACAACAGGGCTGACCTGTTGTATTCTTCTCCGAGATTGAAGGATAATTCACAGGTGAGATTGGTCACTCAATATAATGTACAGTGGGACAATATGCGTGGGATTTTGGCCAAATATTGGCCTATACTTTTGGCAGATCCCATATTGAAACAGTATCTAGCAGCTAAACCAAGTATGACCGCGAGGAGATTGCGTAATTTAAGAGATCACCTGGTTAGAAGTTATTTTGCACCATGTCCCCAACCATCTATTTTTCCTATGAATCGTGTACCGTCAGATCCACCATGGGGTTGTAAACCATGTGGTGGATGTGTGGCGTGCCCCAATGTGTTGCAAACTAGGGAGTTCTCTTGGTCTGATGATAAATTTTTACCATCACTCAAAACATCACGTGTTCAACAACTTTTGTTGTTTACTATGCCTCATGTCCCTGAAATAAAATATATGTGGGTTTAACAACTCGGGCCTTCAAGATTCGGGTACGGGAACATATCCGAGATATTTCAGCAGCAGTGGATGAGGACAATCCTGAGGTTTTAAAAACGATTCCTCGACATTTCAAATCGCACCATTCTTGTGATCCATCTGTACTTAAATTTAGGGCATCGATCCGGTGGTTTCCAATTTGCGGGGAGGTAAAATGAGTAGGCTTCTAGCACAGAGGGAAGCTTTTTGGATCTGGAAACTTCGCTCTCTCCACCCTAATGGTTTAAATGAATCTCTAAGTTTTGCACCCTTCCTTTGATCACCCTTACCTACATTTTTTACTAGCATCTGTTTTATGTTCTTTGTTTATTGATATGTTTTATTTATTTTAGATTGTTTTCATGTGTCGTATTGGCTCTATCATCTGTCCATGTGGAATTTTATCATCAGTATCGTGTATGTTCCTGGGCCTTGAGTTTTCTAAATGTGCAAGATACATCTACGCATCCATAATATATGATGTATATGTATTCCTTTATATTATTCGTTGTTTAGTATATTGTTTTCTATGTATGATTGCACTTTACATATTATTGTATTAATTTCACACCATTTATATATTTCATGTGTTTTCTGTAAAATTATTATTATAAATTATATTGTACACAGATAGATAATATTGTCTATGTTTTTTTGTTATATCTTTTACACTGGTTGTTGATCTTGTGTCATATCATAATTAAAATTATATATATATGGTTTCTAGACAGGCACTATTATGTACTTTTCTTAAATAGCACTATGCACTTTATATTTGCATCTTGTAGATTATGTGGTCACAGCATTACTCTGTAATGTATTTTTTCTGTGTCTCTATATATATACATATATGTTTGTATATTAATGTATGTGTATTTCGTGGAATATGAGATATTGCTGTATATCTACGGTTTTCCTACTAGCCCGGGTATATATATAGGTACCGCTTCTATAAATGGGCTATGTACATTACTAGCTGCTATAATTTTGCTCATATAACTGTAGGATAGTAGTTATCTTGTTTTTATTTTCATTAGGATTTGATTGCACAATTTGCTATTGCAAAATCATTAAGTATTGTGTGCGAATCAGGTGCCTGCTGGTGCGCATGTGCGCTGGGGACCGGTTGCTAGGCATCGCTGACTGCGTCTTTTCTCGGTCTCATCCTGCTCGCGTCTGATGTTCCGCTCACATGATCATGGTGGGCGGTCCTTCATGACGCGGGTGGGCCTGGCCGGTGACGCTCTGGGTGATGGCTGCATCAGGGTTGTCTGGCGTAACATGCGTCGCTTACACACAGCAGGACACTGCTATTCTGATTCGGCTGTTCTCATTGGCCCCCTGGCATATAAATACCCTTTGGTTACCTTTGATGCCACTCCCCCGGAAGAAGGCACAGCGCCGAAACGCGCGTTGGGGAGAGTGGCACCACTGGGTCCCAGGTATGTGTTTGATCATTTGATAACTAATACTGCACATATAGTTTTTGGATTGGCGTACAGCTTTCCTTTGACTACTATTATAACTGCTCTTTCCTTGTGTGAATGACTCAATGTAGTCCTCTGATATGGATTAGTGGCAAAGTTTTACTAAACTGTTTTTTGCTTTGTGTGCATTATATGTATTGGCACTATATTTGTTACTTTACCTGGGTACTCTTGTGGTTCCACTCCTTTTGGGTTACCACTGTTATTCTTTCTCATACGTTTTGTATGTTTTTTTATGTTGTCTAATAAAATGTTTACATATTTTTATACTGAATTCCTTGTGTGCATTTTCTCTTTTTCTGAGCTTAGCTACTTTTTGCACTGAATTCCTACATTTGTGCACCTTAGTACTGATAGTTTTATCTCTACTGAGTAGGTGCTAGCCTTATATAGGTTATATATTTCCTAGTGCTATTGAAGATAGCACCTATACTGAGAACCAGGGCTGAAGTTGTGTCCTATACCTGTGGAAAAAGACAACAACCCATTGGACCTTATCCCATATGCCTGTTTATAAAGACTGCCAACTGTCCAGTAAAAGATTTGTTTTTACAAAAACCTGTGTCCCTGGATTAACCCCTTCATGACCGGATCTTTTTTCGGTTTTGCGTTTTCGTTTTTTTGCTCCTTTTCTTCCCAGAGCCATAACTTTTTTATTTTTTCATCAATAGGGCCATATGAGGGCTTGTTTTTTTTTTTTGCAGGACGAGTTGTACTTTTGAACAACACCATTGGTTTTATCATGTCATGTACTATAAAACAGGAAAAAAATTTCAAGTGCGGTGCAATTGCAAAAAAAAGTGCAATCCCACACTTGTTTTTTGTTTGGATTTTTTGCTAGGTTCACTAAATGCTAAAACTGACCTGCCATTATGATTCTCCAGGTCATTACAAGTTCATAGACACCAAACATGTCTAGGTTCTTTTATATCTAAATGGATAAAAAAAAATCCAAACTTTGCTAAAAAATAAAAAAAATTTGTGCCATTTTCCGAGACCCGTAGCGTTTCCATTTTTAGTGATCTCAGGTTGGGTGAGGGCTTATTTTTTGCACACCGAGCTGACATTTTTAATGATAACATTTTGGTGCAGATACGTTATTTTAATCGGCCGTTATTGCACTTTAATGCAATGTCGTGGCGACCAAAAAAACATAATTCTGGTGTTTTGATTTTTTTTTTCGCTATCAGGTTAATTCTTTTTTTATTGATCGATCGGGCGATTCTGAATGCGGCGATACCAAATATGTGTATGTTTGATTTTTTTTTTGTTTTATTTTGAATGGGGCGAAAGGGGGCTGATTTGAACTTGGGAGGCTAGGAGCTGCCATAGCTCGATCAGCTCTGCTACATAGAGGCGATGCTCAGATCGCCTCTGTGTAGTAGAATTGCAGATTTGCTATGAGCGCCAACCACTGTGTGGCGCTCACAGCAATCCAGCACCAACTGCCATAGAGGTCTCAAGGAGACCTCTGGTTGTCATGCCAACACACTGGTGACCCGCGATCACGTGACGCAGGTCACTGGTGTGCGCATTTCCGGCAGGATTGCCGGAAATGCCATTTAAACGCCGCTGACAGCGGCATTTAATGGGTTAATAGCCACGGGTGGATCGCAATTCCACCTGCGGCTATGGCGGGCACATGTCAGCTGTTCAAAACTAAGATGTAAGGGCTTTGATGTGGGCTCACCACCGGAGCCCACATCAAAGGCAGGGATACTGACATCGGAGTACTATTACGCCCAATGTCAGTAAGGGGTTAAATGCTGCCAAGGTTCCAAAAGGGAAAATCTGGAGCCAATGGAGACCTGCATTCCAAAAGCAAATGTGATGCACCGCCACACCCAGCAGCATGCCCGAATGGGACGCTGCTGTCTGTAGAGCGCCTGAGCGAGTCGGAGCAACAACTCACCCACCACTACCTCACTTGGGCACTTTACAGTTACATCATCCCACTATCTTCGTAGGTATACTGAAGTCTCGTAAGCTGCAGAACTATAGCTGTGTGCCCATTAGGAGATGGACAGTGACAGGGTCCTAATCATATTTTCTGTCTGGCTTTTTTGTGACTGCATAAGTACATCAACTACACTTTCAAAATATTTTCATTCAAAATGTTGTTATTCAATGACTCATCCATACAGTTTAACATGGTTATTGTTACTTTACGATGGTATGTAAAACATACAAAAAGCATAGAAAAATAGTTTAGGATTAGCTTACTCATCCGTTCAGTATTACGTTCTTTATGTTACATTTTTGTTGTATATTACAACAGAAAAAAATGCTTAAAAATTTTGCTTGCTTCTTCACATTTCCTAACTGTACACTATTCACTATCCTGGCGTACTTTTTGTGATATATAATTCAAATTTTGCTTGGTTATATTTTGTGTATTACGTGTTCTCGGTTACTTTTTTTTGTTGGTATATAACTCTAAAAAAAACTTGTTCAAAATTTATCAGTATTATATTGGTCGATCATGGGGTATTACATCTTATTATTTATTATGCATTGCTTATACAGCGCTATCTTATTCCACAGCGCTTTACAGACATAATCATCGTTGTCCCCACTGGGCTCACAATCTAGATCAGTATGTCTTTGAAGTGTGGGAAGAAACCGGAGAACCTGAAGGAAATCCACGCAATCACGGGGAGAGCATATAAACTCCTTGCAGATGTTGTCCTTGGTGGGATTTGAACGCAGGACCCCAATGCAGCAGTGCTAACCACTGAGCCACCAACATTTTGCTGGTATATAACCCTCCAAAAACTTGTTCAAAATTTATCGGTATTATAATATTTCGCCCATATTACATCCTCTTAGGTACAGTATATTTATTTGCTATATAAGCCTGAAAAAAATTGTTCAAAATTTCTAGGTATTATATTGCTGCTCACCCATAGGGTATAACATATTTTTGGGTACATTTAGTTACTATATAACCCTTCAAAAACTTGTTCTAAATTTATCAGTATCATATTGATCACCCATAAGGTATTACATCTTCTTGGGTACATTTCGTTGATATAAAAGCCTCAAAAAACTTGCTCAAAATTTATTATTACTATATTGCTCACCCATAGACTATTCCGTGGTCTGGAGAGCATTTCGTTTGTATATAACCCTCCAAAAACTTGTTCAGAATTTATTATTATTACATTGCTCACCCATAGGGTGTTACATCTTCTTGGGTACATAACCCTCCAAAAAATTGTTCAAAATTGTATTGGTATTATATTGCTCATCCATAGACAATTTCATGGTCTGGAGTACATTTTGTTAGTATATAACCCTCATAAAACGTGTTCAAGAATTTAGGCTGTGTGCACAAGTTGCAGATTTAGTGCGTTTTTGTCGTGTTTTTTCTGAGTGGATTTGTGACAAAACCTGAAGCAAAGCCTGATGACAGCAAAGTAAATGAGAAACCTGGCGTGTAATGCACACATTGAGTATTTTTGATTTGCAGATTTGGGGCAGTTAATAATCTGCAGCTTGTCAATTATCTGTGTGTTTTTTGCCCTGCGTTTTTCACCATTGACTTCACTCCAATCAATAAAAAAATGCAGGGCAAAAAAGCACCAAAAACACGTGTTTTGCAGTTGCGATTTTTTGCCAAGAGATGCAGAAATGGTGTAGAAATTTTACTTAACATGTACACATTTTCTTCTAGGTATTGTATTGCTCACCCATAGACTATTCCATGGTCTGGAGTGCATTTCCTTGGTATATAACCCTCAAAAGTGCATTCCCTTTATGAGTCTAGGAGTACTAATACATGACAATTTGAACACAATGTGTATGTGGATCGCCCGCCAGGGCAGTGGGATACTCGGTATCCGGCCGCTTCTTAAAGGGGCAGTGTCATGGCAGCAGTGACCCGGTCCATGGCCCTGGGTGTCCAATAAAGGGGTATTTACAAGGGAATAAATTTATAGTAAAGTGTTCATGACGACACCTGTGATATTCAGTCAGGGACCGATGCTGCAATGCAATGTAGGGCAGCAAAGATGGTTATGTCCCAGGGCAGATGTAATATAAGGTGGATGGTAATGATGTAGTATTTGGCATGGGATGTAGCAGTGTTGAGTGGGTGTTGTAGGAAGAATTTGAGAAGACACAGTCAGGTGCAGTTTCCAAAGCTTTACTCACAGTTCTGCAGGTAAAGTGTCCAGGGCACTGGTTACAGATGGTTGTGAGGCCTCCTTTCTAGCGCTATTCTCTGAGGTACTTGCTGCTGTAAACTGGTTCAAGTTCCTCTTTCTGTCTGCTACTTAAGTTGAACTCCACTCGCATGTCAAGCAGCTGTAGCCTGCTTCAGGGATCGTGCTGCTGTATCGTCGAGTATCAGTTGGGGACAGAGGATCTGCGGTCTTCTGCCCTCCGAATTCTGCTGCTGGGGATTTAGTACCCAATCAGCCTCAGATTCTGGGGTCTGGTCTCTGGCGCTCAAGTCTGGGGGTGAGTTCAGCTATAGCTCCTGTCCCCTAGCTCTTCTCCACACATCCTTCCTCAACCCTGCTCAGACACTAACTACCCACTAACTTCCTGCTTCTGACCAGAGAGTAGAGTCGGGTTAGAACTCCCCCTGCTGGCCCGGAGCAGGAACTATGTATGCTGGAACTACCTGTTAAAGGGAATCCCTTCCTTGCTTCCAGGCATGACATCACTCCCCCCTGGAGGGAGGGAAGGTCACTGTGGCAACCGAACTCCTAGGGTGCCACATTTGAAGCCCTCCTTTGTGTCTTACACAGGGTGTATCCAAGTCCCTTATTTTTGACAGTTTTTGCTTCCCTCATAAATTCATCTGAAATTTCCTATTTTTTAATAAAAAAAAAAATCAATTTTATTTTTTGTTCCTGTAAAATGCAATTTCTTGTGGTTTGGAATGTTTTATTGTCACTCCTTAAAGTGGAGTAAAAGTTTGACACCATTGTTCTCAGCAATGATCTGGGAGTCAGAGAGTTTTCCAGTGGTCTTCACCATGCTGTTCTCCTTTCAGCACTTTTCCCATCCATTTGAACATTTTTCACTGCCCCCCAGACCTCTTATTAGGGTCTGCCAGAAAAAAGCTCGGGTTTCCCATTGACCCCATTATACTCGTTACTCGCTGCGAGTATTAGGAATTGCTTGGTTTGAGCAACAAGCAGACGAGCATTTTAGTGCTTGCTACTAATTTCTAGTTGTATTATGTACTGTATCATTTATTTTTATCACTTCTGCCCAGTCCATGTTATTAATGATGTCCTGTGTTATTGTATGTTCCTTTAGCTAATCATTTCCATATATACATACATTTTTTGAATTTTTGGGGAATTTTTTTCTCCCTTTATTAAGATGTCGAACTTATTTTGCTTATACAGTTTATATTATACCCTATTCTCCTTTTTTCCGGCTTGTTATTAATTCTTGATATTTATGATATTATTTCTATCATTATTAATAATATGGACCACTTAAACTATGAAAATTCCCAAGTGGATAGGCATTTATGTGCAAAGCATTAATCTCTTAAAGTATGCCTCCAATTACATACACTTGCAAAAAAATATAATTTGCAGCAACAAATGTTTTGTGTGTCTTATTAAGTTCAATGAGTATAATGAGGCATCATATTACAGATAACTGCAGAGAGAACTGGACCTGAACCTAGAAAATCTAGAATCAATTTTGCTGCTATTGATAAATTTGCTTCACTTTTCGGAATAATTTAAATGTAGTTTTACATAACTACCACTAGATGGCGAATTAGCTCCACATAAGTTTCTTCTTCCATCAAGTGACTTGCACACTGTCCAACATGTTTCATTCCTGGAGTTCTATAATTCATTTTCTATGTTTTATATAGCAACAAGTAACATATTTTTCTATCTTCATGAAAAAAAACCACAAAAGATATTTTTAACCCCTTTAGCCCGAATGTGGTTTGCACGTTAATGACCAGGCCAATTTTTACAATTCTGACCACTGTCAATTTATGTGGTTATATCTCTAAAATGCTTCAACGTATCCCACTGATTTTTTCGTGACATATTGCACTTCATGATAGTGGTAAAATTTATTTTAAATGACTTGCGTTTATTTGTGAAAAAAACAGAAATTTTCCAACTTTGAATTTTCATGCCCTTAAATCACAGCGATATGTCACACAAAATACTTAATAAGTAACATTTCCCACATGTCTACTTTACATCAGCCCAATTTTGGAGCAAAATTTTTTTTGTTAGGAAGTTAAAAGGGTTAAAATTTGACCAGCGATTTCTCATTTTTACAACAAAATGTACAAAACCATATTTTTAGTGACCACATCACATTTGAAGTCGCTTTGAGGGGTCTATACGATAGAAAAAAACAAGTGACACCATTCTAAAAACTGCACCCCTTAAGGTGCTCAAAACCACAATCAAGAAGTTTATTAACCTTTCAGGTAAGTCACAGGAATTTTTGGAATGTGAAAAAAATGAACATTTAATTTTTTTTTCACAAAAAATTACTTCAGATCCAAATTTTTTCATTTTGGCAAGGCTATCAGGAAAAAATGGACCCCAAAATTCACTGTGTAATTTCTCATGATCATGCCTATACCCCATATGATGGAGAAAGTTTGGGCGCATGGCAGAGCTTGGAAGGGAAGGAACGCCATTTGACTTTTTGAATGCAAAATTTCCTGGAACAATTGGCGGACACCATGTCGCATTTGGAGAGCCCCTGATGTGCCTAAACAGTGAAAGTCCCCCACAAGTGACACCAGTTTGGGAACTAGACCCCTCGGGTAACTGATCTAGATGTGTCGTGAGCACATTGAACCCTCATGTGCTTCACAGACGTTTATAACATTTAGCCGTAAAATAAAAAAAAATCCAACTTTCCCTACAAATGTTTTCAGCACAAAATATTGCAATTTGTTGGGAGATTTCTCCTGAGTACACCGTTACACCATATGAGAGAAAAACCACTGTTTGGGCACATGGCAGGGCTCGGAAGGAAAGGAGCATCATTTGTGTTTTTGAATGTAAAATTTCCTGGAATCATTAGCGGATATCATGTCCAGTTTGGAGAGCCCCTGATGTGCCTAGACAGTAGAAACCCAAGTGACAAGTGACCCCATTTTGGAATATTGATCCCACAAGGAATGTATTTAGATGTTTGGTGAGCACCTTGAATCCCCAGATGCTTCACAGAAGTTTATAACGTTGAGCCATGAAAATAATAAAATCACATGTTCTTCACAAAAATGTTATTTTAGCCCCAAATTTTGCATTTTCATAAGGGTAACAAAAGAAATTGCACCATGCAATTTGTTTTGAAATTTCTCCTGAGTATGTAGTGGATGACATGTTGTGTTTTGAGAGCCCTTGATGTGCCTTAATAGTGGAAACACCCCAACAGGAGAAATTGCACCATCCAATTTATAGTGCAATTTCTCCTGAGTACGCCGATTCCCCATTTGTAGAGGAATACCTATTTTGAGGCACAGTGCAATGCTCAGATGTGAAGAGGTGCCATATTGGATTTTGCTGGAATGGTTTGAGGGTGCCATGTCACATTGGCAGTGCCCCTGAGGTGCCAGAGTAACAGAAACTCATGTTACAAACTACACTCCACAATGAATTCATCTACTGGTGCAGTGATCATACTGATACCACATGTGCCTCACTGGGAGGTGGAGAAAGAATAAATTATATTTTTACCACTAAAATGTTTTTGTCCCAAGTTTTCAATTTTTCTAAAGGCTGTTGGATCGCCCGCAAGGGCAGTGGGGTACTCGGTACCAGGCCGCTTCTTAAAGGGGCAGATTCACAGCGGCAGTGACCCGGTCCGTGGCCCTGGGCATCCATTAAAAGGGGAATATTTACAAAGGATAATAGAGCATTCTGTTGTGATCCTGGAATGTAAATTCCAAGAAGGTGGAGATGCTGGATGAGTTAGAGTGACCTTCTGACCAGCCAGAATTGTACCTTCAGATAACAGTACAAGATGTGTCCGGTAATGATGATGTTGTGATTTGCAGAGAAGACACACATGTAAAGGTAAAAAATATGGGTCACTCTGAAGGGTCAACTGACCATCAGCTGGAATCTGTTCCTTCCACAAATTCAAAGGTGAAACTGGGAAAAAGAAAGTCCAAAAAGCAGACATTTGATATAGAAAATCCACATTATTCTCTTATCCTGTTTTCAGCAAAGTCCCCTATAACTGTTCGCGGAAGCACAGTACAGGCATTGTATAAAGTCGTGCTGAGAAGCTCATTGCCTTCAAGACCGAGCACCATTTCTGTCTCACTTGGTTAAGGAGACAAAGAATCTTGAGTTGCCTGACGAAACATTGAAAAAACTGGCTGAAAATTTTGAAGAAGACATATTTGGCTTGTATCGTGATACTAGTATAAGATACAAAACTATGTACAGAAGTCTTCCTTTCAATCTGAATGACGCCCAAAAAAATTGTTGCTTTCAACGTGTGGTATTGGGTGAGATCACCCCAAAACGTCTGGTTCTGATGAGTCCTGCAGGAAATGGCTCGCCAGGAGCTAAGTGACAGGAGAAACCATGAGAGGCAGCACACATTGGAGATGATTCAGAAAGCAGAGGAGGAAATAATTCAAAAACATTAAATGATAAAGCTCACACACACAAGGGTTGATTGAAATCGATACATCACCAGATGTTATGTTTACCTTTGAGGATCTGTGTCATGCACCTTGGAAAACCAATGATTCACTGAGTTCAGATGTTATTAATATAAATGACATCACAACAGATACAACAGCTCATCACAAAACACACCTTCTGGACCTCAATTGCATTATTTGCATGGGAAAAATCAAACATTCAGATAACAATAATATGGGCCAGTGGGCAAAAATAAAATCACCAATCACAAATGCCAAGGAAAATAGTTGTGGACAGAAGCTACAATCCTCAGAGGCAGCAGAGACCATTGATTACATGGAAAATGATGTCTTAGGCATAAAAAGTGAGAACGCCTCCTCATCTGAAACTGCAATATGGAAAGGCTTGATTAAGATATTTTCTATTAAGACGTTCAAAGTGACAGCCATGCAAGTTTCGTGATATAGTGCCCACCTTTTTCATAAATTACCAAAGAAGATCACAACTAAAGGCGTCATCTCTCAGGAATCAGTCTGGGAATATGTGGATCTCATCTGGCCTGCATGTAACAAGGATATGTGCCTCCTGCGTTTCTGCCTCCAGACCTGCAGTGAAGCGGTGTTCTACAGTCGGCTGTATTCCTACCTCAACTGCAAAGTAAGATATGCAATTATCAATGCCAACAACATGGAGGGCTTTATAATTCCACTTCCAGCATGCCAGCCAATACCTGCCAAACTTCGCCCCTTAGGGGAGTCAGGTCTTGAGGATGAACATCCTCATCTTTCACTGCCTCTACTTTTTCAAAACCATCCATTCTGGTCTTCATGTCCCAGAAAGGTCCCCAAAATTCTGCGAGAGCTGGATCAGCATTTTCCTGATGACATATTCACATCTATATTTGTCAAAAGGGAGGGGAATTTGATGGTGGAACAAGGATACCCACCTTTAGGGCAGGAGAAACCTGGTATGGGAGATGTGGGCATTGCAGAGATGATAAATATTCTGACTTATCTGTTAAATAACCTGCAGAAAATTGCTGACCAAAACAATAAGCCAAACCCCATACCAGCAGCAGCCCCGTTTGGCCATCATGTCCAATGGCACCCACTTTTCAGGCTCCAGTTTTTTATGGCAATGATCCAGCTGCCATGTCTGACAAGCATTTCACCAATGGGAGGTATGTTTTCAAATAAATAAAGTATTGCCATCACAGCCCCCCTTGGCCAAAAATCAACGGCCATAATGGTACAGAACACATTCACCTTGGTCATCTTGTGGCAGGTAAGGAAGAGACATTGCAGGAAATAGAGTTAAGAAGTAGGCACAAATGTAGGGGTGTGGGTCTCTGAGACTCGTAATGGAGGGCATAGGCTGACAATCATTTCAGTAATTGGGGGTACCGTTTGAAATAAATAAAGTATTGCCATCACAGCCCCCTTGGCCAAAAATCAATGGCCTATAATGCTACAAAACACGTTCACCCAGGTCATGTAGTCTGAGATAGGGATTAGACATTACAGGAAACAGAGTTAAGCAGTAGGCCCAAATGTACGGGTGAGGGTCTCTGTGACTTGTAATGGAGTGCATAGGCTGACAAGCATTTCACTAATGGGGGGTACCTTTTTAAATAAATAAAGTATTGCCATAACAGCCCCCCTTGGCCAAAATTCAACGGCCTATATATAGTACAGAACAGGTTCACCATGGTCATGTAGTGTGAGATAAGGAAGAAACATTGCAGGAAACCGAGTTAAGAAGTAGGCCCAAATTTAGGGGTGTTGGTCTCTCTACGACTTGTAATGGAGTGCATAGGCTGACAAACATTTCACCAATGGGGGGTACCTTTTTTAATAAATAAACTATGACCATCACAGCCCACCTTGGCCAAAAATCAACGGCCATAATGATACACATTCACCCTGGTCATCTAGTGGCAGGTAAGGAAGAGACATTGCAGGAAACAGAGTTAAGAAGTAGGCCCAAATGTAGGGTGTGGGTATGTGAAACTTGTAATGGAGTGCATAGGCTGACAAGCATTTCAGGAATGGGGGTACCTTTTGAAATAAATAACTTATTGCCATCACAGCCCCCCTTGGCCAAAATTCTACAGTCTATAATGCAATTGAACACATTCACCCAGGTTATGTAATCTGACATAAGGAAGAAACATTGCAGGAAACTTAGTTAACAAGTAGGCCCAAATGTAGGGGTGTGGGTCTGTGTTATTTGTAATGGAGTGCATAGGCTGACAAGTAGAGTTGAGCGAAACAGGTCGTCAGAATCATAAGTCGCCGACTTTCACTAAAGTCGAGTTTCGCCGAGAGAAACCCAACCATAGCGTTAAGTCGGCCATGCGGTCGTCGACCCGAGCGCCATAGTCGGTTTTCCCAGAATGCTTGCAGGCACCTTTTTCAGCCAATGAGCAAGGACGTACTCTGTGGGCAAGGAAATGACATGGGCAGCGTCCAACACCATCTTATAGAAGGGCATTGCAGTGATTGGCTTGCTTTGGGGGGCGTCATAGTGGCTATAAAAGTACTGACAGCCGACCGCCATTTTACTTCTGCCGATCTTAACAGTAGGGAGAGATTGCTGACGCTGTTTATCAGTAGGGAGAGAGTTAGGGCTGGAAAGAGAAGTTCTTCTGTGCTTGTGCTGATAGCAATTGTGCTGTACAGTTAGTGTGCAGTGACAGGGGAGGATTTTCTTGTGTGCAGCAGCGCTGGTTATTAGGCTAATACAATTACCCCTACACTGTATACAGCTGTACGCTTCTCATACAGTACAGTTTTTCTGCTTTTTATATTCTGGTCTAACCCATACTGAGCCTGTGATCGTCTGTGTGTGACTCAGGAAATCTATACAGAGATTTACAATTTTCCCCTATACTATATACACCTGGTATCTTCTGATACAGTACCCTTTTTCTGCTTTTTATATTCTGGTCTAATCCATACTGAGCAGGTGAGCGTCTGTGTGTTACTCCGGAAATAGATACGGAGATTTAAAATTACCCCAACACTGTATACAGCTGTACGCTTCTCATACAGTACCCTTTTTCTGCTTTTTATATTCTGGTCTAATCCATACTGAGCCTGTGAGCGTCTGTGTGTCACTCCGGAAATATATACGGAGATTTAAAATTACCCCAACACTGTATACAGCTGTACGCTTCTGATGCAGTAAAATATATCTGCTGGTATTTTTGGTACATTTTCCCAAACATGAGGAAATATGGTGGAAGAGGCTGCGGATGTGGGCGGGGGGGCCAGCTGGTACTGATGGTGTTGGTGGTGTATCTGCTTGTAGTGCCAAAAGCACAATAGCACCTAAGGCAGGAGGTGTTGAGCCTGCGTCATCGTCTGGCTCCAGAAGGCCTGGAAGGCTCCCTTTTCTGGGAATAGGTAAACCACTTTTAAAGCCGGAGCATGAGGAACAGGTTTTGGCTTACATTGCCGAAACAGCCTCCAGCTCTATCGCCTCCTCTTCTGAAGTTTCAAAAAATGCAAGCACTAAGTCATCAGTGCAGGCTCCTGGTCAGGAACAACACCTTTCCTTGTGTCCTTACCCCCACCAAAAGTGAAGGATGTGGCAGGCCACACTTCAGATTACTCCATGGAGCTCTTTTCACATACCATGCCTGGTTATCAAGTCAAATCCTGAATTCCCCAGTCCAAGATGAATCTGACATGGAGTGCACTGATGCACAGCCACTGCTATATGATTCTGCTGGCACATTCACCTATCTTGCTTAATGGGTTGGCTGCATCCTGTAGTGCATTTGTTCTTAGATCTGGGCAGGTGAGTGTTGCTGCCTTTTTTTGCTGTTTAGATTGAATTTTTGGAGACCTTGAGTCTCCTTTAGTGGTTTTGCTAGATAGTGTAGAGTAGGACTTGTAAGCGTGGGGACCTTTGGCGCAGGTTACAAGCTTACGTATTTTGGCCAAAATATTAACTAATACCCGACTATTTTTGTATTTTTTGCACTGTATTTTTCAGGGTGCAGCCAGGCCCAGGCACGTCTGGTCTCGCATGAAGGGTGTTCACACTGGTGCGATTTGAGAGTGTACTGGCCAGCCCGCCTAGTCAAATAGTAGGGGCGTGATTAATAGGCTGTGAACCAGACAGTGCAATTGTATACTGGGCAGTCACCCCCTCCTTGGATGGGTATGTGGAGAGTGGCTGTTTAATCTGGTATTTTGCACCTGTGCTGCTTATATCTTGCTTAATGGACTGGCTGCATCTTGTAGTGCATTTGTTCTGAGATCTGGGCAGGTGAGTGTTGCTTCCTTTTTTTGCTGTTTATATTGAATTTTTGGAGACCTTGAGTCTCCTTTAGTGGTTTTGCTGGATAGTGCACATTCACCTAGAGCACTACATTGCCCTCGCAGTCTACCGAGCCAGAATCTGACCCTGATGAAACTCAGGTGCCCCTTCTGCATACTATATCACCTTACACAGTGACACAGAGGAAGGTGCAGATGAAATTGAAGAGGAGGTGATGGATGACCCAGTTGTTGAACCAGATTGGCATCCATTGGAGGAAGAGGGTGCAACTGGCAATAGCTCAGAAGAGGAGACGAATCCGCAGCAAGCATCGACATCACAGCAGCGGTTATCTGGCAGGCCCGTAGCAGTCCAAAAACATGTTAAAAAACAAAAAGAGTTGCAGGACAGCTTGGCCAAATGGTCAAATTAGCACAGCGTGCAAGCCCTGAAAATTTATCCCATAGTAGGAAGAGTGCAGTGTGGCACTTTTTTTACCAAAATCCTATTGATGAGGCAAAGGTTATCTGTAAGAAGTGCGGAAGGACCTTTAGCCGAGGGAAAAATCTCTGAAATTTGAATACCAGTTCCATGCTTAGACATTTAAACACCATGCACTTTCAAGCGTGGACAGACTACAAAACCTCAGGTAGCACATGTGCACCTGCTCCGACTGAAGGTAGCCAGCAACGCTACATCGCTTCCCCCACTGTAAGCCCACCGGTTAGCACACCACCAGCAAGAAATGTTGTGGTGTCATCGCTAGGCGAAAGCATCAGGGAATCATAATGTTTTTGTAACGAAAGACTGAATCTAGGCCATCACCACCACCACCACACCACCATCACCATCACCAATCCCCTCTCAGTCCGTCATGTCCACCGCTAGTTCCCCCATATGCAGCTCTCAAGTCCAGCTCACCCTAACAGACACTTTGAGTAGGACAAGAAAGTACTCATCCTCTCATCCGAGTACACTGGCTTTGAACGCCTACATTGCCAAACTGATCTCATTAGAGATGATGCCCTACCATTTGGTTGAAAGCGCAGTGTTCCGAGAGCTCATGGCCTACGCTGTCCAACGCTATGACCTACCCAGTCGGCACTTCTTTTCTCGAAAAGCCATCCCTGCCCTCCACCTGCATGTGAAAGACCGCACTGTGTATGCAATCAAGCAATCAGTGAGTGGAAAGGTGCACCTCAAGACAGATGCATGGGCCAGTAGTCAAGGCCTGGGCCGTTACGTGTCCATCACTGCACACTGGGTTAATGTGGTGGATGCAGGCTCCACAGGGGACAGCGGCAGTGGGACAGTGCTGCCTAGCCCACAGTATAGGCAACAGTTGGCTGTAGGCGTTCAACCCTCCTCCTCCTCCTCCAGAAGCGAAAGCTCGTTGACAGAGCGCAGTCGCACGAGCACTCCACCCGCAGCTGCCAGTGTTGCACACAAGGTGTCCCACTATCGAACAGCTAGTGGTGAGCGTCAGCAGGCTGTTTTAAAGATGATGTCTTTGGGTGACAACAGACACACCTTAGAGGTACTGGCCAACTACTTGCAGCGAGAAACTGAGTCATGGCTGGGCAGTCTACATCTTGAGCCAGGCAAGGTAGTCAGTGATAACGGCCGTAATTTTGTGCGCCTTAGCCCTGGCAAAACTCAGACACATACCTTGCCTGGCACACACCTTGAACATGGTGGTGCAGGGCTTCCTAAATAATTATCCGGAGTTAACAGCCCTGCTCCATAAGGTGCGAAGACTGTGCTTGCACATCCGTCACACGCCCGTAGACTCCAGTCGTATGCAGAGGTAGCAGAGATCGCTCCACTTCCCCAAGCACCACCTAATCATAGACGTTGCAACAAGGTGGAACTCCACCATGCACATGGTTGAGAGGCTGTGCAAACAGAGACAGGCTGTAATGCATTTGTGGGAGGATACATGGGCAGGCAGTTTGAGGGCAGACATGGAGTTGTCGGGTGTGCAGTTGACAAAGCTGAAAAACCTGTAAAGTCCTTCAGTGTTTTGAGGAATGCACATGGCTGGCAAGCGCAGACGACGCCATCATAAGCTTGAGCATCCCACTTATGCGTCTGCTCATGCAAACTTTGACGCATGCACATTTAGGATCAGGAGTCTGCAGCGGAGGAGGAAGAGGAGGAGGGAAGTCTTGATGACAGTCAGCCATTGTCTGCTCAGGGAACTGTCCTGGAAGAGGTGAAGGAAGAAGAGGAAGAGGAGGAGGAGGATGAGGGGGATGATTATTTTGGGGAGGAGGATGCTTCTCAGGGGGCAAGAGAAAATGTTGGCTTGCCAAGGTCAGGTACAGGGTTTGTGTGTGACTGGAGGGATGTGGATTTGGCAGAAAGTGCAGCCACCACTGTAAGTGCATCATTGACACCTGGAACATTGGCCCACATGTGTGATTATGTGTTGCGGATCCTAAAAAGGGACCCCCGCATTGCCAAAATTATGAAGGATGGCGACTACTGGTTGGCCAGCATCCTCGATCCACGCTATAAATGCAAATTACAGAACATCATGCCACAAGAGAACCTAGAGCTAATATTGGCGAACAAACAACCAACTCTGGCAAACTATTTGTTAGAGGCATTCCCAGCAAACAGCAGCGCTGCAGGTTCTACCACGAGCCGTACTGGGACAAATGGAAGAGGTGTTCGTGGTGCACATAGCCGAAGTGACATTGGAGAGAGAGGTTTCATGACCATGTTGTGGACTGATTTCTCAAGTACCGCTCACACGACTGGTAATACTGAATCGATTGCAACAGACAGGAGACAGCAGTTGTTAACTATGGTTCAAAATTACCTCTCCTCCCCTGTCGATGTTCTCCCTCATAGTTCATTCCCCTTTGACAACTGGGCCTGTAAACTGGACACCTGGCCTGAATTGCCACAATATGCCTTACAGGAGCTCGCTTGCCCTGCTGGTAGTGAGCTATCAGAAAGAGTCTTCAGTACTGCTGGATCAATCCTGACAGAAAGAAGGACCCGGCTGTCGACCCAAAATGTTGGTGATCTCACCTTCATTAAAATGAACTATGCCTGGGTTTCAAAAGATTTTGTACCACCTTCCCCTGATGACACATAGGTTGCCAGCAAAATGGCTCGCTTTGTCCTCCTCTTCCTCCGACTTCTCCAGTTCCTCCATTTGAGCTGCTGAACGTCCAGCCTACACCTCAACATATGCTAGTTTTTCCACCTCCCTAACTGGGCTGTACCACCCCCAGGGCCGGCGTCAGCTCCTGGCGCACCCGGGCCAGTGCCGGTTCTTTGAGCAGGTGGGGGGGCCCACTCGTGGGCGACGGCACTGGCACAGGGCCCCTCATAGTACTCCGGTGTCTCTGATGGTGGGGGGGCCCACTCACCGTCAGAGACACCAAAGTACTATGAGGGGCGTAGTGCTAGTGCCGTTGCCCACAAGTGGGCCCCCCCTGCTTGCTCAGGGCCCCAGCACTTGCAATACTTACCTCTCCCTGCTCCTCCGCTGTGACGTCTTCCGCGTTTCCTGACAGTGACATTCAGGTCAGAGAGCGCGATGACGTCACGTCTGTACACCCTTGCCTGAACAGTCCAAGTGCAGAGAGCTGGAAGATGGAGACGCTGAGGAGTCCAGAGTAGAGCAGTGCCCAGCGAGGAGAGGTATTTCATTTCTTTTAATGTTTGGAGCAATATATGGGGAGCATTAGAGTTGAGCAAAACAGGTCGTTCATTTTCAAAAATCGCTGACTTTCGCCAAAGTCGGGTTTCATGAAACGAAACCCGACAGTGGCGTGAGGTCAGTCACGTGTTCGGCGACCATTTTGCCGAAGTCAGTTTTCCCCTACTACTTTAAGGGCCTTTTCTCGACCAATGAGCATGGACGCAGGCTGTGGGCAACGCGATGACATGGGCAGCGACAGGCACCATCTTAGAGAAGGGCAGTGCAGTGATTGGCTGGCTTTGTGTGGCGTCACAGTGCATATAAAATCCCTCAGCGCCAACCGCCAATTTACTTCTGCCGATCTCAGTGTAGGGACAGGTTGCTGCCGCTGCTTGTCAGCAGGGAGAGCGTTAAGCAGGGCCTAAAAAAAAAATTTCCTTGTGATGATAGCGATTAGCTATACAGTAACTGTGCAGTGACAAGGGAGGATTTTGGTGTGTGCAGCAACGCTCGTTATTAGGCTGCCTGCCAGTGACAGAGTAGAAATTGCTTGTGTGGAGCAGCAGAGCTGATTAATAGGCAGGCTACCTGCCAGTGATAAGGGGGAAATTTCTTTCAGTTACTGAGTATTCATTTTTTCCCACACCGTATAGAGCTGTACACTCCTCACAGTACCGTGTACCGGCTGGTATCACGGACAAATACAGGCTGACTATCTGAATGTGACTCCAGAAATATATGCGGAAATTTACAATTTCCCAACACTGTATACAGCTGTACGCTACATATAGAGTACACTTTTACTGCCTTTCATATTCTGCTGTTATCCAAACTGGGCCTGTGGCCGTGTCTGTGACGCCTGAAATATATACGGAGATTTACAATTCCCCCAACACTGTAAACAGCTGTATGCTACAGATAGAGTACACTTTTTCTGCCTTTCATATTCTGCTGTTATCCAAACTGGGCCTGTGGCCGTGTCTGTGACTCCGAAATATATACGGAGATTTACAATTCCCCCAACACTGTATACAGCTGTACGCTACAGATAGAGTACACTTTTTCTGCCTTTCATATTCTGCTGTTATCCAAACTGGGCCTGTGGCCGTGTCTGTGACGCCTGAAATATATACGGAGATTTACAATTCCCCCAACACTGTAAACAGCTGTATGCTACAGATAGAGTACACTTTTTCTGCCTTTCATATTCTGCTGTTATCCAAACTGGGCCTGTGGTCGTGTCTGTGACTCCAGAAAGATATACGGAGATTTACAATTCCCCCAAAACTGTACACAGCTGTACGCTACTGATACAGTAAACTTTTCCTGATTTTGATATTCTGGTGTTAGCCAGACTGGGCCTGTGACCATGTGTCTTATTGCTGAAATATATACGGAGATTTAAAATTCCCTCAACACTGTATACAGCTGTACGCTACTGAACAATACACTTTTCCTGATTTTGATATTCTGGTGTTAGCCAGACTGGGTCTGTGACCGTGTGTCTTACTGCTGAAATATATACGAAGATTTAAAATTCCCCAACATTGTATACAGCTGTACGCTACTGATACAGTAAACTTTTCCTGATTTTAATATTCTGGTGTTAGCAAGACTGGGCCTGTGACTGTGTGTCTTATTGCTGAAATATATACGGATATTTAAAATTCCCTCAACACTGTATACAGCTGTACGCTACTGAGACAATACACTTTTCCTGATTTTAATATTCTGGTGTTAGCAAGACTGGGCCTTTGACTGTGTGTCTTATTGCTGAAATATATACGGAGATTTAAAATTCCCCCAACACTGTATACAGCTGTACGCTACAGATAGAGTACACTTTTCCTGATTTTGATATTCTGGTGTTAGCCAGACTGGGCCTGTGACCGTGTGTCTTATTGCTGAAATATATACAGAGATTTAAAATTCCCCCAACACTGTATACAGCTGTACGCTACTGATACAGTAAACTTTTCCTGATTTTGATATTCTGGTGTTAGCCAGACTGGGCCTGTGACCGTGTGTCTTACTGCTGAAATATATACAGAGATTTAAAATTCCCCCAACATTGTATACAGCTGTACGCAACTGATACAGTAAACTTTTCCTGATTTTGATATTCTGGTGTTAGCCAGACTGGGCCTGTTCTGTCCTCACTGAATGAGGAAGACGTCATTGCAGTTATACAGACAGCTAAACCGCTATACCGGGGTCCAATAAGGATATTGTGATTGAATCTGTGCTTTTATTGAACTTGATATATTGGCGCGGTGAAACTATAATACAAACATAATATACATACAATCAGTACACGGGCATAGTGGAAATACATATACATAGTACACTGTGAATAAACATTTGCAGACTAATACCTAACCAGGGGCAGGACTGATTAGACAGGGCTAATATAGAACAGGAATTAACTATAGAGAACATAAGTACATACCGGCGATGCTATCGCAAGAGAAGAGGAAAAGAGGAAAAGATGAGCTGCTTCCTGGATGCAGGCTGAAGGAAAATGGAGTAAAATGGAGGGAAAGCTCCCATAATACATTGCTAAGCTACCATCATGCATTGCTTAAGCTACCATCATGCATTGCAAAGGGAGGGAAAAGGATTTTGCTCAAAGTGAAAGAAAACATTATAACTGCGAATATGACACTGGTCACTAGAGGGAGCCAAACACTAGATTATTAAACTCCTACATAAACAGTAGAAAAAACAACAATTAGACGTCGGAGGCAGAACACTCCCCGTCTGGCATCAACGTACTGGCCAGGTACTGGCCTGAAGAATGTCTTAGGTTCATTCCCTTTGGCCATGCTTTACGTTTTTCTGTGTCACAAGATCTGGTGGTCCTGAACAATCGAGCTACATGAGTCAGGCAGATAATAGCTCGAATAAGAGACTTCCAATTTGAAAATTTGGCGAATCTGTGAGATCCAAGCTGGATAGCAGAGGTCGTTGTATGAAGTGTAGACACCTGAGGGCGGATTTCAGAATCTGAGTCCTCTCCTACTAGTTCAAAGGTGTCTGGGAAACGTTCCTCAGCGTACAATAGTTTTGGTCCTGAGAGCCATGATTGTGCTTCCTAGTCGACTTGCGTCAACTGTCTAGTTGCGTGATCTGCAGGAATGTAATGCCACTATTTTGGATGGACTGATCTCCTAATTCGTAGCACTCTGTTGTTGACATAAACATAGAATCGTCTGGTTTCATTGTGGATATATCCAAGGACTACTTTGCTGTCTTAGTAGAACTTGGCCTGTGACTAGTCGATATCCATCTCGGATGCGATGAACTCTGCCAATTCAACGGCAGACTGCAGCACATTCAGGTTGGAGAGGGCTGCTAAAGAGTTCTTCCATCCTTCCCATTGTATTCTCTTATCTGGTGGCAGAGATGCATCCCAGTTGGATGTTTCCTTGGTTAAGTCCCTTAGTAAGGCCTTGCCTTGTATAGTGACAGGAGCTGCGAAACCCAAGGATCGTACAGACTGTTGATGGTGGACAGGACACCTCTACGTGTAAAAGGCTTTTCTTCTTGGCTGACCTTGAAGGTGAAAGTGTCTGACTGTAGATTCCAGAGAAGCCCGAGGCTGCGTTGCATTGGTGCGGGTTCTGACCCCAAGTTTAAGTCTCTGAGACTGTTACATAAGTCTTGTGAAGGGAATGCTTCCATGAGTTCTTGGCTGTTTGAGGCTATTTTGTGAAGCCTGAGGTTCGAGCAAGCAAGCATCTCTTGGGCTCTCCTGAGAAGACTGATGGCAGTCTCATTTGAAGGCATTGCTTTCAGACAGTCGTCAACATAAAAGTCTTTTTCTATGAATTGTCTGACATCTGGTCCATATTCTGTTTCTCCTTCTTGAGCCGATCTTTTGAGTGCATAGATGGTGACTGCAGGTGAAGGACTGTTGCCAAAGATGTGCACTCTCATGCGGTACTCAGTGACTTCTTTATAGCAGGATCATTGTTTCTGTACCAGAAGAATCTTAGGAAGTTCCTGTCTCTCTCTCTCACAAGGAAACAATGGAACATTTGCTGGATGTCAGCGATGAAGGCGATGGAATCCTTACGGATTCCGGAAACGCATAAGTACTCCCAGCAGTTTGTTAATGAGGTCTGGTCCTCAGGGGTGAACCTAGCCTCTCTGCTGCCTGAGGCGAACTGCAAAACGGCGCCCCCCCATTGTAAAATCAGTACAAATAAATCTAGTTTACTCTTACTAGCCTAACGTGACGTACATGTGAAATACATACACTTTTAGGGTATGTGCAGACGTTGCAGAATCTGCTGTGGAATTTTCCGCGCAGATTTTGCTAAATCCGCAGGTAAAATGACCTGCGTTTTACCTGCGGATTTGCCGCAGTTTTTGTGCGGATTTCCCCTGCGTTTTGAGACCTGCGGATTCCTATTTAGAGCAGGTCTCAAAACGCTGCAGAACTGCACAAATGAAGTGACATGCTGCGGATTTAAATCCGCACCAAATCTGCACGGAAAAATCCATAGCATGTGCACTGCGTTTTTTTTATTTCCATTAAATCTAATGGTACTGTACATCACTTGCAGTTCTGCTGCGGATCTGCAGCGGCAAATCCGTTGCGAATCTGCAGCAGATTCCGCAACGTGTGCACAGACCCTTAAATAGGAATATGTTTGAAACATCGATTTTTATATTTGTTAAAGTTCTGTATAAGTAGTACACCTTGTAAACACAAGCTCAAGCACGGAGCCCTGTGTGTACGGAGCTGAGCTGCTCAGCTCCGCACACTTCGTACACACAGGGCTCCGTTTTGTACGCCCCGTACACACACAGCACTGCTACATCCACCTCGTACACACACGGCTCCGCTCCATACACTTTGTACACACAAGGCTCCGCTCCGTACACTTCGTACACACACGGCTCCACTCCGTACACCTCGTACACACACGGCTCCGCTCCGTACACTTCGTACACACACGGCTCAGCTCCGTACATTAGGTACACACACGGCTCCGCTCCGTACACCTCGTACACACACGGCTTCGCTCCGTACACCTCGTACACACACGGCTTCGCTCCGTACACCTCGTACACACACGGCTCCGCTCCGTACACTTCGTACACACACGGTTCCGCTCCGTAAACCTCATTCACGGCTCCGCTCCGTACACTTCGTACACACACAGCTCCACTCCGTACACCTCGTACACACACGGCTCCGCTCCGTACACTTCGTACACACGTGGCTCTGCGACGTACACCTCGTACACACACGGCTCCGCTCCGTACACTGCGTACACACACGGCTCCGCTCCGTACACCTCATACACGGCTCCGCTCCATACACTTCATACACACACGGCTCCGCTCCGTACACATCGTACACGGCTCCGCTCTGTACACCTTGTACACACACGGCTCCGCTCCGTACACTTCGTACACACATGGCTCCGCTCCGTACATTTCGTACACACACGGCTCTGCTCCGTACACCTCGTACACACACGGCTTCGCTCCATACACCTCGTACACACACGGCTTCGCTCCGTACACCTCGTACACACATGGCTCCGCTCCGTACACTTCGTACACACACGGTTCCGCTCCGTAAACCTCGTTCACGGCTCCGCTCCGTACACTTCGCACACACACGGCTCCGCTCCGTACACTTCGTACACACGTGGCTCTGCTCCGTACACCTCGTACACACACGGCTCCGCTCCGTACACTTCGTACATAGAATCATAGAATCATAGAATCATAGAATGGTAGAGTTGGAAGGGACCTCCTGGGCCTTCTGGTCCAACCCCTGCTCAAAGCAGGATTCTCTAAATCATCCCGGACAGATGTCTGTCCAGCCTCTGTTTGAAGACTTCCATTGAAGGAGAACTCACCACCTCTTGTGGCAGCCTGTTCCACTCATTGATCACCCTAACCGTCAAAAAGTTTTTTCTAATATCTAATCTGTGTCTCCTCCCATTCAGTTTCATCCCATTGCTTCTAGTCTTTCCTTGTGCAAATGAGAATAAAGATGATCCTTCTACAATGTGACAGCCCTTGAGATATTTGTAGACAGCTATTAAGTCTCCTCTCAGTCTTCTTTTTTGCAAGCAAAAACATTCCCAAATCCTGCAACCGTTCCTCATAGGACATGGTTTGCAGACCGGTCACCATTCTGGTGGCTCTTCTCTGAACTTGCTCCAGTTTGTTGATGTCTTTTTTAAAATGTGGTGCCCAAAACTGGACACAGTATTCCAGATGAGGTCTGACCAAAGAGGAATAGAGGGCAATAATGACCTCACGTGATCTAGACTGTATGCTTCTGTTGATACATCCTAGAATTGCATTTGCCTTTTTTGCTGCTGCATCACACTGTTGACTCATGTTAAGTCTGTGATCAATTAGTATACCCAAGTCTTTTTCACATGTGCTGTTACTTAGCCCTATTCCTCCCATTTTGTATATGCTTTTTTCATTTTTATTGCCCAGATGTAGTACTTTGCATTTTTCCCTGTTAAAATCCATTCTGTTAGTTGCTGCCCACTGCTCCAGTTTATGTATATCTTTTTGAATCCTCTCTCTCTCTTCTCTATATTAGCTACCCCTCCTAGCTTTGTGTCATCAGCAAATTTGATCAGTTTACCCTCAATTCCTTCATCTAAATCATTGATAAAGATGTTGAACAATACAGGGCCCAAAACAGAGCCTTGTGGTACCCCACTTGAGACATTCTTCCAACTGGATGTGCAGCCATTTACAACCACTCTTTGGGTCCGATCACTAAGCCAGTTATGAATCCACCTAACAGTTGCCTTGTCCATTCCATACTTAGTCATTTTTTCAATAAGGATTGTGTGAGATACTTTGTCAAATGCTTTGCTGAAGTCAAGATATACTATATCTACACATTTCCCTGATCCACCCAGTCAGTGATTCTGTCATAGAAGGAAATTAAGTTAGTCTGACATGACTTATTAGTTACAAACCCATGCTGACTCTGTTTAATCACTTCATTCTTATCCAGGTACTTGCATACATGTTCTTTAATAATTTGTTCAAAGATCTTTCCTGGTATAGAAGTCAGACTCACCGGCCTGTAGTTCCCTGGGTCCACCTTCTTCCCCTTTTTGAAGATAGGAACAACATTTGCTCTTCTCCAGTCTTCTGGGACTTCTCCTGTTCTCCAAGAATTTTCAAAGATTATGGACAGTGGTTCAAGAATTTCTTCTGCTATCTCCTTCAGTACCCTGGGGTGTAATTCATCTGGACCTGGAGACTTGAATTAATTTATGTTAGCTAAGTGTTTCCTCACTGTCTTTCTGTTTATAGATATCCTGGATTCTTCTATTCCTTTAATAGGACAGTGAAGATCAGTTGATGTTACATTTCCTTTCTGAGAGAAAACAGATGCAAAATAGGAATTTAAAAGTTCAGCCTTCTCAACATCCTGACTTACCATTTCATCATTTTCATCCTGTAAAAATCCTATAGCATCTTTGACTTTTCTTTTACTTTTGACGTATCCCCAAAATCCTTTTTTGTTGCTTTTGACGTCACTTGCAAGCCTTAATTCATTGTCAGCTTTAGATAATCTGATTTGTGCCCTGCAGGTTCTGCAGACGGCATTATATTCTTCTTTAGATATGCCTCCCTCTTTCCATTTGATAAACATTTCTTTCTTCCTTTTTAGCATGTGTTTAAGTTCTATGTTCATCCATCCTGGTTTCCTTAAATGCTTCCCATTCTTCCCTCTTTTCGGAATTGTTAACGATTGTGCTTTGAGAATCTCATTTTTCAAGATTTTCCATCCTTCCTGGACATTTTTTGTCCTTAAGGATATCCAGCCATTGGATCCCTCCAATTCTCTTTCTGAGTTCCTTAAAATCTGCCTTTCTGAAATCTAACCTTGACGTCTGAGTCTTCACAGGTCTTCCTCCTCTTGTTATCCAAAATTCTAAAATAGCATGGTCACTCCCTCCTAGAGTCCCAGCCACTCTTACCTCCTCCACCATTTCCTCCCTGTTTATGAGGATTAGATCCAAGGTAGCAGATCCCCTTGTTGTGCCTGCTCTTATTTATGAAATTAATGTTGTCACATCAACTTGAAGTTCTGCTGCGGATTTGCTGAGAAATCCCGAATCTGCAGCAATTCCTGAACGTGTGAAGACTCCTAATGAATATGTTAAAATATTTTTAATTGATTTAAATTGTATAAGTAGTACACCTGTAACACAGCTTCACAGCACGGCCCTGTAGTAAATGCTACAAGGTCTCCTTCCATTCGTTCAAGTCCTGTTTTTACCCCGAACACCACAGCACTGCACATCCACCTCACACTCTGCTGCTCATTACCTTTTTACAAACTTCTAATTGTAACACCTCCTCCTCGTACATGTCACGCTTCCGCTCCATACATTGTAACACCTCTAGCCGTATTAGTTCCAACATCGGCTCCGTCCCACCAGTCACAGCTTTCCAACTGTACAACACGTCTTCGCTCCGTAAGTACTCCAGGCCCTCCGTATTGTTGACCAACGTGTCATTCGATAAAACCTATTACTGGTGTTCGTTATCACTTCTCACAAATCTCTAATTATGTACACACGCTTTGCTTCCGTTCACTTCTAACATCTTGCGATAACCTCTCAATAGGTTACATGTACAACATGGCTGTCTACACTGCTTTTGCTCCGCTCCATCATTGTTCATATAAAGCTCCGTCCTAATGAGGTGTGTACACCTGTCAAGGCGCTCCTACAAATACAGGGTTCGTTTCTCATTTCGTTCTAAGGTGCTCCTACACTCGTACAACGTTGTCCATCGACTGAAAAATTCGCTCCGTGACCTCGTAATCCAATTCCTGCTGACTTGTCACACACGTATCGTGTAGACCTCGTTGGTTTCACTCTGCAGAATCCCTGTATTACCACTCTTGCTCCTGGCCATCCACGGGTCGATCGAAACGTAACACACCTCCGCTCCGTACACCTCGTACACGCTCCGCTCCGTACACCTTGTACACACACGGCTCTGCTCCGTACACTTCGCACACACACGGCTCCGCTCCGTACACTTCGTACACACACGGCTCCGCTCCATACACTTCGTACACACACGGCTCTGCTCCGTACACCTCGTACACACACGGCTCCGCTCCATAAACTTGCACACACACGGCACCGCTCTGTACACCTCATTCACGGCTCTGCTCCGTACACTTCGTGCACACACGGCTCCGCTCCGTACACCTCGTACACGGCTCCGCTCCGTACACCTTGTACACACACGGCTCTGCTCCGTACACTTCTAACACACACGGCTCCGCTCCGTACATCTCGTACACGGCTCCGCTCTGTACACCTCGTACACACGCGGCTCTGCTCCGTACACCTCGTACACACAGGCTCAGCTCCATACACCTCGCACACACACAGCTCTGCTACATCCACACTGTAAACCCCTCCTGATCCCACACATAAACTTACCTTCATCCAGCACCATGACAACCAGGTCAGCAGACCTGCACACAAGGAGCCTGACCATGTGACCCTGACTCCTCCCCCTCCTGTGACCTCATCACAGGTCCTGCTCGCACATAAGAGGACAGCACAGCAATGGACTCCTGGCTGCCAGAAGCTGAAGTGGAAAGGTGAGAGGGTGAGGAAGGGGTACATGGGGGCGTGGCTGCTTCTTACTGCGGGACACATAGCACAGTGCGCAGGAGTGTAAGACTCAGCAGGGATTAAGGAGAGCCGGCACCACAGCATGTGTTCTCAGTTCCGCTCTGTCGCCCCCTAGCTGCCGCCGCCTGAGACAGAAGGCTCAACTCGCCTCATTATAGGTGCGCCCCTGCTGGTCCTGTCAGTAGAACATCATTCAGGGAGATATCATCAAACGTAGCACTGGAGTCAAACACCACTCTGATTTGGCCTGGTTTCTTAGGGTAGTATACTCCAAACATGGGTAGGAACCAGCATTCTTCAGAGTCTTTGAGAGTGGGGGCTAGCTCTGCATGACAATTCTCAAAGATCTTTGACATGAAGGAGAAAAAGTGATCTTTCATCTCTGGCTTCCTTTGCAGATTATGTTTGAGAGAGGAGAAACGCTTTAATGCCTGATTTCTGTTCTTCGGTAGACGTGGTCTGAGGGTTCTGAGGGGAAGAGGTGCGACCCAGCTGTTTGTCTCGTCTTTAACAAGTCCCTTGTCCATTACCTGTAAGAACAACTTGTCCTCTACTGACATTGCCACTTGGTTGTCTTGCTTAGTTCTCTGGAAGACTGTGCACCCTAACTGATCCTCATAGCTTCCTGACTAGGGATGAGCTTTCCGATATTGCAATATTGGAAATCGGCCCGATATTTGCTATATCGGAATTCAGATTTCCGATTCCGATTTTTTTTTTCACATGGGAAATCGGAAATCCCATAATCCTTCAGCCTCTGAGCGCTCCGTGGAGCCAATCAGGAGCTGAAGAATTGCTGACAACATTGTGTAACTCCCCTAAGCTTGGTAGGAGGTGTCCAAACTTGCTATCTAGGGGCTGCACTGCGATTGGCTGGCTGGATGGTGTGATCAGGCAGTATAAAAGGCTGCGCCTGCCATTTTAGCCTCACTCTACTGTGAAAGCAGATAGGATAGGTTGCTGTTGGAGATAGGGATAGATCTTGAATCTAATAGTGAAATTGCCGTTCTGAATCCATCAATAGAGATGAAGGGAGGGAGTAAGGGACGTCCCCATGGTGGCCGCGGAAGAGGTGCATCAGCACCTAGACATGGTGCACATCCAGAGCAAGCAGCAGGCCCAAGTCACTCAGCACCTACTTTCACCCGGCAGCAGTCATTTTTGCGCAGCTTGTTAGGAGCACAGGGCCATAGGCTGATAAGAGAGGATCAAGTAGAAACTGTTGTTGGTTGGATGGCAGTTGAGGCATCCACCTCAATGAGCGCAGCATCCTCCCAGGACATCTCCACCACATCGGGTCAGGCCAATGAAGAGCAGCACCCATCTGCTTCTTTATCGCCCACTAAATTGCCCAGACATTCAGAAGGCCAGGAGCCAACCTTAATCCTCTTCTCAGAATCTGTTGGCTTGGAATATGTGTGCCAGACAGACAGCATTCCTGCAGCTGAAGAAGAGGTCGTGTGCACAGATGCGCAACCACTTTGTGCGTCTGAGGAAGAAGTGGAGGATGGGCCAGTGCCCACAGTAACCAGACCCCAGTCAGCAGATGATGATGAAACTCAGCTGCCAGTTTCTGCTGATGAAAGTGTATTGGATGACGAGGTCCTTGACCCATCATGGTATGCTGAGGGGCAGCAAGCAAGTAGGGATAGCTCAGAGGAAGAGCTTGCAGGTGTGGCGCAGCGTGGCCGTCCACGTGGGAGAGGAAGAGGGAAAAATTTGTTGTCTGCTCCCTCAACTTCAGCATCCATTAGGAGCAGGGCTCTTTTAAAGAGCACAAGGGGTGCTCCCAAGAGTTGTGGTGCATGGGCCTTTTTCGACCAAGTTGCAGATGACGTTACAGTAGTCAGATGCCAGCTTTGTCGACAAACTGTGCGGAGAGGGAAGAACGTCAGCAACCTTAATACCACCAAGATGTTGACGCATGTCAGGAAGAGGCACCCTGTGGAGTCGCAGCATCACACCCAAGATGATTTGCCACCTGCAGCTGGTCCCCCACCTTCCATCTCTTCAGCCACCTCTTCCTCCAGCTGGCAAACAGCTGCTCCCGCTTCCTCGCCAGAATGCCAGGGTGCATCTGCAGGCAGTGTTGTACGGCGGCACACTCTCTGTACTTCGTCAGCATCAGCATCCCAATCGCTGGCATCCTCACACTCCAATCCAGTGTGCAGCCATCTGTCACACAGGTGTGGGAGAAAAGGCGCCCGTACTCGGCAAACCACCCACGAGCACAGGGCATGAATTCTCGCATTGCCAAACTGCTTGCAGTGGAAATGCTACCATTCTGGCTGGTGAGCAAGCCAGCCTTTATCGATATGTTGGGGTTTGCAATCCCACAATACAGCGTTCCCAGCCGCTTCTACTTCAGCAGGCAAACCGTCCCCGCCCTGCAACAACATGTGGAGTGTAAAATTAAGCATGCGCTACAAAATGCAGTTAGTAGCAAGGTCCACCTAACCACCGACGCGTGGACTAGTCAGCATGGCCAGGGACGCTACATTTCCATCACCGCCCATTGGGTAAATGTAGTTGAGCCTGGAACTGAAGTAGACAGTGCAAGTGCGCGGGTCCTGCCAACTCCACGGATTGCAGGCCTCTCCTCCATACAAATTGACTCCTCCTCATACTCCTCGTCAGACTCGCCTGCACCCAGACATACCACAACAACCGATTTCAGCACTGCATCTGCCAAACATCAACAGGCCGTGTTGAAATTGGTTTATCTGGGTAATGTTAGCCACACCGCAACCGAGCTGTGGAACACGCTCAAGGAGCAGAGCGACATGTGGCTTGCGCCGCTCAACTTCCAGCCAGGTATGATGGTGTGTGACAACGGCCGAAACCTGGTCGCGGCTCTGGGCCTAGGTGGTCTGACTCACATTCCATGCCTTGCCCATGTCCTAAACTTGGTGGTGCAGAGTTTCCTTAGGAACTATCCTGACCTTGAGGAGCTGCTGCACAAAGTCAGATACGAGTGCTCTCATTTGCGGCGTTCAAGCATGGCTGCATCGGTCTTTCAGCCATGCAGCGCAGATTGGGCCTGCCCGAGCACCGCATCATTGTTGACCTCCCCACCAGGTGAAATTCGACTTTGCATATGCTGCGGAGGTTGTGTGAGCAGCAACCTGCAATTATGGAGTTGCAGCTGCAGCAGGCGCAAAGTAGGCGACACACATCTCAGCCCTCCCACTTTACAACCACAGAGTGGGCAACCATGAAGGACATATGCACCATTTTGAAGTGCTTCAAGGACTCCACTCTGATGGTGAGCGCGGATGCTGCCCTACTCAGCCTGACTATTCCCCTTATATGCTTTATAGAATCATCACTTAAAGGACTAAGGGATGAGGTTTCTCAGGAGGAGGAGTATGATGAGACACTTGCACCAACCAGGCAATCTTCATTGGCCCGGTTGATACAAAGCTCTGTGGGTGCCTCACAAAGGTCCAGGCAGGACACAGCAAGCCAGGAGGATGAGGAGGACTATGAGGATGAGCTAGAGGAGGAAAGTACACAGCGCTCTACTAGTAGTCACCAGATAGAGCGTGGATGGGGTGATGCAGATCAGCCAGAGCACATTCCTCCAGCTGGTGACAGCGATGCATGGCCAGTTGGCAGCCTTCAGCACATGAGTGACTTCATGCTGCAGTGTCTGAGAAAAGACCCATGCGTGGCTCGTATTCTCCACACAAATGACTACTGGGTGGCCACCCTCTTAGATCCACGTTACCAGGACAGCCTTGAAAGCCTAATTACACCGTTGAACCGGGCGTGTAAAATGCAGGAGTACCAAGAACCACTGGTTAATTCACTCATGTACTCTTTTCCACTGCATAGCAGTGATGCGCGTGCACTAGCAGGCACCTCAGAGCGTCCTGGGCCCAGCGGAATCCGTTCAGAAGCCGGTAGCAGAAGCAGTACATCTGCTACTGACAGGTTCAGTATACCCAACCTGTTCCAACGGTTTCTGAACCCGCAAACAGTTCGGGCACCATCAGCACAGACAGTGCAACACACTAGGAGGCAACGTTACCGTGACATGGTGGCACAATACCTCTTCACCCCTGTCAGTGGGCTTCAGGATGGATCTGCCCCCTTCAAGTTTTGGGTCTCCAAGTTGGATACATGGCCCGAGCTTAGCCAGTATGCCTTGGAGGTCCTGGCTTGTCCTGGTGCCAGTGTGATTTCTGAATGCGTCTTTAGTGCAGCTGGCAATGTACTAACAGACCAACGTACCAGCCTATCCGCTGCAAATGTGGACCGGCTTACATTCCTAAAAATGAACCAGGCCTGGATTTCTGGTGACTTTTACTGCCCTGGGCCACAGTACACAGGTTACATGCATGGTTGGTAGCAGCATGCATGCTCTCATGTGCCTATGTTGCACACAGCGTAATCTGTTATGCCGTGCTCTGGCCTCTACTTGGTAGCACCTGGTTCTGTGACTGACTCTTTCACCTCATACTGTTTTCCATTGGCTCTAGTACCGCCAGCTAGTGCCCATTTCTGTGACTGCCACTTTCACAGCATGCCGTGTTTCTGGGCTCTAGTACCGCCAGCTAGTGCCCATTTCCGTGACTGCCACTTTCACAGCATGCTGTGTTTCTGGGCAACAGTACCGCCAGCTGTACCTCGTTAGACCAAAGTGAAAAAAAAAGGACGACAGATGCCAAACACCTATAGGCAGAAGCACAAGAGGCGGGATCCAGCCATCGCCGGCTGTTTCATGGCAGTGAAGTGCGGACACAGGTGCCTCCCCCAAAGGGTAAACCAAGTTCCAGCATCGCCAGCTGGTTCTCGGGAGTGCTCATGGCACGGGTACCTCCTGATCCAAACCGTGTTTCGACAACGCTCGCTCTAACTTTAACCCTTACCCTGCTAACCATAAACCCTAACCCTACCCCAACTAATCCTAACCCAAAGAAAAAAACACCGCTGTTAAGAAGATGGCGACCAGTTTTCCTGCTAGTTTTCGCTCTGTGCATTTTAATAGCGATTTTTTTTGCTCCTCTGCCTCTGCATACTCCTTCCCCATTATCCTGAGGTGTTTCCCCTCCATTTTATCCATTATATAGCACTGTAGTGGTCATTTTGTAATACCGATTTTTTTTTCTCCATTGACTTGCATTGATATCGAAAATCGGAAATTCCGATATCCAATAATTTTCCAATATCGGAAATCGGAATTCCGATACGATTTGGGCAATATCGCACATTCCTATTCCTGACACTATACTGCTGTCATGAGTAAAGTCTATTAGATGATTGGGTAGTTGGATGCTATGTGGTAGCTCTCTGACATGGAATTCATTATTACAAGGTTGAAACAGAGATGGGCGTCCTTTCTCCAATGTATTTGTCAGCATGCTTGTCACAGAAGATGGGGCGTGCATGCGTCCCAAGCATACGTTTCCTATGATGACCCATCCTAGGTCTAGCCTTTGGGCATGGGGAGCATTGTGGAGTCCATTGATATGACGTCTCACTTTATGAACCTGCAGGATGTCTCTCCCCAACAGCAGAATTATCTGGGCCTGATGGTCGAGTTCCGGTATGAGGTGTGCTATGCGTTTTAAGTGAGCGTGATGGATTGCTACATCTGGCGCAGGTATTTCAGATCTGTTGTCTGGGATCTGATTACACTCGATGATCGTAGGTGTGGTAGGCAGAATTGTCCGTCTAAGGCCTGGGTCTCACATAGCGATACACCAGCGATCCCGACAACGATATGCACTTGTCAGGATCGCTGGTGTATCGCTACATGATCGCTGCTGAGCTGCCAAACAGGCAGCTCAGGGCAGCGATCAGCACAGCGACACTGCGGGTAACATCGCTTAGTTACCCGCAGTGTACCTTGGATACCAGCGCCCTGATGCAGGGAGCTGGTAACCAAGGTACACATCGGGTTTCCAAGCGCTGCGCGGTGCCTGGAAACCGGCTGTGTACCTTGGTTACCAGCTCCCTGCATCAGGACGCTGGTATCCAAGGTACACAGCGGGTTTCTAGGCACAGCCCCGTGCCTGGAAACCCGCTGTGTACCTTGGTTACCAGCGGATCTCTGGTCTCCCGCCTGTCACACGCAGCGATGCGTGCCTGTCAGCAGGAGACCAGCGATCAAAAAAATGTCCAGGACATTCAGCGACGATCAGCAATATCTAGCAGGGGGGCTGATGGTCACTGAATGTCACACACAGCGATATCGCTGGGGAGATCGCTGCTGCATCACAAAACTAGTGACTCAGCAGCGATCTCGCTAGCAAGATCGCTGTGTGAGACGGGGGCTTAAGGACTCAATTTGGTAGTCAGTAGCTTTCCTACCTGCTGTTGTCACAGTGCCTGCACACGTCTTTAATGAGTAGGGGATGCTTGGCCCTTTGATGTTGAATAGGTCAAAGAATGTTGATCCAGCCAGGGATCGATTACTTTGATCATCCAAGATAGCATACAGTTTTACAGCTTTGTCTCTATGGCCTTTTGGATACACTCTGACAAGGCATATTTTTGAACAGGATCTACTGTCTATTGTCCCTTTACAGACTTCAGTACATTGTGAAGTGATCTCTGGCGTAGCTGCATCAGTGTTCCTTTCCTTCCCACCATGCTCACTGTCAGCTGGCATGTTTTGTGTACTCCATGAAGCAGGCCCAGGGTGTAGGGCAGTGTTATGATCTGTGGTGCCACATTCTGTGCATTTTACACTGACCTTGCAATCCTTGGCGAGATGAGTTGTGGATGAGCAGAACTTGTAGCACATACTGTTCTCTTTCAGGAAGCTTCTGCGATCTGGCATAGATTTTCCTCTGAAGGCTCTGCATTTCAGGAGAGAATGAGGCTTCTGATGGAGCGGGCACTGCTTGTCAGGGTCCTGCACCTTTGTCTCTGATTGGGAGCAGCCAGCAGACCTGTAATTAGAACCTGGAGAAGAAACATAAGTCTTGTGTACTAACCACAGACGTTCTGCGTGGGTTTGCAGTTGGTGACGGTGTGGTATATGACAATGCAAAGTCAAAGCTGGGATCGTTTCTGATTCTTGCTTGTTGGTGTAAAAAGTCTACAAAAATGGAGAAGGGAGGAAATGGAACACTGTGTTTGTATTTGTACGTGGAACCATGTGTGAGCCACCTCTCCTGTAGATTGTAGGGCAACTTTTGGACTATAGGGTTAACACCTCTTGCTGTGTCAAGGTATGCAAGTCCTTGTATATCATCTTCATATTTGGCAACTTGGACTTCCTTTAGCAAGTCACTTAATTCTCTAAGTTGCTGGAGCTCTTTGTTAGATATTTTAGGAAAGTGTTCAATTCTTTTGAACAAGGCTCTTTCTATTACCTCTGCTGAGCCATAACACTCATCCAGCCTCTTCCAGATCTCTTTGAGGCCAGTCTCAGGGCGGTTTATATTAATGTCTCTGATCCTTACTGCGTGTTTGACTGACTCTTCCCCCAGGTATTTAACTAAGAGGTCTATCTCTTCCCTGTGTTGTAGCCCCAAGTCTCTAGTGACATTTTGGAAGGAAGCGTTCCAAGCTCTGTAACCTTCAGCTTGGTCAGTGAATTTCATGAGTCCCTTGGCAACCAGATCACGTTGTGTGAAGAACTTAGCAAATTCTGTTGTGAACCGGTTGTCAGCAGAGTATACTGGTGATGGGTCACCCTGATAGTGATGTGAGGTGCGTTCGTACCTGTTAGTATCCTCTGGTTGGCGCCAGCCGGTGTCGTGATGCTTCAGTCTGACGTGCGGTGTGTCAGCAAGGTGATTCACGTTGGTTACCTGGTGAGGGGCAAGGTAGTCATTAGCAGAGTTGTTTTGCTCCACATTTTCGTGTTTATATCTGTCCTGGAGCTGAGCCTCATGATGACTCTCGCTCGCTTCACTGGAGGTGTCATGTTCTTGTTCCGATGCCGGTTCAGGGTTATAGTTTGGATCAGGAAGTTCATTAACGTACTGAGATGTGCGTTGTGGCGAATCTTGTAGTGGAAACTCCAGACTTGACGCTATGCAGCTCAGGGATTTGCGCGGCTTCTAGCGATTCTGCTTCAGCGAGGGCTGTGGCAGCTTCTCTTTTTGCTGTTAGGCTTACTAAGGCGGCATCCACGCGTGCTTTCTCTAACTGCATCCTGCTCTCTAGTTCAGCCTTCTCTAACTTAAGTCGCATCTCTTCTTCAGCAAAGCTTGCTCGCATTTCGGCGGCTACAGCATTTGCACGGGCTATGGCGACCACGCTGCTGATGGATGTTGTCTTTGAGGAGACGGAAGTAGCAGATTTTGTCCTGTGTGATATGTGGGACATGGTATCTTGGGGAATGCTTGGCTGTGCAGAGATTGCTGTAGCAGTATTAAGTCTCTGTGTAGCTGGTGACTTGAATCTCACTAGGTAGATGGCTGCAGTTTCATTAGATCCTGCAAGCTGGACGGCTGTCTTTTCACTGAATTCCCACTAGCTGGATGGCCGCCGTTTCACTGTTCTGTCCTCACTGAATAAGGCAGATGTCATTGCACTTATACAGACAGCTAAACCGCTATACCGGGGTCCAATAAGGAGATTGTGATTGAATCTGTGCTTTTATTGAACTTGATATATTGACACGGTGAAACTATAATACAAACATAATATACATACAATCAGTACACAGGCATAGTGGAAATACATATACATAGTACACTGTGAATAAACATTTGCAGACTAATACCTAACCAGGGGCAGGACTGATTTGACAGGGCTAATATAGGACAGGAATTAACTAAAGAGAACGTAAGTACATACTGGCGATGCTATCGCAAGAGGAGAGGAAAAGATGAGCTGCTTCCTGGATGCAGGCTGAAAGAAAATGGAGTAAAATGGAGGGAAAGCTCCCAGAATACATTGCTAAGCTACCATCATGCATTGCTTAAGCTACCATCATGCATTGCAAAGTGAGGGAAAAGGATTTTGCTGAAAGTGAAAGAAAACATTATAACTGCGAATATGACCTGGTCACTAGAGGGAGCCAAACACTAGATTGTTAAACTCCTGCATAAACAGTAGAAAAGACAACAATTAGATGTCGGAGGCAGAACAGGGCCTGTGACCGTGTGTCTTATTGCTGAAATATATACGGAGATTTAAAATTCCCCCAACACTGTATACAGCTGTACGCTACTGAGACAGTACACTTTTCCTGATTTTGATATTCTGGTGTTAGCCAGACTGGGCCTGTGACCGTGTGTATTATTGCTGAAATATATACGGAGATTTAAAATCCCCCCAACACTGTATACAGCTGTACGCTACAAAGACAGTACACTTTTCTTGATTTTAATATTCTGATGTTAGCCAGACTGGGCCTGTGACCGTGTGTCTTACTGCTGAAATATATACGGAGATTTACAATTCCCCCAACTGTTATGTTTTGGTAGCTGAGGAGGCAGGAGCAAAAAACCGCATAGGCAGCCTAACACCAGAGAGGTTGGAAACTAATAGGTTGCAGACCCCTAAACTAACCGCACAACTAGAAGCAGCCGTGGAGCGTACCTATGGTGGTCCTAGATGTCTCGGCACAGCCGGAGAGATAGCTATCCCTGAGGATGGAAAGAGGAAAGCTAACTGCCCCAGAGTAGACCCAAAAGAGTAGGAATCCCCCAAACATATAATGGTGGTTAGACAAGATGAAAATACTAACACAGACAGAAATTAGATTGAGCAAACGCTGTGGCCCAAAACTGTCTAGATAGGACAGCACAGGAGTGAATACTGTCTGCAACCCAGAAAAACCCTAGGAAAAACTCCAACACTTCTGAATCCCAAAACACTGAGACCACACGGTCTCGACCACCTATATCAGATCTCTGGTGTGGACACGTAGCTACCCAGCATTAAAATATCACAAGAACTGAGCAAATAAATAAATACAAAAAACGAACGGAGACCAGCCAAAGCCCCCCAAAGGGGACCTGGCTGAAGACTAAAAGCAATGCAGCAAAAAGCAAGGAATTCAAACCACAGTAAAAAAAACTGAAAGAGACTTATCTGAAAGCAAGCAGGAGACAGCAGGAAAGCAAACTGAATTCCAACCTAGACCAGGAAGCACAATTGATTACTGGCGAGGATCATGGGAGGTCAGCTCACTTATATCAGGCCAGTCAGTACCACCTGACAACCACTCGTTATCTGCAGGTGTAGGACTCTTGGTATTCAACATAGGTTCAATACCCTCAGCAACCACCAGAGGGAGCTTCAGCTCCGAAGTCGTCTCCAAAACGTTCACAACACCCAACACTGTATACAGCTGTGCGCTACTGACACAGTATACTTTTCCTGATTTTGATATTCTGGTGTTAGCCAGACTGGGCCTGTGACCGTGTGTCTTATTGCTGAAATATATACGGAGATTTAAAATTCCCCCAACACTGTATACAGCTGTACGCTACTGATGCAGTAAACTTTGCCTGATTTTGAAATTCCGGTGTTAGCCAGACTGGGACTGTGACCGTGTGTCTTATTGCAGAAATATATACGGAGATTTAAAATTTCCCCAACACTGTATACAGCTGTACGCTACAGATAGAGAACACTTTTCCTGATTTTGATATTCTGGTGTTAGCCAGACTGGGCCTGCAACCGTGTGTCTTAATGCTGAAATATATACGGAGATTTCAAATTCCCCCAACACTGTACAGTATGCAGCTGTACGCTACTGATACAGTAAACTTTTCCTGATTTTGATATTCTGGTGTTAGCCAGACTGGGCCTGTGACCATGTGTCTTATTGCTGAAATTTATACGGAGATTTAAAATTCCCCCAACACTGTATACAGCTGTACGCTACAGATAGAGAACACTTTTCCTGATTTTGATATTCTGGTGTTAGCCAGACTGGGCCTGTGACCGTGTGTCTTAATGCTGAAATATATACGGAGATTTCAAATTCCCCCAACACTGTATACAGCTGTACGCTACTGATACAGTAAACTTTTCCTGATTTTGATATTCTGGTGTTACCCAGACTGGGCCTGTGACCGTGAGTCTTATTGCTGAAATATATACGGAGATTTAAAATTTCCCCAACACTGTATACAGCTGTACGCTACTGAGAAAGTACACTTTTCCTGATTTTCATATTCTGGTGTTAGCCAGACTGGGCCTGATACCGTGTGTCTTACTGCTGAAATATATACGGAGATTTAAAATTCCCCCAATACTGTTTACAGCTGTATGCTTCTGATACTGTACACTTTTTTGTTTTTTATATTCTAGTGTAATCCATACTGAGCCTGTGAGAGTCTGTGTCTGTTAAGGGTATGCCACACTGAACAATATCGCTAACGGGATCGCTAAAAAACGTCACTATTTAGCGATCCCGTTAGCGATGTTGTTCAGTGCGGCATCTGCCAGCGACGAGCTTCCTGCTGTGATCTCGCTCGTCGCTGGAATCGTTCCGGACCCTATTTTCTCGTCGGCGCTCCCGCTGGGTAAGTATATATCGCTAGTGTGGCACCTTTTCTTAGCGATTTAGCGGTACTTTTGTACCGCTAGAGTCGTTAAGAAGATCGCTAACGGCGATAGCGTCTTTAACTATATCGCTAAATGTGGCCGCACTTAGCGATATAGAAACAATCCCGCTAGCGATCGCATTAGTATGCGTCGTTATCGTGATCGCTAGCGGGATTGTTTAGTGTGGCAGTACCTTTACTCTGCAAATATATCCGGAGATTAAAATTTTTCCCCCTCACTGTATTCAGCTGTACATTTACTGATTCTGTACCATATGTCTGCTGTTATTTTGGGTACATTTACACAAACATGAGGAAGTATGGTAGAAGAGGTTGTGGACGTGGTCGTGGGGGGCCACCTGCTACTGATGTTGGTGGTGGTGCATCTGCTGGTAGTGCCAAAAGCACAATAGCACCTAAGGCAGGAGGTGTTCAGGCTGCCTCATTGTCTGGTTCCAGAAGGCCTGGAAGGCTCCCTTTTCTTGGAATAGGTTTACAGCTTTTAAAGCTGGTGCATCAGGAACAGGTTTTGGCTTACATTGCCAAAACAGCCTCCTCCTCTTCTGAAGTTTCAAACGCTGCAAGCACTGAGTCGTCAGTGCAGGCTTCTGGCCAGGACCAACCCCTTTCCTTGTGTCCTTCACCCCACCAAAAGTGAAGGATGCGGCAGCCCACACTTCAGATTACTCCATGGAGCTCTTTTCACATACCATGCCTGGGTTATCAAGTCAAATCCTGAATTCCCCAGTCCAAGATGAATCTGACATGGAGTGCACTAATGCACAGCCATTGCTAGATGATTGTGCTGGCACATTCAACCACAGCACTACATTGCCCTCGCAGTCTACTGAGCCAGATTGTGACCCTGATGAAACTCAGGTGCCCCTTCCCGCATACTCTACCACCTTACACGGTGACACAGAGGAAGGTGCAGATGAAATTGAAGAGAAGGTGATGGATGACCCAATTGTTGACCCGGATTGGCATCCATTGGAGGAAGAGGGTGCCGCTGGCAATAGCTCAGAAGAGGAGACGGATCCGCAGTAGGCATCGACATCGCAGCAGCGTTTATCTGGCAGGCCGTAGCAGTCCAAAAACGTGTTAAAAAAACAAAAGGAAGAGTGCAGTGTGGCACTTTTTTGACCAAAATCCTATTAATGAGGTAAAGGTTATCTGTAAGAAAAGCGGAAGGACTTTAGCACAGGGAAAAATCTCCGAAATTTGAATACCAGTTGCATGCTTAGACATTTAAACACCATGCACTTTCAAGCGTGGACGGACTATAAAAACTCAGGTAGCATATGTGCACCGGCTCCGACTGAAGTTAGCCAACAATGCTCCATCGCTTCCCCCACTTCAAAGCCCACCGGTTAGCACACCACCAGCAAGAAATGTTGACGTGTCGTCACAAGGCCAAAGCAGTCAGGGAATCACAATGTTTTTGCAATGAACGTCTACATCTAGGCCATCGCCATCACCACCACCACCACCATCACCAACCCCCTCTCAGTCCGTCATGTCCACTGATAGTTCCACCAGATGCAGCTCTCAAGTCCAGCTCACCCTACCAGACACTCTGAGTAGGAAAAGAAAGTACTCAGCCTCTCACTGGCTTTGAATGCCTGCATTGCAAAACTGATCTCATTAGAGATGATGCCCTTCCGTTTGGTTGAAAGCGCAGCGTTCCGAGAACTCATGACCTCCGCTGTCCCACGCTATGACCTACCCAGTCGCCACTTCTTTTCTAGAAAAGCCATCCCTGCCCTCCACCTGCATGTGAAAGAGCGCATTGTCCATGCACTCAAACAATCAGTGAGTGGAAAGGTGCACCTCACAACAGATGCATGGGCCAGTAGGCATTGCCAGGGCCGTTACGTGTCCATCACTGCGCATTGGGTTAATGTGGTGGATGCAGGCTCCACAGGGGACAGCGGTGGTGGGACAGTGCTGCCTAGCCCACGGTATAGGCAACAGTTGGCTGTAGGCATTCGACCCTCCTCCTCCTCCAGAAGCGAAAGCTCATCAACAGAGCGCAGTCACACGAGCACTCCATCCGCAACTGCCAGTGTTGCACACGAGGTGTCCCACTATCGAACAGCTAGTGGTAAGCGTCAGCAGGCTGTTTTACAAATGATGTCTTTGGGGGCAACAACAGACACACCGCGGAGGTACAGGCCCAATGCTTGCAGCGAGAAACTGAGACATGGCTGGGCAGTATACATCTTGAGCCAGGGAAGGTAGTCAGTGATAACGGCCGTAATTTTGTGGCGGCCATAGCCCTGGTAAAACTCAGACACATACCTTGCCTGGCTCACACCTTGAATCTGGTGATGCAGTGCTTCTTAAATAATTATCCTGAATTAACAGCCCTGTTCCATAAAGTGCGAAGACTGCGCTCGCACATCCGTCGCTCGCCCGTAGACTCCAGTTGCATGCAGAAGCTGCAGCGATCGCTCAACCTCCCCAAGCACCTCCTAATCATAGACGTTGCAACAAGGTGGAACTCCACCATGCACGTGGTTGAGAGGCTGTGCGAACAGAGGCAGGCTGTAATGCATTTATGGGAGGATACACGGGCAGGTAGTTTGAGGGCAGACATGGAGTTGTCGGGTGTGCAGTGGACAAAGCTGAAAGACCTCTGTAAAGTTCTTCAGTGTTTTGAGGAATGCACACGGCTGGTAAGCGCAGACAACACCATCATAAGCATGAGCATCCCACTTATGCGTCTGCTCATGCAAACTTTGATGCACATTAAGGATCAGGCATCTGCAGCGGAGGAGGAAGAGGAGGAAGAGGGAAGCCTTGATGACATTCAGCCATTGTCTGCTCAGGGAACTGTCCTGGACGAGGTGGAGAAAGAAGAGGAAGAGGAGGAGGAGGAGGAGGATGGGGGGATGATTATTTTGGGGAGGAGGATGCTTCTCAGGGGGCAAGAGAAATTGTTGGCTTGCCAAGTTCAGGTCTAGGGTTTGTGCGTGACTGGAGGGATGTGGATTTGGCAGAAAGTGCTCCTCCACCCACCGCTGGCAGTGCATCACAGACACTTGGAACATTGGCCCACATGTGTGATTATGCTTTGCGGATCCTAAAAAGGGACCCCCGCATTGCCAAAATGATGAAGGATGACGACTACTGGTTGGCCAGCATCCTCGATCCACGCAATAAAGGCAAATTACAGAACATCATGCCACAGGAGAACCTCGAGCTAATATTGGCCAACAAACAAGCATCTCTGGTAAACCGTTTGTTAGAGGCATTCTCATCATCAAACAGCAGTGGTGCAGGTTCTACCACGAGCAGTCCTGGGCCAAATGGAAGAGGTGTTCATGGTGCACATAGCCGAAGTGGCGTTGGAGACGGGTTTCATGACCATGTTGTGGACTGATTTCTCCCGGACAGCTCACACGACTGGTAATCAGCAATCTATAGCAACAGACAGGAGACAGCAGTTGGCAACTATGGTTACAAATTACTTCTCCTCCCCTATTGATGTACTCCCTCATCGGTCATTCCCCTTTGACTACTGGGCCTGTAAGCTGGACACCTGGCCTAAATTGGCACAATATGCTTTACAGGAGCTCGCTTGCCCTGCTGGTAGTGTGCTATCAGAATGTCTTCAGTGCTGCTGGATCAATACTGACAGAAAAAAGGACCCGTCTGTCGACACAAAATGTTGATGATCTAACTTTTATTAAAATGAACCATGCATGGATTTCAAAGGATTTTGTCCCACCTTCCCTTGATGATACATAGGTTGCCAGCAAAATGGCTCGCTTTGTCCTCCTCTTCCTCTGACTTCTCCATTTCCTCCATTTGCAGCTGCTGAATCTCCTGCCTACACCTCAACCTCTGCCATTTTTGTCACCTCTCTATTTGGGCTGTCCCCCCCCAGGGCCGGGGTCACCTCCTGGCGCACCCGGGCAAGTGCCAGTGCCCTGAGCAGGTGGGGGGTCCAACTTGTGGGCGACGGCACTGGCACAGGGCCCCTCATAGTACAAAAAAGTGTCTCTGACGGTGGGATGGGCCCACTCGCCGTCAGACACATGGGCGCCCTGTGCCAGTGCCGTCACCCATGAGTGGGCCCCCCCTGCTTGCTCATGGCCCCAGCACTTGCAATACTTACCTCTCCCTGCTCTACCGCTGTGGAGTCTGGGCAGTTAAATCCTTTCACAGGGACAGCCACTACAAATTTGGTTAACTGATCTATGCTGGTTAAGACGTAGCTATGGCCTGTACTGCTGGGCTGTATACAGCTGTATGCTTCTGATAAGTACAGTTTGTCAACTTTTAATATTATGGTGTAATCCATACTGAGCCTGTGAGAGTCTTTGTCTGACTCAAGAAATATATACCGATATTTTAAATTACCCCAACGCTATATAGAGCTGTACGCTTCTGACACCTTTCCCTTTTTCTACTTTTTATATTCTGGTGTAATCCATACTGAGCCTGAGACAGTCTTTGTCTGACTCTGGAAATATATACAGATATTTAACATGACAACAACGCTGTATACAGCTGTACGCTTCTGATACAGTACACTTTGTCAACTTTTAATATTCTGGTGTAATCCATACTGAGCCTGTGAGCGTCATTGTCTGACTCCTAAAATATATACGGAGCTTTATAATATTTTCAGTATACTATATATACCTTGTAGTTGGTGAAACAGTACCCTTTTTCAGCTTTTTATATTATTCTGTAATACACACTGAGCCTGACAGCGTCAGTGGCTGCCTCCTGAACTATATCCGGAGATTTTGAATGTTTTGACTATACTATATATACCTGGTATCTGGTGATACAGTACCCTTTTTCATCTGTTTATATTATTCTGTAATACATACTGAGCCTGAGAGGGTCAGAGTCTGCCTCATGAAATATATACGGATATTTAGAATATTTTCACTATACTATATATACCTTGTATCTGGTGATACAGTACCCCTTTTTCTTATTAGATTCTTGTGTAATCCATACTGAGCCTGTGAGTGTCAGTGTCTGCCTCTTGAAATATATATGGAGATTTAGAATATTTTCACTAAACAGGAGCTCGCTTGCCCTGAAATTAGTGTGCTATCATATAGAGTCTTCTGGCTCAAGAAGGCCTGGAAGGCTCACTGTACTGGGAGTAGGTAAACTGCTTATATGGAGATAAAGAAGATCTTCAATATACTATATATACCTGCTATCTGGTGATTCAGTAACCCTTTTTCTTCCTATTATATTCTGGTGTGATCCCAGGGGTGAACCTAGCCTCTCTGCTGCCTGAGGCGAACTGCAAAACGGCGCCCCCCCATTGTAAAATCAGTACAAATAAATCTGGCTTACTCTTACTAGCCTAACGTGATGCACATGTGAAATACATACACTTTTAAATAGGAATATGTTTGAAACATCGATTTTTATATTTGTTAAAGTTCAGTATAAGTAGTACACCTTGTAAACACATGGCTCCACTCCGTAAACCTCATACACATGCGGCTTTGCACAATACACCTCATACACATGCGGTTCTACTCCATACACACGCGGCTCCACTCCGTACACCCTGTACACACATGGCTCTGCTCCGCTCCGTACACACACGGCTCCACTCCGTACACTTCGTACACACAGGGCTCCGTTTCGTACGCCCCGTACACACACAGCACTGCTACATCCACCTCGTACACACACGGCTCCGCTCCATACACCTCATACATGCACGGCTCCGCTCCGTACACCTCGTACACACACGGCTCCGCTCCATACACCACGTACACACGGCTCCGCTCGTACACCTCGTACACACACGGCTTCGCTCCGTACACCTCGTACACACGGCTTTGCTACGTACACCTCGTACACACAGCTCCGCTCCGTACACTTCGTACACACACGGCTCTGCTACGTACACTTCGTACACACATGGCTCCGCTCCGTACACCTCGCACACACACGGCTCTGCTCTGTACACCTCGTACACACACGGCTCCGCTCCATACACATCGTACACACACCACTCCGCTCTGTACACCTCGCACACACACAGCTCCGCTCAGTACACCTCATACACATACAGCTCTGCTACATCCACACTGTAAACCCCTCCTGATCCCAAACATGAACTTACCTTCATCCAGCACCATGACAACCAGCACAGCAGAGACCTGCACACCTGACCATGTGACCCCTGACTCCTCCCCTCCTGTGACCTCATCACAGGTCCTGTGTGCACAGAAGGAGGACAGCTAGCAAAGTCATTGCTCTGCTGTAAGAAGCTGAAGTGGAAAGCTGGAAGGGCGAGGAAGGGGTGCATGGGGGCGTGGCGGCTTCTCTCACTGCGGACACATAGCACCATGCGCAGGAGTGTAAACTGTGAAGCATGAAGGAGGAGGTGTGATAGTGTGGGGGTGCTTTGCTGGTGACAATGTTGGGGATTTATTCAAAATTGAAGGCATACTGAACCAGCATGGCTACCACAGCATCTTGCAGCGCATGCTATTCCATCCGGTTTGCGTTTAGTTGGACCATCATTTATTTTTCAACAGGACAATGACCCCAAACACACCTCCAGTCTGTGTAAGGGCTATTTGACCAAGAGGGAGAGTGTTGGGGTGCTACGCCAGATGACCTGGCCTCCACAGTCACCAGACCTGAACCCAATCGAGATGGTTTGGGGTGAGCTGGACCGCTCACCGCTTCAATTTTGAATAAATCCCCAACAGGTCACCAGCAAAGCAACCCCACACCATTACACCACCTCCTCCATGCTTCACGGTGGGAACCAGGCATGTAGAGTCCATCCGTTCACCTTTTCTGCGTGCAAAGCAGTAATCAAAGCAAAAGGTGGCTACTTTGAAGAACCTAGAATATGACATATTTTCAGTTGTTTCACATTTTTTTGTAAGTGTAATGTATAATTCCACATGTGTTAATTCATAGTTTTGATGCCTTCAGTGTGATTCTACAATTTTCATAGTCATGAAAATGCAGAAAAATCTTTGAATGAGAAGGTGTGTGCAAACTTTTGGTCTGTACTGTATATATGATACTCCAGTATATTATGGGCCCCATATAATGCTCCATATATAATGGGCCCCATATACGATGCTCCAGTGTATGATTGGCCCCATATAATGCTCCATATATAATGAGCCCCATATATGATGCTCCAGTGTATGATAGGCCTCATGTAATGCTCCATATATGATGCTCCAGTGTATGATGGGCCCCATATATGATGCTCCAGTGTATGATGGGCTCCATATATGATACTCCAGTGTATGATGGGCCCCATATGTTGGTCTCCATATATTGCGCCAAACATAAAAAAAATAAAAAATGAAATACTCACCTCTCCTCACTGGCCGCTGCTCTGCTCGAGGCGCCAGCCCCCGTTACTGGCATGCCGGTGTCCATGACTGTGAGTGGGCCCCCCAACTGCTTAGGGCCCCGGCACTCGCCCGGGTGCGCCGGGTGCTGACGCCGGCCCTGCTGACTCCTGAAATATATATGGAGATTAAGAATATTTTCACTATACTATATATACCTGCTATCTGTTGGTTGAGTACCCCTTTTTCTTATTATATTCTGGTGTAATCCAGACTGAGCCTGTGAGCGTCAGAGTCTGCATTCTGAAATATATACTGCAATGTAGAATATTTTCACTATAGTATATATACCTTGTATCTGGTGAAACAGTACCCTTTTTCAGCTTTTTATATTATTGTGTAATACATACTGAGCCTGAGAGCGTGAGTGGCGGTCTCCTGAAATATATACGGAGATTTTGAATATTTTCACTAAACTATATATACCTGGAATCTGCTGAAACAGTACCCTTTTTCATCTTTTAATATTATTGTCTGTTATGTTTCGGTAGCTGAGGAGGACACGAACAACAGCAGGGCAGCCGAACACCTGAGATGTTGGTAACTGATGGGTTGCAGATTCCTAAACTAACGACACAACTAGAGGTAGCCGTGGAGCATTCCTACGTTGATCCTAGACGCCTCGTCACAGCCTGAGAGATAACTACACCTAAAGGCAGAAAGATGAAAGCTATCTCCCCCGGAGCAGATCCCCAAAGAAAATAGGAAGCCCCCAAACATATAATGGCGGTTAGACAAGATGAAAATACAAACATAGGCAGAAAATAGACTGAGCAAATGCTGGGGCCACAAGCTGACTAAATAGGATAGGACAGGAGAGATTACTTTCTGCAACCCAGAAAACCCTACAAAAATCCAACAATTCTGATTACAAAAATACTGATATCACACGATCTCGCCACCCACTAAATCAGATCTCAGTGTGAACAAAAACCAAGCCGCAGCCACTGAAAAAACAGGAAAAAGCAAATGAGCAAACAACAGTGGCTGCAGAAAAACTGTGAGGAGCTCAGGCCCCAGAGGGGACCTGGCTGACCTCCACAAAAGTGCAGAAAACAATGCAAAAAGCAAGCACAAAAAGAAAAGCAAAAAATATCTTATCTGAAAGCAGGAGATGCAGGCAGGACTCCAGCAAACTTCCAAATGAACCAGGAACAACAATTGAGACAAGAACAATTGATCACCGGCAACCATCATGGGAGGTAACCTCCCTTATATGAGACCAGTCCGTGATTCCAGATTGCCACACCTCGCTGAAAGGTTCAGTACTGTCTGTAACCACCAGAGGGAGCCTCTGCTCAGAAACCATCTTTAGCACATTCATAACAGTACCCCCCCTTGAGGAGGGGTCACTGAACCCTCACTTGTGCAACCAGGCCGATCAGGATGAGCTCGGTGATAGGCACGGATCAGTCTCCTAGCATGGATGTCCGAAGCAAACACCCAAGAATTGTCCTCCTGACCATAACCTCTCCACTTAACCAAATACTGGAGTTTCTGTCTAGAAAAACGAGAATCCAATATTTTGTCAACCACATACTCCAGATTGCTCTCAACCAAAACAGGGTCAGGAGGCGCAGCCTTAGGAACCACTGGCTCGACAAACCTCTTCAATAAGGACTTGTGGAACGCGTTATGGATCTTAAATGTCCCTGGAAGAAGCAAACGAAGGAAACAGGATTAAGAATCTCCATGATCTTATAAGGTCCAATGAACCTGGGCTTAAACTTTGGAGATGCAACCCTCATAGGGATATTTCTTGAGGACAACCAAACCAAGTCCCCCACTTTAAACCGAGGACCATCAGTCCTATGCCGTTTGGCAAACCGTTGGGCCTTCTCCTGAGAGAGAGACAACCTCTCCACTACCTGGTCCCAATTCTGCTGCATTCGCTCCACAACAGAGTCAGCACCCGGACAGACAGAAGCCTCCACCTGTCCCGAAGAAAATCGAGGGTGAAACCCAAAATTGCAGAAAAATGGAGACATCAAGGTGGCAGAGCAAGCCCTATTATTAAGAGCAAACTCAGCCAAAGGCAAAAAAGAGACCCAGTCATCTTGATCAGCAGACACAAAACATCTCAAATAAGTCTCCAAGGTCTGGTTTGTTCTCTCGGTTTGTCCATTGGTCTGAGGATGAAAAGCAGAGGAGAAAGATAATTGAACACCAAGTTTAGAACAAAATGTCCTCCAAAATCTGGAAACAAACTGGACTCCTCTGTCAGACACAATGTTCTCCGGAATGCCATGTAACCAAACCATATGCTGAAGGAACAAAGGCACCAATTCGGAGGAGGAAGGCAACTTAGGTAATGGCACAAGATGTATCATCTTGGAAAACCTATCACAGATTAGCCAGATAACGGTCATTCTCTGAGAAACAGAGAGGTCGGAAATAAAATCCATAGAGATATGGGTCCATGGCCTCTTGGGCACAGGTAATGGCATTAACAAACCACTAGAGCGAGAGCAAGGCTTGGAGCGAGAGCAAGTCCCACAGGACTGCACAAATTCCCTGACGTCACGAGACAAAGTAGGCCACCAAAAGGACCGACTCACCAAGTCTCTCGTACCCAAAATCCCGGGATGACCAGCCAACGCGGAACAATGAATCTCAGACATCACACTCTTCTTCCACTGGTCTGGGACAAACAATTTCCCAATAGGGCAGCGCTCAGGTTTAGCCTCCTGACACCCTTCCAAGGCCAGTCTCAAATTGGGTGAGATGGCGAAAGAACTACACCCTCTTTCAAAATAACAGTAAGATCAGATAACTCAGGAGAGTCCGCAAAGAAACTCCTCGAGAGGGCATCCGCCTTAACATTCTTAGTGCCAGGAAGAAAAGAAACCACAAAATTAAAACGTGTGAAAAACAAGGCTCACCTGGCCTGTCTAGGATTAAGTCGCTTGGCTGATTCCAGATAAACCAGATTCTTATGGTCCGTGAGGACCACCACCTGATGTTTTGCTCCTTCCAGCCAATGTCTCCACTCTTCAAAGGCCCACTTCATGGCCAATAACTCCCGATTACCCACGTCATAATTACGTTCAGTTGGAGAAAATTTTCGAGAGAAAAAGGCACAAGGGTTACTCTTAGAGGTCTCAGGATCTCTTTGGGACAAAACGGCACCTGCCCCAATTTCAGAGGCATCAACCTCCACTTGAAACGGTAGAGAAACATCAGGCGGCCGTAGAACAGGAGCAGAAGTGAATCTCTGCTTAAGTTCCTGAAACGCAGAAACTGCCTCAGGAGGCCAATTCACCACATCAGAACCCTTTTTGGTCAAATCAGTCAATGGTTTAACAATACCGGAGAAATTACCAATAAATTTACGATAAAAATTGGCAAAACCCAAAAATCTCTGAAGAGCCTTCAATGAAGTAGGTTGGACCCAATCACAGATGGCTTGAACCTTGGCCGGGTCCATTTCAATAACAGATGGTGACAAAATGAATCCCAGAAATGAGACCTTCTGTACGCCAAAAAGACACTTTGATCCCTTCACATATAGAGCATTCTCTCTCAAAATCTGGAACACAGTCCGAACATGTTTCACATGAGAGTCCCAGTCATTGGAAAAAATCAAGATATCATCCAAATAAACAATCAGAAATGTATCCACAAAATCCCTGAAAATATCATTCATGAAGGATTGGAAGACGGAAGGAGCATTAGTGAGCCCAAAGGGCATCACTAGGTACTCAAAATGCCCCTCTGGGGTATTAAACGCCGTCTTCCATTCATCCCCGTGCTTAATGCTTAAGGTTATACGCCCCCCTGAGGTCAAGCTTTGTAAGCCAACTAGCACTTTTCACCCTGGAAAACAGGTCAGAAATCAAGGGTAACGGATATTGATACTTCACAGTGATCTTATTCAAGAGACGATAATCAATACACGGCCTCAATGAACCATCCTTTTTGGCCACAAAGAAAAAACCGGCACCCAAGGGTGAAGAGGATGGTCTGATATGACCCTTCTCCAATGACTCCTTGATATAAGATCGCATAGCATCGTGTTCAGGTACAGACAAGTTAAAAAAGCGACCTTTAGGAAATTTACCACCAGGCACTAATTCAATAGCGCAATCGTAGCTCCTGTGAGGGGGCAAAGATGCAGATTTACTTTCACTAAATACATCCGAAAAATCAGTCAAAAAGTCAGGAACATCCTGAGACTTGAGAGAGGCAGAAAAAACAGGAGTGTCGGCATTAACACATTGGCAGCCCCAACTGGTCACAGACACAGATTTCCAATCCAAAACAGGATTATGAGACTGTAACCAAGGGAAACCTAGTACAATAATGTCATGCAGATTATACAGCACAAGAAATTTGCAACTCTCCTGATGATCTGGTGCAACCTTAATTATCACCTGAGTAGAAAACTGGGGTTTATTCTCCGCCAGATGGGTAGAATCAATGCCCAGTAGGGGAATAGACTTCCGCAGGGGTATCATGGGAAACCCACAACGTTTGGCAAAGTCAAAATCCATCAGGTTAATAGCTGCTCCTGAATCAACAAAAACCTGAGCAGAAAATGTGGACAGGGAGCAAATCAGGGTAACAGTCAGCAGAAGTTTAGTCTGAACACTACCCAAGACAACTGAGCGTGCAAAACGTCTTCCCCGCTTAGGGCAGACTGAAATAGCATGAGAGGCATCACCACAGTAGAAACATAACCCATTGCGTTTTCGAAACTCATGACGCTGAGCCCCAGAAGTCACTCTATCACACTGCATGGGCTCAGAAGCTGGCTCACAAGGCAACACTATCTCACGCATACCTCTGCGCTCATGCAAACGTCTGTCAATTTGAATAGCCAATGACATAGAATCATTGAGACCAGAGGGAGAAGGGAATCCCACCATAACATCCTTTACATTCTCTGACAGCCCCTTCCGAAAAAGGGCTGCCAAAGCATCATCATTCCATTTGGTCAGGACTGTCCACTTTCGGAATTTCTGACAGTACAACTCAGCGTCTTCAAGACCCTGATTTAATGCCAACAAGGTTTTTTCAGCTTGATCAGTGACATTAGGTTCATCGTACAATAACCCCAGAGCCAGAAACAATGCATCAATATTATTCAAAACAGGATCCCCAGGTGTCAGGGAAAAAGCCCAATCCTGAGGATCGCCGCGCAGGAGAGAGATGACAATTTGAACCTGCTGTGCTGCGTTACCTGAAGACTTAGGCTTTAAGGCAAAAAACAACTTACAGTTATTTTTGAAATTCAGAAATTTAGCCTGATCCCCCAAAAACAAATCTGGCATGGGAATCCTAGGTTCCACAACCGGCAACCCAGCAAGATAGGTAGCAATACTCCGAACCTCAGTGGCAAGCTGATCCACACGGCCAGACAACTGTGCAAACTCCATTGAGAGAGAAAAAAAATACTCCTCAGCACCCAGAGAAAAAGAGGGAAAAAATGCAACAGACAAAAAAAAAAATTTCTGACAACTCTGACAACTTTTTTCTTTCCACACTTTTTTCCCTTCTGTGTGTACCATATAATTTTCAGTTACGGCCGGTGATACTGTTATGTTTCGGTAGCTGAGGAGGACAAGAACAACAGCAGGTAGCCGAACCTGAGATTGTACTGATGGGTGCAGATTCCAAACAACGCACAACTAAGTAGCCATGAGCGTTCCTACGTTGATCCTAGACGCCTCGTCACGCTGAGAGATAACTACACTAAAGGCAGACAGTGAAGCTATCTGCCCGAGCAGATCCCAAGAAAATAGAAGCCCAAACATATAATGGCGGTAGACAAGTGAAAATACAACATAGGCAAAATAGAATAGACTGAGCAAACGCTGGGCCACAAGCTGACTAAATAGATAGGACAGGAGAGATTACTTCTGCAACCCAGAAAACCCTACAAAAATCCAACAATTCTGATACAAAATACTGAGACACACGATCTGCCACCCACTAAATCAGATCTCAGTGTGAACAAAACCAAGCCGCAGCCGCTGAAAATAGGAAAAAGCAAATGAGCAAACAACAGTGGCTGCATAAAAACTGTGAGGAGCTCAGGCCCCAGAAGGGGACCTGGCTGACCTCCACAGAAGTGCTGAAAACAATGCAAAAAGCAAGCACAAAAAGAAAAGCAAAAAATATCTTATCTGAAAGCAGGAGATGCAGGCAGGACTCCAGCAAACTTCCAAATGAACCAGGAACAACAATTGAGACAAGAACAATTGATCACCGGCAACCATCATGGGAGGTAACCTCCCTTATATCAGACCAGTCCGTGATTCCAGATTGCCACTCCTCGCTGAAAGGTTCAGTACTGACTGTAACCACCAGAGGGAGCCTCTGCTCAGAAACCATCTCTAGCACATTCATAACAATTGTCTAATCCTTACTGAGCCTGTGACTGTCAGTGTCGCCTTCTGAAATATATACCGAGATTTTGAATATTTTCACTTACTACCTTGTATCTATTGATACAGTACCCCTTTTTTTGGCCTCCTCTTCCTCGTACTTCTCCAATTCATCCATTTGCAGCTGCTTTACGTCCATTAGACACCTCAACATATGGCATTTTTGCCACCTCCCTATCTGGAATGCCAAAACCCCCCTCCTACACCCACATACTGTTTAGATTCTTGTGTAATCCATACTGAGCCTTTGAGCGTCAGTCTGCCTCCTGAAAAATATATGGAGATTTAGAATATTTTCACTATACTATATATACCTGGGATCTGTGAATACAGTACGCCTTTTTCTTCTTATTATATTCTGGTGTGATCCACACTGAGCCTGTGAGAGTCTGTCTGTTACTCCGGAAATATATACGGAGATTTACAATGACTCCTAGACTGTATACAGCTGCACGCTTGTGATACAGTACCCTTTAAGCCACAAAGTCCTCCTCCACCCACCACTCTAAGTGCATCATTGACACCGGAACATTGGGCTACATGTGTGATTATTTCTTGCAGATCTGCTTTTTATATTCTTGTGTAATCCATACTGAGCTTGTGAGCATCTTTGTCTGACTCATGAAATATATATGGAGATTAAGAATATTTTCACTATACTATATATACCTGCTATCTGTTGATTCAGTACCCCTTTTTCTTATTATATTCTGGTGTAATCCAGACTGAACCTGTGAGCGTCCGAGTCTGCCTTCTGAAATATATACTGCAATGTAGAATATTTTCACTATACTATATATACCTTGTATCTGGTGAAACAGTACCCTTTTTCAGATTTTTATATTATTGTGTAATACAGACTGAGCCTGTGAGCGTACGAGTCTGCCTCCTGAAATATATACGGAGATTTATTATATTTTCACTATACTATATATACCTTCTATATGGTGATACAGTACCCCTTTTTTATCTTGTTAGATTATTGGGTAATCCAAACTGAGCCTGAGAGCGTCAGTGTCTGCCTCCTGAAATATATACAGACATTTATAAAAAATTTTGGACTATACAGGAGCTCGTTTGCCCTGAAAATAGCATGCAATCATAAAGAGTCTTTGGGCTGAAGAAGGGCTGGAAGTCTTCCTTTACTGGGAGTAGGTAAACAGCTTTTAAAGCCTGGGCATCAGGAACAGATTTTGGCTTACATTGCCGAAAACCCCTCCATCTACAGGGTTGGACAAAATAATGTAAAGTTAACACCTGGAAACATCAACAAAAGTTAGTTTAATATGGTGTAGGTCCACCTTTGTTAGCGATTACAGCCTCAATTCTCCGAGGTATGGATTAATACAAGGTGTGAATTGTTTCCAAAGGAATTTTAGCCCATTCTTCAGTTAAAACACCCTCCAGTTATTTGAGCGACGATGGCGGCGGAAATCGACGTCTAACTTGAATCTCTAAAATCGAACATAAATGCTCTTTAATGTTGAGGTCTGGGAATTGTGGGGGCCAGGTGAGATGCTCAACTTCATTAGAATGTTCCTTGTGGCATGATTTAACGATTGTAGCTGTATGAATTGGTGCATTATAGTGTTGAGCGATACGATACTGCAAATATCGGGTATCGGCCGATATTAGCTCTATCGGCCTTTCGATAATTCGTTTCGATATTTTCGTCTTATCGAATACCGGAATCGGATTTGTCACTGTCACTGTGAGTGTCCGTCGGTCGGGTCTGTCAGGAGTCAGCGGCACTTACCTGGCAGAAGATCTCCGGCGGTCACGTCCTGGACTGCTTGATGGCCGCCATTATCTTCTCCCTGACGGTCACATGCAGTTTTTCGCGATAACTGCAGTGACTGCAGGGTAATCCCGGCCGTAAACCAGTCCGATGACGTCACCGCCGGGGAAGCAGGTAATCAGCTGTGCTGCGCCGGGATGACAGGCTCTGCCTGTCATTCTGATGTAGCAGAGCTGGATCGTCGTGGGACACTCGTTACTATGGACTGCGTCGGTCAGGTGGTATACTTTTTTTTTTTTTTTTTTCATTTTTTTACAGGAGATCGATGGCTTTGCAGGATGAGACTGTAATAAAAGTAATGAAAACTGTGTTTTTTTTTTTTTATTATAAATTAAAAAACTTTTTTATGAACATTCACCCGTCCGGGTACATAAACAATTTAACTATTTACATACAGGGACCCTGTCCGGGTTATTTATAATTCTTTGGCAGGGGTGTTCCAGGTACCACCTGGTACTCTTCTGATGCTTGCCAAACATCCGAGGCACCAAGGAACACCAGGACCTGATGACGTCGTGTGGCCTGTACAGTCAAGTCGTGACCCGCTATCTGGGTCTGTGTGGCCACCTCTTTCATCTCCCTCCGGGTCTGGAACCCTATGTCCCGGACTGAACGAACCCCAGGGGGCCTAACAGGCGCCGGGTACGGGCCAGCTATACTTATCATGTCCATAGCTGGGGCTGCTGAGGAGACCACTGAGGGAGGCTTGGGAGATTTACGGCGTGGGGTCGGCACTTTTGCAGAGGCCTGGATGTGGGAGGCTGAAGGCTCCGAGGGTCTCACAGGTTCCTGACACTGGGGAGTAGGGGGTCGCACCTGGTAACATTTAGGGCGTACCATCCATTGTAACCCCAGTGTCGGGTGTAAGTCACCAAGTCTCCTGGCAACAGGTCCCTCCCCGGGTGTCCTTCTGGGAGGTGAGCCTCCACATCCCGCCGGTTCACAAAAACTTCTAAATAAAGTCCAGGCTCCTGGATGAAGCCCCAACCACCTTTCAATTTAAAGCTCCGTACTGCACCCTTACGCCGCGGCTCCCACAGGGTTCCTTTATCCTTTCTCATCCGGTCCTTATCTGCCCGGTCCTTCTCCAGGTTACTTGCCGAAGCTTTTGGGTTTCTCGCTGCTCCCTTTGTCGCTCTGCTTCCCGCTCCCAACGTCTCCACTCTTCCTCCTGACGCCGGTTGTAATTCTCCTCCACCAGCTGCTCCATGTCTCCACCATCAAATGCCAGCTTACAGTGTCCGGTTTGCGGCAGCTCTCCTGGCGCCCCCCAGTCCTGGCGGCGCTCACCTGCGGAGGAAGCAGCCGGCTCTGGAACAGATGACAGTCGGGGCTCCGGTACAGGCAGGTAGTGCTCTGGTGCCTGCGCGGCCTCCTCCATGAGGACGGGTGTCGCTTCTTCTGTCTCAGCGACGGGGGCAGACAGCGGGATCTGGGGTGCTGCCGGTGCAGAGTTTTTTGCACGAACGGGTGCCTCCACTGCGACAACGTCAACCGGATCACATTGCAAGGCTCCTCTACTAGAACGGGTGCCTCACCTTCCGGTACAGACACTTCAGGTAAGAGGGATTGGCGCCTCTCCAAGTTTAGTTTTAGGGCATGCCAGCTGGCTTCCATCCTGGCGACCTCCTCCCGGATGCCGGGCCAGGCCTCTTAGGGTATCCTCCGCTTCTTGCAGCGTAGGAGGGTTTCCAGGGGGTGCCCAACGGTGGTTCCGTGGCGATCGGGTCGCTTCCGTGGGGGGAGAGCTCTGACTGCTCCATCCCTTCACACTTCTGCTCGTGTCCATTAGCCATCTCTGCCAAGTCACATGTGTCATTAGCATCTGGAGAGGGCCCTCTTTTGTAGGGAGGCGGGACCTTCATGTTAGTTTCCGCCCACTGAGGAGGATGAGGAGGCGGAACTGAAGAGCTGTGGGGCACTATCTTACATTGCAGTACCATTTAGAGCCATCGTTTTCGTGTCACTGAGTGAGTGTACCCCATGAAGAGCACGCCCTTCTTCTTCACCAGTGCCTCGTCGTGACGCAGATATGGCGGAAAAATGGCTAAATACATTTCTGATGATTTTAGCAATTCTCAAGCACAAAACCAGTTCAATTCAGGCACACAGGACTCGCTTATAGCGAGCTACAGAATCCTGTTCGTGATGCCCAAGTTGAGTCGCACAGAGCCCGAGGTTTTGGGGGTACTCGGCACCGAGCCCGTCGACTTCTATGGGGTATGTCACGGCTTTACCCGGCAATTGAATCAGAGTCTATTTTACTATGTAGAAGTGTATAAACTATAAATATATGTATATATATATATATGTCACAATGACATGTATATATATATATATATATGTATTCTATGTGTGTATATTTTGTGTTTACAACGAAAGAAAGGGTTTTTTTTTGTTGCGATATTTTGTTCCCATAGACTTACATGGGACTTCCGGTATCAGAATCGGATATCGACGATATTTAGTGCTATCGGCGATACAATTTCGATACGATATTTTTAGATATCGAGCAGTATCGCTCAACACTAGTGCATTATCATCCTGAAAGTTGGTGTTCCCCTCCGGGAACAGTGCTTGAACCATAGGATGCACTTGGTCGGCCAAAATGTCTAAATAATCGCGGCTGTTAATTCTTCCATGAAGGGATATCATTGGCCCCGCGGATCTCCATGAAATAGCACCCCAGATGATCACAGAACCTCCGCCATGTTTAACCTTTTGGAGAAGGCAGTCTGAATGGAATGCTTCTTTCGGCTGTCTACAAACGTACACTCAGGCGGAGGTAGGAAATAGGGTAAACGATGATTCTTCTGAGAATATCACATGTTTCCACTGGTCGAGGGAACAATTCTGGAAGTTTCTACACCACTCTAAATGCTTGGAAACATTTGTCATTGAGAGCAGCAGTTTTCGAATTGCAGCTCTTCTGTGCAATCCAGATTTGTGCAGCTCCCGACAAAGCATTTTTGTGGAAACTGGGTTCTGTCGGTGTTCATTGAGATCAGCAGTGATTTTTGGAGCCGTGGTCTTGCGATCCTCTCTCACAATTCGCTTTACAGTCCGACGGTCTCTCTCAGTCAACTTCGACTTTCGGCCAGATCTGTGCTTTACTGTGGACGTTTTTCCTTCTCTTTCTAATGCAATCATTACTTTGGAGACAGTACCTTCTGACACGCCAAGCATTCGGGCACTTTTGGTTACACTAGCGCTGGCCATCCAGGCACCAACAATTTTGCCTCTTTGAAAATCAGAGAGGTCTGCCATTGGTATCAGTTTCTCATCAATGTTCTTACAATTATGCAAAACAAACAGTTAATTTACATACACATATGACATAACACAATTAATCAACTACAAAACATTACCATATGTCACGGTTTGCAGATTTATAACATGTTCGAAGATGATGATGCCCAAACGTTAGGTGTTTCCATTATTTTGTACATCGCCTCCTCTTCTGAACTTTCAAAAAATGCAAGGACTGAGTCGTCAGTGCTGTCTCCTGGTCAGGAACAACACCTTTCCTTGTGTGTTGCACCCCCACCAAAGTGAAGGATGCGTCAGCCAACACTTCAAATTAGTCCATGGAGCTCTTTCCACATACCATGCCTGGGTTATGAAGTCAAATCCTCAATTCCCCAGTCCAACATGAATCAGAGATGGAGTGCACATCATGATGCACAGCCACTGCTAGATGATTCTGCTGGTACATTCACCCAGAGCACTACATTTCCCTAGCAGTCTACTGAGCCAGAATCTGACCCTGATGAAACTCAGGTGCCCCAGATTACATTGAAGAGGAGGTGATGGATGACCCAGTTGTTGACACGGATTGGCATCCAGTGGGGGAAGAGGGTGCCGCTGGCAATAGCTCAGAAGAGGAGAAGGATCCGCAGCAGGCATCGACATCGCATCAGCGTTTATCTGGCAGGCCCGTAGCGGTCCAAAAAGGTGTTAAAAAACTAAAAGAGAGTTGCAGGACAGCTTGGCCAGACGGTCAAATTTGCACAGCGTGCAAGCCCTGAAAATTGATACCATAATAGGAAGAGTCCAGTGTGCCACTTTTTGGACCGAAATCCTATTGATGAGGCAAAGGTTATCTTTAAACAGAATGACCTTTAGCCAAGGGAAAAATCTCAGAAATGTTAATACCAGTTGCATGCTTAGACATTTCATGAACATGCACCTGGATTGCCCGCCAGGGCAGTGGAATACTCGGTACCGGCCCAGTGTCTTAAAGAGGATGTGTCACAGTAGCAGTAACTCGGTCTGTGGCCCTGGGCATCCAATAAAAGGGAATATGTACAGGGGATGATAGAGTTTGTAATAAGGTATTCTGCAATATGATACAGGTGACGGCGACACACATTGGGCAGCCTCCGCCTCTGCTCTGCTTCCTTGTCACTTGCCCTCCTTCACCATGGCAGATTTGTGAGCACATTTCTACATCGCTCATTGCTCTTCATTCTTGGACTTGCATCTGGGCACATTGCATGGGATTTCCTGACTGGTAGTATATCTTAGCAACTTTTGCTGTGCATAATTATTGTCTTTCTCTACCTCATGGGTGCATTCTGGTTCACAGAACATTTTTGTCTATGTTCACACAGCTGCTGGTTTATTTGTGGTTTTGTCCCATTTAACCATACATATGGGGGTTTTCTTTGTGGACATTTTGTCAATTATATATTGGGCATTATTGCTGATTATAGGATGGCTTATACTACATGTTTTGCCTTATTATTGACTATTGTATAGCAGGATGTATGCGGTTGCTTCTCACTGTTTTTAGTATGTTTTTATTGTTGTTTGCCAATAAAGTCATTTTTTATTATTATATAGGTGGTGTGCAACATTTTGGTGGTCATCTTTTTTCTTCCTCCAGTCTTGTAATAAGGTATTCGTGACGCCACTTGTGGTTTCTGGTCAGAGTGACAAGCGCTGCAGTGCAGATCCTCTGGGACAGATGGTGTGATGCAGCAGAGTTGAATAGCTTCCCACAGGTGAAGCTTGTCCCAGGGCAGAAAGATGGTATAGAAAGTAATGGTGCTGAAATATGTAGCAGAGTAGAGTGTGTTTTGCAGGAAGGACTTGAAGAGACACAGTCAGATGCAGTTTCCAAAGCTTTCCTCACAGTTTTTGCAGGCAAAGTGTTCAGGGCACTGAGTACAGACGGTGCTGAAGTCGGTCAGCCTTAAAGCAATTTGGAATCCCCTTAGTTCAGGTGGGATGTGAGGTCTCCTTTCTAGCGCTATTCTCTGAGGCACTGGCTGCTATAAGCTCCGTCCAAGTTCCTCTCTCTGTCTCTTGTCTAGGTAGAACTTCACTCTCATAGCAGGCAGCTGTAACCTGCTTCAGGAATCACTTATGGAGTCTCCGGCTCACATGTGCTGTGTCACGTCGTCGTTGGATTCAGTGGCTGGTGTTCCTGCCTCGGCCGCTGGGAGGCACCGGACTCAGGCGTCTGGTGGGCGTAGGCTTCGCTCTGCTGTCAGAGGTGAAGTGGTTGGTGTCAGCCATGCATCACCATCTGGCCTGGTTCTGGGGGCGGTCCAAATGAGGTCATCAGACTGTGAGCCTGTGAGAGGTAGCCATGCCCTTCAAATGCCTTGGAGCCTGGCTTGCAAGCCGCCAGATATAGTCTTGGTTTCCCCAGTGTGCTAGTTTGTTTTGCTATTGTATTTCTGACCTTGGCCTGGATTTCTGACTGTTCTACTGCCTGCCGATTTTGTACCTTTGCTGCCCGCCTGGTTTTGACTTTAACTTTAGCCTGAATTTATGACCCTTCTTCTGCCTGCCGATTTTGTACCTTTGCCGCCCTCCTGGTTTTGATCTTTGGACTTCTGACTTCGCAATTGGGCTCGCTTTTTATTCCCTTCCTAGCGTCCATCCTACCCCGGTCCACTGCTCTCTTAGGCAGCTACCCCCTGGGCTTCGCTGTAATTCCAGATCATTGTATAGGGGTAAAGGGTCTCGGGGTTTCTCGGGGTGCTGTCTTACCTGCAGTTCAGACCTGCCGTGCGCGGACGTCACATGCTGCTGCTGTGTAGTAGAGTATTAGTTGGGCAGAGAACCTGCTGTCTACTGCCCTCCGGATTCTGCTGCTGGGACTTTAGTTTACCCACTCAGACTCAGACTCCGGGGGTCCGGTTTCTGGCACTCCGACCTGGGGTTGAGCTCTCTATAGCCCCTCTTTTCCCCAGCTTGCCTCCACAAGTTTCTCCTCTCTTATACCTCCAGCCACACTCAGTAAGTCCTCCCCCAGCCAGAATGTTCTTGAGGAGCTCTCCTGAAATCAGGTGTTGGATCTCCCCCTTCTGGTCTGGAGTAGAAAAGGTGTTGTATGCTGTGCTACCTGTTAAAGGGATCTTTCCTTGCTTTCAGTCATAACATCACTCCCCCCTGGAGGGAGGCAAGGTCACTGTGGCAACAAAACTCCTGGGTGCCACACACTTGCAAGCGTGGACGGACTACAAAACCTACAAATCCCCCCAGGGCCGGCGTCACCACCTGGCGCACCCGCTTAAGTGCCGGTTCCCTGGGCAGGTGGGGGGGCCGACTCGTGGTCGACGGCACTGGCACAGAGCCCCTCATAGTACAAAAATTTGTCTCTGACGGTGGGATGGGCCAACTCGCCGTCAGACACACCAGCGTACTATGAGGGGCCCTGTGCCAGTGACGTCGCCCAAGAGTCCAACCCCCTGCTTGCTAAGTGCCCCAGCACTTGCACTACTTAGCTCTCCATGCTCCACCACTGTGACGTCTTCCTCGTTTCCTGACAGTAACATTCAGGTTACAGAGCACAATGACGTCACGTCTGTACTCCCTCTGCCTAAACAGTGCAAGTGCAGAGAGCTGTAAGATGGCGATGCTTAGGAGTCCAGAGTAGAGCAGTGCACAGCGAGGAGAGGTATTTCATTTTTTGTAATCTTTGGAGGAATATATGGGGAGCATTTTACACTGGATCATTAATAATGTGGCCCATTATATATGGAGCATTCTTTTGGCCCATGAGACACTGGAGCATCATCCATAGGGCCCATCATGTATTGAAGGATTCTAAATGGGGCAGATCAGACACTGGAGCAGCATTTATGTGGCCCATTACACACTGAAACATTAATAATTGGGCCCATTATATATGGAGCTTTCTTTTGGCCCATAAGACACTGGCGCATTATCCATGGGGCCCATCATATACTGGAGTATTGTAAATGGAGGACATCAGACACAGTAGCAGCATTTCCTGGGCCCATTATACACTGGTACATTAATAATGGGGCCCCATTATATATGAAGCTTTCTTTTGGTCCATAAGACACTGGAGCATCTTCAATGGGACCCATCATGTATTGGAGGATTCTAAATGTGGCAGATCAGACACTGGAGCAGCATTTCCGGGCCCATTATACACTGGTATATTAATAATGGGGCCCATTATATATGGAGCTTTCTTTTGGCCCATAAGACACTGGAGCATCATCCATGGGGCACATCATATACTGGAATATTGTAAATGGGGGACATCAGACACAGGAGCAGCATTTCCACGGCCCATTATACACTGGTACATTAATAATGGGGCCCATTATACATGGAGCATTCTTTGGGCCCATAAGACACTGGAGTATCATCCATGGGGCCAATCATGTATTGGAGCCTTCTAAATGTGGCAGATCAGACACTGGAGCAGCATTTCCGGGGCCCATTATACACTGGATCATAAATAATGGGGCCCATTATAAATGGAGCATGATTTTGGCCCATCATACACTGGAGCATTATCCATGTGGCCCATCATATACTGGAGAATCATATGGGGTTCATTATTTATGGGGCATCATATAGGGTATGGACCATCATATGGGGCCGTGCAGATCCTCTGGGACAGATGGTGTGATGCAGCAGAGTTGGAATAGCTTCCCACAGGTGAAGCTTGTCCCAGGGCAGAAAGATGGTATAGAAAGTAATGGTGCTGAAATATGTAGCAGAGTAGAGTGTGTTTTGCAGGAAGGACTTGAAGAGACACAGTCAGATGCAGTTTCCAAAGCTTTCCTCACAGTTTTTGCAGGCAAAGTGTCCAGGGCACTGAGTACAGACGGTGCTGAAGTCGGTCAGCCTTAAAGCAATTTGGAATCCCCTTAGTTCAGGTGGGATGTGAGGTCTCCTTTCTAGCGCTATTCTCTGAGGCACTGGCTGCTATAAGCTCCGTCCAAGTTCCTCTCTCTGTCTCTTGTCTAGGTAGAACTTCACTCTCATAGCATGCAGCTGTAACCTGCTTCAGGAATCACTTATGGAGTCTCCGGCTCACATGTGCTGTGTCACGTCGTCGTTGGATTCAGTGGCTGGTGTTCCTGCCTCGGCCGCTGGGAGGCACCGGACTCAGGCGTCTGGTGGGCATAGGCTTCGCTCTGCTGTCAGAGGTGAAGTGGTTGGTGTCAGTCATGCATCACCATCTGGCCTGGTTCTGGGGGCGGTCCAAATGAGGTCATCAGACTGTGAGCCTGTGAGAGGTAGCCATGCCCTTCAAATGCCTTGGAGCCTGGCTTGCAAGCCGCCAGATATAGTCTTGGTTTCCCCAGTGTGCTAGTTTGTTTTGCTATTGTATTTCTGACCTTGGCCTGGATTTCTGACTGTTCTACTGCCTGCCGATTTTGTACCTTTGCTGCCCGCCTGGTTTTGACTTTAACTTTAGCCTGAATTTATGACCCTTCTTCTGCCTGCCGATTTTGTACCTTTGCCGCCCTCCTGGTTTTGATCTTTGGACTTCTGACTTCGCAATTGGGCTCGCTTTTTATTCCCTTCCTAGCGTCCATCCTACCCCGGTACACTGCTCTCTTAGGCAGCTACCCCCTGGGCTTCGCTGTAATTCCAGATCATTGTATAGGGGTAAAGGGTCTCGGGGTTTCTCGGGGTGCTGTCTTACCTGCAGTTCAGACCTGCCGTGCGCGGACGTCACATGCTGCTGCTGTGTAGTAGAGTATTAGTTGGGCAGAGAACCTGCTGTCTACTGCCCTCCGGATTCTGCTGCTGGGACTTTAGTTTACCCACTCAGACTCAGACTCCGGGGGTCCGGTTTCTGGCACTCCGACCTGGGGTTGAGCTCTCTATAGCCCCTCTTTTCCCCAGCTTGCCTCCACAAGTTTCTCCTCTCTTATACCTCCAGCCACACTCAGTAAGTCCTCCCCCAGCCAGAATGTTCTTGAGGAGCTCTCCTGAAATCAGGTGTTGGATCTCCCCCTTCTGGTCTGGAGTAGAAAAGGTGTTGTATGCTGTGCTACCTGTTAAAGGGATCTTTCCTTGCTTTCAGTCATAACATCACTCCCCCCTGGAGGGAGGCAAGGTCACTGTGGCAACAAAACTCCTGGGGTGCCACACACTTGCAAGCGTGGACGGACTACAAAACCTACAAATCCCCCCCAGGGCCGGCGTCACCACCTGGCGCACCCGCTTAAGTGCCGGTTCCCTGGGCAGGTGGGGGGGCCGACTCGTGGTCGACGGCACTGGCACAGAGCCCCTCATAGTACAAAAATTTGTCTCTGACGGTGGGATGGGCCAACTCGCCGTCAGACACACCAGCGTACTATGAGGGGCCCTGTGCCAGTGACGTCGCCCAAGAGTCCAACCCCCTGCTTGCTAAGTGCCCCAGCACTTGCACTACTTAGCTCTCCATGCTCCACCACTGTGACGTCTTCCTTGTTTCCTGACAGTAACATTCAGGTTACAGAGCACAATGACGTCACGTCTGTACTCCCTCTGCCTAAACAGTGCAAGTGCAGAGAGCTGTAAGATGGCGATGCTTAGGAGTCCAGAGTAGAGCAGTGCACAGCGAGGAGAGGTATTTCATTTTTTGTAATCTTTGGAGGAATATATGGGGAGCATTTTACACTGGATCATTAATAATGTGGCCCATTATATATGGAGCATTCTTTTGGCCCATGAGACACTGGAGCATCATCCATAGGGCCCATCATGTATTGAAGGATTCTAAATGGGGCAGATCAGACACTGGAGCAGCATTTATGTGGCCCATTACACACTGAAACATTAATAATTGGGCCCATTATATATGGAGCTTTCTTTTGGCCCATAAGACACTGGCGCATTATCCATGGGGCCCATCATATACTGGAGTATTGTAAATGGAGGACATCAGACACAGTAGCAGCATTTCCTGGGCCCATTATACACTGGTACATTAATAATGGGGCCCCATTATATATGAAGCTTTCTTTTGGTCCATAAGACACTGGAGCATCTTCAATGGGACCCATCATGTATTGGAGGATTCTAAATGTGGCAGATCAGACACTGGAGCAGCATTTCCGGGCCCATTATACACTGGTATATTAATAATGGGGCCCATTATATATGGAGCTTTCTTTTGGCCCATAAGACACTGGAGCATCATCCATGGGGCACATCATATACTGGAATATTGTAAATGGGGGACATCAGACACAGGAGCAGCATTTCCACGGCCCATTATACACTGGTACATTAATAATGGGGCCCATTATACATGGAGCATTCTTTGGGCCCATAAGACACTGGAGTATCATCCATGGGGCCAATCATGTATTGGAGCCTTCTAAATGTGGCAGATCAGACACTGGAGCAGCATTTCCGGGGCCCATTATACACTGGATCATAAATAATGGGGCCCATTATAAATGGAGCATGATTTTGGCCCATCATACACTGGAGCATTATCCATGTGGCCCATCATATACTGGAGAATCATATGGGGTTCATTATTTATGGGGCATCATATAGGGTATGGACCATCATATGGGGCCGTGCAGATCCTCTGGGACAGATGGTGTGATGCAGCAGAGTTGGAATAGCTTCCCACAGGTGAAGCTTGTCCCAGGGCAGAAAGATGGTATAGAAAGTAATGGTGCTGAAATATGTAGCAGAGTAGAGTGTGTTTTGCAGGAAGGACTTGAAGAGACACAGTCAGATGCAGTTTCCAAAGCTTTCCTCACAGTTTTTGCAGGCAAAGTGTCCAGGGCACTGAGTACAGACGGTGCTGAAGTCGGTCAGCCTTAAAGCAATTTGGAATCCCCTTAGTTCAGGTGGGATGTGAGGTCTCCTTTCTAGCGCTATTCTCTGAGGCACTGGCTGCTATAAGCTCCGTCCAAGTTCCTCTCTCTGTCTCTTGTCTAGGTAGAACTTCACTCTCATAGCAGGCAGCTGTAACCTGCTTCAGGAATCACTTATGGAGTCTCCGGCTCACATGTGCTGTGTCACGTCGTCGTTGGATTCAGTGGCTGGTGTTCCTGCCTCGGCCGCTGGGAGGCACCGGACTCAGGCGTCTGGTGGGCGTAGGCTTCGCTCTGCTGTCAGAGGTGAAGTGGTTGGTGTCAGTCATGCATCACCATCTGGCCTGGTTCTGGGGGCGGTCCAAATGAGGTCATCAGACTGTGAGCCTGTGAGAGGTAGCCATGCCCTTCAAATGCCTTGGAGCCTGGCTTGCAAGCCGCCAGATATAGTCTTGGTTTCCCCAGTGTGCTAGTTTGTTTTGCTATTGTATTTCTGACCTTGGCCTGGATTTCTGACTGTTCTACTGCCTGCCGATTTTGTACCTTTGCTGCACGCCTGGTTTTGACTTTAACTTTAGCCTGAATTTATGACCCTTCTTTTGCCTGCCGATTTTGTACCTTTGCCGCCCTCCTGGTTTTGATCTTTGGACTTCTCAATTGGGCTCGCTTTTTATTCCCTTCCTAGCGTCCATCCTACCCCGGTCCACTGCTCTCTTAGGCAGCTACCCCCTGGGCTTCGCTGTAATTCCAGATCATTGTATAGGGGTAAAGGGTCTCGGGGTTTCTCGGGGTGCTGTCTTACCTGCAGTTCAGACCTGCCGTGCGTGGACGTCACATGCTGCTGCTGTGTAGTAGAGTATTAGTTGGGCAGAGAACCTGCTGTCTACTGCCCTCCGGATTCTGCTGCTGGGACTTTAGTTTACCCACTCAGACTCAGACTCCGGGGGTCCGGTTTCTGGCACTCCGATCTGGGGTTGAGCTCTCTATAGCCCCTCTTTTCCCCAGCTTGTCTCCACAAGTTTCTCCTCTCTTATACCTCCAGCCACACTCAGTAAGTCCTCCCCCAGCCAGAATGTTCTCGAGGAGCTCTCCTGAAATCAGGTGTTGGATCTCCCCTTCTGGTCCGGAGTAGAAAAGGTGTTGTATGCTGTGCTACCTGTTAAAGGGATCTTTCCTTGCTTTCAGTCATAACATCACTCCCCCCTGGAGGGAGGCAAGGTCACTGTGGCAACAAAACTCCTGGGGTGCCACACACTTGCAAGCGTGGACGGACTACAAAACCTACAAATCCCCCCCAGGGCCGGCGTCACCACCTGGCGCACCCGCTTAAGTGCCGGTTCCCTGGGCAGGTGGGGGGGCCGACTCGTGGTCAACGGCACTGGCACAGAGCCCCTCATAGTACAAAAATTTGTCTCTGACGGTGGGATGGGCCAACTCGCCGTCAGACACACCAGCGTACTATGAGGGGCCCTGTGCCAGTGACGTCGCCCAAGAGTCCCCCCCCTGCTTGCTAAGTGCCCCAGCACTTGCACTACTTAGCTCTCCATGCTCCACCACTGTGACGTCTTCCGCGTTTCCTGACAGTAACATTCAGGTTACAGAGCACAATGACGTCACTTCTGTACTCCCTCTGCCTAAACAGTGCAAGTGCAGAGAGCTGTAAGATGGCGATGCTGAGGAGTCCAGAGTAGAGCACTGCACAGCGAGGAGAGGTATTTCATTTTTTGTAATCTTTGGAGGAATATATGGGGAGCATTTTACACTGAATCATTAATAATGTGGCCCATTATATATGGAGCATTCTTTTGGCCCATGAGACACTGGAGCATCATCCATAGGACCCATCATGTATTGAAGGATTCTAAATGGGGCAGATCAGACACTGGAGCAGCATTTATGTGGCCCATTACACACTGAAACATTAATAATTGGGCCCATTATATATGGAGCTTTCTTTTGGCCCATAAGACACTGGCGCATTATCCATGGGGCCCATCATATACTGGAGTATTGTAAATGGAGGACATCAGACACAGTAGCAGCATTTCCTGGGCCCATTATACACTGGTACATTAATAATGGGACCCCATTATATATGGAGCTTTCTTTTGGCCCATAAGTGTCACGCTGTATAGCAGATATATATATGTGATGACAGTAATCTATATCAAAAGGGCTACATACTATATAACATGCGCATAGATAGATGATAACATAGAATTACCTGACAGAATGTCCAGTGGGTCACTACGGAATCCGTTATACGCTGTCTCCGGCTAGAGGGTGACCGGGGTCTATGCTGACCCTAAACTGGGGTCCTAACTAATCCCTCTACCTGGAGGTACTGTTAAAGGTACAGAGGTCCAGGCCACCAGCGTAAACCCTGTCTCCTATCAATCCCTGCCAACTGTAATCTAGTCCTAAGAAGGACCCTGATTACCACCAAAGGGAATGAACAGGTAACGGTTAATGAACAGAAAGACATACAAGAAAGACAAGAAATAAAGTAAATAAAGTCTTACATACAACACTCACACACAGTAGGAACACCTAAGGTCTCAGAGATAAACTATAAGCTATTAGAGTAAAAACAACTAAGGAACTCTTAGCTTAAGTATTCTCAGAACCGATCCAGTCTGCTAGACTACATGAATGCTTTCACCGGCATCTAACCAGCAGACTGGCAGCTATATAAAGGAAACTAATTAGAACATAATCAAAAGCAGCCGGGCAGGCTGGATCTAGTCTTAGCAAAGAGCTAGGTAAAATTAACTCCCTCACCACCAAACACAAAGTAACAGCAACTCAGCTGCGAGAAGTCAGAATGTGCAATCGCGACGATCCTCGTGGCGATGCACCCATGACAGTACCCCCCCTTCTACGAGGGGCCTCCGGACCCTCAGGGCCAGGTCTGCCCGGGTAAGTTGTGTGGAAGGTCCGAACCAAACGATCTGCGTTAACATCAGACGCAGGGACCCACGTCCTCTCCTCCGGACCATACCCCTTCCAATGCACCAAGTACTGAAGGGACCGGCGATTCAGACGTGAGTCAATGATCTTCAACACCTGAAACTCCACGCTACCATTGACCACCACCGGAGGGGGAGGCAGAGGCGACGGTATAACTGGCGCCACGTACCTTTTAAGCAACGATTTGTGGAACACATTATGGATTTTAAACGTAGGTGGGAGGTCCAGACGAAATGCCACAGGATTAATTATAGAACTGATCCTGTATGGACCGATGAACCTGGGACCCAGTTTCCAGGAGGGAACTTTGCGTTTTATATTCCTGGTAGACAACCACACCAGATCGTTCACACCTAGGTCCGGACCAGACACTCTCCTCCTATCAGACCTCCGCTTGAAACAGTTCCCTATAGCACTCAGACCATTCAGCACTCCTTCCTGAAGGATAGGAACCGGGACATCCGTCTTTCCAGCCCCTGGGAAACTACGAGATAAGGCATCAGGAAGCAATTTTATTGAGCAGTCATACGTGCGATGAGGAGATAACTTTTGACACCCCTCCTCTGAGAACATCTCCCCAAAGTCCTCCAGAAAAGGAGGCAAAGTCCTAGGCACGACCGCACCGATGACCGTTTTCATGCAGTTATTCTTGCAAAATTCACCCCACTGGCTTATCTTTCTGGATTGCCAATCAATCACTGGGTTATGTTTAGCCAACCAAGGAAGTCCCAACACAATAGGAGTAGGTAGACCCTCCAACACATAACAAGACAATTGCTCTTTATGTATTGCCCCTACACGAAGATCTATGTTATGAACAGCTTGTACCAAGCTACCTTGACCGAGAGGTCTAGAATCAATAGAGACTATAGGGACCGGTTTGGCCAATACACTCAGTTGCATACCATGCACCTGGGCAAACCGAGCGTCCACCAGATTAGCCCCGGACCCACTATCAAGAAAAACAGAAATCCTCTCAGTTCTAGTACCAATCACCACCTCCGCCGGCACGAGAAACTGAGAGGGATTTGGGGACGAAATACACACTCCCAGGTTAAGTCCTTTGCTCAAAGAGGCCCGGGATGGACACCCCCCAACAAAATGTCCCTCTCTCCCACAAAAGAAACACCTTCTAGTCTTGCGGTGCACCGCCGATTCCCTCCTACAAAAAGATGTCCCTCCCAACTGCATGGGTTCCTCAGAACAGACCAGGGGAACCTCAGTATAAGGGACTTTAGTAGTAGGTGGAGTCATCACGGGAGGCGGAGTTACCTCGCGTCTTCCCCGAATTTGTCTATCAATGCGAATAGCGAGGGCCATAGCAGCCTCCAGTGATGGAGGAGAATCATACTGAGCCAACACATCTTTTAATTTGTCAGACAACCCTTGACAAAACTGGCTCCTAAGAGCTGGATCATTCCACTGAGTATCTGTTGCCCATCTACGGAACTCAGAAGAATATTCCTCCGCTGGACGATTTCCTTGCCGTATTTTACGTAACTTCGTTTCAGCAAGGGAAACTCGATCCGGATCATCATATACCAGACCCAGGGCAGTAAAAAATCGATCCACTGACTGGAGATCTGGGGAGCCTGGAGGAATAGAGAACGCCCAAGATTGAGGGTCCCCTTGTAAAAGCGAGATAACAATTCCCACCCTCTGCTCTTCACTCCCAGATGACCGAGGCCGCAGCCGAAAGTACAATTTACATGCCTCCCGGAAAGTAAAAAATTTGTCCCGCCCACCAGTGAACCTGTCCGGGAGAGCAACCTTAGGTTCAGATCCGGTTTGCTCCGGGGGGGACAAAACCTTGGACTTAATGTCTGCCAACTCCATGGACAACCCCTGCAACTGCCGGGCCAGCTGGGCTACTGGATTCATGACAGCTGGGGAGAATCTTTAGTATGGGCCGGTGAAAATGTCACGCTGTATAGCAGATATATATATTGTGATGACAGTAATCTATATCAAAAGGGCTACATACTATATAACATGCGCATAGATAGATGATAACATAGAATTACCTGACAGAATGTCCAGTGGGTCACTACGGAATCCGTTATACGCTGTCTCCGGCTAGAGGGTGACCGGGGTCTATGCTGACCCTAAACTGGGGTCCTAACTAATCCCTCTACCTGGAGGTACTGTTAAAGGTACAGAGGTCCAGGCCACCAGCGTAAACCCTGTCTCCTATCAATCCCTGCCAACTGTAATCTAGTCCTAAGAAGGACCCTGATTACCACCAAAGGGAATGAACAGGTAACGGTTAATGAACAGAAAGACATACAAGAAAGACAAGAAATAAAGTAAATAAAGTCTTACATACAACACTCACACACAGTAGGAACACCTAAGGTCTCAGAGATAAACTATAAGCTATTAGAGTAAAAACAACTAAGGAACTCTTAGCTTAAGTATTCTCAGAACCGATCCAGTCTGCTAGACTACATGAATGCTTTCACCGGCATCTAACCAGCAGACTGGCAGCTATATAAAGGAAACTAATTAGAACATAATCAAAAGCAGCCGGGCGAGGCTGGACCTAGTCTTAGCAAAGAGCTAGGTAAAATTAACTCCCTCACCACCAAACACAAAGTAACAGCAACTCAGCTGCGAGAAGTCAGAATGTGCAATCGCGACGATCCTCGTGGCGATGCACCCATGACAATAAGACACTGGAGCATCTTCAATGGGGCCCATCATGTATTGGAGGATTCTAAATGTGGCAGATCAGACACTGGAGCAGCATTTCCGGGGCCCATTATACACTGGATCATTAATAATGGGGCCCATTATAAATGGAGCATGATTTTGGCCCATCATACACTGGAGCATTATCCATGTGGCCCATCATATACTGGAGAATCATATGGGGTTCATTATTTATGGGGCATCATATAGGGTATGGAACATCATATGGGGCCTATTCTGTATGGAGCATTATATGGAGCCCATTCTGTATGAAGCAGTATATGGGGCCCATCATATACTGTATGGAGCTTTATATGCGACTCATTATACAGTCATGGCCAAAAGTTTTGAGAATGACACAAATATTAATTTTTACAAAGTCTAACTGCTTCACTTTTTCTAATGGCAATTTGCATATACTCCAGAATGTTATAAAGAGTGATCAGCTTAACAGCAATTACTTGCAAAGTCAATATTTGGCTAGAAAATGAACTTTATCCCCCCAAAACACATTTCAACATCATTGCAGCCCTGCCTTAAAAGTACCAGCTAACCTCTTTACAGTGATTGCTCCATTAACACAGGTGTGGGTGTTGATGAGGACATGGCTGGAGATCAATCTGTCATGATTAAGTAAGAATGACACCACTGGACACTTTAAAAGGAGGCTGGTGCTTGGCATCATTGTTTCTCTTCTGTTAACCATGGTTATCTCTAAAGAAACACGTGCAGTCATCATTGCAATGCACAAAAATGGCCTAACAGGAAGAGTATCGCAGCTAGAAAGATTGCACCTCAGTCAACAATCTATCGCATCATCAAGAACTTCAAGGAGAGAGGTTCCATTGTTGCCAAAAAGGCTTCAGGGCGCCCAAGAAAGACCAGCAAGCGCCAGGACCGTCTCTTAAAAGTGTTTCAGCTGCGGGATCGGGCTACCAGCAGTGCAGAGCTTGCTCAGGAATGGCAGCAGGCAGGTGTGAGTGCATCTGCACGCACTGTGAGGCGGAGACTCTTGGAGCAAGGCCTGGTCTCAAGGAGGGCAGCAAAGAAGCCACTTCTCTCCAGAAAAAACATTATGGACAGACTGATATTCTGCAAAAGGTACAGGCAGTGGACTGCTGAGGACTGGGGTAAAGTTATTTTCTCTGATGAATCCCCTTTTCGATTGTTTGGGACATCAGCAAAACGCCTCATTCGGAGAAGACAAGGTGAGCGCTACCACCAGTCTTGTCTCATGCCAACTGTTAAGCATCCTGAAACCATTCATGTGTGGGGTTGCTTCTCAGCCAGGGGAATCGGCTCTCTCACAGTCTTGCCTAAAAACACAGCCATGAATAAAGAATGGTACCAGAATGTCCTCCAAGAGCAACTTCTTCCAACCCTCCAAGAGCAGTTTGGCGATCAACAATGCCTTTTCCAGCATAATGGAGCAACTTGCCATAAAGCAAAGGTGATAACTAAATGACTCAGGGAATAAAACATAGAGATTTTGGGTCCATGGCCTGGAAACTCCCCAGATCTTAATCCCATTGAGAACTTGTGGTCAATCATCAAGAGACGGGTGGACAAACAAAAACCTAAAAATTCTGACAAAATGAAAGCATTGATTGTGCAAGAATGGACTGCTATCAGTCAGGATTTGGTCCAGAAGTTGATTGAGAGCATGCTAGGGAGAATTGCAGAGGTCCTGAAGAAGAAGCGTCAACACTGCAAATATTGACTTGCTGCATTAACTCATTCTAACTGTCAATATAAGCTTTTGTTACTCATATGTTTGCAATTATTATATTTCTGTCTGTGATAAAAACATCTGTCAAACACACATAAAAACCAGAGGGCAGCAGATCATGTGAAAATATAATATTTGTGTCATTCTCAAAACTTTTGGCCATGACTGTACTGTATGGAGCAATATGTGGGGCTCATTCTACTCCTATACTTTATGGCACATTATATGGGGATTATCATATCCTGGAGCAGTATGTGGAGCACATCATGTACTGTATGGAACATTATATGGGACCAGTTATGTATGGAGCAATATATGGGGCTCATTATTCTGTATGGCGCACTATGTGGTGGCCATAATACTGTATGGAGGAATATAGTGTCCGGTTTTTGAGCTATTGCAGATTTTAACATAGATGTCAGTCATGTCATGTAAAAAGTGAAGCATTTTTCATTGTACTATACCTATATTTCTGTGCCGTATCGGAGCATGATGAATTGTGTTATGTGTTAAAGGGGCCCACGGACACTTTTTGGGCCGAGGCCCACGAAAACCGGGAGCCATCCCTACCCCCCCACAAGTTGAGCCAAATAACCCCCATTTTTCAATGCGTAACCATTATTATAAAGTCAATTAAGGTTGCCAAGCTTAAGTAATAATGATTGATGTTGTTGCCATTCAAATGGGCACTGTAGGTGTGTTTACTGTCCTCCACTCCCTACCGACTTTGCTTCCCCATTGACTTTAAGTTTCGTGTTTCGGTCGACCCACCGACTTTTCCCGATAGCGGCCGATTTCACTCGACCCGACTTTTGCAAAAGTCGGGTTTCATGAAACTCAACCTGACCCGAAAAAAGGGAAAGTCGCTCATCTCTAGGGAGCATTGTACACTAGAGAATTATATATGGGGCCCATCATACACTTTAGCATCATAGATAGGGCCGATTATACACTGGAGCATTATAAATGGGGCTCATTATATATGGAGCATTATATAGGCCCATCATACACTGGAGCATCATAACGGGGCCCATTATACACTGGAACATCATATATATATGGAGCATTATATAGGCCCATCATACACTGGAGCATCATGCATAGGGCCCATCATACACTGGAGCATTATAAATGGGGCCCATCATACACTTGAGCATCATAGATAGGGCCCATTATACACTGGAGCATTATAAATGGGGCCCATTATATATGGAGCATTATATAGGTCCATCATACACTGGAGCATCATTCATGGGGCCCATCATATACTGGAGCATCATATGGGACCCATTATATATGGAGCATTATATAGGGCCATCATACACTGGAGCATCATCTATGGGGCCCATCATACACTGGAGCATTATAAATGGGGCCCATCATACACTGAAGCATCATATACAGGGCCCATTATACACTGGAGCATCATATTGGGCCCATTATATATGGAGCATTATATAGGCCCATCATACACTGGAGCATCATCCATGGGGCCCATCATATACTGGAGCATCATATGGGGTTCATTATTTATGGGGCATCATATAGGGTGTGGAGTATCATATGGAGCACATATGGGGCCTATTCTGTATGGAGCATTATATGGAGCCCATTCTGTATGGAGCAATATATGCAACTCATTATACTGTATGGAGCAATATGTGGGGCTCATTATACTCTATGGGGACTGTCCTATACTGTATGGCACATTATATGGGGACCATCATATACTGTAGCATTATGTGGAGCTCATCATATACTGTATGGAACATTATATGGGACCAATTATTCTGTATGGAGCAATATATGGGGCTCATTATTCTGTATGGCGCACTATGTGGTGGCCATTATACTGTATGGAGGAATATACTGTCCAGTTTTTGAGCTATTGTAGAATTTAAAATAGATATCTGTCATGTAATGTAAGAAGTGAAGTATTTGGCATTGTACTACACCTATATTTCTCTGCCGTATCGGAGCATCATGAATTGTGGTATGTGTTAAAGGGGCCCACTGAGACTCTTTGGCCTGGGGCCCACGAAAACCTGGAGCCAGCCATGCCCCCTCCTCACAACTTTAACCAAATAACCCCCAGTTTTCAATGCGTAACTATTATTATAAAGTAAATTAGGTTTGACAAGCTTAAGTAATAAGAATTGATGTCGTTGGCATTGAAATGGGCACTGTAGGTGTGTTTACTGTCCTCTACTCCCTGCCGACTTTGCTTCACCATTGACTTGCATTGGGTTTCGTGTTTCAGTCGGACCTTCGACTTTTTCCCATAGTCGGCCGATTTCGTTCAACTTGACTTTTGTGAAAGTCTGGTGGTCCGAAACCTGACTCAACCCTCCCGGAGGCAAAGACGCTCACCTCTACTGACAAGCATTTCAGGAATGGGGGCTACCTTATTAAATAAATAAAGTCTTGCCATCACAGTCCCCCTTGACCACAAATCAACGTCCTATAAAGCTACAGAACACATTCACCCAGGTCCTGTAGTCTCAGAAAAGGAAGAAACATTGTAGGAAAGGGAGTTAAGAAGTAGGCCCAACTGTAGGGGTGTGGGTCTCTGAGACTTGTAATGGAGGGCATAGGCTGACAGGTATTTCAACAATGGAAGGTATTTTTTCAAATAAATAAAGTATTGCCATCACAGCCCCCTTTGGCCAAAAATCAACGGCCTATAATGCTACAAAACACGTTCACCCAGGTCATGTAGTCTGAGATAGGGATTACACATTACAGGAAACAGAGTTAAGAAGTAGGCCCAAATGTAGGCGTGTGGGTCTCTGTGACTTTTAATGGAGTGCATAGGCTGACAAGCATTTCACTAATGAGGGGTACCTTTTTAAATAATTTTAGTATTGCCATCACAGCCCCCTTGGCCAAAATTCAGTGGCCTATATATAGTACAGAACAGGTTCACCATGGTCATGTAGTCTGAGATAAGGAAGAAACATTGCAGGAAAGGGAGTTAAGAAGTAGGCTCAAATGTAGGGCTGTGGGTCTCTGAGACCTGTGATGGAGGGCATAGGCTGACAAGTATTTTACCAATGGGAGGTATTTTTTCAAATAAATAAAGTATTGCCATCACAGCCATCACAGCCCCCCTTGGGCAAAATTCTACAGCCTATAATATACATTCACCCTGGTCATGTAGCCGTGGACAATGAGGAGACACAATGAGAAATCATAGTTTAAATAAAACAACTAAATTACAAATGTGAAGGCACGTATGAAAGAAAATAACAAAAGGTAGGTGCGAAGACAGGTTCATAGATATGAAGTCAGAATGTGTTTGACGAGATATGTTTGGCCCTATCAACAGCGTAACAAAAGGTAGGTGCGAAGACAGGTTCATAGATATGAAGTCAGAATGTGTTTGACGAGATATGTTTGGCCCTATCAACAGCTCGGAGTCAGTGATATAAATAGCAATATTAGATAATATCATAATATCATTGCCAAAAATACAGTTACTTTTGCATCACACAATCCCTTCCGCCTGTTGTTATACTGGTTGTGGATGATGATGATAAGAAGGAGGCTAACAGCAAACAGAACAACTCAGGAAGTGGATACCCATGTGTGGTTGTGAAGAAGTGCCTGAGAATACATCTCTCCAAAAAGGAGAAGTTAAGGTTCCATTTCGGTGTTTTCATTTGGAGGTGTACAGAAGTCTTGGCCAATCCAGCCCTTGTTCATTTTGATAAGAGTCAGCCTGTCAGCATTGTCAGTTGACAGGCGGATGCGCTTATCTGTTATAATTCCCCCAGCAGCACTAAAAACCCGATCTGACAGGCCAGGACTTCCAAGGCGTAGAGAGCCAGTTCATGCCACGTGTCCAGCTTGGATGCCCAATAATTAAAAGGCACAGAGGAATTTCGGAGGACGTTTGTACGATCTGCAAGGTATCTCCTCACCATCTTCTCAAACATTGAACTTCTTGTGCCACCACCCCTTGCCTCTATGGCGGCATGATGGGAGGGTCTCAGAAAATTTTCCCAGGATTTTGCCATTGTTCCCCTGCCAGACCTGGATTGTACTTCTGTGTCTCTCGCTTGGACTCCATGGCTGTACAACAAACTCTGACATCTGCTGCCAGCGTTCTCACATGGGAATTTTTTCAATAATTGCAATACAAGGGCCCTATGGTAATGCACCATTTTTTGAGCCCTGTCTGACTCTGGAATAAGAGCTTGAAAATTTTCCTTGTAGCATGGGAATAAAAGTGTCACCAACCAGTAATGAGTGTCACCGAAAATAGTTGTATTGCGAGGGTCACGGGAAACGCAGCGTGCCATAAAGTCAGCCATGCGTGCCAGACTACTAAAAGGCATGCCTTCTATGTCCTGACCAACAGTACGACTGACCATGGTGTCCACCTCCTCCTCATACTCCTCCTCCCTGTCCTCAGGCCATCCCCAGTGAACAGACTGTATGACAGCTGTGCTTGTAGTACCGTCTACAGCGCATGAAAGTAGCTCCTGTTCTTCCTCCTCCTCCCCCTCTTCATTGTCTACCAATCCACCTGCGATGACATGACGCTGGGCTGAGTGTAATCACCCGTTATGTTTCCTGGCTCAATGTCCTTGTGCTCTTCCTGCAATGCATCCTCTTTTATTGTGAGCAGAGAGTTTTTCAGAATGCTGAGAAGCGCGAATGTGACGCTAATTATGGCATCATCGCCGCTAACCATCTTGGTGCAGTCCTCAAAGTTCTGCAGGATGGTACATATGTCTGACATCCATGTCCACTCCTGAGGTCTTATATGTGGAGTCTGACTTGAATATCGACGGCCTTGTTGAAGCTGGTACTCAACAACTGCCCTCTCCTGCTCACAAATCCTTACCAACATATGCAGTGCAGAGTTCCAACCGTGGGGACATCACACACCAGTCAGTGAGCCGGAAGCTGCAAAAGCTGTTGAAGCACAGTAAGGGCGGCTGAAGCTGTCACTGACTTTCGAAAATGGGCAGACATACGGCGTACTTTCAACAGTAGATCCTGCATCTCCGGGTAGCTTTTGATAAAACGTTGAACCACGAGGTTAAGCACATAGGCCAGGCAAGGTACGTGTGTGAGCTGACCTTGCCTCAGGGCCGCCATCAGGTTCCGGCCATTGTCACACACGACCATGCCTGGCTGTAGGTTCAGCTGTCGCAATTCGAATGCCCTTCAGCCAAATATCTGAATGCTCCTTCATCACTGTCCACAACTCTTCTGCATTGTGCAGTTTGTCACCTATGCAGATTAGCTTCAACACAGCCTGTTGATGCTTGGCTGAGGCTGTGCTGCAGTGCTTCCAGCTTCTGACTGATGTGTTCATTTCAGAGATGGAGGCTGAAGAAGAGGAGGAGGAGGAGGTGCAGGAGCTGTAGATTGTGGGGGCAACCCTGATTGACGTAGGGCCCGCAATCCGTGGCGTGGGGAGGATGTGTTCCATTCCAAGGTCCGACTGGGTCCCGGCTTCCACTATGTTAACCCAGTGTGCCGTCAGTGAGATGTACCGTCCCTGCCCAAAGGCATTTGTCCACGTGTCTGTGGTTAGGTGAACTTTCCCAGTAACAGCATTGTTGAAGGCATGGGTAATGTTGTGGAACACGTGCTGGTGAAATGCCAGTACGGCACAACGGAAGAAATAGTGGCGACTGGGGACCGAGTACCTTGGGATGGCCTTCGCCATCAGGTTGCGGAAAACTTCCGTTTCAACGAGGCGAAAAGGCAACATTTCGAGCGCAAGCAGTCGAGAAATGTGCGAATTAAATACTGTGGCCTGTGGGGCATTGGCTGGGTATTTCCGCTTGCGTTCCAATGACTGGGGTATAGACAACTGTAGGCTGTGCTGGAACAAGGACGTGGACGGGCTTGATGATGGTGCTGGTTAACTGTGGGCAACAACAGGTGCATGGCCCGAGCCATCTTCACAGGCATGCTGAACTGGGGATGGGCTTTTACGCAAAACAGTGGAAGAAGCAGTGTTGTCACCTGCAGGCAGTGTTCCTGGAGCCTGGGGTTCGGCCCACAAAGTGGGGTGCTTTGTTGCCATGTGCCTAATCATGCTGGTGGTGGTCAGGCTGGTAGTTTTGCTACCCCTGCTGATGCGTACATGGCAAGTGCTGCAAATTGCCTGTTTGGGGTTCTCAGCAAAGTCTTTAAAAAATAACCAGACTTGGGAAGTTCTAACAGTTGGAATGGCAACTTCCATCCTGTTGGTGTTACAGGGAACAGATGCACGCCTTCTGTCTCAGGCCATCACACTGCTTCTTCTTGCCTGTTGGGGTGATATGCCTCCTTCCCCATGTGTGCTGCTGTCCTCGCTCTGCATGTCCTCCTGACAGGTTGGGTCAGTCACTATGTCATCCACCACCTCGTCTTCCACATCCGCGACATGCTCCACCTCTTGACTTTCCGGCAATTGTGTCTCATCATTGTCCACCTCTTGTGACCATGGCTGCTCAAAGATTTGTGCATCTCTACATGGAATATCATCTTTTCCCGCTTCAAGTGGTGCAACCGAGAGGCACAAATCTCCAAATAGAAAACTGAACATCTCTTCGGAGTGTCCGAGTGTGGGATCTGGTGTCTCAGGGCGCTCGGAATGGTAGGAGGAAAAAGGATCAGGGTGAGTAATAGCCGGTCCACACTCACGGCTACTTAGACTTGACCGTGTGGAAGACATGGTAGTGGTGGTGGTGGTTAAGTGAAGCATTATCCGCTATGCAACCAACTACCGTTTCACACTGCTCGGGCTTCAATAGTGGTGTGCTGCAGTCCCCTAGAAACTGGGACAGGAAGGTTGAGTGAGAACATATGGGTCTTTGCTGCAGCCCACTATCAGCTTGGCCACGGCCTCTGCAAGCACCATCAGCATCATGTCCACTTCCCCGTCCCTTGCCCCTTGCCTTGCCCATTTTAAAAGGACTACTGAAATATTTGAAAAGCTCAATGCAAATGGATTTATTTGGAGAAAAATTATATGTGATCAGTATACCTGCAAAGCGAAAATTTTTACACCACTGATACACCAGACCTTAGCCTGAAATCACAGACTGGATTAATTTTTATGGTTTGGTTTTTTGTTACTGTATGAACACGATAAAAAAGGCGTACAAGAAAGCTAGCAGACAGAACTATGCAACATATGCCTGCCAAGGAAAGATTTTTCCACCACAGATACACCAGGACTCTGAGATAACAGAGTGGAATCATTTTTTATGATTGTGTGGATAAAAAAGACTGCTGGATATAACGACAATGAGAGAATGGCCAAAAAAGGGAAGTTAGGCTTAAAATGCATCAAATTTTGCCACACTGATGTATGAGGCATGTCACAGATAGAGCACACAGTAAAATGTGGCCTTTTTTTATAAATAATGCAACATGGTGCTGTCTTTAAGTGCACTCACCCCCAGGGCTAAATAAATAAAAAACCTACCCTGGCCATACGTTGAGCACGCGCAGATATGAGATGCCATGGAGATAACTACCACTAATTTGTGCACCTTTTTTTTTAAATAAAAAGTACTGGTGTTTTTACGTGAAAGGACACACAGGGCTCCCAAAAAATATTGCCGTACACTTGCCACACGTTGAGCACACATAGATATGAGCTGACACACAGATCACAGTACCACTAATTTGTGCACCTTTTTTTAAATAAAAAGTACTGGTGTTTTTACGTGAAAGGACACACAGGGCTCAAGAAAAATATTGCCGTACACTGGCCACACGTTGAGCACACACAGATATGAAATGGCACCGAGATAACAGTACCACTAATTTGTGCACTTTTTTTAAATAAAAAGTACTGGTGTTTTTACGTGAAAGGACACACAGAGCTCCGCAAAAATATTTCCGTACACTGGCCACACGTTGAGCACACACAGATATGAGCTGCCACGGAGATACCAGTAACACAAATTCGTGCCCTTTTTTTTAAAGTACTGGTGTTTTTACGTGAAATCACACCCAGGGCTAAAGAAAAAAATTGCCATACGCTGGCCACACATTGAGCACGCACGGATATGATCTGGCACGGAGATATCACACCAAAAAATATGTGGCCTGTATTCCAATTACACCTGGGGCTAGCTATATACGGCCAATATATCCTACAGGTAGCAGCAGCAGCAACAGAAGTCAGGAAGGAAATGGACCCTCTTGAAGTATGCGATGATCTATATACGCACATACAGTGCCTGCAGGCCTTGCACTGATGTCTATAGAGCGACATTTACTCCCCTGCCTGCCTAACACCGGAACCTATATACTCCGGAATTAGTCCTTAGAAGGACTGTTGGGTTATCAGGATTTCAGTAGTTTAGGATGGTAACCCCACACTGGCTAAGAAATCGCCAAATCTGACCTTATCTCGGCAACCTCTCTCCCTACTGTTATGGGTCTGCAACTCAGGAATAGAGTGGGGGGAAGCTGACCCTGCACTAGGACTAGACTCAATCCCTACGGTGGAGCGGGTGACCTATTCCTTGCGAGTAGACCCACCGACGATCCTAGTCTAGACTCAAGCAAAGACTTAAAGGTGGGGAGAAGGGGATCCCTGAAAGATCTAGGGACTGGGAACAAAACACTGGTAACCTAGCAGGGAAATAGAGGAAGCTGCAGAAACAAAAGGAAAAAACAAAAAGACTAAGCAAGCAGAATTAGAGTTCCCAGAACTGCACAAAATAAAACACAAAGCTATCAAAACTCCTAGTCAGAACTCAAGCGGATTAACACTGATGACCAGCAAGGACTGAGAGGCAGGTGATGGTAATAAAGGGTGATACAATCACCTGACCAACGAAAAGCCCAGCACCAGGGGAAAAAGACCAGCAACCAGATACCACAACAAGATAGTGGATGATCAAACTATATAGATTCAAACAGTACCTCCCCTTTTAAGAGGATCCTCCGGTTCCTCTTGTCCGAGCCTTATTCGGAAATCTCCTGTGAAAAGCCTTAATCAGCCTTGAGGCTGAGACATCCTCAGCTTTCACCCAGGAATTATCCTCGGGACCAAAACTCTTCCAGGACACGAGATACTGCAACCTTCCTCTATGCCACCTGGAATCCAATATGCGAGAAATCTCAAACTCGCCATCATCATCAATGGGAGGAACAGTCGGCATTGCCTCCTTATCTGACGTGTCAACTTTCTTCAGTAAAGATACATGAAAAACTGAATTAATTCTCCAGGACGAGGGTTTGTCTAATCTCACAGCTGCAGAGTTGAAAACCTGAACCACTTTGAAGGGTCCTACAAATTTAGGCCCCAGTTTTTAGAAGGGATCTTCAAACCAGATTCCTAGAGGACAACCAGACCATGTCCCCAACTGCGAACAACGCCTCCCTTCTTTTCCTGTCAAACTATTTTCTAGACCTCCTATTCGCCTCTTTCAGATTATGGCGTACATTGGTCCAAACCCTTTCCAAACTTCCAGAAAAACTCTCCTCCTCAGGCACAGCAGCCCCAATCTTTAAAAATGGACCGAAAGATGGATGTCTCCCTGAACAGCAATAAAAAGGAGAACAC
>JARQOD010000002.1:464044742-464074018 GCA_033576555.1 Oophaga sylvatica | reverse complement strand
CCCCTCACCCACCAATCCTGGTAAGCATGGTCACCTCCCGCCCAATTCTGGTATGAATGGTCCCCTCACCCCCAATTCTGGTATGAATGGTCCCCTCATCCCCCAATCCTGGTATGAATGGTCCCCTCATCGCCCAATCCTGATGTGCATGGTCCGCTCACCCCCCAATCCTGATGTGCATGGTCCGCTCACCCCCCAATCCTGATGTGCATGGTCCGCTCACCCCCCAATCCTGATGTGCATGGTCCGCTCACCCCCAATCCTGATGTGCATGGTCCCTTCACCCCCCAATCCTGATGTGCATGGTCCCCTCACCCCCACTATCCTGATGTGCATGATCCTCTCACCCCCAACCCTGATGTGCATGGTCCTCTCACCCCCCAACCCTGATGTGCATGGTCCGCTCACCCCCAATCCTGATGTGCATGGTCCCCTCATCCTCAATCCTGATGTGCATGGCCCCTCACCCTCCCAATCCTGATATGCATGGTCCCCTCACCCCCCAATCCTGACGTGCATGGTCCCCTCATCCCCAATCCTGATGTGCATTGCCCCCTCACCCCCCAATCCTGGTATGCATGGTCCCTCACCACTCTATCCTGATGTGCATTGTCCCCTCACCCCCCCCAACCCTGATGTGCATGGTCCGCTCACCCCCCAATCCTGATGTGTATGGGTCCCTCACCCCCCCAATCCTGATGTGCATGGTCCCCTCACCCCCAATCCTGATGTGCATGGTCCCCTCACCCCCCAACCCTGATGTGCATGGTCCGCTCACCCCCCCAATCCTGATGTGCATGGCCCCTCACCCCCCAATCCTGATGTGCATGGTCCCCTTACCCCCCAATCCTGATGTGCATGGTCCCCTCACCCCCCAATCCTGATGTGCATGGTCCCCTCACCCCCCAATCCTGATGTGCATGGTCCCCTCACCCCCAATCCTGATGTGCATGGTCCCCTCACCCCCCCAATCCTGATGTGCATGGTCCCCTCACCCCCCAATCCTGATGTGCATGGTCCCCTCACCCCCCCTATCCTGATATGCATGGCCCCCTCACTGCTATTAAACTGCACAGATGCCCCAAAAAAAAAACAAACATTTATACTCACCTTTCATCCCTGTGCTCCAGCGCTGTTCCGTTCTGCTGGACGCTGGGGGAGGAGAGCGGCGCCGGAGTACGCGCATGCCCATACCGCGCGGTCCGGCGCCATATTGCTGAAGACACACTGTAAAATGTGTCTTCAGCAAAATGGCGCCGGATAGCGCTATTGCGCGTGTGTCACGACGTATAACAGATATATTCTATGATAGTAACCAATCTAATGTGCCAACATTCTATATTACATATAATAGAAAATATCAACATGTATACATAGTATCTGCCAGCAATGTCTTACCTGACATAATATCCTATGAATTGTGGTCTATAGTGTGTATGTGTCACGCTGTCTCTGGATAGAGGTGGACCGGGGTCTATGCTGACCCTAAACTGGGGTCCTGACTAGTCCCTCTACCTGGAGGTACTGTTAATGGTACAGAGGTCCAGGCCGCCAGCGTAACCCTGTCTCCTGTAGATCCCTGACCACTGTAATCTAGTCCTGAGAAGGACCCTGATTACCACCACAGGGAATAGGCAGGTCACAGCTTACACACAGTCTTAGACAAACGAAACAGACAGGGGGTAAAGAAAACACTGTCTTGCATACAAAACTTCCACTACAGAGGAACACAAAAGGTAAAGGAGATAAACAATAAGCGAGGAGAGGAAAAACTACAACAGGCACTCTTAGCTTAAGTCTTCTCAGAAACGATCCGCTCTGCTGGTCTGAATGAATGCTTTCACCGGCAACTTCCCCAGCAGACCAGCAGGTATATGAAGGAAGCTAATTAACAAAACATCAAACGCAGCTGGGCGAGGCTGGTCAGTCCAGCACCGAGAGAGAAAGAATTAACTCCCTCAGTGCCGAAAAACACCCAGCACCAGAAACTCAGCTGTGCGAAGTCAGGGTGTGCAATCGCGACGATCTCCGCCGCGACACACCCGTGACAGTACCCCCCCTTCTACGAGGGGCCTCTGGACCCTCAGGGCCTGGTCTGTCTGGGTGAGTAGTGTGGAAGGCCCGAACCAATCGGTCTGCGTTAATATCCGACGCAGAAACCCACATCCTCTCCTCAGGACCATACCCCCTCCAATGAACAAGGTACTGAAGGGACCGGCGATTCCGACGTGAGTCAATGATCTTCGATACCTGAAACTCCAAATTACCATTGACCACCACTGGAGAGGGAGGTAGAGGTGACGGTATAACTGGTGTCACGTACCTCTTAAGCAACGATTTGTGGAACACATTGTGGATTTTAAACGTAGGAGGAGGTCAAGACGGAAAGCCACCGGATTAATTATTGAACTGATCCTGTATGGCCCGATGAATCTGGGACCGAGTTTCCAGGAGGGAACCTTAAGTTTTATATTCTTGGTAGACAACCATACCAGATCGTTCACACTTAGGTCCGGACCAGACACTCTCCTCCTATCAGCCATACGTTTGTATCGGTTCCCCATAGTGCTCAGATTATTAAGCACTCCTCTCCACACTGAAGCAAGTGACGACGAAAATCGTTCCTCCTCAGGAACCCCAGAAGAGCCCACCCCACCCATTGAAAGTACAAAACTGGGGGTGAAAACCATATGCCCCAAAAAATGGGGACTTACCAGTGGACTCGCTCCGCCTATTGTTAAGAGCGAACTCTGCCAGAGGCAAGAAAGAAGACCAGTCCTCTTGGTTCTCTGAGACAAAACACCGGAGATATGTCTCTAAGCTCTGATTCAGACACTCTGTCTGACCATTGGTCTGCGGATGAAAAGCCGAAGAAAATGACAACTGCATCCCCCGACGAGAACAAAATGCCTTCCAGAATTTGGACACAAACTGAGAACCCCGATCCGACACCACATCGGAAGGCAACCCGTGAAGTCTCACAATCTCCCCAATGAACACCTGCGCCAGAGTTTTAGCATTAGGAAGAGCAGGAAGAGCAATAAAATGTGCCATTTTGCTGAACCTGTCAACTACAACTAGTATGACAGTTTTACCTGAAGACGGAGGGAGGTCCGTAATGAAGTCCATAGACAGATGGGTTCATGGACGCTCCGGGATTTTCAACGGTAAAAGGGCCCCAGACGGACGGGTATGTGGGGTCTTAGAGCGCGCACATACCCCACAGGACGCGACAAAAGTTACCACCTCTTTATTTAAGTTAGGCCACCAAAACCGGCGAGAAACGAGATCTACAGTTGCTTTACTCCCTGGGTGTCCTGCCAAAGCAGAATTATGATGTGCCTCGATAACCTTTTGTCTTAATTGATCTGGAACAAACAGTCTCCCTGGAGGTCCTACAGGGGCGTCCCCCTGAGCCTCCAATACCTCCTCCTCAAGCTCAGAGCAAACAGCCGACACCACAACTCCCTCCTGAAGAATAGGAACCGGGTCATCCGTCTTCCCGGCCCCCGGGAAACTACAAGATAAGGCATTAGCCTTTACATTTTTTGACCCAGGACGATATGTGACGACAAAATTAAACCTGGTAAAAAACAACGACCATCTAGCTTGTCTGGAATTCAGACGTTTTGCAGACTCTAAATACAGCAAGTTCTTGTGATCAGTAATGACGGTGACCGGGTGGACTGCCCCCTCCAAAAAGTGACGCCACTCTTCAAAAGCCAACTTAATGGCCAAGAGTTCCCTATTGCCGACATCATAATTCCTCTCGGCGGACGACAATTTTTTAGAGAAGAAAGCGCACGGATGCCATTTACCAGGGGACGGACCTTGAGATAATACCGCACCCACTCCTACTTCAGATGCGTCTACCTCCACAATGAACGGTTGTGAAGCATCAGGTTGGATGAGTATGGGTGCTGAAGCAAAACATTTTTTCAAGGAGGAAAATGCTTGACAAGCTTTGTCAGACCACCTAGAAAAATCCGTCCCTTTTTTTGTCATGTCAGTGAGAGGTTTGACAACGGATGAGAAATTACGAATAAATTTCCGGTAGTAGTTAGCAAACCCCAGGAAACGCTGCAGTGCTTTAAGATCCTCTGGCCGATCCCATTCAAGCACAGCCTTCACTTTCCCAGGGTCCATACGGAAACCGGAAGCTGACACCAGGAATCCTAAAAACTGAAGTTCTTGTACGGCGAATACACACTTCTCCCATTTGGCGTACAGTTTATTGTCTCGCAAGATCTGCAACACTTGTCTCACATGCTCCTGATGAGACACAAGATCCGGCGAGTAAATTAAGATGTCATCAAGATAAATGACAACAAACTGTCCCACTAGGTGGCGAAAGATGTCATTAACAAAATGTTGAAACACCGCCGGGGCAGTAGTCAGACCGAAAGGCATGACAAGGTTCTCATAATGTCCCTCCGGAGTGTTAAACGCCGTCTTCCACTCATCCCCCTCCTTTATCCTAATCAGATTATACGCCCCCCTGAGATCCAACTTAGAGAACCATTTGGCGCCCACAATCTGATTGAAGAGATCAGGAATAAGTGGGAGCGGATATGGATCTCGGACCGTAATCCGATTAAGCTCACGGAAATCCAGGCAAGGGCGTAGGCCTCCATCTTTTTTCTTCACAAAGAAGAACCCCGCGGCCACTGGAGAAGATGAAGGTCTAATATGCCCCTTGGCCAGACTTTCCGAAATATAATCCTTCATAGCTTGCCTCTCAGGACCAGAAAGGTTATATAACCTAGATTTTGGTAACTTAGCATCAGGAAGCAATTTTATAGCACAGTCATATGCACGATGAGGAGGTAATTCTTGACACCCTTCCTCTGAAAACACATCCTCAAAGTCCTCCAGAAAAGGAGGTAAGGTTCTAGGCACGACCGCACCGATGACCGTGTTCATGCAGTTACTATTGCAAAATTCACCCCACTGGCTTATCTCCCTGGATTGCCAATTAATAACTGGGTTATGTTTAGTTAACCAAGGAAGTCCCAACACAATAGGAGTGGGAAGGCCCTCCAACACATAACAAGACAATAGTTCTTTATGTATTGCCCCCACTCGAAGGTCTATGTTATGCACGGCTTGAACAAAGCTACCTTGACCGAGAGGCCTGGCGTCAATAGAGAATATAGGGATAGGTTTGGCCAATACACTCAGTTGCATACCTTGCACCTGGGCAAACCGAGCGTCCACCAGATTAGCCGCGGCCCCACTATCCAGAAGAACAGAAATCTTCTCAGTTCTCGTACCTACCACCACCTCCGCTGGTACGAGAAACTGAGACGGACTTGGGGACGAAATACATACTCCCAGATTGTCGTCCACCACACAACCTGGGATCAACAGTTTTCCGGCGACTCCTTGCTCAGCAAAGTACGGGATGGACACCCTCCAACAAAATGTCCCTTTCTCCCGCAGAAGTAACACTTTCCTGTCTTGCGGCGCACCGCCGATCCCCTCCCTCGAAACGATGTCCCTCCTAACTGCATAGGCTCCTCAGAACAAACCAGGGGAACCCCAATATTAGGGACTTTAGAAGGAGGTGGAGTCATCACAGGAGGCGGAGTTACCTCGCACCTCTCCCGAAGCCGTCTATCAATGCGAATAGCAAGGGCCATAGCGGCCTCCAGTGACGGGGGAGAATCATACTGAGCCAACACATCTTTTAATTTGTCAGATAATCCTTGACAAAACTGGCTCCTAAGAGCTGGGTCATTCCACTGAGTATCTGTGGCCCATCTACGGAACTCAGAAGAAAATTCCTCCGCCGGACGATCTCCCTGCTGTATCTTGCGTAACTTCATTTCAGCAAGGGAGACCCGATCCGGATCATCATATACCAGACCCAGGGCTGTAAAAAATCGATCTACTGACTGGAGAGCCGGGGAGTCCGGAGGAAGAGAGAACGCCCAGGATTGAGGGTCCCCTTGTAAGAGCGAGATGACAATTCCCACCCTCTGATCTTCACTCCCCGAAGACCGAGGCCGTAGCCGAAAATATAATTTACATGCCTCCCGGAAGGTAAAAAATTTGTCCCGCCCACCAGTGAACCTGTCCGGGAGAGCTACTTTAGGTTCAGATCTGGTTTGCTCCCGGGGGTACAAAACCTTGGACTTAACGTCCGTCAGCTCCATGGATAAACTCTGTAACTGCTGAGCTAACTGGGCTACTGGATCCATGGTAGCTGGGGAGAATCTTTTAGAGAGGCCGGTGAAAATGTCACGACGTATAACAGATATATTCTATGATAGTAACCAATCTAATGTGCCAACATTCTATATTACATATAATAGAAAATATCAACATGTATACATAGTATCTGCCAGCAATGTCTTACCTGACATAATATCCTATGAATTGTGGGTCTATACTGTGTATGTGTCACGCTGTCTCTGGATAGAGGTGGACCGGGGTCTATGCTGACCCTAAACTGGGGTCCTGACTAGTCCCTCTACCTGGAGGTACTGTTAATGGTACAGAGGTCCAGGCCGCCAGCGTAACCCTGTCTCCTGTAGATCCCTGACCACTGTAATCTAGTCCTGAGAAGGACCCTGATTACCACCACAGGGAATAGGCAGGTCACAGCTTACACACAGTCTTAGACAAACGAAACAGACAGGGGGTAAAGAAAACACTGTCTTGCATACAAAACTTCCACTACAGAGGAACACAAAAGGTAAAGGAGATAAACAATAAGCGAGGAGAGGAAAAACCACAACAGGCACTCTTAGCTTAAGTCTTCTCAGAAACGATCCGCTCTGCTGGTCTGAATGAATGCTTTCACCGGCAACTTCCCCAGCAGACCAGCAGGTATATGAAGGAAGCTAATTAACAAAACATCAAACGCAGCTGGGCGAGGCTGGTCAGTCCAGCACCGAGAGAGAAGGAATTAACTCCCTCAGTGCCGAAAAACACCCAGCACCAGAAACTCAGCTGTGCGAAGTCAGGGTGTGCAATCGCGATGATCTCCGCCGCGACACACCCGTGACAGCATGCGCGATCAGATGCGCACTCCTGGTCTCCTGCCCCGGGAGAAGAGAAGCGCCGTGGCAGCGCTCCTCCCGGTCAGGTAAGTATGTGAGTATGGCGCCGGAGATCGCGGTATGCATCCAGTACGCATACCGCGATCTCCGGCGCCATACAGAGTACTCACCGCTCTGAATGCCTCACTCTGTCTGGAGCCAGACTGCGCAGGCGTGTCGCACTTGCGCAGTCTATAAAGGCTTCAGACAGAGTGACGCTTCTAGCGTTATATTATAGATAAGGTCCTACATGATCATAAGTTACGGCATAGTGCAAAATATAGGAAAAAGGTGTCAGCAGATACATGTATATTAATCACAAGTAACATTCATTACCAGAGAGGGAACAGTGGTCCAGGCGTCCACCACACCCGACGGGCGTTTCGCAATGAAATGCTTCGTCCAGGGTGGATAGACGCTGGTCAGGTACATTTTTATATTGCCAATAACCAATAAGAAAAGGAAAAAAGTGCAGTTCAGAACGCATGCACAAGTCCTCAGTCAATGTTAACGCCATTGTCAGGGAGATGGTGATGTATCCATCAAGGAATCAATCTAAGGCCCGAAAATAATGCAAGACCCGAAATCAATAAAAAAGGATTCGGTATGTGGCAGAGTTGTTGCCTGTTAGCCAATCACGTGACTATAAAGGGGCCTGACCAAAAAAGGCTAGAATGGAGGGCCTAATACGATGTCCCTAAGGATACGCTGACAGACTTCAGGTACAGCGGCCGGAAATGTATTAGAATGGAGGGCCTGACGTGCTGTCTCCATGGATATGCGAAAAACAGCCTTCCAGGAACGCCGTACAGAGGTTTCCAGTCAGATGGTACAAAGCACACATGACAGGACATATGTCACGTGATGTCTACGACGTAAAAAGTAACCTAGTAACGCTGTCGCAACCTAAAAGTGTCCTGAAAACCAAATGCTATTAAATAAGAGCACAATCACATTTACATTTAGGAATAAGAAGGTAAAGTACATATCAGAACATAAATAGTGAATAAATATAGTGACTAAACAATAATAGAATAAAGTTACCATTGAAAAATAAAACAGTGAAAAAGTGGAAAAAGAAATAAATATAAAACACCTAACAATGATAATACAAGGAGCAAAAGTGATGCCAAAAAGGAATTTTAATAAATGAACACCAATAAGGTACACTAACAGTAAAAAGTGAAAAACAAAATAGCAAAGCTCTTACAAGATGAGGCAATTAGGGGCTGACAATGTAATCAACCGAGGTGAGCCAAATATATTACATGAAAATACATGTGAAATACTAAATAAGTAAAAACTCTGAAAAACCAGGAAAGAGGAAATAAAGTGCAATAATGCACAATGTAAACAGAGACATCACTACTGTCAGAAAAGTTGACATAAGGCATCATGAATCAAGGATGACACCTGAAGATAAATAGGAATATAAAAAACAAGTTAATAAGATACAAAAGAAACAACTAACGACTATAAACAACAGCTCATAAAAATATTAAAAACAAATAAAAAATATTAAAAAACATATAGAGGTCAAAAAGACTTAGTAAACGGAGTATAAAAATATATTAACATATAAAACAACACTACAGTGTACTGTGTACACTACAGTGTAATGGAAAAATGGTATTTAGTTTAAAAATCCACTTGGTTTCTTTTTGAGCAAAAAGGCGCTTCCAATTACATCTACGTGGCCCGATGAATACCTTGTCAATGTCCTTAAAGTGCAGTTCAGTAGGATCACAATTGCGTACTTCCTTAAAATGACGTGGAATGGGTTTCAATATAGAATCATCATTGACCTCTTTAGTTCCATCAATGTCCAAAACATGTTCCCTGATGAGTCTTCTAAATTCTCTAGTCGTCATGACAACATATATAATACCACATGGACATGTAGCATGCTAGATTACAGCTTTTGTGGTAAAAATTATGCTATATGTAATTACAAATTTTTTACTATGGTCTGCATTAGTAAACTCCTTAGAGGTATCTACATTTTGATACGCAACACATTTCCCACAAGGGGAACATCTGCATGTAGGACCTTTGGATCCAAAGATAAATCATGTTGATTTCCCTTTATAATAGCTGTGTACAAGTTGATCACGTAAATTACGTGCTATTCTATAAGTCACAGCAGTGGTATTACCAATGAGATCAGATAGTGTCCTATCCATCAACAAGACAGACCAATGTTTCTGTAGTATTTTGAACATTTCATCACTCCGGGAGTTAAAATTCAAGATGCATTGTGCCGTTGAAGTAGTCTTCTCATTCTTGGACTTATTTCTCAAAAGATTATTACAGTCACTCAGACGTGCCCTAGTGTACGCTTGACAAATTGATTTCCTACCATAGCCACGTTCTTTGAACCTTGTATGTAGGTCTTGGGCCTGTTTTTCAAAGAGAAGATCGTTAGAACAAATCCTCCTTGCCCTCAAGAATTGTCCAGTTGGAATGTTATCCAGTAAGTGTCTTGGATGCTGGGAGGTTGCATGTAGCAAGGTGTTAGCCACAGTGCTTTTACAAAACAAATCCGTCTGAATATTCCCAGAATGGTCTACATGAATAGAGACATCCAAGAACTGAATATACTGTCTACTACTTTTGTAGGTCAGGTTTATATTGAGTTCATTTTTATTCAGGTAATCAAAGATAGAATGTAAATCTTCTTGTGTACCTTGCCATATAAGAAGCACATCGTCTATATAGCTCCACCATGCAACCACCCCGGAACTCAATGTACTTGGATCAGATTGGAAAATATTTCTCTCCCACAGCCCCAGGAAGAGATTTGCATATAAGGGCACACAAGACACCCCCATTGCAGTCCCCTGGAGCTGTAGGCAGAGGACCTCCTTGAAAAGGAAAAAGTTATGTGTCAAGATAAAGTGCAGCGCTTTAATAAGAAATTCACATAGTGCTATCTATCTATCATGTTCCTCATCACTATCTCTATCTTTGAACATTTTTAATACATAAAACTCTTTCATTTGTATGCTGCATTTCATTCCATACACGTCACACTGACAGCACATGGACACGGACAGCACACAGGCACACGGCAGTCACATACATACACGCAGATGGCACACCGACACGGACCACGGATCTCACCGGTGTCGGTTTTTGCAGGATTCACCAGGATGTGAGAAGGAGGCCTTACATAGTTTTTTCTTAAGAGTAGTGGTATTCAGTATAATGTTTTATACCCCTATTTGGCCAAATTGCAGAGTGCAAAGGGTATGAGTGCTCTTTACTTAATGCAACCCAAATGTGCTTGAATATTTACAGGACACTATTTGCAGAGCCCCCAAGATGCCAGAATAGCAGAAAAACTCCAAAAATGTTTTCCTAACAGAGTCAGTGTGATGTGCCAAAAGATGTATAACACTGTGAGTCAGGGTTGCCAATTAATATTTTCCCTTTTCTGGACCTCTTATCTAAGCATTACAGTCACAGACATATTACAAATCATCTGATTTGTATCACTGTACCTATGGAGCCTAAGCATTTTTTGGAGAGTAGATTTAAGGTTGGTGAACTGGTATATTTATGAGGGTCACCTTTTGTTCTGTTTTTTTGATTGCATCATGTACAGTAATTCCTGGCTGCTATCCAGCTGGTGGAGGTGTCAGCTGGGGACCAGTCTGTTTTGTCTTTGTTTTGAAATTTTAATGAATATTGTAATTATTTTAAAGTACTCTTGTGTAGCTGTTTCACATTTTTATAGATTCAAAATTCTCCATGACTAGCATAAATGCAAGGGAAACAAAAACTTGGGCTCGTCCGGGATTTGAACCCGGGACCTCTCGCACCCTAAGCGAGAATCATACCCCTAGACCAACGAGCCAGCTATGATTCTTAGTTCCCAGATGTTCTAGATTTTTTACGTCGGAAGACAGTGTTGAATTGCATTTTCTGAATAGTCTCCATATCACAGTTTACAAAAGAAGGAATGTAAAATCATAAAAAGTATATTGCATCTTGTACTTTCAACCCTAGGCCACTGAATTGAAGTTTATAGCAATTACAATATGCACAACAGAATGCCAATTAAACTAACAATAATAAATAAACTAATAATAATCTAAAAAGCTAAGAGAAAAATCCATGAAAAGTCCATACAGGACATTCAGAATGGCACACTATTTTGTTCACAAGCTAGTTTGAGATAGAGGAGAAAATCAAAGTAAAATTCATAGACCTAGCGTGGGCAATTAATTTTTCTAAGGTGGCACATGTTGGATAGGGCCGATCCAACAGGCCACATTTAATCCTGATTATCATTATTACCGGTATTATTATTTTTCGCCAAGGATAACAACCAGGGTGGACACGTAGATCCCACCACTGTTACCACTTTGTCACAGATAACACCGAAGATATCATACAGATCCCACATCTTCCATCAGTTTGCCAAGGCACTCAACTCTGCTTTAGCTGAAGAGTGATGGCCAAGGCCACGGTTCCTTCCGCTACTAGGTCGGTAATTGAGGAACTCAGTGAGCGTATGTTATATACACACAGCTCTGATTCCAACGCATGGAATATATATATATATAATATATATATATACACAGTGCCTACAAGTAGTATTCAACCCCCTGCAGATTTAGCTGGTTTGATAAGATGCAAATAAGTTAGAGCCTTCAAACTGCAAACGAGAGTAGGATTTATTAACAGAAGCATAAATCTTACAAACCAAAAAGTTATGTTGCTCAGTTGAATTTTAATAAATTTTAAACATAAAAGTGTGGGTCAATTATTATACAACCCCTATGTTTAATATTTCGTGGAATAACCCTTGTTTGCAATTACAGCTAATAATCGTCTTTTATAAGACCTGATCAGGCCGGCACAGGTCTGTGGAGTTATCTTGGCCCACTCCTCCATGCAGATCTTCTCCAAGTTATCTAGGTTCTTTGGGTGTCTCATGTGGACTTTAATCTTGAGCTCCTTCCACAAGTTTTCAATTGGTTAAGGTCAGGAGACTGACTAGGCCACTCCAACACCTTGACTTTTTCCCTCTTGAACCAGGCCTTGGTTTTCTTGACTGTGTGCTTTGGGTCGTTGTCTTGTTGGAAGATGAAATTACGACCCATCTTAAGATCCATGATGGAGGAGCGGAGGTTCTTGGCCAAAATCTCCAGGTAGGCCGTGCTATCCATCCTCCCATGGATGCGGACCAGATGGCCAGGCCCCTTGGCTGAGAAACAGCCCCACAGCATAATGCTGCCACCACCATGCTTGACTGTAGGGATGGTATTCTTGGGGTCGTATGCAGTGCCATCCAGTCTCCAAACGTCACGTGTGTGGTTGCCACCAAACATCTCGATCTTGGTCTCATCAGACCATAGAACCTTGAACCAGTCTGTCTCAGAGTCCTCCAAGTGATCATGAGCAAACTAGACGAGCCTTGACATGACGCTTTGAAAGTAAAGGTACCTTACGGGCTCGTCTGGAACGGAGACCATTGCGGTGGAGTACGTTACTTATGGTATTGACTGAAACCAATGTCCCCACTGCCATGAGATCTTCCCGGAGCTCCTTCCTTGTTGTCCTTGGGTTAGCCTTGACTCTTCGGACAAGACTGGCCTCGGCACTGGAGGAAACTTTCAAAGGCTGTCCAGGCCGTGGAAGGCTAACAGTAGTTCCATAAGCCTTCCACTTACGGATGATGCTCCCAACAGTGGAGACAGGTAGGCCCAACTCCTTGGAAAGGGTTTTGTACCCCTTGCCAGCCTTGTGACCCTCCACGATCTTGTCTCTGATGGCCTTGGAATGCTCCTTTGTCTTTCCCATGTTGACCATGTATGAGTGCTGTTCACAACTTTGGGGAGGGTCTTAAATAGTCAGAAAAGGCTGGCAAAAGAGATCATTAATCCACACATGTGAAGCTCATTATTCTTGGTGCCTAAACTACTTCTTAATACTTTAGGGGACCAAACAGAATTCTTGTGGTTTGAGGGGTTGAATAATAAATGACACTCTGAATTAACTTTTAACGTTTTTAAAAAAAAAAAAAAAAAAATTTAAAAATTTTTTTTTGCTGCAGTGCATTTCCCACTTCCAGGCTGATCTACAGTACAAATGTCACAATGCCAAGTTAATTCCGCATGTGTCAACCAGCTAAATCTGCAGAGGGTTGAATACTACTTAGTAGGCACTGTATATATATATATATAATATATATATATATATACAGTACAGACTAAAAGTTTGGACACACCTTCTCATTCAATGATTTTTCTGTATTTTCATGACTATGAAAATTGTAGAATCACACTGAAGGCATCAAAACTATGAAGTAACACATGTGGAATTATACATTACACTTTACAAAAAAGTGTAAAACAACTGAAAATATGTCTTATATTCTAGGTTCTTCAAAGTAGCCACCTTTTGCTTTGATTACTGCTTTGCATGCAGAAAAGGTGAACGGATGAATTCTACATGCCTGGTTCCCACCGTGAAGCATGGAAGAGGTGGTGTGATGGTGTGGGGTGCTTTGCTGGTGACACTGTTGGGGATTTATTCAAAATTTAAGGTATACTGAACCAGCATGGCTACCACAGCTTGCAGCAGCATGCTATTCCATCCGGTTTGCGTTTAGTTGGACCATCATTTATTTTTCAACAGGCCAATGACCCCAAACACACCTCCAGACTGTGTAAGGGCTATTTGACCAAGAAGGAGAGTGCTGGGGTGCTACGCCAGATGACCTGGCCTCCACAGTCACCAGACCTGAACCTAATTGAGATGGTTTGGGGTGAGGTGGACCGCTCACCGCTTCAATTTTGAATAAATCCCCAACAGTGTGATTCTACAATTTTCAAAGTCATGAAAATACAGAAAAATCTTTGAATGAGAAGGTGTATCCAAACTTTTGGTCTGTACTGTATATACACACACACATATATATACCGCAGTACGGTCACTGCCAACTCCACGATAACAAAAAGAACTGAACCACTAGTAGCTGCCGCCACCAGTCGTTTAAAGAGGTTGATTGGACAAGCAGTGTATGGCTTCAGGGATGTGGTTTTTCAGAGCAAGAGGAACATATTTTATATATTTAATCCAAAAATGTGAAACAAAACAATGTAATATATTCAATTACATTAAATAAAAAGGAATACCAAAAGAGAATAAGTAAACCTGATTTCACGGAAATGGCTCAGAGCTTAGCGGAGAGAGGTACCCCTTAAAAAAAAACGAGAAGAACCCACAACAAGCTGTACCTTACTAGGACTGACAAAGGACCAAAACCAATTTTTGTTTTTACTAGATAAAAGTTACTCCCACATACCTCTCCTTTATGAGCTCATGTGGAGGCTGTTTGGGGGATATGCTCGGTCTTTCAGAATTTTATGAGATCCCCAATTTACAGGATATCTTCAACCATGACGGTCCCAGGAGTAGATATCATCATCATGTTTTCTATCATTATATTACCTTTCTATAGAGATGAAATATGGCATGTATAGCAACATCTATCAATTTGATATTAAGTTGAAAGGTTCTAATAACCCTACTGTGATGTAAGTGGATTAGTTATGTCTGTCACTTCGCTACAGCGCAAAAAATACAACGCCCACAAATATTGGATTGATGCAAAACCTCAATATTCATATTTGGACACTGCCACCACACGGGCTGCAAGAGATCCTTTGATAAATTTAAGCTCAAGTCATGACATAAACAAATCCCCATTTTGATACAGGGTTCCAAGAAGAGATCTGCCTGTTTTAATTACCTGGTCACTTCAATCAGTGGAAGCTTATGCCTCTGTGTAAACAAATCTCAGCCTCAATGTCTTTTTCCCAGAGAAAAATTCTTGTTGTAATTACTAGTGATGATCGAATAGTAAAATATTCGGATTCGGGAAAGTTGGCACAAATAATTTCTAATAATGGTGTATTCGTACAAAATAACAAATCCAATGCAAGTCAAGGGAAAGCTGAATATCTGTCTGCTGGTCCCAACAAACAGATCTGGGGGCCTGAGAAAAAAGCTGAAATGGATGGGAAAGAACTAAAACTAAATGAGAACAGCATAATGAAGATGCCTGCATGCCTTTCTGACTCACATATGGCATCTGGGAATAGTGTTGTCAGACTATTGTGCTATTGTGCTGGTTTTACGGATTTTAAAAAGACCTACCAAACCCAAAACAATTTTTAAAGGGAAAAATGAAAAGAAACATTATTTCCTTCATAATTACATGTATATAATGCAAAATAATAATAAAAAAAATTATACCTCCCTTTTAACACATGTTCACACGGAGCATTTTGGCTTTATTTTTTACTTTAACATTTGTGAGGACTCTCATCCCTACATTTGGGAGGACACTCCCTCATGACAAATAGTTAGCAAGATAGTGGAATACATATTTCCCATCCCTTTACAATGCCATTTCAAACATGCCCATTTGAATTTTGGGTATTTCCCGCCACCACCATCATGTCCACCGCCATGTCAGCGGCCCTTGCTGACAATTAGCAGAGGGCCAGCAGGTGGCATGAAACCTGAGTTTGGTAAGGGCCCTCAGGTGGACCTGTATCAAACATTTGTGAGAGCTCTCACTTCTACATTCGGGAGGTCCCTCCCTCATGCAAATAGTTAGTTAGATAGTGGAATACATATTCCCATCCCTTTACAATGCCAGCTAAAACATGGCCATTTGAATTTGGGGCTTTGCCCACCACCACCACCATGTCGACTGCCATGTCATTATGTGGCCCATGCTTTAATTTTCAGAGGGCCACCAGATGGTTTGAAACCTGCATTTTGTAAGGTACACAGTTCATTTTTGCCACCAAATCCCAATACAACCACTGTCATAGCGGGTGAAGCCTCTGTAAGGGGATTATAATACAGGAGTTGGGTGAGCTGTATGCTCAATGTCAGTAAACTGTATTCTACCAGACACGAAAACCATTAGAATTAAATTTGTAATACAGTGTATGTAAGCGAGGGCCTGTATTGTGGTCAGTCTGTCAGGCCTGAAACCCGTGTCAGGAACATATACAAGCCTTAATTTACTTGGAATCAGCCTCCTCAAGGAAAGAGACAGGAGTGCCATTGACCAATCTGCACAAGCCTACGCACTTCTGGAAACTATCCAACCAGGCAGAACGTATCTTTTGCATAGTTTTGAACAACAATGGTGTTCTGTCCAGCCATATAATTGCTGTCTAGAAAGTATAGTCATTTTTTAATGTCTCCAATTGTTATAGACATTGCAATTATTTTGAATGTATTGGTCTTTCATACATTTTATGTTGTAAGGTAACAGCGCCACCTGCTGGCTGTTTGATGCATAGATTCTAGTTTAATTTGTGATGTCTTGTGGGAAATTCCAAGAGCATTGTGGGATTGTTCCTGTTGCATTATGGTCTTGTTTATCACACTGAGGGAGGACAGCAGCCATTATTCCTCCATGTGCCTTAAGAGAAACTACATCACTCGTGTTCTCCATGTTTCTTAAACAGCCTGCTCTAAGCATAGTCGGTAAGCACTATCTATGTATTTATAATCCTGTGTTTATCAGTACGTTTGTTGTACTAAGTAGGTAATAATCAGTTTGTGTATTCTGTATATTGTAAACTATTTGTGTTTCATGCTCTGTACAGTTATATATTCTGAAATGCTCTTATTATTGCATTCTATAGTTTTACCCTTTCCTGTCACATCTGCAATCAATAAAAGAAGGTTACAATTTTACAGCCTCTTTTTCTTAGAGAAGACAGGGGGTTTAGCTATATGTCTCATCGCACACCCTGCTAACGTGCATGAGGACAGAATAGTAAAACGACTGCTGAGAACAAGCTCAGAAGATCAGACATACAGAGCCCCCATTATCCAAGCATACGGTTATTGCATGCGGATATTGCAGCAACCTCTTAACGGTCGGACCGAATAATCGGACCATACAGAGCCCGCCATTATCCACGCAGAGCCGACAAAGGGATATTACAGCGGTTAGCCCAACTGTCGAATCATGTCTCAAGGACGAGCATCCTCTTTCAAGACGACATCACGAGTTGGTTCCTCCAAGACATCCTCCGTCAGCAATGCCGCCGTGATTGCCCGCGCAAAGGCTGAAGTGGCAAAAGCAAGAAGCACCTTTGCTGAGCAGGAGATAGAATTGAAACTACAACAAGCAGGCCTGGACGCAGAGAAAGCGCGCCTTGAAGCAACATTACAGAAACTTGCTATTGAAAAAGAAACAGCAGCTGCCATAGCAGAAGCAGAAGCCCTAGAAACTGCCGTATATTCCGACGGTGAACACAGCAGACGCAGCAGTGTGCTAGGTCTACAACGAGTTACTCACGATCCATTGCAGCGTACTGCAGAGTACGTCCATCGACATTCCAAACCAAATGACGATCCAGACCCACAGGCGAAGACAGAGCATTTTGTCAACAAGCCAAGCCAACCAGATAATTCGGACCCCCATAAAGCCAACTATCAGTGTCCCTACCGAAAGCAAGGAGATACACATTGGGATGATACTGACTACAATAATCTTTCTCCAGAGCAGAAGGTCCAAAATATGTCCCGGTTTAAAGAGAATCCCTTCGCTTCAGAAAGGTACTACAGCAGTTGGACGAAACCAGAGACACCTAACAGGTATGATCGCACAGCACACATGTACTCTGACAACACTCCATCAGCTGGCATCAGTGCCAATCAAGCCACAATGGACTTTGCCAAGCTCCTTGCTCGACGTGAGTTGATCACTAAGGACTTGTAAAGTTCAGCGATCGCGCTGAAAACTACAGGGCTTGGCGAGCCTCCTTCAAAAATACCATAAGAGACATAGGTCTATCATGTAGTGAAGAAGTGGATCTCTTGGTAAAATGGCTAGGAAGTGAGTCCACCGAACACGCAAAGAGAATCAGAGACATTAATATAAATTATCCAGATGTCGGCCTCAAAAGAATTTGGAATAGACTTGATGAATGCTATGGCTCAGTAGAGGTTATAGAAAATGCCTTGTTTAAAAGAATAGAGGATTTTCCTAGAATAGCAAACAAGGATTATTCAAAGCTCAGAGAATTAACTGACTTGTTAATGGAGTTGTGTGTAGCAAAAGCAGAAGGAGATCTTGTGGGGTTGACATATCTTGACACAGCTAGAGGTGTGAACCCCATAGTTCAGAAACTCCCATATAACCTGCAAGACAAATGGGTTACATATGGATCTAGGTATAAACAGACTTACAATGTACCGTTTCCTCCATTCGATGTGTTTGTAGATTTTGTCTCAGAACAAGCAAAAATTAGAAATGACCCTAGCTTTGATTTCATGTCATCATGTGCCAATAACTCTGTTAGCAAACCTCGTAGAACAACTGTAGAGGTCCACAAAACTAACATTTCTTCCACAGGTCCAGTTCACAAAGAGTTCAACTCCGGTCAAGGAGAAGACAAATCCAAGGATCCAAGCAGGCAGTGTCCCTTACACAAGAAGCCACATTCCTTACTTAAGTGCAGAGCTTTCAGAGAAAAGTCATTGGAGGAAAGGAAGGCCTTCCTTAAGGAGAATCGCATCTGCTACAAATGCTGCTCTTCAACATCCCACTTCGCCAGGGACTGTGAGGTTAGTGCAAGGTGTACCGAATGTGACAGCACCGAACATAACTCAGTTCTACACCCTGGATCACCATCAGATACTTTGCCCCAAGAGCATAGCGGGGAGCTGAATGACTCAAATACTGACACTCCAGCCATTACTTCTAAGTGTACAGAAGTTTGTGGAAATCTCATGGGAGGCAAGTCTTGCTCTAAAATTTCCCTAGTGAGAGTCTACCCAGCAGGTGAAAAGGACAAAGCCATCAAAGTATACGCGATTTTAGATGATCAGAGTAATAGGTCACTGCCAAGTCTGCCTTCTTTGATAGCTTTAACGTCAGAGGACCCAGCGCCCCTTACTCTTTAAAAACCTGTGCCGGTATAATAGAGACAGCTGGTAGGAGAGCAACAGGATACGTAGTCGAGTCTATAGATGGCCAAATGTGTCTGCCCTTACCAACCATATTGGAATGTAACCAGATTCCTGACAACAGGTCAGAGATACCTACGCCTGAAGTGGTATCGTACCATCCTCATCTGAAGCGTATAGAACACCTGATTCCTAACCTTGACCCAGAGGCTCAAATAATCTTGCTCTTAGGGAGAGATATTCTACAAGTTCACAAGGTTAGACAACAGCTCAATGGCTCTCACAATGCTCCATATGCTCAGAGACTCGACCTTGGGTGGGTCATTGTAGGAGAGGTCTGTTTAGGAGGTACACACAAACCGACAGTAGTTAACAACATGTTTACCAGGACTCTCGAGAATGGACGTCCATCTCTCCTTCAACCATGTGAAAATCACTACTTCATAAAGGAGCTGCTACACAGTACTTCAGCACCAAGTATCTTAGCGAGTAGTGCCAATGATGATTGCATTCAGAATTGGGACTAAGATCAACTTGGGTGTACAGTCTTCCACAAAACCAAAGAAGATAATCGTATAGCAGTGTCATTTTTAAGATAAACTGTTCCTAGAGATGATGGAGCAAGGAATGGTGCAGGACAAAACGAAGAACTGGATTGCACCTCTACCCTTCAAGCCTCAAAGACAACGCTTGCCTAACAACAGAGAACAAGTTTACAAACGATTTGTCTCCCTCAGGCACAGCTTCCATAATAAACCAGAGATGAAAGGTCATTTCTTTACCTTCATGGAGAAAATATTTAAAAACGGTCATGCAGAGTTAGCACCCACACTTCAAGACGCTGAAGAACGTTGGTACCTGCCTCTGTTTGGAGTGTATCACCCGAAAAAGCCAGGTCAAATCAGAGTAGTATTTGATTCGAGTGCTAAGTATGAAGGTGTTTCATTGAATGATGTCTTGTTATCAGGCCCGGATCTGAACAACAAACTTTTAGGAGTGCTTATCCGTTTTCGTAGAGACTCCATTGCATTCACAGCAGACATCCAACAGATGTTCCACTGCTTCTTTGTTAAAGAGGAACATAGAAATTTCTTGAGATTCTTGTGGTTCAAGGATAACGATCCTTCCAAAGAGATTACGGAGTATCGTATGAAGGTACATATTTTTGGTAATAGTCCTTCTCCTGCAGTAGCCATCTATGGGCTGAGACACGCGGCTCAAGAGGTTGAAGCAGAGTACGGAACGGATGCCAGACTGTTTATAGAGAAAGATTTCTATGTGGATGACTGTTTGAAATCGATGCCAACAAACGAGAACGCGATTAGTCTTCTGAAAAGAGCCAAGGACATGCTCGCTGTATCTAACCTGAGGTTGCACAAGATCGCTTCTAACAGCAAGGAAGTGATGGAAGCTTTCCCTCCTGAGGATCATTCAAGTAACTTGAAGAATTTAGATCTAGGCATAGACTCCCTACCGATGCAGCGGAGCCTCGGCCTACTATGGGACATAAAAGCTGATACCTTCACCTTCCAGGTTAACAAAGAAGATAAACCCTTTACTCGCAGAGGAGTACTGTCTACCATAAGCAGTTTGTATGACCCACTGGGGTTTGTAGCTCCTGTAGTCATCGAGGGCAAGGCTATGTTAAGAGAGTTCACCACAGAGGTGACAAACTGGGATACTCCTCTTCCCACAAAAGAGAAAACCAAGTGGATGAGCTGGAGAAATTCCCTCACAGCCTTGTCAAGTCTTCATATAACACGTTCATATGTGTCTGTACCGAGTACCAAGATAGAGACACAAACCCTTTGTGTGTTCTCCGATGCTTCAATCAAAGCGATTGCTGCGGTAGCCTATTTGAGGACGATAGACACAAGTCAACAATGCCATGTAGGGTTTGTCATGAGCAGAGCAAAACTAACACCGCTCCGTGAACACACCGTACCACGCCTGGAACTTTGTGCCGCCGTGTTAGCAGTCGAGTTGGCAGAACTCATTGCTATGGAAATGAATCTAGAAATTAAAGACTTTGAGTTCTACACTGACAGCAGGATAGTACTTGGGTACATCCATAACGAAGTGAGACGCTTCTATGTCTATGTTAGCAACAGAGTGCTCAGAATTCGAAGGTCTACCTCACCTGAACAATGGAAATATGTGCCTACACATCTCAACCCTGCGGACCAGGCTACCAGATTTGTTGCTGCCAATCGCCTCAAAGACACGATTTGGTTTACAGGCCCTGAGTTTTTGTGTAGGTCATTGCCCAACATGACAGAAACGTCCTTGTTTGAACTAGTAGATCCACATGCTGACGTTGAAATTCACCCTCAAGTGTCTGCGTTACATACTGAAACTTTGAAGCGCCACCTGGGATCTCAGCGATTCAGTAGGTTCTCTACTTGGAATTCACTTGTTCGTGCCATCGCCTGCCTGACCCACATAGCTCAGTCTTACAAGGACCGTCACAGGAGTCGATGGAGACAAGTGCAGAGTCTCTCCAATGCTTTTTGGGACAAGTGGAAAAAACAGTACCTGCCTACCCTGCAACAGAGGAGAAAGTGGCAAACCAGCAAGCCTAACCTCCAGCCTGGTGATGTAGTACTAATGAAAGACTGTCAGTCTCGGAGAAATGAATGGCCATTAGGTCTCATTACTCAGACATTCCCAAGTAAGGATGGAATCGTACGTAAGGTGAAAGTAAAAATAGGGAAACAAAGCGAGACCAAATTGTTCCTCAGGCCAGTAGGGGAACTCGTTCTGCTGTTCTCGTCCAATAAACACAATAGTGACGTCGGCTGACGTCAAGCGGGGAGTGTTCTGTCCAGCCATATAATTGCTGTCTAGAAAGTATAGTCATTTTTTTATGTCTCCAATTGTTATAGACATTGCAATTATTTTGAATGTATTGGTCTTTCATACATTTTATGTTGTAAGGTAACAGCGCCACCTGCTGGCTGTTTGATGCATAGATTCTAGTTTAATTTGTGATGTCTTGTGGGAAATTCCAAGAGCATTGTGGGATTGTTCCTGTTGCATTATGGTCTTGTTTATCACACTGAGGGAGGACAGCAGCCATTATTCCTCCATGTGCCTTAAGAGAAACTACATCACTCGTGTTCTCCATGTTTCTTAAACAGCCTGCTCTAAGCATAGTCGGTAAGCACTATCTATGTATTTATAATCCTGTGTTTATCAGTACGTTTGTTGTACTAAGTAGGTAATAATCAGTTTGTGTATTCTGTATATTGTAAACTATTTGTGTTTCATGCTCTGTACAGTTATATATTCTGAAATGCTCTTATTATTGCATTCTATAGTTTTACCCTTTCCTGTCACATCTGCAATCAATAAAAGAAGGTTACAATTTTACAGCCTCTTTTTTTTAGAGAAGACAGGGGGTTTAGCTACATGTCTCATCGCACACCCTGCTAACGTGCATGAGGACAGAATAAATGGGATAATTACAGGATATGTCTCAGAGAGTGACAAGGTCTGTGGAGTGTATTACTCAGGTGACAGGCAGAGCTTAAGAGGTCAGGTAATGGCCTTAGCGTGGCAATGACCATGTTCCAATGTGTAAGATTGTGGCCTGAATAGGTCTGTAGAGCATATTAACCCAGTCTCTTAGACATGCTTAAAATGTACAGAAACTGGCCAATACCCCATCACCATTTTTTTTGTAATGACCCAAATTTAGATAATGCAAGGGAAGCAACAGTTTAATAAAGAGACAGAAGTCTCATTTAGAAACCTGGAAAAGTCAGCAATGGTTTTTGTAATGTTAAGGAAACCCCCTTCCTTCCACATCACCAATGTGATGTAACTACACAGTCACAGCACTCCGGCGCCCTCTTTGTCTCTCAGGTCAGTAAGGTAACTGCACCTAGAGCAAATGGCTGCCGGGGAGGGAGTCCTGTTACCCACTGGGTATTCTAAGATTCGTGATCAGAGTAAAAGCATCAGCATCACTAGATAATTACAGAAATATACAATAAGCTATACAACGGAATTACATTGGATTTGAAGTCAGAGTAAGATACAACAATAATGGTACAAGACTTAGAGGTATTAGCTAGAGGTCAATATTACCAGGTTGTAGGTTGCATGTGGAGGCAGTGAGCTCTGCGATCCACAGTGAGAATCTTAGTTGCTGGACAGTCCCCCAAAACGTGTGCTGCTGCTCCCTTGGCAGATCTGTTCCTTGTTTCTTCTTAGATCATCATCGTCTTGGCTTCTGTGAGAATAGAGAGAGTCTGCCGTCCGCTCACAGTTCTTAAACCTGCTAGGTCCCTCCCCTCGGTGTCCGAGGGTGGGCTGATAATCTCCACCCTTTTCTCCCTGCAGAATTTATTCCCAATATCTAACAAAGGGTCAACTTTCTCCAGGATGATCGGATCAGGATATGAGACGTACCAGCGGATGCAGTATGTTTTGCCTGTCGTGTGGAGATGAAACCTGGCCCGATTGGGTCTCTGTGGAGGGCCAATCTTTATATCTCAGGCCCCCGAGCCATCACTGACTCGGGAGTTGCACTTTCAGATGCCAGAGGTCCGCAGGATCACGCAGATATTTCTTATGAGTCTGTTCCCATGTGCAGATGTTCTTTAGAAATACCTTGCATAGATATAATTTACATAATCATAATTTATGATGTTCTATATATGGTCCCTTAATGTGTTACATTACTGTTAATTTACTTATTTCATTTGTCTGAACAGAATATACCCCCAGATGAAGGCCAATTCGGCCGAAACGTTGGGGTTTTGAATCCTTCATATAATTTTTGTTTGCATTTGGAACTTCATTGGAATGCTCAAATAAATATTTCTTTAATGAATATCATATACTCTTGCTAATTTTTTGAGACCATCTTTAGTGTGCTCGAGGTGTCTCTATCAACATTCCTGTGTTCCCCCATGCGCCCTTCTGCACCCTCTCCTTGCCAGGACAACCCATCAGCGTTACCATTGTCTCTGCCTCTTTTGTGGCGAATGGTGAAGTGGTACTGCTGGAGAGCGAGGCTCCAGCGTAGCAACCTCCCATTCGTCCCAGAGACCGTGTGTAACCAGCTGAGGGGGTTGTGGTCTGTTTCCACAGTGAATTGGCGTCCGTACAAGTATGGCTGCAGACGCTGCAGGGCCCACACAATTGCCAGACATTCCTTCTCCATCGTGGAATAGGCCACTTCCCTCGGCAGGAGCTTCTGGCTCAGGTACAAAACGGGGTGTTCATGGCCCGTAGTGTCGACCTGGCTGAGCACAGCACCGAGGCCGAAGTTGCTGGCATCAGTCTGCACTAAGAACGGCCGCGTGAAGTCAGCTGCCTGTAGTACAGGAGAGCTAGAAAAGGTGGTCTTGAGCACCCAGAAAGCTGTCTCGCAGGCGACTGTCCAGTCGACTGTGACTGGCAGCCTTTTCTTGGTGAGGTCCGTCAGGGGCATGGCCAGGGCACTATAGTGTGGAACAAACCTCCTATAGTACCCAGCAGTCCCCAAGAAGGACATCATCTGCTTCTTGGTCCTGGGGTGGGCCAGGATGCGATGGCATCCACCTTCCCAGGCTCTGGCTTCAGAGCTCCCCCATCTACCCGGGGTCCCAGGTAGTGGACCTCACTCATACGCAGCTGGCATTTTTCCGGCTTAATGGTCAAGCCTGCTCGCTGGATCCGCCCGAGCACCTGCGCTAGGTGCTCTAGGTGATCCTCCCAGGTGGGACTGAAGATGGCAATGTCATCCAGGTACACGGTCGCATACCCTTCCAGTCCCTCGAGCAGCGTGTTGACCATCCGCTGAAAAGTGGCAGGGGCATTCTTCATGCCGAAGGGCATCACCGTGGACTCGTACAGTCCAAATGGGGTGATACATCTGTGACATGGTCTCCCGCTACATACTCACACGCAACTTTCGATCCTCACAAGATCTTCTCCTCTACTCCACTCTTATCTCTTCTTCCCACCACCGCATACAAGACTTCTCCCGTGCCTCTCCCATACTCTGGAACTCTCTACCCCAACACATCAGACTCTCGCCTACCATGGAAACCTTCAAAAAGAACCTGAAGACCCACCTCTTCCGACAAGCCTACAACCTGCAGTGATCATCAGTCCACTGAACCACCGCACGACCAGCTCTACCCTCTCCTAGTGTATCCTCACCCATCCCTGTAGACTGTGAGCCCTTGCGGGCAGGGTCCTCTCTCCTTCTGTACTTGTGTGTGCCTTGTATTGCTCATGTTTACTGTACTTGTTTATATTTGCCCCTCTTCACATGTAAAGCGCCATGGAACAAATGGCGCTATAAAAATGTATAATAATAATAATAAAGGCAGTGCGTTCCCATGCCCCAGGGGTCAGGGGAATCTGCCAATACCCCCTGCTCAGATCCATGATGGTCAGGTACTTGGCTCCGGCCAGCTGGTTGAGCAGGTCATTGATGCGCGGCATTGGGTACGCATCGGTGACCGTCACAGCGTTGAGCCCCGGTAGTCCACGCAGAGCCACGTAGTTCAGTCCTTTTTAGGGACAAGGACTACAGGCGAAGCCCACGCGCTGTTGGATGCTTGGATCACCCCCAGATTCAGCATCTCGTCTATCTCTTGGCGCATGTGCTGCTGCACCTCAAGAGAGACCCGATATGCTGAACGCCGGATCGGGGGTGATTGCCGGTGTCCACGTCATGGACGGCTGTCTCAGTCCTTCCGGGCAGGCTGCTGAACAGCTCCCGAAAGGGGTGTAGGGTGACCCCTAGCTGGGAATGTTGGTCCTCCGTGAGCTGGTGGTCAACCCCCACATCCTCGATGGATCCACCTTCCTTGGCTTGGGTGAGCAGATCCAGGAGGGTTTCTGCCTCTCCTTCCTCGGGGTTGGCACAAGCCTCCCATTCATGATGGGCCTTCATCATGTTCACATGGAAGGCCTTCCTCCTTCCACGGGCGTGGTCCAGGGTGACCAGATAGGTGACAGCGTTGAGCTGCTCGTGCATGAGGTATGGACCCTCCCAGGCTGACTGAAGCTTGTTTTGCGGTACGGGGACCAGTACCCACACCTTTTGACCCATCTGGTAGTTCCGCTCACAAGCATTCTGGTCGTACCACCGCTTCTGGTCAGCCTGGGCTTGGGCCATATTGTCATGCACCAGCCGTGTCAAGGCCATCATTCGGTCCCGGAAGTGCATGACATACTCAATGACCAACACTCCAGGGGTGGCCAAATCCCCTTCCTATGCTTCCTTCACCAGAGCAAGGGGCCCCATACACGTCGCCCGTACAGGAGCTCAAAGGGGGAGAACCCCATTGAGGCCTGTGGGACCTCCCGGTAGGCAAACAGCAGGTGTGGGAGATACCGCTCCCAGTCTCTCCCGTGAGAGTTGACCAACATCTTCAGCATCTGCTTTAAGGTACCATTGAACCGCTCACACAGGCCATTGGTCTGTGGGTGACACGGGCTGGCTACCAGATGTTGCACCTGTATCTGCTTACAGAGAGACTCCATCAGCTACGACATGTACTGGGTCCCTCGGTCGTCAGCATTTCCTGGGAAACCCCACTCTGGAGAAAATCTCCAGTAAGGCAGTGGCCACTTTGTCGGCCCGAATGGACGACAAAGCTATCGCCTCCGGATACCGGTGTCATAGTCCACTACCGTTAGTATGAAGCATTTCCCGGAGTGGCTGGGAGTGGACAGAGGTCCAATGAGATGCACAGCCACCCTCGAGAAAGGCTCTTCGATGATGGGCAGAGTTACCAGTGGGGCTTTGGGGCGCCACCCCGCCTTCCCCACCCTCTGACAGGTGTCACACGAACGACAGTAGGCAGTCACCTCGGTCTTCATTCCAGGCCAGTAGAAATGCTGAGCTAGTCTGGCCCTGGTTTTAGTGATCCCTAGGTGTCCGGCCATGGGAATCTCATGTGCTATCCACAACAATTCCTCCCTGAATGGATAGGGTACCACTAACTGTCGGTCCCTGGGCCACGCCTCCGCTAAACCCTGCTGGACCCTTACCCGGTACAGCCGTCCCTGGTCCCAGACCACTCACTCGCGGTTGGACTCCAGGGGAGGCTGTGCCGTCTGCTCCTTGAGAGTTTTCATGCTAGCGTCAGCTTCCAACGCTGCCTGAAATCCCTGACTTGATGTGGCAAGAATTGATGAAACTGCCTCATCCTCTGTCAGTTCCCCAGGATCTGTCTCCTGGCCGCTGTCTGACTCGGCAGCCACTTGGTTGGAGAGGGGGAAACCGTCGGACTTCCGTGAGGCTCCTTGGGCTTCGGCACTCCCACTCCTTGTAACAGGGCAACGACCGCTGAGACCAATGGAAGCGCCTGCTTCCCCTCATCCCCTGACCAAGTCGCCAGGTCAGGCAGACTTCCCTAGCCTCCTGACATCCCGGATGTGGGGAACTCCTGCCCTGGGGTTTTACCTGGTGGTTCCTCTCCCGGGACACCCCATCCCCCCATGGCCTGTTCCTCTTTCTGCAGAGGCCCTGGACTCAGCAGGCTGGATTCCCTTAGGGGCCTTATACTGCCCATAGCAAACCCTCCCACCACCTCTGAGCTCTCCCCTGCAGCCTCCTCACCTGTCCTCACTGTGAGCCCTGTGTGTGTAGTGTCAGTGCATGGCTTACCATCAGGTTTCACTCCCTCCTCCACTGTTGGAGGCACATTCAATACATTAACATTAGCATTCACAGTAGAGTCATGACATTCTTGGGGAGCGGAACTTGGAAGTTCAGTGGCAACATACTGGGACACTAGCCGTCCCAAATCGGTCCCAAGCAACACATTGGCAGGAATATTTGGCGTTACTCCCACCTCCCACATCCCCCTCCCGGTACCCCAGTCCAAATACCCCTTGGCAACGGGCAGCGCCGGTTCAATGCCTCCAATTCCGGTGACTGAAAGGGTTTTCCCAGGCACCAAGTCTTGAGGGGACACCACCTCAGGACGTACCAGAGTTCATTCAGCGCCTGTGTCCCGCAGTCCCATGACCGCTGAGCGGCTGATGGTGACGGGTTGGTAATTGTCCAGTGACCTCCCACCACCCCCTCCCACACACAAAACAGTGGACGGTTTCTGGGACAAGGATGGGGCCTTCTGGCGCTGGGGACACGCAGCCTTAAAGTGTCCCGGCTGGTTGCAATGATGACAACGCCTGGGTTCTGTTCCTGGCCTGGAGAGGGCAGCAGGGGGGTACACCCCTTGCACTCTAGGGCCTGGATATGGGGCCGGGGCAGGATTGAGCTTACCCCCTCTCCAGGTGCTGCTGGCAGGCTTCTTCGGCTCAGGCGCCCTGTTGTTGGCATATTCGTCTGCCAGGGCGGCTGTAGCAGAAGCCCCCTTTTGTTTCCGGTCACGGAGGAACTGCTGGAGGTCCTCTGGGCAGTTCCACAAGAACTGCTCCGTGACAAACAGTTCCTGGGCCTCCTGGCAGGTGGTGAGCTCTAGACCCGAGGTCCAGTGATCCGCAGCTCTCAGCAGGGCCCGCATGTGGGCGGTCCAGATGTCCTTTGAACCCCGCTGCAGGCTCCTGAACTTCCTGCGGTATAACTCCGGGATGAGGTTGTAGTGCTGGATCAGGGCCCGCTTGATGTTGTTGTAGTCCTGCTCCTCCCCGGCAGGTAAGTCCCCCAAAACTTCCAGGGACTTACCCCTCAAACGGGGGTCAGGTACCTTGCCCACTGATCCAGGGCCAGATGGTGTTGGAGGCAGGTTCTCTCAAAGGCCAGCAGAAAGGAATCCTGGTCTCCATCCTTTTCAAGCAAGGGAAATTCCTCTGCCCAGACCTTGGAAGCCTTGGTCTTTGGTGGGGCTGGAGCATCCAGCAGGGGCCCGTGCTGACCCATCTCCAGTCGGTGCCGGCGCTCCGCAGCTTCACGGCGCTCCTCAGCCTGCAGCACACGTTCTGCACGCTCACGCTCTGCCACCGCTTGCTCACGCTCTGCTGCTTTCTCTGCTGCCACCAGGAGTCTGTCATGGGCGGCGTCATTACCAGCCTCGAGCTGTGCCATAGCCGCTTGGAAAAGGGCCTCCGATCTGGACAGGCTGGGACTGGCAGGGGGTTGACAGTCCACTGCGAGACTGAGCACGGGGGTCTGGCTCCTTGGGGAACCCTGGCTGAGCTCCCCCTCGCCTTCATAGGTGTCGAACCCCTCATAGACCATAGCATTGGCCTCTCCCTTACTCCTGGTGCCTTCAGCCATCTTGGGAACCTTTGTTTACTGACACAGCTGCAACCCTGACCTTGCACACAACTTATTATATTTACACTCTGACC
>JARQOD010000002.1:464021814-464044642 GCA_033576555.1 Oophaga sylvatica | reverse complement strand
GTCTAGTGCTGGGCTGACCTTAAGACCCCAGCAGTGAAAGCTACCACTGGTAGTCTTTAGTGTCTGGGAGTAGGGGTCCCATGCACACTATTACTCTGATCCCACTGCTGCCCCCAAATGTGAAGGAAACCCCCTTCCTTCCACGTCACCAATGTGACATAACTACACAGTCACAGCTCTCCGGCGCCCCCTTTGTCTCTCAGGTCAGTAAGGGAACTGCACCTAGAGCAAATGGCCGCCAGGGATTGTGTCCTGTTACCCACTGGGTATTCTAAGATTCGTGATCAGAGTAAAAGCATCAACCCAAAATTAATTTTATGGTTTAATTACCTTAAGGGCGCACTAGATACGAGGTACCAGCGGATGCAGTATGTTTTGCCTGTCGCGTGGAGATCAAACCTGGCCCGATTGGGTCTCTGTGGAGGGCCAATCTCTATATCTCTGGCCCCCAAGCCATCACCGACTCGGGATTTGCACTGTCAGATGCCCGAGGTCCGCAGTATCACGCAGATATTTCTTATGAGTCTGTACCTACAAAGATGTGCTCATAATTCATAATCCTAGAATGGAGCCGTCATGGCTGGGAGATACAATGGATGTGTTTTTCTGTGTCTAGCTGGCAGGTATAATCTAATTGAAGCCCCCAGGCAGCTTCAGGCCCCATGCTGACGCGGCTCCAGACTCCACCTTTGAAGTCTTGTTTTTGGCCTGACCTACTTAGCATACTAAAAGGCCTGGTTATTCACAGTGGAGACTAAACCCTATTGTCTTCAATATGCCTAAGGCCATGGGGAATTACAGCAGTTAGCTGCTGTGAATCCATGAATTCAGACAAAATATCACCTGGGAACAGACAAAATGGCGGGTGGAACAGGCCATATCCAAGATGGTGGCTGTTCCTTCCTCACAGTCCAGCACTGGACAATGTAAATTGCTAAGGAATATATATGCCCTATCTAACTAACAATTTGTGAACAGATATATATGCTGACAAGGACAACTGAACGCTGTGCTGGGACAATGAACTGGATGTGGTTGCTGACTATTGTGTTTGGGGGTTTGTGCAACTGTAGGTTGTCGACAGGAGGCCTCAGCGCCTCCTTCATGGCAAACAGAGTGGGAATGACATAAAACAGGGAAGGGCCAGTGGTTTCACCGTCAGACACATATTTTGTACCCAGGCATTCCGCCCACCTTCTGGGGTGCTGAATATATGAGCAGTATATAGCGTAGGCTAGCACAGATATGTCGAATCTCCTTTTATAAAGATGTTTGGGTAAGATTATAGAACTAGCAGCATATATATAGAGCGTGTTTCATTTCTCATATTATTATTTTGTGTGAGGCTGAAACCTGAAGAATTGTGTGGAGCATATTAATGCATTTATTTTCAAAAATGTCCAAGTGCAGACCCAAAAAACAACATCAGGCTACCAGATAGACGCTTAAAGAGACCATGAGAAGGGCAACACAATAAAAAAAATTATAATAGAATATATAGAGATTGAGATTAGAAATTTGACCATTGCACAATGTACAAAGGCTTCCAAAAATTACCACAAGGGGTCTGTATCATACACACTGAAAGAGACTGTGATGGGGACCTCTCAATACATTTTGCAGTTATTACAATAGGTAGAGATAGGGAGAACAAGTTTCACCATTGCACAACGTGCAATGTTTTCCAAAAATTACACAAGGTGTCTGTATCATACATGCTGAAAGACACCGTGATAGGTTCATCATAATACACTTTGCAGTGATTACAAGAGGTAGAGATAGAGAGTACAAGTTTCACCATTGCACAATGTGCAAAGGTTTAAAAAAATTAGCCAAGAGGTCTCTCTCAAAAAAGCTGAAAGACGCCATGATGGGGAGTAATATTTATTATAATTTGTCACAGGAAGGACTGTTGTACTTAAAAGTAAAAACTTTTCACTAAAGAGCGAAAATTTTTAAGGGGTCTGAATATTTTTCGTACCCACTGTATTTGCCTTAATAGCCAGTCTTACATATGTCCATAACAGCAATCCCCTGTTATGTCCCCCAATAGCTTGCACCTCATATGTCTCCCAGTAAACAGCCCCACATATGTCCCCCATAGCCAGCCCCTCTTATGTCCCCCACAGTCAGGTACACATACGTCCCTCACAACCAGCCCCACATACAGTACAGACCAAAAGTTTGGACACACCATCTCATTCAATGATTTTTCTGTATTTTCATGACAATGAAAATTGTAGAATCACACTGAAGGCATCAAAACTATGAATCAACACATGTGGAATTATACATTATACTTTGCAAAAAAGTGTGAAACAACTGAAAATATGTCTTATATTCTAGATTCTTCAAAGTAGCCACCTTTTGCTTTGATTACTGCTTTGCACGCAGAAAAGGTGAACGGATGGACTCTATGCCTGGTTCCCACCGTGAAGCATGGAAGAGGTGGCGTGATGATGTGGGGGTTCTTTGCTGGTGACACTGTTGGGGATTTATTCAAAATTGAAGCGGTGAGCGGTCCAGCTCACCTCAAACCATCTCGATTGGGTTTCGCCATATTTCATTTTTCTTCATAAATAAACGCAAGTTATATTGAAGAAATTTTACCACTATCATGAAGTACCATATGTTGTGAGAAAACTTTCTCAGAATTCCAAAGATTCGTTGAAGCGTTCCAGAGTTATAACCTCATAAAGGGACAGTGGTCAGAATTGTCAAAATTGGCCCGGTCATTAACATGCAAACAACCCTGGGTGGTAAAGGGTTTTAGAAAAAAATGAACTTTTTTGAATTTACCAAATGGCTGCAATGAAACAAAAAGTAAAAAATTTAAAGGGGTCTGAATATTTTTCGTAGCCATTGTATGTCCCCAATGACAAGTTCAAATATATATAACCCATTAGGCAGCTCCACAAATGTCCCCAATAGCCATCTTCTCATATGTCCCCAATAGCTAGTCCCATATATGTCCCCCTATAGCCTGCCCCACACATGTCCACCAATAACCAGCCCCACATATGTCCCCCATAGCTAGTACCCCATATGACCCTCATAGCTATCTCCTCATATGTCCCCCAATAGCCAGCCCCACATATGTCCCCCAATAGGCAGCCCCACATATGTCTCTCATACCAGCTCCACATATGCCCCCAGTAGCCAGTTCTACATGTCCCCCAATAGTCAGCCCCACATATGTCCCCAATAGCCAGCCCCACATATGTCCCCCATATCTAGCCCTACATATGCCCTCCATAGCCAGTTCCACATATGTCCACCAATAGACAGCCCCACTTATCTGGCTCATAGCTAGCCAACATATGTGCTCCCATAGCCATCCACACATATATGCCCCAGAGTCAGCCCTTTTATGTCCCCAATAGCCAGCCCCACATATCTCCCACAGCCAGCACAATATATATCCCCCATAGCCAGCTCCACATATGTCTCCCAACAGCCAGCCCAACACATGTCCCCATAGCTAGCCTCACATATATCCTCCATAGCTAGCTCCACATATGTCCCCAATAGCCAGCCCCACATATGTCCCCCAATAGCCAGTCCCACATATGTCCCCAATAGCCAGCTCCACATATGTCCCCAATAGCCAGCTCCACATATGTCCCCAATAGTCAGCTCCACATATGTTCCCCAATAGCCAGCCCCATATATGTGCAGCCCTAGCTAGCACAACATATATTCCCCATAGCCATCCCCACATAAGTCCCCCAGTAGCAAGCCCCACATATGTCTCCCATAGCCAGCTACACATATGTCCCCAATAGCCACTCCCACATACAGTATGTCCCCATAGCCAGCTCCACATGTCCCCAATAATCAGCTCCACATATGTTCCCAATAGCCAGACCCACCTATGTCCCCCATATATAGCCCTACATATGTTCTCCATAGCCAGCTCCACATATGTCCACCAATAAACATTCCCACATATCTGGCCCATAGCTAGCCAACGTACAGTGGGGAAAAAAGTATTTAGTCAAGTTCTCACTCTTAAAAAGATGAGAGGCCTGTAATTGACATCATAGGTAGACCACAACTATGAGAGTCAAAATGAGAAAACAAATTCAGAAAATCACCTTGTCTGATTTGGCCAGATTTAGTTTCCAAATTATGGTGGAAAATAAGTATTTGGTCACCTAAAAACATGCAAGATTTCTGGCTCTTTCAGACCTGCAACTTCTTCTCTAAGGCCGGCGTCACACACAACTACAAAAAATCGGACCGTTTTAGTCGGTCGATTATCGGAGCAAAATGTAAACATCACACATCCGCCTGGCATCCGATTTTCCTTCAAAGATGCGATTTAGTCGCATGTGTGTGTACCTTGTAACATCCGATTTTCATCCGACCACCGTTTTTTTTGTTGCAGCTTAACAAAAAGGATCAATAACGGTTTTGAGGCCTGATACTCATTTAAATCATCAGGCAGACCTCTATTTAAGTGCTCTGCTACAGGTGTGACCCTCCCACCTTTGCACTGGTGTCATTTTGTTCCTTGTGCTTAGTGCTATCTAGCTGCTTTATCCAAACATGAGCGACAGACTCAGATTTTCTCCCACTGAGCGTGTGCTGTTCCATTGGGTTATATCCAGACGTTTTGGGAGCCATATCCTGTAATAGCAGATCCAAGAAGACGCAGAAGAATGTGGGTACATCCACTTTTGACAAGAAGGATAACTAAAGGCCATTTTCACCGCCTATATTTGTCACTGCGTAGGCATGGAGATAAGTTTTTCCTATATTGTCGAATGAGCATAGCTACCTTTGATACGTTGCTTGACATTGTGCGCCCTGGGATCACATTTCAGGACACCAGGATGAGAAAAGCAATTTCTGCAGAGGAACGCCTTCTCCTAACAACATTTGGAATTCTTTGTGCTAAATGGCGGGTACTTCAATCTGCAATTCAACTCAGTGAAGACAATGTTAATGTGGTCCTCAAAGCATGTGTGGTCCTACATAATTTTTGTAGAATCCATGAATGCTCCTCACAACATGTGGATGAGTTAGCCTCTGTGAATGTCTCTTTGCCTATGTCACCACCCATCCATCCCCGTCGTCCACCTTCAGGCCTAAAAGTACGTGATGTGTTCACTCATATTTTGTGTCCCCTGAGGGTGCTACTGCCTGGCAAGAGGAGGCATTATTACACATGTAGTGTGCCTATGTTGCTCTGTCATAAAGATATTTCTGCTCAATTAATTGTATATGTTGTGTTTGTTTTGGTGTCATATTGTGTGTAAGTTATAGGCAGACCATAACATTTTAAAATAAACACCTACATATTGAAATAATCACATACAATCAATGCGAGTCAAAACATTTTTTTATGTATTAGGTCATGTTTTGTCGCTGTAAACATATTGACAAAAGACTCATGTGTCATAAACTGTATTCAACATATTTCCTGAGAAACTTGCAGCAGTAAAACAATTTATAATGTTCATAACTTCAAACAAATAACAAAAAAATACATTACACCTATAACTGGTGGTAGGTGTGGGGTGGTGAAGGTGGAGGACCAGATTGTGAGATTGTGAGAAATTAAAAATATAGCAATACACTTTGTACAGACATTAACTTACGGTCGCAAATCCATAGCTGGAGCCAGAAAATTCAGTCTATCATAATAGACATATTTTCTTTTGCTGCTTGCTGCTGCCCCACTGCGCCCCCTCAGCTGTCTCTCTCGCCTGTAGCAGTCTCTACAGCTGCGCCAACGCCTTGTAACATCTGACACTGAAAAAGTAACGGATACAAGCAAAAATTTTACTTATCTGCCCTTGTAATGTACTAAAAACATAAGTAACGTACACCAGCAATATGATCATTTATTTGCCTTTTAGGGGTACAGAACACCACTACAAATTGTATGTAGGTAATATAACAAGTTAATATTACAAGGGTTCATACATACAAAGCTTGATGACATATGTGTCACAATAATGACCATTTATTTGGGACACAGCGATGGGATTACCAAAAGGGACACATATTAAGTACTTCACCTACGCATTTATTGCGTAGGCAAACATTTTTAAGGTTCAGTTGGCGACCATTGCAGTTGGAGATAAATATTCTAATGTGCTTGGAGTACTGACAAAGCACTGGGGGTTCAACAGTCATAACTGTATTTTGGCCACATTTCTGTTTCACATATAAGGGTAGAGGGACATTATAACACATTGTTGGTGGTAGATACTGAGTAGTCATACAGTATTGTAAGCGTTTTCAAGACGTTACTGATGCGTTCTTGGTCCTCCCTAGACCTGTCGCCAAAATCAGGAAACATCTGGGAACATATTCTCCGCCAAGCCGCGTCCTTCCGCGACCGGTTGGAATAATTGGGATCCCGCTGGTCCCAAAGTTCTGGTCTCTCCTGGACCAGAACGATCAACATCTCCACATTGATGTGACTGGCCATGGTTCTGGACTCCGTGGAGGCGGTTTACTGTTTGGGTTTGAATTTTCGTAGCCTAATTAGCATGTCAGCCCTTCCTGGCAATTATCCTGATGCAATTTCCTGGCACCTGGGATAGTGGTGCGATTTCTTCGGAAGTCACACGTGCGGTCCGTTTGTAATCCGATTTTTCATCGCTCCCATAGACTTGCATTGGCGATAGTCGACCCACAATCGGTGACAATCGCAGCATGCTGCGATTGCACTCGGACGATTAAAACGGACCACAAAAAATCGGATACTGGGAGCTGCTCCATAGATTAACATAGGGCAGACTGCAATGCGATATTTCATCGTATTGCAGTCGTCCGATTCTGTCGCCAATGTGACGCCGGCCTAAGAGGCTCCTCTATCCTCCACTCATTACTTGTAGTAATGACACCTGTTTGAACTTGTTATCAGTATAAAAAGACACATGTCCACAACCTCAAACAGTCACACTCCAAACTCCACTATGGTGAAGACCAAAGAGCTTTCGAAGGACACAATAAACACACTTGTAGCCCTGCACCAGGCTGGGAAGACTGAATCTGCAATAGGCAAGCAGCTTGGTGTGATGAAATCAACTGTAGTAGCAATAATAAGAAAATTGAAGACATACAAGACCACTGATAATCTCCTTCGATCTGGGGCTCCACGCAAGATCTCACCCCGTGGGGTCAAAATGATCACAAGAACAGTGAGCAAAAATACCAGTACCACACGGGGAGACCTAGTGAATGACCTGCATAGAGCTGGGACCACCGTAACATAAGCTATGATCAGTAACAGACTACTGTTATGTTTCGGTAGCTGAGGAAAAATAGCAAAAATAGCCGAAGGAGCAATACACCAGAGAGGCTGGAAACTACTGGGTTGCAGAACCCTAAACTAACCGCAACACTAGAAGTAGCCGTGGAGCGTACCTACGGTGATTCTAGACGCCTCGTCACAGCCGGAGAGATAGCTAACACCTAAAGACAGAAAGATGAAAGCTAACTGCCCCGTAGCAGAACCCCCAAAGAAATAGGAAGCCCCCAAACATGTAATGGCGGTTAGACAAGAAGAAAATATGAACACAGGCAGAAAATAGAATGAGCAAACGCTGGGGCCCAATACTGTCTAGATAGAAAAGTATAGGAAAAGATTCTGACTGCAACCCAAAAAACTCTGACAAAAATACCAACACTTCTGATTAACAAAAAAACCTGAGATCACACGATCTCTACCACCTAAATCAGATCTCTGGTGTAGCACACAGCAATTCAGCAAATAAAAAGTGACACAGGAACAGAGCAAAAGCGCAAACACAAACTGAGCATAAATACAGCGCCAGGCCCCAAAAGGGGACCAGGCAAAAGTCCACTGCAAGGCAGCAAACCAGCAAGGAAAATCCAACCAGAAGAAAAAAAAACAGCAAATCACTTATCTGAATGAAAGCAGGAATGCAAGCTGAGCTCCAACCAAGATCTGGAAGAACAATTGATTACCGGCAAGGCTGATGGAGTTCAGACCATTCGGACCCAGCTAAAAGCAATTCAGCAATTGGTTCATTACCCTCAGCAACCACCGGAAGGAGCCCCAGCTCCGAAGTCGCATCCAACGTGTTCACAACAGACTACACTGCCAGGGACTCAGATCCTGCAGTGCCAGATGTGTCCCCCTGCTTAAGGCAGTACATGTCCGGGTCTGTCTGAAGTTTGCTAGAGAGCATTTGGATTATCCAGAAGAGTAGTGGGAGAATGTCATATGGTCTGATGAAACCAAAGTAGAACTGTTTGGTAGAAACAAAACTCGCCGTGTTTGGAGGAGACAGAATGCCGAGTTGCAGCCAAAGAAGACCATACCTACTGTCAAGCATAGGGGTGGCAACATCATGCTTTGGGGCTGTTTCTCTGCAAAGGAACCAGGACGACTGATCCGTCAACATGAAAGAATGAATGGGGCCATGTATCATGAGATTTTGAATGCAAACCTCCTTCCTTCAGCAAGGCATTGAAGATGAAGTGTGGATGGGTCTTTCAGCATGATAATGTTCTCAAGCACACCGCCAGGGCAACGAAAGAGTGGCCTAGCCAGTCTCCAGATCTCAACCCCATAGAAAGCCTTTGGAGGGATTTGAAAGTCTGTGTTGCCTAGCGAGACGCCCAAAACATCACTGCTCTAGAGTAGATCTGCATGGAGGAATGGGCCAACATACCAACAGTGTGTGCCAACATTGTGAACACTTAAGCTGGGTTCATACTGGGTTAATGCAGTCCGTTTAACAGATTGCATTACACCGCGGCATAACGCGATGTAACGCAATCCGTTAACGTTGCCATTAACCCGATTACCGAGCGCATCACTAACGCAGGCCATAACCGGCATGCGCTAGCGATGTGCCGTCATTCTGTGATGGAACCTCGGACTCGGGCTGCAGCGTCTGAGGGTCCGTCACCGCTAGCACAGATGAAGCATCTGCGCTAGCGGTATAGCATAACGCGATCTCGTTATGCTATCGCGTTAACAAAGTCTGTCAACGCTATGCATTGAACGGACTGCATTAACGCAGTATGAACCTGGCCTTACAGAAAACGTTTGACCTCTGTCATTGCCAATACAGGATATATAACAAAATATTCAGAAGAACTTTTGCTAGTGACCAAATTCTTATTTCCAACCATAATTTGCAAAATAAATCTTGTCCAATCAGACCGGGTGATTTTCTGGATTTGTTTTCTCATTTTGACTCTCATAGTTGTGGTATACCTATGATCTCAATTACAGGTCTCTCATCTTTTTAAGTGGGAGAACTTGCACAATTGATGGCTGACTAAACACTTTTTTCCCCACTGTATGTGCTCCCATAGCCATCCACACATATGTGCCCCATAGTCAGCCCCTTTTATGTCTCCAATAGGCAGCCCCACATGTCTCACACAGCCAGCCCAATATATGTCCCACACAGCCAGCCCCACATAGCAACCCCAATATGTACCCCATAGCTAGCCCCCATATATCCCCCATAGCAAGCTCTACATATGTCCCCAATAGCCAGCCCCATAAGTGTCCCAATTGCCAGTCCCACATATGTCCCCCAATAGCCAGCCCAACATATGTCCCCCATAGCTAGCCCCACATATGTCCTCCACAGCAGGCTCAATATATGTCACCCAATAGCCAGCCCCATATGTGTGCCGAATAGCCAGTCCCACATATGTCCCCATAGCCAGCTCCACATATGTCCCCAATAGCCAGCCCCATATGTGATGGAAATATATATATGTATTTCATGTAGATCTCACTTGCCTGTATGCTCCTATATACCCATATATACACTCACAGCTAATTCAACGACTGCAGATAGATTTCATACAACTCCCAAGAACAGGAATGTATGAATTCGTGCTCGTGTGTGTCGACCTCTTTTCAGGCTGGCCAGAAGCCTTCCCGATGCCAAAAGCTACTGCAAGAGCCACTGCAAAGAAGTTGATGTCAGAAGTCTTCTGCAGGATCAGACTACCTGAAACCATAGAGTCCGACAGAGGTACCCATTTCACCGGACAGGTAATGCAGGAGACCATGCAAATGTTAGGGGTGACACAGGTTTTTCACACGCCATACAGACCCCAAGCGAGTGGGAAGGTTGAACGGCTAAATGGTACCCTTAAGCTAAAAATTCAGAAAGCAAGTGAGGAATTGGGGAAACCTTAGACAGAATGTCTGCCTTTAGCTCTCTTTTCTATTAGGTACACGCCCAATAGGAAGACTAAGCTCTCACCATTTGAGGTTTTGTTTGGGTCAGCCCCTAGGTTAGGACTGTATTTTCCACAGTTACTGCAACTGCAGTGTGACACTCTCACCTCTTATGTCCAGGGCCTGAAAAAGAGGCTCTCTTCTGTGCATAAACAAGTGTTTGACTCTATTCCAGACCCAGAGTGTCAAGAAGAAACCCATTCTCTACAGCCTGGAGACTGGGTGGTGGTAAAAAGACACACAAGGAAACCATTGGAGCCAAGGTTTGATGGTCCCTTTCAAGTCCTCCTCACTACAGCCACGTCAGTAAAGCTTGAAGGAAGACCAAATTGGATCCATGCCAGCCATTGCAAAGTTTTGGACCGAAAGAAGGATGATCCTGCTTCTGATGATACTGCCAATCTTACCCTACAAAGGACAGACGGCTCGGACGAGTCGAAGTGACACTTTTAGGACTGTAATTCATATTAGATTTGATTTTGGAAAAATGTGGACTGGATGAAGTACATTGATTATAATCAACAGAGATTCATAAAGTATGATGGAGGTGCACTACAAAAAATAATAGCTCAGCAAATACACCACAAACAGTAGAAGACATAACGTAGCACCAAATGATTAACACATGTACTTTCTAGTATAATCATGCACATATAATTGAGATTCTTTTCTTTCACATAACAAATCAAGAAAGTTGAGAAAAAATATGATCTCCCTCACCTATGGGGAATTCGGCCGAAGAAATGGTTAGGAAGTCCGACACTGGCACTAGGCCTTTGACATACCTGTGGGTTCAGGGTAGAGTCACATCTATTCTCAAAAGGGGGAACTGATAGGGAATTCAGGAGACCCTTCTATATTCTGATACCCTTTTATATATTATCATACAATAATCCCTTTAAGAAATCACTTCTCTATATTCCACTAAGATATTATTTGCTGACTGAACTAGCAACATGACACGACATGTACCAAAGGTTAGCCAACGAGACATATTCTTGTGGACTATGAGATAACTGGAATAATATCACCTTAACCCCTCTCTGACATCAGACGTACTATCCCGTCCATGAAACCCGTGCCAATCTGACCATGGACGGGATAGTACGTCATAGGCGATCAGCTGCGCTCCCGGGGGAGCGCAGCTAATCGCCGCCGGGTGTCAGCTGATTATCACAGCTGACACCCGGACTGTGTGTCAGGAGTGGTCACGGACCGCTCCCGGCACATTAATCCCTGGCACACCGCAATCAAACATGATCGCGGTGTACCAGGGCACAGGGGAGCATCGCGCAGGGAGGGGGCTCCCTGGGCGCCCCCCTGAGACCCTCAGACCAGCGCGATGTGATTGCGCTATTCTGAGGGCTTCCTCCCTCCCAGGACCCGGATCCAAGATGGCGCCGGGGTCCTGGAGGGAGGCGGCTTCCTCAGTGCCTGCTGAGAGCAGGCACTGAGAAGCCTGCAGCTATGCCTGTGCGATCGCTGGTGTGACAGAGTGCTGTGCACACTGTCACACCAGCGATCTGATAAAATACAGTGATGTCCCACCCTGGGACAAAGTAAAAAAGTTAAAAAAAATAAAAATAAACATGTTATAAAAAAAATTCCAAAATAATAAAAAAAAAATATTCCCCAATAAATTCATTTCTTCCTGTAAATAAAAAAAACAAAACAATAAAAGTACACATATTTGGTATCGCCACGTCCGTAACGACCCCCCCTATAAAACTGTCCCACTAGTTAACCCCTTTAGTGAACCCCTAAAAAAAAAAAACAAAGCAAAAAATCAATGCTTTATCATCATAGCGCCGAACAAAAAGTGGAATAACACGCAATCAAAAAGACCGATATAAATAAGCATGGTACCGCTGAAAATGTCATCTTGTCCCGCAAAAAACTAGCTGCCACACAGCATCATCAGCGGAAAAATAAAAAAGTTATAGCTCACAGAATAAAGCGATGCAAAAATAATTATTTTTTATATAAAATTGTTTTTATTCTATAAAAGCGCCAAAACATAAAAAAATGATATAAATGAGGTATCGCCATAATCGTACTGACCCGAAGAATAAAATTGCTTTATCAATTTTACCACACGCGGAACAGTAAAAACACCTCCCCCAAAAGAAATTCATCTATTGCTGATTTTTGTTCATTCTAACCTCTCAAAAATCGATATAAAAAGCGATCAAAAAATGTCATGTGCTCAAAATGGTACCAATAAAAACGTACCTCGTCCCGCAAAAAATAAGACTTCACATGACTCAGTGGGCCAAAATATGCAAAAATTATAGCTCTCAAAATGTGGCGATGCAAAAAACTATTTTTTGCAATAAAAAGCGTCTTTTAGCGTGACAGCTGCCAATCTTAAAAACCCGCTATAAATAGTAAATCAAACCCCCCTTTATCACCCCCTTAGTTAGGGAAAAATAATAAAATAAAAAAAATGTATTTATTTCCATTTTCCCATTAGGGTTAGGGTTGCGGCTAAAGTTAGGGTTAGGGATGGCGCTAAAGTTAGGATTAGGGTTAGGGTTGGGATTAGGGTTAGGGGTGTGTTAGGGTTAGGTTTGTGGTTAGGGTTGGGACTAGGGTTAGGGGTGTGTTGGGGTTAGGGTTGGAGTTAGAATTGGGGGGTTTCTGCTGTTTAGGCACATCAGGGGCTCTCCAAATGTGACATGGCGTCTGATCTCAATTCCAGCCAATTCTGCGTTGAAAAAGTCAAACGGTGCTCCTTCACTTCTGAGCTCTGCCATGCGCCCAAACAGTAGTTTACCCCCACATATGGGGTATCAGCGTACTCTGGACCCCAAGAGTTATTGTGCAATTTGTCCTATTTCTCCTTGGGAAAATAAAAAACTGCGGGCCAAAATATAATTTTTGTAAAAAAAAAATGATTTTTTTTGTTTTTACGGCTGTACGTTATAAACTTCTGTGAAGCACTTGGGGCTTCATAGCGCTCACCACACATCTAGATAAGTTCCTTGTGGGGTCTATTTTCCAAAATGGGGTCACTTGTTGGGGATTTCCACTGTTTAGGTGCATCAGGGGCTCTCCAAATGCAACATGACGCCCTCAGACCATTCCATCAAAGTCTGCAATCCAAAACGTCACTACTTCCCTTCCGAGCCCCAACGTGTACCCATACAGTAGTTTTCTCCCACATATTGGGTATCAGCGTACTCAGGACAAATTGGACAACAACTTTTGGGGTCCAATTTCTCCTGTTACCCTTGTGAAATAAAATATTGGGGGCGAAAAAATCATTTTTGTAAAAAAAAAAAAGGATTTTTTATTTTTACGGCTGTGCGTTATAAACTTCTGTGAAGCACTTCGGGGTTCAAAGTGCTCACCACACATCTAGATAAGTTCCTTGTGGGGTCTATTTTCCAAAATGGGGTCACTTGTGGGGGCTTCCACTGTTTAGGCGCATCAGGGGCTCTCCAAATGCGACATGACGCCCCCAGACCATTCCAACAAAGTCTGCAATCCAAAACGTCACTACTTCCCTTCCGAGCCCTGACGTGCGCCCATACAGTAGTTTTCTCCCACATATTAGGTATCAGCGTACTCAGGACAAATTGGACAACAACGTTTGGGGTCCAATTTCTCCTGTTACCCTTGTGAAAATAAAATACTGGGGCAAAAAAATCATTTTTGTAAAAAAAAAAAGGATTTTTTATTTTTACGGCTGTACGTTATAAACTTTAGTGAAACACCTGGGGGTTCAAAGTTCTCACCACACATCTAGATAAGTTCCTTGAGGGGTCTAGTATCCAAAATGGTGTCATTTGTGGGGTTTCCACTGTTTAGGCAGATCAGGAGCTCTCCAAACACGACATGGTGTCCAGCCAATTCTGCGTTGAAAAAGTCAAACGGCGCTCCTTCCCTTCCAAACTCTGCCATGCACCCAAACAGTGGTTTACTCCCACATATGGGGTATCAGCGCACTCAGGAGAAATTGCACAATAACTTTTGGAGTCTTGTTACCCTTGGGAAAATAAAAATTGGGGTGAAAAGATCATTTTTGTGGAAAAAATATGATTCTTTAATTTTACGGCTCTACGTTATAAACTTGTGTGAAGCACTTGGGGGTTCAAATTGCTCACTAAAGATCTAGATAAGTTGCTTAGGGGGTCTATTTTCCCAAATGGGGTCATTTGTTGGGGGTTTCCACTGTTTAGGCACATCAGGGACTCTCCAAATGCAACATGGCGTCCAATCTCAATTCCAGCCAATTTTGGTTGGAAAAAGTCAAATGGTGCCCTTCCATTCCGAGCTCTGCCGTGCGCCCAAACAGTGGTTCTCCCCCACATATGGGGTATCAGCGTACTCAGGACAAATTGGACAACAACTTTTGTGGTCCAATTTCTCCTGTTACCCTTGGGAAAATAAAAAATTAGTGACTAAAAGATAATTTTTGTGGGAAAAAAATAGGATTTTTTATTTTCATGCCCGGGCATTATAAACTTGTGTGAAGCACTTGGGGTTCAAAGTGCTCACCAAAGATCTAGATAAGTTCCTTAGGGGGTGTAGTTTCCAAAATGGGGTCACCTGTGGGGGGTTTCCACTGTTTAGGCTCATCTGGGGCACTGCAAACGGAACGCGAACCCATCAACGTCTGCATTCCAAAACGTTACTACTTCCTTACCAAGCCCTGCCGTGCGCCCAAGCAGTTTCCCCCCCCCACATATGGGGTATCAGCGTACTCAGGACAAATTGGACAACAACTTTTGGGGTCCAATTTCCTTGGGAAAATTCAAAAATTTGGGACTAAAAAATAATTTTTGTGGAAAATTGTTTTTTTTTTTTTCACACCCAGGCATTATAAACTTTTGTGAAACACTTGGGGGTTCAAAGTGCTCACAACAGATCTAGATAAGTACTTTAGGGGGTCTAGTTTCCAAAATGGTGTCACTTGTGGGGGGTTTCCACTGTTTAGGCGCATCAGAGGTTCTCCAAACGCGACATGGCGTCCAATCTCATTTCCAGCCAATTTAAGTTTGAAAAAGTCAAACGGCGCTCCTTCTCTTACGAGCTCTGCCGTGTGCCCAAACAGTGGTTTTCCCCCACATATGGGGTATTGGCGTACTCAGGAGAAATTGCACAACAACCTTATCTGTCCATTTTCTCCTTTTACCCTTGTGAAATTAAAAAAAAAGTTTGTAAAAGATCATTTTTGTGGCTAAAAAGTTAAATATTCATTTTTTCCTTCCACGTTGCTTCAGCTCCTGTGAAGCACCTGAAGGGTTAATAAACTTCTTGAATGTGGTTTTGAGTACCTTGAGGGGTGCAGTTTTTAGAATGGTGTCACTTTTGGGTATTTTCTGCTATATAGACCCCTCAAAGTGACTTCAAATATGAGGTGGTCCCTAAAAAAAAATGGCTTTGTAAATTTTGTTGTAAAAATGAGAAAATCGCTGGTCAACTTTTAACCCTTATAACTTCCTAACAAAAAAAAATTTCGTTCCAAAATTGTGCTGATGTAAAGTAGACATGTGGGACATGTTATTTCTTAACTATTTTGTGTGATATATTTCTCTGTTTTAAGGGAATAAAAATTCAAAGTTTGAAAATTGCAAAATTTTCAAAATTTTCGCCATATTTGCGTTTTTTTTCAAAAATAAACGCAAGTTATATCGAAGAAATTTTACTTCTAACGTGAAGTACAATATGTCACGAGAAAACATTCTCAGAATCGCGAAGATCCGTTGAAGCGTTCCAGAGTTATAACCTCATAAAGAGACAGTGGTCAGAATTGTAAAATTTGGCCCGGTCATTAACGTGCAAACCACCCTTGGGGTGATGGGGTTAATGATGGTAACAGAAAATAATGAGCATAGGTGAATGACGATTAAACCTACAATCAATCAGTAAAGTAATAAAGTTATAACTGCTAATGACGACAGTTTGGGGGTCCATCAAAGGAACACCTGATGACTAGTGAATTCCTTAGTTTGATAATGAGTTGGTCAAATTGACATGGACTATGGTACATGACAAAATGTATTTACTGTAATAAATGATTTGCTAATATGTCCTGGAACACCATTATCTAATGTATGTGTACGACCAGTTCAGCTGTCAATATAAGCTGGCTGTGGGAGTGATTAAAGCCAGATGACCTTGGCATCAGAACAAGACAATCGTCTCTGTGTCATTTCATCTCACCATCCTGCCTCGATCGAAGCTCCATCCAATCAGGCAATCATCTGATATCCTAAAAGGCCTGTTTAGGCCTAAACCTGACAGCATCCATGTCTGAAGGATCCCCATAAACTTAAATGGCCAAGTCTGATCCGGATCACAATAGGATATGCTCTGAGTTTCACAGATTTCCTTATCGGACCTGTGATTTTAATGGATGTGTTAATACAGGACATGTATTTTATTCTGTAGAATCAAGTGCACTTTTGCCATACTCTTTTCATTTTTGGATGATGGATTGAACAGTGCTCCGTAAAATTTTCAGAGCCTGGGATATTTTTGTTAGAAGTGGGAAACAGAGCACACAATGGGATGATACCCTATGGAGGGAGAGTAGGAGAGTGCTGGTTACGCTCACCAGGTGGTGTTGTGACAGGCACAACTCCTATGTAGGCATGAAGTAAAATAGCTGCTGCTGCCCTGTGGCTGGTGGATAAATCCTCCAGGAGATATTGGATCCAGTTGGAAGAAAACATGTAGTTGGGCTGCGCTGCTGAAGTGAATCAACTCTTCAGAAATTATTGTAGTAGAAATATGTATTTGTAGGTGATTTATGGCCGGCAGTTAACTAGCATCTGTCCTTAGGCCACACGTCTCACAAAAGTGATAGTTTTTGCCAGAGCTGTATATTAACCCCTTCCCGACCTGTGACGCCACGTAGGCGTCATGAAAGTCAGTGCCAATCCGACCCATGACGCCTATGTGGCGTCATGAAAGGATCGCGTTCCTGCGGGTCGGGTGACCGGGGTCACTGAAAGGTCACCCGACCCGCCGGCACAGGACCCTTTGTGCTTCACCACAGGGGGGTTGGCTTAACCCCCCCGTGGCCACGATCGCTCTGATTGGCTGTTAAAAGTGAAACAGCCAATCAGAGCAATCTGAAATATTTCACCAATATAATTGGTGAAATATTACAATCCAGCCATGGCCGATGCTGCAATAGCATCTGCCATGGCTGGACACCGAGCCCTGACCCCCCCCACACGGATTCACGGCGGCGATCGGCCGCCGCCACCGAAAGATGGCAGCGGTCGGTCACCGCCGTCACTAAAAGCTCCCCTCGTCCTGGCCTCTGCTGCCCCCACCTTCCGATCCCCCCCCCTCACTTCCGACCCCCATACTCACCTCTCCCGGTCCACCGATGTCCCTGGATCCTTCCCGGCGGCTGCCTGGGATTCTTCATGGGCGCCGCCATCTTGGAAAATGGCGGGCGCATGCGCAGTGCGCCCGCCGGCCGGCGCATGCGCAGTGCGCCCTGCAGAGTAAAAAAAAAATATTTTGATCACTGTGATAAACTGTCACAGTGATCAAAATAAAAAAAAGTAAGTGAACCTCCCCTGTCATAGGTAGGGACAAATAATAAAGTTTTTTTTTTTTCCTATTAGGCCCTGTGCACACGTTGCGGATTTTGCTGCGGATCCGCAGCTGATTTCGCTGCTGATCTGCAGCTGATTTCGCTGCTGATCCGCAGCGGATTTCGCTGCTGATCCGCAGCGGATTTCACTGCTGATCCGCAGCGGATTTCGCTGCTGATTTCGCTGCGGATCAGCAGCGAAATCCGCTGCGGATCAGCAGCGAAATCAGCTGCGGATCAGCAGCGAAATACGCTGCGAATCAGCAGCGAAATCAGTAGCAGATCAGCTGCGGATCAGCAGCGAAATCAGCTGCGGATCAGCAGCGGATTTCGCTGCTGATCCGCAGCTGATTTCGCTGCTGATCCGCAGCTGATTTCGCTGCTGATCCGCAGCTGATTTCGCTGCTGATCTGCAGCGGATTTCGCTGCTAATCCGCAGCTGATTTCGCTGCTGATCCGCAGCTGATTTCGCTGCGGATCCGCAGCGGATTTGGCGCTGCGGATCCACAGCAGATCCAGAAAACATGTACAGTACAATGCAAATAAATGGTAAAAAATACGCTGTGCACATGCTGCAGATTTTTCAGCGCAGATTTGCTGCGGTTTTAAATCCGCAGCATGTCAATTCTTTGTGCGGATTCCGCAGCGATTTTACACCTATTCCATTATAGGTGTAAAACCGCAGGGAAAAACCACAGCAAATCCGCGCTAAATACGCAGGTAAAAGGCAGGTCGTTTTACCTGCGGATTTTAGAAAAATCCGCAAGTGAATCCGCAACGTGTGCACGGGGCCTTAGGGTCAGGCTGGGTTCATATTGCATTATGGCAGTTAGTTAGATGGACTGCGTTTCACCGCGGTATAACGCGGTGTAACGCAGTCCGTTAACGCTGCCATTCACCCCATTTGTGTGCGCATCGCAACGCATGCCATGAAGCGGCATGCGTTCGCGACGTGTCGTCATTCAGTGACGGAGCCTTGGACGCAGGCTGCAGCGTCTGGGCTCCATCACCGCTAGCACAGATGAATCATCGCTGATTCCTCTGCACTAGCGGGTATAGCATAACGCGATCGCGTTATGCTATACCGTTACCAGCCCGCCAACGCTACGTGTTGAACGGGCTGGTAAAACGCAATATGAACCCGGCCTTAGGGTTAGAACTAGGGTTAGGGTTAGAACTAGGGTAAGAGTTGGAATTAGGGTTGGAATTAGGGTTAGGGTTGGGATTAGGGTTAGGTTTGTGGTTAGGGTTAGAGTTAGGATAAGCGTTGGGGGTGTTTTGGGGTTAGGGTTGGGATTAGGGTTAGGCTTGTGGTTAGGTTTATGGTTAGAGTTGGGATTAGGGTTAGGGTGTGTTGGGGTTAGGGTTATGGTTAGGGTTTGTATTAGGGTTAGGTGTGTGTAGGGGTTAGGGTTGGGGTTAGGGGTGTGTTGGGGTTAGGGTTGGAGTTAGAATTGAGGGGTTTCCACTATTTAGGTACATCAGGGGTCTCCATACGCGACATGGCGCCACCATTGATTCCTGCAAATTTTGCGTTCAAAAAGTCAAGCAGTGCTCCCTTTATTCCAAGCCCCGACGTGCGCCAAAACAGTGGTTTACCCCCACATATGGGGTATCAGCGTACTTGGGAAAAATTGCACAACAACTTTGGGGGTCTAATTTCTCCTGTTACTGTTGGGAAAAAAAAATTGGGGACTAAAAAAGTTATTTTTGTGGAAAAAAAAGATTTTTTATTTTCACGGCTCTGCGTTATAAACTTCTGTGAAGAACTTGGGGGTTCCAAGTGCTCACCACACATCTAGATAAGTTCCTTGCGGGGTCTAGTTTCCAAAATGGGGTCACTTGTGGGGAGTTTATACTGTTTAGGCACATCAGGGACTCTGCAAACGTAACATGACGCCCGCAGACCATTCCATCAAGTCGGCATTTCAAAACGTCACTACTTCCCTTCCGAGCCCCGAAGTGTGCCCATACAGTAGTTTTCTCCCACATATGGGATATCAGCGTACTCAGGACAAATTGGACAACAACTTTTGAGGTCTAATTTCTCCTGTTACCCTTGAGAAAATAAAAAAATTGGGGACTAAAAGATCATGTTTGTGGAAAAAATATGATTTTTTTATTTTCATGGCCCGGCGTTATAAACTTCTGTGTAGCCCTTGGGGTTCAAAGTGCTCACTACACATCTAGATAAGCTCCTTGGGGGGTCTAGTTTCCAAAATGGGGTCACTTGTGGGGGGTTTCTACTGTTTAGGCACATCAGGGGCTCTGCAAACGCAACATGACGCCCACAGAACATTCCATCAAGTCTGCATTCCAAAATGGCGATCCTTCCCTTCTGTGCTCTCCCATGCGCCAAAACAGTGGTTCCCCCCCACATATGGGGTACCAGTGTACTCAGGACAAACTGTACAACAACTTTTGTGGTCCAATTTCTCCTGTTACCCTTGTGAAAATAAAAAATTGTGGGTTAAAAAAATCAGTTTTTGAGGAAAAAAATGATTTTTTTTTTCACGGCTCTGCATTACAAACTTCTGTGAAGCACGTGGGGGTTCAAGGTGCTCACCACACATCTAGTTAAGTTCCTTGAGGGGTCTAGTTTACAAAATGTGGTCACTTGTGGGGGGTTTCTACTGTTTAAGCATATCAGGGGCTCTGCCCGTCCGCAGACCATTCCATCAAGTCGGCATTTCAAAGCGTCACTACATCCCTTCCAAGCCCTGACGTGTGCCCAAACAGTGGTTCTCCCCCACATGTGAGGTACTAGCGTACTTAGAACAAATTATACAACAACTTTTGGGGTCCAATTTCTCCTGTAACGATTGTGAAAATAAAAAATAGGGGCTAAATAATCATTTTTTGAGAAAAAAAAATGATTTTTTATTTTCATGGCTCTGCGTTATAAACTTTTGTGAAGCACCTGGGGTTTAAAGTGCTCACTGTGCATCTGCATAAGTTTCTTAGGGGGTCTAGTTTCCAAAATCTGGTCATTTGTGGGGGAGCTCCAAAGTTTACGCATACAGGGGCTCTCCAAACATGACATGGTGTCCGCTAACGACTGGAGCTAATTTTCCATTCAAAAAGTCAAATGGTGCTCCTTCCCTTCTGAGCCCTGCCGTGCGCCCAAACAGTGGTTTATGACCACATATGAGGTATCTGTGTACTCAGGAGAAATTGCCCAACAAATTTTAGGATCCAATTTATACTGTTGCCCATGTGAAAATGAAAAAACTGAGGCTAAAAGAAAATTTTTGTGAAAAAAAAGTACTTTCTTTTTTTTACGGATCAATTTGTGAAGCACTTGGGGGTTCAAAGTGCTCACTCTGCATCTAGATAAGTTCCTTGGGGGGTCTAGTTTCCAAAATAGGGTCACTTGTGGGGGAGCTCCAATGTTTAGGCACACAGGGACTCTCCAAATGCGACATGGCATCCGCTAAATATTCCAGCATATTTTCCATTCAAAAAATCAAATGGCGCTCCTTCCCTTCTGAGCCCTGCCGTGCGCCCAAACAGTGGTTTATGACCACATATGAGGTATCGGTGTACTCAGGAGAAATTGCCCAACAAATTTTAGGATCCATTTTATACTGTTGCCCATGTGAAAATGAAATAACTGAGGCTAAAAGAAAATTTTTGTGAAAAAAAAAGTACTTTCTTTTTTTTACGGATCAATTTGTGAAGCACCTGGGGGTTCAAAGTGCTCACTCTGCATCTAGATAAGTTCCTTGGGGGGTCTAGTTTCCAAAATGGGTCACTTGTGGGGGAGCTCCAATGTTTAGGCACACAGGGACTCTCCAAATGCGACATGGCAACCGCTAAATATTCCAGCATATTTTCCTTTCAAAAAGTCAAATGGCGCTCCTTCCCTTCTGAGCCCTGCCGTGCGCCCAAACAGTGGTTTATGACCACATATGAGGTATCGGTGTACTCAGGAGAAATTGCCCAACAAATTTTAGGATCCATTTTATCCTGTTGCCCATGTGAAAATGAAATAACTGAGGCTAAAAGAAAATTTTTGTGAAAAAAAAAGTACTTTCTTTTTTTTACGGATCAATTTGTGAAGCACCTGGGGTTCAAAGTGCTCACTCTGCATCTAGATAAGTTCCTTGTGGGGTCTAGTTTCCAAAATGGGGTCACTTGTGGGGGAGCTCCAATGTTTAGGCACACAGGGACTCTCCAAATGCGACATGGCAACCGCTAAATATTCCAGCATATTTTCCATTCAAAAAGTCAAATGGCGCTCCTTCCCTTCTGAGCCCTGCCGTGCGCCCAAACAGTGGTTTATGACCACATATGAGATATCTTTGTACTCAGGAGAAATTGCCCAACAAATTTTAGGGTCCATTTTATCCTGTTGCCCATGCAAAAATGAAAAAATTGATGCTAAAAGAAATATTTTGTTGGAAAAATTAAAATGTCCATTTTTTCCTTCCACGTTGCTTTAGTTCCTGTGAAGCACCTGAAGGGTTAATAATCTTCTTGAATGTAGTTTTGAGTAGCGTGAGGGGTGCCGTTTTTATAATGGTGTCACTTTTGGGTATTTTCTGTCATATTGACCCCTCAAAGTGACTTCAAATGTGAGGTGGTCCCTAAAAAAAATGGTTTTGTAAATTTTGCTGTAAAAATGAGAAATCGCTGGTCAACTTTTAACCCTTATAACTTCCTAACAAAAAAAAATGTTGTTCCCAAAATTGTGCTGATGTAAAGTAGACATGTGGGAAATGTTATTTATTAACTATTTTGTGTCACATAACTCTTGGTTTAACAGAATAAAAATTCAAAATTTGAAAATTGCGAAATTTTCAAAATTTTGGCCAAAGTTCCATTTTTTTCACAAATAAACGCAAAAATTATCGACCTAAATTTACCACTAACATGAAGCCCAATATGTCATGAAAAAACAGTCTCAGAATCGCTATGATCCGTTGAAGCGTTCCTGAGTTATTACCTCATAAAGGGACACTGGTCAGAATTGCAAAAAATGGCCAGGTCATTTAGGTCAAAATAGGCTGGGTCATGAAGGGGTTAAGAAACCACTGCACAGTTTTATAAAAAATAAAATTCTGTTT
>JARQOD010000002.1:463921575-464021714 GCA_033576555.1 Oophaga sylvatica | reverse complement strand
TGACAAAGGTTTTGTGCATAATGGGTATTGTAGGTGTGAAGAATTGGGTTTGTAATCCAGAGTCCTTTGGGAATTAGATTCTCCTTTTTGCATTTAGATAAGAAAAAAATGTCGCTGTCCATTTGTGCACGTTTCTTCAGAAGTGGTTTCAGTTCCATAAAGATGCGGTACATTCTGGTATCCTCCATTTTGATATAGGAAAGATGTGTATCTTCGTACCGTGTTAGCCAGTAGATAGAAAAATATTTAGACTTGAGAGTCCTCAGTGGTTGATACCTTTTAATGGCTAACTGAAAAGATGGTAACAAATTGCAAGCTTTCGAGACTACTCAGGTCTCTTCATCAGGCATAGACTAATACAACATCTGAAGAATCACATATTTATACACAAAATAGCACAGAAAAAATGCAATAGGTAGGACAAGTGACATGAAGCAGAACTGTCATTATGGCAGAGGGATTAACATAAATATGACTAGTTCATAGATAAGGAGTGAAGGTTTATTACCCTCTGATTGGGGTCTGGTATTGTGTTGTGATGACCCTAAAAGGTCAGGGAGGCAGATTCCTTAATTGTTGTAGAACGACATAAAACTCTGGGATATATTCATCCCAGCACTAAGAGTGTCAAAGGTCATCATAAGTTTATATTCCCAGACTTTTCTATCCTTCTCAGATTTGAAGTTAGATTTTAATACAAGTAATTCCATATCTGTCATGCTATGACCGGGCATACAAAAGTGTTTGGCCACAGGTAAATCCATTCTTTTTTCTCTTATCGTGTGGCGATGAGAATTCATCCTTGTTCTCAGTTTTTGCCCGGTCTCCCCCACATACAGCCCCCCAGTTGGACATTTAGTACATATAATTAGGTACACCACATTAGATGTGATGCAGCTGAAAGTACCTGGTATCTTGTAGTCCTGATGGGAGTTGGGGATCTTTATCCTGTCCGTGGTCATTATAGATGTACAGGTCTTGCATTTCTTTTGTCTGCAAGGAAAGGTTCCTGCAGCTGTTGGGGAGGACAGGGAGCTTCTGACAATGATGCTTCTTAGATTTGGGGGCTGCCTAAAACATAGTAGTGGGGGGTCTGGAAATATGGATTGTAATCGGGCATCTTTTTGTAGTAAAGGTTGTAGTTTCCGTGCAGCTCCCCTTAGCATCTCCAGACTTGGATTGTAGGTGACCACTAGAGGCACCCGGTTATTTTCTTCTTTAGCTTTGTAATGTAGCAGGTGATTCCTTGATATTCTGGTGGCTCTTGTAATTTGGTTTTCAATTGTTCTTGGATGGTAGCCCTGGTTCAAAAAAGTCTTTCTGAGGCGACCAAGGTGTTCATCTCTATCCATGGGGTTGGAACATATACGGTTGTATCTGATGGCTTGGCTGTAGACAATAGAGTTTTTTATGTGTTTAGGATGGAAACTGTCCCATTTAAGATATGTTGGACGGTCGATTGGCTTCTGATACAGGGATGTCTCTATTTCATTGTTCTTTAGCTTAATGGTGGTGTCTAAAAAGTTAATTTCAGTGCTGGAGTAGTTAAGTGTTAAGTTGATGGTGGGATGAAATTGATTGAACTGTTCATGGAACGTCTTTAGCTGTTGTTCAGACTCCGTCCAGATGATTAAAATGTCATCAATGTAGCGGTAGTAGGCCCGAGGCCTGATGGGCAGGAGGACAAAAATTCGCTTTCAAGCTTGGCCATGAAAAGATTTGCATACTGTGGAGCCATTTTACTTCCCATAGCTGTGCCAGTCTCCTGAAGATAGATCTTGTTGTCAAATTCGAAGTAATTGTGGGTGAGGATGAATTTTGTGAGTTTCACCACAGAATCAGCATCATTCCCGGTGTTTCCCATGAAGACTTTGCAGGCATTTAATCCATCCTGGTGTGGGATATTAGAGTACAAAGATTCCACATCCATGGTGGCCAGGATGGTTCCTTCTGGTAGAGAACCTATTGCTGCTAGTTTATTCAGTAGGTCAGTTGTGTCCTGAATGTAGCTGGGTGTATCCTTTACCAGGGGTTTAAGAACACCCTCTACCCATCCAGATACTTGCTCAGTAAGGGTGTCCACACATGAAATAATCGGCCTCCCTGGATTTCCGGCTTTGTGGATTTTGGGAAGCATGTAGAATGTCCCTGTTCTTGGACTTTCTGGTATCAGGTCATCAGCTCTTATGGATTTGTCAGACAGACAAGATACCAACTTGCTTAGTTCCTTGTAATAGTCCTGTGTAGGGTCCGACTCCAGTTTTCTGTAGTAGCGTGTGTCCGTAAGTTGTCTGTTTGCTTCCTTCATATAGTCTGATGTGTTCATCATGACTATTGCACCTCCCTTGTCAGCAGGTTTAATGATGATTTCTTTGTTGGTTTTCAGAGACTGTATGGCCTTTCTCTCCTGGGCACTGATGTTGGAGGCTTGTCTCTTGTTGGTGGTTATGATGGTGGATTTTATCAAATGTCTGAATGAGTCTATATATTTATCCAAAATGAGGGTTACGTCCAGGTGGAGGTGTCCAGTCTGACCTCTTCTTGGTTATTGGGATCCCTCTTCCTTCAGTCCGAGTGTTATCTGAATCTTCTGTATCATTGAAGTATTCCCTCAGGCGCAGTCTCCTGAAAAAATGTTCCATATCACTGCAGAGTTCGGTTTTATCCAGGGCCTTAGTAGGACAAAATGAGAGTCCTCTAGAAAGCACGGCAAGCTCCACTTTGCTGGGTTTGTAATCTGAGAGATTGATGACACAGTTAGATGCTTTTGTGTCTGGAATGGAGTGGTTGTCAGAGTTGTCAGGTTTTGGTTTTGTTTTGTATCTGTTTGTATAGAGTCCGGAATGGAGGCGCAATCTGTGTAGTTTCTTTTCCTTGTTTTGAATCAGAAAGGTCCGTAGTTTGTTGTAGTATTGTTGTAATTTTTGCTCTGTGCTTTCTGTAAGTGTTTTCCTCAGAGTTTCCAATTGTCCTTGGACTTTACTCCTTATGCTGTAGCAGACATGCAAAAGATGGTTCCTTAGTCTTTCAGAAGTCCTGTGACAAAGGTTTTGTGCATAATGGGTATTGTAGGTGTGAAGAATTGGGTTTGTAATCCAGAGTCCTTTGGGAATTAGATTCTCCTTTTTGCATTTAGATAAGAAAAAAATGTCGCTGTCCATTTGTGCACGTTTCTTCAGAAGTGGTTTCAGTTCCATAAAGATGCGGTACATTCTGGTATCCTCCATTTTGATATAGGAAAGATGTGTATCTTCGTACCGTGTTAGCCAGTAGATAGAAAAATATTTAGACTTGAGAGTCCTCAGTGGTTGATACCTTTTAATGGCTAACTGAAAAGATGGTAACAAATTGCAAGCTTTCGAGACTACTCAGGTCTCTTCATCAGGCATAGACTAATACAACATCTGAAGAATCACATATTTATACACAAAATAGCACAGAAAAAATGCAATAGGTAGGACAAGTGACATGAAGCAGAACTGTCATTATGGCAGAGGGATTAACATAAATATGACTAGTTCATAGATAAGGAGTGAAGGTTTATTATTTCCTTGCAGACAAAAGAAATGCAAGACCTGTACATCTATAATGACCACGGACAGGATAAAGATCCCCAACTCCCATCAGGACTACAAGATACCAGGTACTTTCAGCTGCATCACATCTAATGTGGTGTACCTAATTATATGTACTAAATGTCCAACTGGGGGTCTGTATGTGGGGGAGACCGGGCAAAAACTGAGAACAAGGATGAATTCTCATCGCCACACGATAAGAGAAAAAAGAATGGATTTACCTGTGGCCAAACACTTTTGTATGCCCGGTCATAGCATGACAGATATGGAATTACTTGTATTAAAATCTAACTTCAAATCTGAGAAGGATAGAAAAGTCTGGGAATATAAACTTATGATGACCTTTGACACTCTTAGTGCTGGGATGAATATATCCCAGAGTTTTATGTCGTTCTACAACAATTAAGGAATCTGCCTCCCTGACCTTTTAGGGTCATCACAACACAATACCAGACCCCAATCAGAGGGTAATAAAACCTTCACTCCTTATCTATGAACTAGTCATATTTATGTTAATCCCTCTGCCATAATGACAGTTCTGCTTCATGTCACTTGTCCTACCTATTGCATTTTTTCTGTGCTATTTTGTGTATAAATATGTGATTCTTCAGATGTTGTATTAGTCTATGCCTGATGAAGAGACCTGAGTAGTCTCGAAAGCTTGCAATTTGTTACCATCTTTTCAGTTAGCCATTAAAAGGTATCAACCACTGAGGACTCTCAAGTCTAAATATTTTTCTGGAAAATAAGCAGTTAAAAAACTTCTGCCGAAACCCGGGATCGAACCAGGGACCTTTAGATCTTCAGTCTAACGCTCTCCCAACTGAGCTATTTCGGCAGTGGATGCCCCCATTGTCACTTCCTGACATGAGTTTTCTGTAGAACAGGCTGTGCTGCAAGGAACAATCACATTGATAGTAACAGCAAAACTATCATGTTTCCTCATTTACGCTTTATTCAGCTAAGGCTTTATTTATTAAATAAAACCAATAATTAATTTACTTATTTATTTTAATTATTTCATACATTTTTTTAAAAAAAATCCAAGCAGTCGTTACATCAAGTAATAAGTAAAGTGAATTACTTTTATTTATTTAATTAATTAATTAAATTCACTCAAACCACAAGACTGGATTTCTGTGTAGTGTGATATATACTCCTCCCAAGTAAGTAAATGCTGCATTATTTTTATTGATGCTTTTTTTTTAATCTGCTCTAATCATTGCGTCTTTGCAGCGTTTTCTGTTTTTCATGCTTCTTTTTTCTGTGCTGATTGGAAGCAGTGATTTTTTTTTAAATAAATTTAGAAACACTGAGATTCTTTATTTATAAATGCATTTGTATCTTCACATCCGTTCTTTCAGGCTAAAATCATACAGGCAAAAAAAAGCACAACCTCCCCCTCAAAAAAACCTCACAGTCCAGCAGCATCAATAAAGGGAATCTGTCACCCTAAATTGGCAGGATATTTAAATGATGGCAGTCAGGTCAGATGGGCGGTGTTTTGGGTACTTGCCTTAACATGTTGTTCGCCGCTGTCTCCATTATTTCTGGGAATTGTAGTCGTTGCCCTCCATATAACGAACCTGCGCATTGCAATCTGCGGGCAAAGCATACTGCGCATGCGCAATTCAAGATTGCAATGCGCAGGCGCGTTATATGGAGGGCAACGACTACAATTCCCAGAAATAATGCAGACAGCGGCGAACAACATGTTAAGGCAAGTACCCAAAACACCGTCCATCTGACCTGACTGCCATCATTTAAATATCCCGCCAATTTAGGGTGACAGATTCCCTTTAACCGCTTAAGGACCAGGGGTACTATATATTATATACATGGTACATTTTTGCATTTCCACTTTTTTGCTCCCCTTCTTCCCAGAGCCATAACTTTGCTATTTTGCCATCAAAATAGCCATGGGAGGGCTTGTTGTTTGCAGGACGAGTTTTACTTTGGAATGACACCATTGCTTTTACCATATTATGTACTAGAAAATGGGAAAAAAAATTCTAAGTGCAGTGAAATTGCAAAAAAGTGTAGTTCCACAATTTCTTTTTTTTTTTACCATGTTCACTAAATGCTTAAACTGACCTGCCATTATGATTCTCCAGGTCATTACGAGTTTGTAGATACCAAACATGTCTAGGTTCTTTTTTATTTAGGTAGTGAAAAAAAATCCAAATTTTGTAAAAAAAAAAAAAGAAGGCACCATTTTCTAATTTCTGTAGTGTCTCTATTTTTCGGGATCTGAATCTGGTTGAGGCCTTATTTTTTGCGCACTGAGCTGACGTTTCTAATGATACCATTTTGTTGTAGATACGATGTTTTGATCTCCCATTATTGCATTTTATTGCAATGGTGCAGAGACTAAAATAACGTATTTCTGGCTTTTTGATTTTTTTTCTTGTTACGTCGTTTACGGATTTGATTAATTCTTTTTATATCTTGATAGATCGGGCAATTCTGAATGCAGCAATACCAAATATATATATTTTTCAGGCCAAAAAATAATTTTTATTTTTTTTTAGATTTATGCAAACTGCTCATAGCAGTTTGGCAATGGCAACCAGAGGTGTCTCCTGCAGATCCCAGGTTGCCATCCCATCCCATCGGCCGATGGGCAGAGCTAAGACTAAATCTGGTTTGCACAAGTTAAATGCTATTTGTCAGAGATTGACAGCGGCATTTAACTGGTTAACAGCCGCAGGTGGACCGCGATTCCACCCACGGCAGTTAGGGGCACATGACAGCTGATCAGATCGGCTGTGATGTGCCAGAAAAGGTGCGGGCTCCGATGATGAGGGGGGGTGACCTACGATGGACATAGCACGTCATAGGTCGTTAAGGAGCTAAATACCAATGCGCAGGAGTTCTCACGAATTACATCAACTTTGCTCAAACTGTTAAATGAAGATGATTGTCTGCACAAACACAAAAACATTTGCAGTGGGGATAAAACGCAGAGTGTGAACACTGCCTCAAAGTTTTGATTTTCCATCATCATTGCTGTCTTTGCCAAATCAAAAACGCACTCTGGTGAGAGCAATTTGCATCCAAAAAATTTAGGGATTGGGAAATTTAGTGAGTACAAGTGACCATCAGCGCCTTGAAAAACTCAATTCACCTGACGAACAGGAATAAGTCATCATAAATGGTACGTTCTCTAAATGGGATATAGTCAGCAGTGGAGTATCGCAGGGACCTGTGCTAGGACCGATACTTTTTAAGCTGTTTATTAATGCAGGGTATTAAAATCTGACCTTAACATTATAATATTGCAAAACGATCTGGATAAGATGACTGAATGGGCAAATACTTGGCAAATGAGGTTTAATGTAGATAAATGTTGAGTAATGCACCTAGGATGGAGTAATCCTATTGCTTCATTATACATTAAATGGGAGTATACTTGTGACTACAGAACAGGAGAAGGACTTGGGTATTCTGGTTACAAGTAAGCTGAGCATCAGTACTCAACGTCAGGCAGCAGCCGCAAAAGCAAATACAATTTTAGGATGTATAAAAACAGAGATAAAATCCCGCGATCCCAACATATTGTTACCCCTTTATAAATGACTGGTGAGGCCAGATCTAGAATATGGGATGCAGTTTGGGGCTCTACATTTTAAAAAGGTTATTCAGAAGTTAGAGTCAGTTCAAAGGCGGGGAACTAGATTATTACAAGGGATGGAAGGCCTCTCATATGAGAGGTTGGAAAAGTTGACCTTGTTTAGCTTAGAAAAAGATGCCTCAGAGGAGATCTAATTTACATGTATAAATATATGTGTGGTCAGCACAAAACACTGGCACATGCCTTATTACTTCCAAGGACCATACTAAGGACCAGGGGCATTCATTATGGGTGTAAGAAAGGCGATTCCAGTAGCTAAATAGGAAAGGGCTCTTTACAGTCAGAGCAGTCAGAATGTGGAATGCCGACCACAAGATGTAGTAATGGCAGACACTATAACAGTTTTTAAAAAAGGGCCGGATGATATCTTCAGTACACATAACATTGTGGGTTATAGTTAAATTAGTGACAAAATGATATTTGGTGGAGAAAGGTTGAACTTGATGGTCCTAGATCTTTTTTCAACCTATATAATATATACTAAATCATACTCTCCTCTTGCATCAGCGCTGTTGCATCAGGTTTCCTGGTGCTCAAGTAAAATTAAGTAGTCACGTCAGCGCTGTAGCCAGTCAGAGGCTGAAAATAAACTGCAGTGGTAACATAATGCCACTCAGCACAGCTGTGAATATAAACTTTTCTTATTTTACTTTGGGGGGTTCCTTCTCTCATTTTGGGTGACCATGCTGTTTAAAATTGCAAAGAAATGGGTTGAAAAATAAAATGGAACTTGAACCATCAATCCATTAGGCCACTGGGGCAATTTGAAAGCTTTTTTGACTATCAATTTAAAATAATTGAAATAAAAAATATCACCAAGTCATTGTCATAAAATCATTGTTTGTAAATGTAGGAAAGATGTGTATCTTCGTACCGTGTTGACTCTCAAGTCTAAAGGTACTGCCACACTACACAATCCCGCTAGCGATCTCGTTAGCGTCGCATACTAATGAGATCGCTAGCGGGATTGTTTCTATATCGCTAGTAGCTACCTAACTTAGCGATGTCGTTAAGGACGCTATCGCGGTTAGCGATCTCCTTAACGACTTTAGCGGTACAAAAGTACCGCTAAATCGCTAAGAAAAGGTGCTACACTTAGCGATTATACTTACCCAGCGGGAGCGCCGGCGATAAAATAGGGTCCGGAACGATTCCAGCGACGAGCGAGATCACAGCAGGAAGCTCGTCGCTGGCAGCTGCCGCACACAACAACATCGCTAACGGGATCGCTAAATAGTGACGTTTTTTAGCGATCCCGTTAGCGATGTTGTTTAGTGTGGCATACCCTTAAATGTTTGTAAATGGTGAGTTTGATTGACCCCTGCTCTGTCATTGTCAGCCAAGGTAAAGCTGTGATTGAAAGGGTTAAATTTATAGGTGACTCCAACTCTACCTGTGGGGGGGTGGCAAGGATTTAGACTGCTGATATTGGCTCGTCCTCTATGCAATTAAGTTTGCAAAATCACCTGGTAGCGTGGCCGAGCGGTCTAAGGCGCTGGATTTAGGCTCCAGTCTCTCTGGAGGCGTGGGTTCGAATCCCACCGCTGCCATGATTTTTAATTCCACCACTAAATGTCACTAAATTTATTGTCTATTATTTAAAATGCTATTTCTGCTGGATCCTAAACTTTTCTGGTACTAAAGTAATTCATGATTTTTCTTCTCCTAGGAAACACTACTTTGTAGCTACAATAACAAGTCTCAAGAGATACATCTCTTTTTGAGGGAACATTGGATAAGAGTTTGACTGTCTTGATTTTTTTTTAGTAGTTTTTTTAAGTTCCTCACAGGTCCTAAGGATGTGGTAAAGATTTTGCATGTACTTACAAAATAGCAATATATTATATCTATGCAAATAACGGTGGTAATTCTCCTTCATTGTTGTTAGATTAGCACCATGTTATGGAGTTATTTGGGAGCTAAGAAATTATACTTTCTGGGCAATGTATGATAGTATTAATTTGGCTATTTTTGTTGTTCATAAGTACAACCTGGTTTAAAGGCACTTAAAAAATGATAAAAGCAGATAAAAGAATTACATAGATGGCAATATATCTAATAAATACATATGATCGTACCCTGTCACTCTGGCTGGACAGTTCTACACAGGTTACTGCCCCTCTTTGTACAGTGTGAGCCCTCTCATGGTCCCCTCTATACAGCATGAGCCCCCATGTAGCCTCTTATATACAGCATTAGCCACCACACAGCCACCCTATGTACAGTATGAGCCCAAATACAGACCCCTATGTGCATTATGAGCCCACACATCTATGTAGTATGATCCCTATGTGCATTATGAGCCCACACATATATATAGTATGAGACCTCACATAGTCCCTACATAGAGTATGAGCCCCCACACAGCCCATTATATACAGCATGAGCCTCCACATTGCCTGCTCTATTTAATATGAGCCGCCACATAGCCTCCTATATACAGGCACACATCCCATATACATATGAAAAAAATCCACAGCACAAACTCACCTTGCTCCCATTCCCCCGGCAGTCTGCTCCTCTCTCTGGTGCACTGACTCTTCACATAAGGCTGGAGTCACACACAACGTCTAAAAAATCGGTCCGTTTTAGTCGGTCAATAATCGGATAAAAATTTCATGAACATTGATGCGACTGGCATCCGATTTTTTGTAGTTGATGCGATTTTGTAGCATGTACGCTTACGTTTCACATCCGATTACCCACCGACTACCGATTTTTAGTGGCATCATAGCAAAATGGACATTTAACGTTTTTGAGGCCTGCAAATAATTTGAATAATGAGCCAGACCCATATTTAAGCGTGGTTTGACTGTTCTTACCCTCCCACCGTTGCCGTGGAGTGTTTTGCTTCTTAGTGGTTCCTGTTGTGTTGTTGCTAAGTTAAAATTATGAGTACAGACTACGTTTTAATACAACTGAGCGTGTGCTGTACTATTGGCTGCTATCCAGAAGTTTTGGGGAGCCATACCCTGTAGTTGTTTCTCACAGAATCCGCAGAAGAATGTGGGTGCATCCCCTTGTGAAGCGAAGGATCAGCAAAGGCCATTTTGAGCGCCTGTATTCGACACTGCGTAGGAATCCTGACAAGTTTTTTGCCTATTGTCGCATGAGTGTTGTCACCTTTGATATTTTGCTGGACATATTGCGCCCTGGAATCACCTTGCAGAACACCAGCATGCGTCCTTCAATTTGTGCTGAGGAAAGGCTTCTTCTAACATTAAGGTATGTGTGTCAACGATATGTTGATGATGTCTTTCATAATTTACCATCTTTCACATTCTTCTTACTTTGTTCATCTTAACATACTGAACCTCATGGCATTATGAAATTGTATTATTTTCCCTATATGCTTGTGTGTAGCAGTCTTAATGGTTATGAACTCCTAACATTAAGAGAATGTGTGAGTATACAAATGTCCACTATTTACATTTGTTTAATGTTTTTTGAATATTTTGTTTGTCTGATGTGTACATGTTTGTTGTTGTTTGTGTATTGCAGGTTCCTTTCCACTGGGCTCTCATACGCTGCTCTGCATTTAGAGTTTTTAATTGGAAAATCCACCATTTCCGGAATAGTCAGCTCTACTTGTGGACAAATTTGGTCCAGACTAGAGTTGAGCGATACTTTCCGATATCCTAAAGTATCGGAATCGGAATGGTATCGCCGATATCACTAAAATATCGGCGATACCCGATACCGATACCGGAAGTCCCATGTAAGTCTATGGGAACAAAATATCGCAACTAAAAAAAACCCATTCTTTCCTTGTAAACACTAAATATACACACATAGAATACATATATATATATATACATGTCATTGTGACATATATATATACATATAGTATAGTTTATACACTTCTACATAGTAAAATATCCTCTCATTCAATTGCCGGGATAAAGCCGGCTTCAGTGAAAAGACAGAAGCACCCGACATGAAATGACACTTGGTGTACATAGGGTTAACCATGTCTTTTCATGTCGTTTGCTATCTGATTTGCACAAACAATTAAATCAGACTATGTGTGCAAAATTTCACACCTGTAGGGGTTAATTAAAGGTGTAAATTCGTTGTAAAAAAAATAGACTTTTTTTGCTACGAATTTACACCTTTAATTAACCCCTACAGGTGTGAAATTTTGCACACATAGTCTGATTTAATTGTTTGTGCAAATTAGGCTGGAGTCACACACAACCACAAAAAATCGGTCCGTTTTAGACGGTCGACAATCGGATCAAAATAAAAACATCACACATCCTTCTGGCATCCGATTTTCCTTCAAAGATGCGATTTAATCGCATGTGTGTGTACCTTGTAACATCCGATTTTCATCCGACTTGCGAGATTTTCTCGCAGGCTTGCAAAACTGACATATAATGGATCCAAAAGAATAGTATTTAAATGCCAAAAGAAAGAATAGATATATACACATAGAGCACATATATATATATATATATATATATATATATATATATGTCATTGTGACATATTATATATACATATATTTATAGTTCTTACACTTCTACATACTGTTATAGCCGCTAATTCAATTGCCGGCTTCAGTGAAATCACAGAAGCCGACATGAAATGATACATTGTTTCCACACATTTAACCATGTAATTTCATGTATTTTTATATATGTTTGAAACATACAATTACATGAGTATATGTGTGCTAAATTTCAGACATGTAGGGGTTAATTAAAGGTGTAAATTCGTTAAAAAAAAATGCGTGGGCTCCCGCTGTATTTTCTCCACCAGACAGACAAAGCAAGCGAGTGGGGGCAGATAATAATAGCCTAGGGAGGGTACATTTTTTTTGTGCCCCCCCTGGCTACTAACATCTGCCCCAGACACCCCAGAAAGGGCAAATCTATAATTAGATTCGCCCTTTCTGGCACTTTGCCCGTCTATTCCCATTGCCCTGTAGCGGTGGCGAATGGGTTAATAAGGGGTTAAAATGACCTTGCAATTGAAAGGTCACTTTAAGCCAGGTTAATAATTGATAGCTGTCAATTAGGCAACTATCAATTATTAATCCTATTGTATGAAAGAAAAATCAAACACACACACTTTAATAAAAAATAAGTTTAATTAAATAATCACACAGTTTTTGACCATATTTTATTTTCCTGCTAAAACCATTTCCTGTAATAAAAATAAAATAAAAAAGCAAAATTATACTTACCAATCCGATGTACAGTCAGGTCCCACGGTGTAATCCATCAGAAAGGGTTAACAGGTTACAGGTCGCAGAGAGCTAATAATGCTGTCTCAGACCTGTATTCCCCTGAATGAATAACTTCCTCTCCCAGCGAAAGTAGAGGAATAGATTCATGAATGGAGCTTAATTGATTTCTTGCCAATTTAACTGTAGTGACCTGACCTAAAGGGAAAGTGGACACAATCAATTAAGCTTCATTCATGAAACACATCCTCTCCTGTCGCCAGGAGAGGAACTTATTCATTCATGAGCTTTGAGCTGAGCATGCAGGATTACTTGCACTGCTTGGCTCAAAGCTAGTTAACCCTTTGTGAAGGATTACAGCGTGGGACGTGACAGATCGGCGGAATAGGTAAGAATAATGTTGTTTTATTTCTTTTTCTTTATTTTAGGAGATCAATGGCTTCGCACGGATTTAGTGTAAAATAAAATATGGTCAAAAAAATGTGTTTTTATTTCATTAAAATTATTTATTCTTAAAGTGTGTGTGTTTTTTTATTTACTTCAATAGGATTAATAATTGATAGTTGTCTAATTGACAGCTATCAATCATTAACCTGCCTTAAGGTCACCTTTCAATTGCAAGGTGACAGTAAGGTGAGATTAACCCATTCGCCACCGCTACAGGGCAATGGGAATAGACGGGCAAAGTGCCAGAAAGGGCGAATCTAATTATAGATTTGCTCTTTCTGGGGTGTCTGGGGGCAGATGTTAGTAGCCAGGGGGGGCACAAAAAAATGCGCCCTCCCTGGGCTATTATTATCTGCCCCCACTCGCTTTGCTTTGTCTGTCTGGTGGAGAAAATACAGCGGGAGCCCACGCATTTTTTTTCAACGAAATTACACCTTTAATTAACCCCTACATGTCTGAAATTTTGCACAAATACACTCATGTAATTGTATGTTTCAAACATATATAAAAATACATGAAATTACATGGTTAAATGTGTGGAAACAATGTATCATTTCATGTCGGCTTCTGTGATTTCACAAAACCCGGCAATTGAATTAGCGGCTATTACAGTATGTAGAAGTGTATGAACTATAAATATATGTATATATACATGTCACAATGACATGTATATATATATGTATGTGTTCTATGTGTATATATCTATTCTTTCTAGTCTTTATTAAAGCTGTCAGTGTGATTTTACAGTATAGGCGGGGATGAATTGCCGGCTTTTCTAAAGGACACCGATGCGATTTCATCGCAAGTCACACAGTGTGGTCCGTTTGTAATCAGATTTTTCATCGCTCCCATAGACTTGCATTGGCGATTGTCGACCGACAATCGGTGACAATCGCAGCATGCTGCGATTGTACACGGACGTTTAAAACGGACCACAAAAAATCTGATACTGGGAGCTGCTCCATAGATTAACATAGGTCCGACTGCAATGCGATATTTCATCGCATTGCAGTCGTCCGATTTTGTCGCCAGTGTGACTCCGGCCTTAGATAGCAAAGGACATGAAAAGACATGGTTAACCCTATGTACACCAAGTGTCATTTCATGTCGGGTCACCCGACATGAAATGACACTTGGTGTACATAGGGTTAACCATGTCTTTTCATGTCCTTTGCTATCTAATTTGCACAAACAATTAAATCAGACTATGTGTGCAAAATTTCACACCTGTAGGGGTTAATTAAAGGTGTAAATTCGTTGTAAAAAAAAACGGACTTTTTTGCTACGAATTTACACCTTTAATTAACCCCTACAGGTGTGAAATTTTGCACACATAGTCTGATTTAATTGTTTGTGCAAATTAGATAGCAAAGGACATGAAAAGACATGGTTAACCCTATGTACACCAAGTGTCATTTCATGTCGGGTTCTGCATTTTCACAAAAGCCGGCAATTGAATTAGCGGCTATTATACTATGTAGAAGTGTATGAACTACAAATATAAATATATATATATATGTGTCACAAATTCAATGACATGTATATATATGAGGTGTAAAATTGCTGAAAAAAAATGCGTGGGCTCCCGCCCTATTTTCGCAACCAGACAGACAAAGCCAGTGAGTGGGGGCAGATAATAATAGCCCAGAGAGGGACCATTATTTTTGCCCCCCCCGGCTACTAACATCTGCCCCCAGACACCCCAGGAAAGACAAATCTATAATTAGATTCGCCCTTTCTGGCACTTTGCCCGTCTATTCCCATTGCCCTGTAGCGGTGGCGAATGGGTTAATATGGGGTTAAAGCCACCTTGCTATTGAAAGGAGACCTTAAGCCAGGTTAATAATTGAGAGCTGTCAATTAGACAACTATCAATTATTAATCCTATTGCATGAAATAAAAATAAAACACACACACTTTAATTAAAAATCATTTTAATGAAATAAAGACACATGTTTTTGACCATCTTTTATTTTACTGCAAAAACCATTTCCTGTAATAAAAATAAAATAAAAAAGCAAAATTATTCTTACCTATCCCATGCACAGTCAGGTCCCACGGTGTAATCCTTCAGAAAGGGTTAATGTTTACTGCAGGGACCGCAGCTAATGCTGCAGCCTCACAGTAAACCCCAAATGATTGAGTTCCTCTCCTGCCTGACAGGAGAGTAAAGGCTGGGTGTCACATAACGATACACCAGCGATCCCGACAACGATATGCACTTGTCAGGATCGCTGGTGTATCGCTACATGATCGCTGCTGAGCTGCCAAACAGGCAGCTCAGGCAGCGATCTGGGACAGCGACACTGCGGGTAACATCGCTTAAGGGCCCGTCTCACATAGCGATATCGCTACCGAGATCGCTGCTGAGTCACTAGTTTTGTGACGCAGCAGCGAGCTCACCAGCGATATCGCTGTGTGTGACATTCAGCGACGATCAGCCCCCTGCCGGGTATCGCTGATCGTCGCAGAAATGTCAGGACCTTTTTTTGATCGCTGGTTTCCCTCTGACAGGCACGCATCGCTGCGTGTGACAGGCGGGAGACCAGCGATCCGCTGGTAACCAAGGTACACAGCGGGTTTCCAGGCACCGCGCAGCGCTTGGAAACCCGCTATGTACCTTGGATACCAGCTCCCTGCATCAGGGCGCTGGTATCCAAGGTACACAGCGGGTTTCTAGGCACAGCCCCGCGCCTGGAAACCCGCTGTGTACCTTGGTTACCAGCGGATCGCTGGTCTCCCGCCTGTCACACGCAGCGATGTGTGCCTGTCAGCGGGAAACCAGCGATCAAAGGTCCTGACATTTCAGCGACGATCAGCGATACCCGGCAGGGGGGCTGATCGTCGCTGAATGTCACACACAGCGATATCGCTGGTGAGCTCGCTGCTGCGTCACAAAACTAGTGACTCAGCAGCGATCTCGGTAGCGATATCGCTATGTGAGACGGGCCTTAAGTGGAAAGCTTAATTGATTGCTTTCCACTTTCACTTCAGGTCAGCCAGGGACACAATCAGTGACGTCAGAGGGAACTGATTAACAAAAATAGGGGTTCCCTTCGAAAAAAAAATGGCGTGGGGTCCCCCATATTTTTGTTAACCAGCCAGATGAAGCAGACCGCTGAGGCCTGGATTTTCAGGCTGTTAAGGAGCCAAGATCCATGGACCTTGCCAGCCTGATAATACCAGGCCACAGCAGCCTGCATATCTTGGCTGATTAACAAAAATAGGGGATCCCCTCGAAAAAAATTGGCGTGGGGTCCCCCCTATTTTTGTTAACCAGCCAGATGAAGCAGACCGCTGAGGCCTGGATTTTCAGGCTGTTAAGGAGCCAAGATCCATGGACCTTGCCAGCCTGATAATACCAGGCCACAGCAGTCTGCATATCTTGGCTGATTAACAAAAATAGGGGATCCCCTCGAAAATAATTGGCGTGGGGTCCCCCCTATTTTTGTTAACCAGCCAGATGAAGCAGACCGCTGAGGCCTGGTTTTTCAGGCTGGTAAGGATCCAATATCCATGGACCTTGCAAGCCTGATAATACCAGGCCACAGCAGTCTGCTTAGCTTGGCTGGTTAACAAAAATAGGGGATCCCCTCGAAAAAAAAAACGGCAGTGGGGATCCCCCCTATTTTTGTTAACCAGCCAAGTAAAATGCAGACTGCTGCGGCCTGGTATTAAAAGACTGTCAAGGCCCATGGATTTTGGCCCTCAACAGCCTGATAATACCAGGCTACAGCAGCCCCACATTTGGCGCATCAAAAGATGTGCCAATTGTGGCACTTTACCCGACTCTTCCCACTTGCCCTGTAGCGGTGGCAAGCGGGGTAATAAGGGGTTAATGTCACCGTTGATTGCACGGTGACAATAAGCCCGGTTAATAATGGAGAGGTGTCAATAAGACACCGATCCATTATTAATCCCAAAGTTATTAAATGTTTAAAAAAAAGACAGCAAGAAAAAAGTCTTTTAATGAAATAAAAGAGACAACACAGTTTTCATTAATTTTATTATACTCTCATTCCTGCGACGCCATCGATCTCCTGTAAAAAAAGAAAAAAAAAAAACCAACAGTATACCACCTGTCCGACGCAGTCCATAACGATAGTCCCACGACGATCCAGCTCTGCTACATCGCAATGACAGGCAGAGCCTGTCATTGCAACGCAGCACAGCTGATTACCTGCTTCTCCGGCGGTGACGTCATCGGACTGACTGCTTTACGGCCGCGATTACCCAGCAGTCACTGCAGTTATCGCGAGAAACTGCATGTGACCGCCGGGGAAAGAAGATGGCGGCCATGAAGCAGTGCAGGACGTGACCGCCGGAGATCTTCTGCCGGGTAAGTGCCGCTGACTCCTGACAGACCCGACCGACGGACACTGACAGTGACAGTGACAATCCCGATTCCGGTATCCGATAAGACGAAAATATCGGAACTCGGAATCGGAATTCCGATACAGCTAATATCGGCCGATACCCGATATTTGCAGTATCGGAATGCTCAACACTAGTCCAGACTAAATAAAGAAGTGATGCCAGAGCCCAAAATGGAAGATTGGTTGAGGATTTCACATGGATTTCAACAAAACAGTCATTTTCCACACTGTATTGGAGCCCTGGACGGGAAGCACATACGTGTGCGTAAGCCGCCAAACTCAGGGACCCAATTCTACAATTATAAGCAATATTTTTCTATAGTTTTGTTGGGCTTGGTCGACAGTAACTACCGCTTCATAATTGTAGACATTGGGGCCTATGGAAGGACTGGAGACTCCAGAGCAGACCCGGGCAAGGGGCGGCCCGCGGGCCGCATCCGGCCCGCCGGCTGTCAGTGACCGGCCCGCGGAGGCGCTCCGGCAGTCTCAGGGCCCCGGCATCAGCTGGCACAATACTTACCTCTCCCGTGCCTCCGCTGCTGCATCTCCGGGCTCCACCGGCGCTTCCTCTCACAGCGGGCCGCTGAATGACGTCATCATTCAGCGGCCGGCTGTGTCAGAGAGCGGGGACGCTGGACAGGTAAGACGTGTCTCTGTGTGTGTCTGTGTCTATGTAGTGCGGTGCTTTGTGTGTGCGTGTGTGTGTGTGTGTGTGTATGTATGTGAGAGAGTGCTTATGTGCTGTCTGTGTGTGATGATGGGCAGGCATTGCTGATAATGGGGAGGCATTGATGATGATGGGGAGAAGATGATGATAATGGGCAGGTATTGATGATAATGGGCAGGAATTGATGATGGGGAGAAGATGATGATGATGATGGGCAGGCATTGATGATGATGGGGAGAAGATGATGATAATGGGCAGGTATTGATGATAATGGGCAGGCATTGATGATGGGGAGAAGATGATGATGATGATGGGCAGGCATTGATGATGATGGGGAGAAGATGATGATAATGGGCAGGTATTGATAATAATGGGCAGGCATTGATGATGGGGAGAAGATGATGATGGGCAGGCATTGCTGATAATGGGGAGGCATTGATGATGATGGGGAGAAGATGATGATAATGGGCAGGCATTGATGATAATGGGCAGGCATTGATGATGGGGAGAAGATGATGATGGGCAGGCATTGATGATAATGGGCAGGCATTGATGATGGGGAGAAGATGATGATGGGCAGGCATTGCTGATAATAGGGAGGCATTGATGATGATGGGGAGAAGATGATGATAATGGGCAGGTATGTATATATACAGTATACAGTATATATATATATATATATATATATATATATACAGTATTGGGTAGAACGGAGTTAATTATATTAGTCCGGCCCTCTAAAACCATCCCAATTTCTCATGCGGCCCCCTGGCAAAATTAATTGCCCACCCCTGCTCCAGAGTCTTCAATTCTTCCATTATGGGTCGGCGGCTACGCAATAACCAATTGGACTTACCACCAGCATGTCAACTTCCACACTCCAATATGGATGCAGTGCCATATGTTGTAGTAGCGGATGAGGCCTTCCAATTAAGTTGTAATGTTATGAGGCCATATCCTCGGCGCAATCTGAACCATCAGAGACGCATCTTTAATTATCGGCTTTCTCGTGCACGACGCCTGGTGGAGTGCACATTTGGTATTCTTACAGCCAAATGGCGTGTCCTACAATCAGCCATTCAGCTAAGTGAATCAAATGTAAATCTTGTAGTGCAAGCATGTGTGGTACTACATAATTTTACAAGAATGCATGAATGCTCATCAGCTGATATGCCTGACCTTCAGTCAGATAATATGACGAGGCCTATGAGACCAGTCATCCATCCTCGTCGTCCCCCTTCTGGTCTGAAAGTGCGTGAATTATTGACAAATTATTTTGTTTCCCCTGGTGGTTCTATTCCTTGGCAAGATGAGGCCATAGGTATGTAGTGTGTTTTATGTGATATCATAACATAAAGTTCCTTTTGATTATTCAATTCATGGTTGACTCTCTTTTTTTGGATAATACTTTCCCATACTTAAGACACTACATAACATATAACAATAAACACAGACAACCAATGTAACTTCACTAATTTTACTCATTAGTGTTTTCTTTTGAAGCCTTTTAAAGGCTGATATATTTTTTGGTAAACAGGACCAACATGTCCAAACAGAACAAAAAAATATGTATAACATTATTAATCTGAAAATAGAAAAATATATAACTTAAAAAATAAAAAACAATTCTTACAGCTACAATTGATGGTAGCTTGGTGGTGGTGTTGGTGAGGATGGAGGGGCAGGTTGTGTATTTGCCCTTCCACAATCTGCAACCTGTGTTTGAGAAACAGCTGCTGCAGATCCTACAGTAGCAGCTGGGTTACTGGCTGCATCATGAATGCCTTGTGGGTAGGGGTACATAGGGAATTGATGCTCATAGTCATATTGATATGACTGAGCACTAGCATAGTGACCCCCAATATGCCCATGTCTAACATATCCATGTTGTGGCCAGCCAACAACATTGGGTATGTTAGAGTGGGCATATTGTGCATGGCCACTCTGTCCCATGGTTTGGAGCTGGGAAGCTCCATAGAAAGAATGAGCTGCAGTAGGATGAGGAGGAGGAGTTGGGTTTTGTTGGACACAAGGAGGAGGTGGAGGAGGAGGATGATGATGAGGAGGAGGATGAGGATCAGAGGCTGAAGCAGATTGTGCTGGATTTGGTGCTAACAACCTCACTAAATTTTCAGGACCAACCACCCATCTATGAAGATAATCTAGTAGGTTGGTGGGATCATTAGGAGGTGTTCCAGCTTCCAACACAATCTGCAGTCCACTTCTGATCCTCAGTCTGTGCTGTATTTGAGTAGCCCGGAGGTAAGGGGCCAGACTGCGGCAAAATCCCTCCTCACCATCATCTTTAGCTACACTGGACAAATAGTCCAGAACTCCTCGGTCCACCTGCCTCCTTGACACAGAACCCACTCCTTCTCGTCGCCGCATACCTCGCCTTGTGAGTTGGGAAGGAGGAGAAGATATTTCTTGAGCCCTATTAGGGCTGCTGCTCAGAGGTAGGTCCTCATTTTCATGATGCTGTGATTGGGAATCCTCAGCTCCTGCAGCTGTTGTTGGTGCTGCTTGGGTGGACCCACATGCTGCTGAGGAAGGGCCTGCCTCCTGTGCTCCATCACCAACGGGGTCAATAAGCACTTCTGAGTCAGACCCCGTCTCCCTCTCAGTTAGGTTTGACTCAGTTCTAGGAATGAAAAAAATGATACAAATTAAAATCAATACAAATTGAAATTTTGCCATGAAAGTGCTTCAACACACATGCACTTACGGTCGCAGATCCAACACTGGCTCAAGGAAGTTCAGTCTATCAAAATAGACGTACTTCCTCTTCTTAGATGCTGAAGCCCCACTCCGATCCCTAATCTGCCTCTCCCTCCGGTACCAGTCCCGACAACTGCGCCATCGCCTTGTCACATCAGTCACTACAAATTTAAGAAGAGCATAACGGTTATTAGGACTGATATCTATTTATTAAGCCAAACAAAAATAAATATGCAACACTGAACATTTAAATACTGGTCATGTGTGATGTGATTTACAATATTAAAAGACATCAACATACAACCAGAAGTATCCATGTTATAAGCACTAACATACATTTACAAAAATGCTTGGCCCTTTACAAAACGCCTCAATCATTTTCAATTTTATGACCAAAACACTACATCTGAGGTGAAGATAAATACAAAATGTTGTAGTCAATAGATGCCGAAGCATCGATGATATTTAAATATACATGGATATTGTTTGCGTACACACACATCAATGTGTACTTCTAAATAGTAAGAGGTCGATAATGCTGGCTTTTAAATAGCATTTAAACACATAAGGCTACATTACTATTTGCTTCAAAAATTTTTACAAACATTTTAAAAAACCGTTACATGTGGTACTTACTAAGTCGCTCTTGGTCCTCCCTGGATCTCTGGTGATAGTCCGGAAAATTGTGCACACATATTGTTTTCCATGCCGCCTCTTTGCGCGTCCGATTGCTGTAATTGGGATCGCGCTGGTCCCACAATTCAGGCCTCTCCTGCACCAATACAATGAGGAGTTCCACATTGATGTGGCTAGATGCCATGTTTCTGGACTCCGTGTAGGCGTTCTTCCTGTTTTTTTTTAAGATGTGCTTAGCTAATTAGCATGTAAAGGCTTCCTGAGAAATTCAAAGCCAGTTTCCTGTTACCTGGAAAAGTTGTGCGATTTAATCGCAACTCACACGTGCGGTCTGTTTGTAATCCCACTTTTCATCGCTCCCATAGACTTGCATTGGCGATAGTCGACCCACAATCGGTGACAATCGCAGCATGCTGCGATTGCACTCGCACGTTTAAATCGGACCACAAAAAATCGGATGATGGGAGCTACTCCATTGATTAATATTGGTTCGACTTCAATGCGATATTTCATCACATTCTAGTGGTACGATTTAGTCGCCAGTGTGACTCCAGCCTAACGGATAAAGTGACGTCATTGTATCTGCTCATCGTCGAACACGGCCAAACGTCATTAGAGTCAATGGGAGTAGAAATTACTGAATATGTTCGGAACCGATCATAAGACATACATTCGGCACAAATAGTGTTCGAATATGGCCCAGATATGTCAAAATAAGATTCGAGACCAAAATCCAAACAAAGTCACTGACCTTGAAGTCTGCTGTCTCAGTCACATGCATTTATTGGTGGAAGAAGGAGCCAGCGGCCCTTACTCCATCAATTAATTCACCGCTCTCTGCATCCTCAGGATGCAGAGAGCGGCAATATCGGGACGTGGGTGTTGGCGGACAGGCTGCGGGTGAGGGCATGCTGAGGCACATGGGCAACTGTTATTTCACCTTCAAAAGATAAAAAAAATTCTATGCAAAAGCAACTTGCTGTGCATAGGTCCAGCCTTTTGAATGTCTTTTACCAACTTCAGGTCTCTAGAAGCGCCAAGCAGTTAAAAGAAGAGACTTGTCCATTCTTCTAGCGTTTTCTACTAGGGAGACTCTCTTTTGCTTAAAAAACTGTCAGCAGTTTCTTCATTATTCAATAGAAGGAGAAAAATGACTGTAAAGTGACAGTTTGAAAGATGTCACAAAAAACATTTGAAAACAATGCAAAAAAAGTACTGGCTGAAAAAAAGTCTGAAAAACGCTCAGGAAACAAGTAAAAAAAAAAAAACAACACACAACATGCTGAAACATCCTCGGCTTGAAAAATTTGTTGCGTTCGCCTAAGTTTAAAAGATTTTGTGTGCACATAGTCCATATCTGCTCTAAAATGTCCTCAAAAGGTTTTTGAGTATTTTTCTTAGGAATTTTTTTTCAGATGATCATTCCTTCATAAACACTTTGAAGACTTTTCCTATTCATTTATATTGTAAACCCACTTTGGTGTTCAAGAGTTCTGTATTTTGAAAAAAAAAATTCCACTTCAGATTTTGAAAAATGCTTAGTTGGAAAAAAGAAAGTGTACATCACTTCTTTGAAGGTGATGGAAACTGCTCCAAAAAAGACGCCATCCAATCAAAAAGCTGCAGAAACGTTAAAGAAAAGAAAAAACTATCCATAATTTATACTCAGTGGAAGCATTTGCCTATTTCACACCATTATGCCCTCTCCATAATACCCATCCATTACCCCTCTCCATAATATCTCATCACACACTCCTCCTCTCTTTAATATCCCTCCATACATCACTGCTTAGCTCCAAAAAATGCCCCCCACACTGCCCTTCTCCATCATAATGTCTCATATTGCTCCTCTCAATAATATTCTCCCATTCTGTCCCTCTCAATAATATCCCCTCACACTGTCCTTCTTAATAATATCCCCCACACTACCCCTCTCCATAACATGTCCCCCACACTGCCCCTCTGCATGTCACCCAAACTGCCCTACTGCATAATAAATGTCACCCACACTAACTCACTCCATAATGTCCCCATACTACTTCTCTCCATAATATCTTTCATACTTTCTCTCTCCTCCATAATACCCCTCACACACACATACAATACACTGCTCTTGCCTATAATTGCCCCCATGCTGTCCATCTCCATTATATGTAAACCTCAATTCTCCTCTCCATAATACCCCCCACTTTGCCCCTCTCCATAATACTCCCACACTGCCCCTCTCTGTAATACTCATACACTGCCCCTCTCCATTCTATCCCCTAATGCTGCCTCTCCATAATATCTCCCCCCACAATGCTCCTCTCAAAAATATCCCCCACACTGCCTCTCTCCATACTATGTCTCCAATACTGCCCTTCTCTATATATCACCCACTCCATAATATCGTCAAAAACACTGCCTCTTTGTATTATATCCCTCCACTGTGTTCCTCTCCATAATATGTCCTTTCATGCAGCCCCTCTCCATAATAAGTCTATGTAATAAACTGCAGGTGCTGAGGATGTCGCCATGGATCAGAGACAGACCAAGAGTTGAAGGGTTTATTTACAGGGGATAGATGCTCCAAGCAGGGATAAGCAATGGGGGATTAAATGTGTCAGAGTAAACAATATAAACAGCAAAATAGACTAAGGAAACTTTATGCAGCGTTGAGACGGTTAAACTGGAATGACTATGACTTATCAGTCTGCAGTCTCTGTAGTCTCTCCTCTGGATGACGCTAGAACCTCAGGGGTTAAAGCAGGAAGCAGGGAGGTGCTGCAACCCTGAGTCTCCCCTGCTCTAAGTCTCTGTATGCTACACCGGACAGTCTCTCCACATGAACGATGCTGCGCACTCTGGGAAGTCTCTTCAACACACTCAGGGGCCCCTGCTTGTCACTGCGGTCCCCCAGACTGCACGCTCGTGTCACTGTCTCTGCTCTGTCAGGGGAAAGTCTCCTCTGGTCACGGAGGCAAGCGGGTACACGTTTACACAGAGAGCGCTCACCGCGCACCGTCGGTCTGTCTCAGCCCTCAGCAGGAGGGCTCTTTTGAGTATGTGGTCACTCTTGGGCAGAGCGGGTGCGGTACTCACTGTCTCCTAGTGTACGGCACCTGGCTTAGCTCTGCATGCTCTGCTCTGCTGGCAAGGCTCCGCACACTCCGCTCTGCCAGCACGACTCCGCACACTCCGCTCTGCCGGCACAGCTAAGCACACTCCGCTCTGCCGGCACGGCTCCGCACACTCCGCTCTGGTGGCACGGCTCCGCAACTCGCTTGTGGCAGGCTCGCACCTCCGCTCTGCTGGCACAGCTCCTCACACTCCGCTCTACTGGCACGGCTCCGCACACTCCGCTCTGCTGGCACGGCTCCGCACACTCCGCTCTCGCTCTACTGGCACGGCTCCGCACACTCACTCTGCTAGCACGGCTCCGCACACTCCGCACTGCTGGCAAGGTCTGGCACACTCGCTCTGCTGGCTCGGATCCGCACATCCGCTCTACTGGCAACGGCTCCGCACACTCCGCTCTGCTAGCACGGCTCCGCACACTGCCCTGCTAGCACGGCTCCGCACACTCCGCTCTGCTGGCACGGCACCGCACACTCCGCACTGCTGGCACGGCTCCACACACTCCGCTCTGCTGGCATGGCTCCGCACACTCCGCTCTGCTGGCACGGCTCCACACACTCCGCTCTCCTGGCACGGCTCCGCACACTCCGCTCTGCTGGCACGGCTCCGCACACTCCGCTCTGCTGGCACGGCTCCGCACACTCCGCACTGCTGGCACGGCCCCGCACACTCCGCTCTGCTAGCACGGCTCCTGCACACTGCTCTCTGCTAGCACGGCTCCGCACACTCCGCTCTGCTGGCACGGCTCCGCACACTCCGCTCTCCTGGCACGGCTCCACACACTCCGCTCTGCTGGCATGGCTCCGCACACTCCGCTCTGCTGGCACGGCTCTGCACCCTCTGCTCTGCTGGCACGGCTCCGCACACTCCGCTCTGCTGGCACGGCTCTGCACCCTCGCTCTGCTGGCACGGCTCTGCACACTCTGCTTTGCTGGCACGGCTCTGCACACTCTGCTCTCTGGCACGGCTCCACACACTCCGCTCTGCTGGCACGGCTCTGCACCCTCTGCTCTGCTGCACGGCTCTGCACCTGCTCTCTGGCACGGCTCCGCACACTCGCTCTGCTGGCACGGCTCCGCACACTCCGCTCTCCTGGCACGGCTCCACACACTCCGCTCTGCTGGCATGGCTCCGCACCTCCGCTCTGCTGGCACGGCTCTGCACCCTCTGCTCTGCTGGCACGGCTCCGCACACTCCGCTCTGCTGGCACGGCTCTGCACCCTCTGCTCTGCTGGCACGGCTCTGCACACTCTGCTTTGCTGGCACGGCTCTGCACACTCTGCTCTCCTGGCACGGCTCCACACACTCCGCTCTGCTGGCACGGCTCTGCACCCTCTGCTCTGCTGGCACGGCTCTGCACCCTCTGCTCTGCTGGCACGGCTCTGCACACTCTGCTCTGCTGGCACGGCTCCGCACACTCCGCTCTCTGGCACGGCTCCACACACTCCGCTCTGCTGGCATGGCTCCGCACCCTCCGCTCTGCTGGCACGGCTCTGCACCTCTGCTCTGCTGGCACGGCTCCGCACACTCCGCTCTGCTGGCACGGCTCTGCACCTCTGCTCTGCTGGCACGGCTCTGCACACTCTGCTTTGCTGGCACAGCCTGTCACAGGGCCAGCACTCTCTGGAGGGGAGAAGCAGAGCGTGCTCTTCTCTGCTCTGCGTGCTGCACTCACTTGGCGCCAACTCCACCTGCAGCGTGTGCTTTTTTCTGTTATCTTCCTGTGTCAGTGTGCTCTCCCTAGGTTCTCCCCGCCCTCTCTTGTCAGCAGGAAACCCCACCTCACCTCTCCTTCCCTCCTGCAGCAGGGGAAGGTCCGCCTCCCTCAGGCTTCCCCCCAGAAACAGAGGATGCAGCCCTTTCAGTTCTGGACCAGGCATGCAGGTACCCATGGTCCGGTCCATGTCCTTACATCTACACAAACTACTCTCAATAATATCCTCCCCACTGCTCTTCTTCATTAATATCCCCTTACACAGCCCTTCTCCTTAATATCCCCAATACACTGCCCCTCTCCATAATATATGCCCCTCATTGCCCCTCCCATAACATCCCCTCAGCACACACTGCTCCTGCTCTCACATTTTTTCCCTCAGTTACCCATAATGTGTCCAAACAATTACACCCCCTCACCTGGCTTCTCCATGGAGCGCTTACCGTGTCCTACTGTTTGCCATGTCCTCTGTGGTGACAGCAACATTGTGACCTCATCACACCGCTGGATGTCGGGGAGGGAGCTGATGAGATGCAAATACATTTGAATACAAAATGAAGGGGGCTGGTGTCTCCCAGTTATCTCCCAAGCCAAAAGAAAGCCTTTGGCTGGCAGTATGCGGCCTATGAGCCATATGTTGTGGAGGCCTGGCTTGTTATATCCAGAAAAACTACTAAAACAGTGATTTTATAAAAACTGCAGCTCACAGTCTCAGTAAGGCCGGGGTCACACTTGTGAGTGCAATGCGACCGGAGCGCTCAGCTACATAGAAATGCGTGCAGCCCACACTCCGGTCCCGAGTGCTGGCATCATTGCCGGGTATTGAGGCGAGTTTCTCGCATTACACTCGCAAGTGTGACCCCGGCCTAAGTGATACGTCACTGGAATCAGGGTCTCTATCTGACTTACAGGGAGTCCACCTCCACAGTGCAAATTAAACTGCTTAAACTTTTATATCAGGAAGTCCCTATAAAAATCATATCAGGCATGTGTATTTCAACATTATACTTTTAGAGTATAGCAAGCGAGCGGATTCACAGAAGAGGAGTGAAGGCTGAAGACTTGTGACTAGTGTTGAGCGATAGTGCTCGATATCTAAAAATATCGTATCGAAATTGTATCGCCGATAGCACTAAATATCGTCGATATCCGATTTCGATACCGGAAGTCCCATGTAAGTCTATGGGAACAAAATATCGCAACAAAAAAAAAACTTTCTTTCGTTGTAAACACAAAATATACACACATAGAATACATAATATATATATATATATATATACATGTCATTGTGACATATATATATACATATATTTATAGTTTATACACTTCTACATAGTAAAATAGACTCTGATTCAATTGCCGGGTAAAGCCGTGACATACCCCATAGAAGTCGACGGGCTCGGTGCCGAGTACCCCAAAAACCTCTGGCTCTGTGCGACTCAACTTGGGCGTCACGAACAGGATTCTGTAGCTCGCTATAAGCGAGTCCTGTGTGCCTGAATTGAACTGGTTTTGTGCTTGAGAATTGCTAAAATCATCAGAGAATGTATTTGCCATTTTTCCGCCATATCTGCGTCACGACGAGGCACTGGTGAAGAAGAAGGGCATGCTCTTCATGGGTGTACACACTCACTCAGTGACGCGAAAACGATGGCTCTAAATGGTACTGCAATGTAAGATCGTGCCCCACAGCTCTTCAGTTCCGCCTCCTCATCCTCCTCAGTGGGCGGAAACTAACACGAAGGTCCCGCCTCCCTACAAAAGAGGGGCCCTCTCCAGATGCTAATGACACATGTGACTTGGCAGAGATGGCTAATGGACACGAGCAGAAGTGTGAAGGGATGGAGCAGTCAGAGCTCTCCCCCCACGGAAGCGACCCGATCGCCACGGAACCACCGTTGGGCACCCGGCCTGGAAACCCTCCTACGCTGCAAGAAGCGGAGGATACCCTAAGAGGCCTGGCCCGGCACCGGGAGGAGGTCGCCAGGATGGAAGCCAGCTGGCGTGCCCTAAAAATAAACTTGGAGCGGCGCCAATCCCTCTTACCTGAAGTGTCTGTACCGGAAGGTGAGGCACCCGTTCTAGTAGAGGAGCCCTTGCAATGTGATCCGGTTGACGTTGTCGCAGTGGAGGCACCCGTTCGTGCAAAAAACTCTGCACCGGCAGCACCCCAGATCCCGCTGTCTGCCCCCGTCGCTGAGACAGAAGAAGCGACACCCGTCCTCATGGAGGAGGCCGCGCAGGCACCAGAGCACTACCTGCCTGTACTGGAGCCCCGACTGTCATCTGTTCCAGAGCCGGCTGCTTCCTCCGCAGGTGAGCGCCGCCAGGACTGGGGGGCGCCAGGAGAGCTGCCGCAAACCGGACACTGTAAGCTGGCATTTGATGGTGGAGACATGGAGCAGCTGGTGGAGGAGAATTACAACCGGCGTCAGGAAGAAGAGTGGAGACGTTGGGAGCGGGAAGCAGAGCGACAAAGGGAGCAGCGAGAATCCCTAAAACTTTGCCAACGTCACCTGGAGAAGGACCGGGCAGATAAGGACCGGATGAGAAAGGATAAAGGAACCCTGTGTGAGCCGCGGCGTAAGGGTGCAGTACGGAGCTTTAAATTGAAAGGTGGTTGGGGCTTCATCCAGGAGCCTGGACTTTATTTAGAAGTTTTTGTGAACCGGCGGGACGTGGAGGCTCACCTCCCAGAAGGACACCCGGGGAGGGACCTGTTGCCAGGAGACTTGGTGACTTACACCCGACACTGGGGTTACAATGGATGGTACGCCCTAAATGTTACCAGGTGCGACCCCTACTCCCCAGAGTGTCAGGAACCTGTGAGACCCTCGGAGCCTTCAGCCTCCCACATCCAGGCCTCTGCAAAATGCCCACCCCACGCCGTAAATCTCCCCAGCCTCCCTCAGTGGTCTCCTCAGCAGCCCCAGCTATGGACATGATAAGTATAGCTGGCCCGTACCCGGCGCCTGTTAGGCCCCCTGGGGTTCGTTCAGTCCGGGACATAGGGTTCCAGACCCGGAGGGAGATGAAAGAGGTGGCCACACAGACCCAGATAGCGGGTCACGACGTCACTGTACAGGCCACACGACGTCATCAGGTCCTGGTGGTCCTTGGTGCCTCGGATGTTTGGCAAGCATCAGAAGAGTACCAGGTGGTACCTGGAACACCCCTGCCAAAGAATTATAAATAACCCGGACAGGGTCCCTGTATGTAAATAGTTAAATTGTTTATGTACCCGGACGGGTGAATGTTCATAAAAAAGTTTTTTAATTTAATTAAAAAAAAAAAAAAACACAGTTTTCATTACTTTTATTACAGTCTCATCCTGCGACGCCATCGATCTCCTGTAAAAAATGAAAAAAAAAAAGTATACCACCTGACTGACGCAGTCCACAGTAACGAGTGTCCCACGACGATCCAGCTCTGCTACATCAGAATGACAGGCAGTGCCTGTCATCCCGGCGCAGCACAGCTGATTACCTGCTTCCCCGGCGGTGACGTCATCGGACTGACTGCTTTACGGCCGGGATTACCCAGCAGTCACTGCAGTTATCGCGAAAAACTGCATGTGACCGCCAGGGAGAAGATAATGGCGGCCATCAAGCAGTCCAGGACGTGACCGCCGGAGATCTTCTGCCAGGTAAGTGCCGCTGACTCCTGACAGACCCGACCGACGGACACTCACAGTGACAGTGACAAATCCGATTCCGGTATTCGATAAGACGAAAATATCGAAACAAATTATCGAAAGGCCGATAGAGCTAATATCGGCCGATAGCCGATATTTGCATTATCGTATCGCTCAACACTACTTGTGACATGTGGCTGCTGACAAGCAGAAGCCAGGAGACAGAAATGTCAATGAAGATAAGGGACTGAGCTTAACCCCTTAGTGACAGAGCCATTTTGCAGCTTAATGACAGGGCAAATTTTTACAATTCTGACCACTGTCACTTTATGAGGTTATAACTCTGGAACGCTTTAACGAATCCCGCTGATTCTGAGACTGTTTTTTCGTGACATATTGTACTTCACGTTAGTGGTAAAATTTCTTTGATATGACTTGTGTTTATTTATGAAAAAAATGGAAATATGGCAAAAATTTTGAAAATTTAGCAATTTTCAAATTTTACATTTTTATGCCCTTAAATCAGAGAGATATGTCACACAAATTTCTTAATAAATAACATTTCCCACATGTCTACTTTACATCAGCACAATTTTGGGAACAAAATTTTCTTTTGTTACGAAGTTATAAGGGTTAAAAGTTGACCAGCGATTTCTCATTTTTACAACACCATTTTTTTTTAGGGACCACATCACATTTGAAGTCACTTTGAGGGGTCTATATGATAGAAAATACCCAAAAGTGACACCATTCTAAAAACTGCACCCCTCAAGGTGCTCAAAACCACATTCAAGAAGTTTATTAACCCTTTTTTTCCACAAAAATGATCTTTTCACCCCAATTTTTAATTTCCCAAGGGTAACAAGACCGCAAAAGTTTTTGTGCAATTTGTCCTGAGTACGCTGATATCCCATATGTGGGGGTAAACCACTTTTTGGGCGCACGGCAGAGGTCGCAAGGGAAGGAGCGCTGTTTGACTTTTTCAACGCAGAATTGGCTGGATGCCATGTCGCGTTTAGAGAGCCCCTGATGTGCCTAAACAGTGGAAACCCCCAACAAGTGACCCCATTTTGGAAACTAGACCCCTTAAGGAACTTATCTAGATGTGTGGTGAGCACTTTGAACCTCCAAGTGATTCACACAAGTTTATAATGTAGAGCCGTGAAAATAAAAAATCATATTTTTTCCACAAAAATAATCTTTTCACCCCAATTTTTATTTTCCCAAGGGTAACAAGACCCCAAAAGTTTTTGTGCAATTTGTCCTGAGCATGCCGACACCCCATATGTTGGGGTAAACCACTTTTTGGGCGCACGGCAGAGGTCGCAAGGGAAGGAGCTCCGTTTGACTTTTTCAACGCGATGGACGCCATGTCGCATTTGTAGAGGCCCTGATGTGTCTAAACAGTGGAAACCCCCCACAAGTGACCCCATTTTGGAAACTAGACCCCCTAAGGAACTTATCTAGATGTGTGGTGAGCACTTTGAACCCCCAAGTGCTTCACAGAAGTTTATAACGCCCGGGCGTGAAAATAAAAAATCATATTTTTTCCACAAACCTGATCGTTTAGTCCCCAATTTTTTATTTTCCCAAGGGTAACAGGAGAAATTAGACCACAAAAGTTGTTGTCCAATTTGTCCTGAGTATGCTGATACCCCATATATGGGGGGACCACTGTTTGGGTGCACGGCAGGGCTTGGAATAGAAGCAGCGCTATTTGACTTTTTCAAACCAAAATTGGCTGGAATTGAGATTGGACACCATGTCGTGTTTGGTGAGCCCCTGATGCGCCTAAACAGTGGAAACCCCCCACAAGTTACACCATTTTGGAAACTAGACCCCCTATGTAACTTATCTAGATCTGTTGTGAGCACTTTGAACCCCCAAGTGTTTCACAAAAGTTTATAATGCCTGGGTGTGAAAAAAAAACAAAACAATTTTCCACAAAAATGATTTTTTAGTCCCAAATTTTTTATTTTTCACAAGGAAATTGGACCCTAAAAGTTGTTGTCCAATTTGTCCTGAATACGCTGATACCAAATATGTGGGGGGGGGGAAACTGTTTGGGCGCACGGCAGGGCTTGGAAAGGAAGTAATAAAGTTTTGGAATACAGACGTTGATGGGGTCATGTTCTGTTTGCAGTGCCCAGATGAGCCTAAACAGTGGAAAACCCCCACAAGTGACCCCATTTTGGAAACTAGACCCCCTAAGTAACTTATCTAGATCTGTTGTGAGCACTTTGAACCCCCAAGTGTTTCACAAAAGTTTATAATGCCTGGGTGTGAAAAAAAAAAAAAAATTTCCACAAAAATGATTTTTTAGTCCCAAATTTTTGATTTTTCACAAGGAAATTTGACCCCAAAAGTTGTTGTCCAATTTGTCCTGAGTACGCTGATACCAAATATGTGGGGGGGGGAACTGTTTTGGCACACAGCAGGGCTTGGAAAGGAAGTAATAACGTTTTGGAATGCAGACGTTGATGGGTGTCATGTTCCGTTTGCAGTGCCCCAGATGTGACTAAACAGTGGAAAACCCCCACAAGTGACCCCATTTTGGAAACTAGACCCCCTAAGGAACTTATCTAGATGTGTGGTGAGCACTTTGAACCCCAAAGTGCTTCACAGAAATTTATAAACGCAGAGCCGTGAAAATAAAAAAAAATTTTTCCTCAAAAATTATTTTTTTAGCCAGCTATTTTTTATTTTCCCAAGGGTAACAAGAGAAATTAGAACCCCAAAATTGGTGGGCAATTTGTCCTGAGTGCGCTGATACCCCATATGTTGGGGTAAACCACTGTTTGGGCGCACGGCAGGGCTTGGAAGGGAGGGAGTGCAATCTGACTTTTTGAACGCCACGTCATGTTTGGAGACCCCCTGATGTGCCTAAATAGTGGAAACCCCTCAATTCTAGCTCCAACCCTAACTTCAACACACCCCTAATCCAAACCCTAACCCTAATCCTAACCCTAATCCCAACCCTAATTCCAACCCTAATTGTAACCCTAACCCTAATTGTAACCCTAACCTTAATTGTAGCCCTAACCCTAATTGTAACCCTAAACCTAATTGTAACCCTAACCCTAATTATAACCCTAACCCTAAGGCTGGGTTCATTTTGCGTTTTACCAGCCCGTTCAACACATAGCATTGACGGGCTGGTAACGGTATAGCATAACGCGATCGCGTTATGCTATACCCGCTAGCGCAGAGGAATCAGCAGATGATTCATCTGCGCTAGCGGTGACGGAGCCCAGACGCTGCAGCCCGCGTCCGAGGCTCCGTCACTGAATGATGGCACGTCGCGAACGCATACCGCTTTACGGCATTCGTCGCGATGCGCCCTCAAATGGGGGTGAATGGCAGCGTTAACGGACTGCGTTACACCGCGTTATACCGCGGTGTAACGCAGTCCGTCTAACGGACTGCCATAACGCAGTATGAACCCAGCCTAACCCTAACCCTAATTATAACCCTAACCCTAATTATAACCCTAACCCTAATTATAGCCCTAACCCTAGCCTTAACCCTAACCCTAACAGAAAAATGAAAAAAAATATAATTTCTATATTTTATTATATGTCCCTAACTAAGGGGGTTATAAAGGGGGGGGTTATGTACTGTTTTTTTTATTTTGATCACTGTGATAGTTTATCACAGTGATCAAATTGTACTTTTGTAAGAATGAATGAAACTTTTTTTGAATCTGCCGCCAAACAGATCAGCGGGCGTGCGCCCGCCATTTTTTTTTTTCCAGGAAGAAGACGCCGGGATCCTGGGGCCTGCGGGAGGACCGAGGACACCGGGAGGTATAGGGGGGGCGATCGGGGGACCTGGGGACCCTCATTATCTCCCTCTGATGTGCGATCACATCAGAGGGAAGAGAAATCATTTTTTTTTTTGCGGTCGCCATTATACTCAGTATAATGGCGATCGAGACACCGGGGTCGGTAAATACCGACCCCGATCATGTTCTCTGGGGTCTCGGCTACCCTCGGCAGCCGAGACCCCAGAGAAAATTGCCCACCCCCCCCGGCAGAACGCGGCGGGCGCACTGAGCATGCGCCCGCCATTCAAGATGGCGGCGCCCACCGGAGGAAGCAGGTGGGCCAGCGGGCTACAAGGGGCACATTGGGGGACACAAGGGGGGTCCCGGGGACCCTTTTTCTCTGTCCTCTGATGTCCGATGACATCAGAGGACAGAGAAATGAAACGGCACATCAGATTTTTTTTGTTGTTGTTGCGGTCGCCGTTATAGGGTTAATAATGGCGATCGCAACATCGGGTAGGTAAAAACCGACCCGATTCATGTTCTCTGGGGTCTCGGCTACCCCCGGTAGCCGAGACCCCGGAGAAAATGCGCCTCTGGGGGGCGCTATTCACTTTTTCCACAGCGCCGTTAATTAACGGCGCTGTGGTTTAAGTACCCTTAATGACCACCGTTAAAAGGCGTATCGGCGGTCGTTAAGGGGTTAATATGCAAATCTGAGGGCGTAACGATGCACCAAGCCGTAAGCTGGAAAAGGTGCGCTGAAACACCCTCCTCTGTATATTAAATAAAAATACATTTTTCTGCCAATATAACATTAAAATGCACATGCCTAGTATCACTGCATACCACTATATAAATTTTTAAGAGGTTCATCTATACTTCAGTGGAGACAGACTCTCCCGCCCAAATTTACTGCAATAGTAATGTGAGCTAGTTGTACACTAGGTTTTCATGGCAAATTTCAGCAGCTGCTCCCCCTAGTGTTTAAAAGTGGAAATACCAAACCTTTTAAATATTTTTCATATTGTATTTAATTAAAAACAAATGATAATGTAATGTTTTTTTAACAAAATTAAAACATTAATACTTTACATTTATTCAATTGCTGGAAAAAAATATTTGATGGCACCTACAGCATAGAGCAGCTGCTCTCAGCTTTTGTTAGAGCCTAATTCTGGTGACCGGCACCTAGCAAGAAGTTATTTCCGTTTTGGCCATGAAAAGCAAAAATGGAAACAACCTGATAAGCACGTGGATTATAATTTTCTTAATATATTTGGATTTAGAAAAACAAGGGCTCGTCCGGGATTTGAACCCGGGACCTCTCGCACCCAAAGCGAGAATCATACCCCTAGACCAACGAGCCAGCTGTGTTTTTCATAGAGTGCATTTGTAAGTGAAGTGCTAATTAAGGTGCCACGTCATCCCTAAGTGGTGGGATCCTATTACCTTCCTGAAATTGGTCATACTGCAATGCACAGTACAGTGTGATCTCCTGTGCTATGGGAACAAATGAAAGTGGAAAAGCAATCAGAAAATAAATGTACAGCGCATTCTCCAAGTAACAATGACAATTAAACTAAACTTCAGAACAAAACAACCATCACCATCACCCAAAACTTATTAGCTCTGATGCAGCCAAAATACTATATAAAATATAAATAATGAGACACAGGGGACATTATTAATAAAGGGGGTAAGGAATAAAGGGGTAGATTATTACGGTACAGGGGCTGCATTATTATAATTAGACACAGGGGTCATTATTAATAAAGGGGGTAAGGATGCAAGAGGAACATTATTACTGTACTAGATGAAGTCCCGATACGGGCGGTAATGTCACGATGGGAGCAGGCTTTGCAGCGTTGAGAATCTCTCCCCCCATGTGCTCACCCACCTATCCACTCTTTCTTTAAAGCATGAGTTGCTCCTGTACAAATATGGCGGCGGTCAGTGAATCATTCAGCTGATTCCGGCGGCGGTGTGTTCGCGACGGTGTTAGGCTGGTGTTCCGCGCAAGAGGCTTATACAGAGTGTGTGTGTGTGTGGTGCATACGGCGTATACAGAGTATGTGTGTGGTAGTGCGTACGGCGTATATACTGTGTGTGTGGTGCGTACGGTGTATACAGTGTGTGTGTGTGGTGCGTACGACGTATACAGAGTGTGTGTGTTGGTACGTATGGCGTATACAGTGTGTGGTGCGTACGGCGTATACAGTGTATGTGTATGTGTGTGGTGCGTATGGCATATACAGTGTGTGTGTGGTGCATACGGAGTATACAGCGTGTGTGAGGTGCTTACGGCATATACAGTGTGTGTGTGTGTGTGTGGTGCGTATGGATCGCCCGCCAGGGTAGTGGGGTACTCAGTACTGGGCCGCTTCTTATAGGGGAAGTGTCACAGCGGTAGTGACCCGGTCCGCGGCCCTGGGGGTCCAATAAAAGGGGAATATTTACAGGGGATGATAAAGAGTTTGTATTGCAGTGTTCGTGACGCCACCTGTGGTTTCTGGTCAGAGGTGACCAGCGCTGCAATGCAGATCTTCTGGGACTGATGGTGTGATGCAGCAGAATTGGAATAGCTCTCCACAGGAAGAGCTTGTTGTCCCAGGGCAGAGAGATGTTGTAGAGGGTGATGATGCTGGGAGATGTAGCAGTGTGGAGTGGGTGCCACAAGAAGAATTTGAGAAGACACATTCAGGTGCAGTTTCCAAAGCTTTACTCACAGTTCTGGTGCACACAGGTGCTCACTGGGTGCCACATCCTCCAGGTAAGGAATCCAGCCAACTCCCAGGTAGATGGAGAACACCAGTCCAGAGCTCCCTGTCAGTATATACCTTCCGTGGCCGTCTCACTGTGCTGATTCCTGCTCCTGCTTCCTTGCCAGCACCACACAAACAGTGTCCAAGTCTGGCAGCTGTGAATCCTGTCGGACAACGTGACCCAGGCTTTTCCTTGATTCTATATAGTTGCCTTCCCGGACAAGATGATTGTGGTTGTTGGCTGTGACTCCTAAAGTTGCCAAAGCTGTCGGCTTGCTAGCTGAGTCCTGTTGTATGCTCCACTAGGCTAGGGGCATAGACCCTTCTGCGACCTGGATTCTCCCAGCTGACGTCCGTCAGCCTGGAATGAGCCCGACGGGTAGCCTTCTGCTCAGCCGTGTCTCTGAGAAATCTCTTTTCCCTCCAGGGAACCTTCTTTCTGTCTTTCTATCTGTCAGCAGCTCCTCAGGACCTGGAACTTGTTGCGCGGTTCTATCTCTTCCCGCCTTCCCCTATGAGAAGGTTGCCTATGCCCGTCTTTCCTCTTCTTCCCCTATGGGAAGACTCACTCTTTTCTTCCCTCTACTCTCCTGCTCCAACCCACAAGCTCCACCCACCTTCTGACACCCTTTGCCAGCCTCAGGTATGCTAGAGGAACTGCGCAAGTGTGTGTGATGGATGTAGTGTTGTCAGAGCCAGGCTTAGTGTCTCCATCTTCCATGAAAGGTGGGATGCCACATCTCTGGCTGAGATGCAGTACCTCTGTGGCGACTGGACCCTCAGGGGTGCCACATGTACGGCGTATACAGTGTGTGTGTGGTGCGTACAGCGTATACAGTGTGTGTGTGGTGCGCACGGCGTATACAGTGTGTGTGTGTCGTGCGTACAGTATATACAGTGTGTGTGAGTGGTGTGTATGGCGTATACAGTGTGTGTGTTTGTGTGGTGCATACGGCGTATACAATGTGTGTGTATGGTGCGTACGGCATATACAGTGTGTGTGAGTGATGCAGACGGCATATACAGTGTTTGCTTGTGTGTGGTGCATATGGCGTATACAGTGTATGTGTGTGGTGCGTACGGCGTATAAACTGTGTGTTTGTGTTTGTGTGGTGCGTATGGCGTATACAGTGTGTATGGTGCGACGGTGTTCCACTGGTGGTACCGCGCAAGAGGCTGGTGCCACCAGCAGTTTCCATATTGAGACACCCATCACTTAGGTATTTATTAGATAGGGGCTCCATTATTATAATGAGGCAAAGGGGACATTATTAAAAGGGGTAAGGAGTGTTCTGCCTTCATACACGTTGACACGGTGTGCAATCTGGCATACAGCATAAACCACCGTTCCGTACTCCAAAGAAGCAGACTGTCCTGTGTAGTCTAACTTGTTTATTGATGAACAGTATAGAACATGCGCGGTAAAACTATAAAAATACAAATGACATAGATAAGTATTGGGCACACAGCTGACACTTTACAATTAACAGGAAAGTATACAGTATGATGCAAACTTTACACAGGATTCTAATAACATGTCCTATGCACTGGCTGCTATACAGTTAATAACCTCCTAAACACTGCATTGCTAGAGAAGATATTGATCTTACCAGATATGCTTTACCAGGATAGCAAACTCAAGTTGGAGAGGATACAGGAGAGCACATGAACACGTGTATTCCCTGAAGTACATGGAAGAAAATGGAGCTTCTTCTTCCCAGCATACCTTGCTTCAATCCCACAATGCAATACTCTATCTGCTTGTTAAAGACACAGGCTATAAATTCAGCCACCACTAGATAGTGCTATAACAAACAAAACCAGCACACAATAAGAAACATACTGCCCAGTACTCAGATGGGCAGAACACTCCCCGCTTGGCATCAACTGATACCACATACTGGCTCTTTTGGCGAAAGCAGTAAAATTAGTTCCGCAACTGGTCTGAGGAATAGTTTACTCTACCCAGCCTTCCACACTTTGACCTCGACCTTACGCACCTTCCCATCTTTGTGTGGGAATACCTTGGTGATGAGGCCTAGTGGCCACTCATTTCGGTGTGACTGGCTGTCCTTCATGAGCACAATATCACCTTGTTTGATGTTCGCCTTGTCGATCTGCCACTTCTTCCAAGGCTGTAAGGTAGAAAGATATTGTTTTCTCCATCTGTCCCAGAAAGTATTGGAGAGACTTTGAACTTGTCTCCATTGACGTCTGTAGAGGTCGTTGTTGCTGAATTCTCCCAGTGGTGTGCTGGGAGTGTTGGTTTTCTAAGTGAGTAGCATGGCGGGAGTGAGAATGGTTGGATCAAGATTTTTCAAGACACTGTCTCTAGAAATGGGTTGTCCCTTGTTAAGGTTGTCCATTTCTCTGGGGTAGGCTTCTCTTTGCACAACACGAAGTATTGTCACCTTGACTCTTTCCAAGTTGAGGGCGGTAAAAGCATGCTTGCAGTGATGCCAACCTTTACAAGATCTCTGGCTTGCAGGTAATGCTGACTTGTAGGACTGGGCCACATGAAGTAGACAAGCAACGGCTCGAACAAGTGACTTCCAGGTTGAGAACCTGCTGAACCGATGAGATTCCAGGTAATGACTTGAAATCCCTGTATGCAGAGCAGACACTCGAGGATGGAGCTCCTCGTCGGCATCTGGATCCACCAGTTTGAATGTTTCAGGTCTGTCAATGTGGGGCATCGAACGGTACAAGGAAGCAGGGCCTGTGAACCAGGTAGTGTCTTTAAGATGACTTGAAGCAACGGATCTAGTCGCATGGTCCGCAGGATTGAGGTGAGTAGATACATAGTGCCACTGACTAGGGCAGGTAGATCTTCTTATCCTCAGTATCTGGTTGCTGATGTAGACATAAAAGCATTGCGTTTCATTGCAGATGTATCCCAGTACCACCTTGCTATCAGTGTTGAACTCTGCTTCTTAGGTCTCCAGATTCATCACACCTGAGATAAGCTTGGCCAACTCAACTGCGAGGACAGCAGCGCAGAGTTCCAGTCTGGGTACCGTGTGTTCGCGGAGTGGTGCCAGTTTTGTCCGGCTCATCACAAATCCGATGTGGCTCTGTTCATTAACATCTATGGTTTTGAGGTATGCTACTGCTGCGATTGCTTTGACTGATGCATCGCAGAAGATACAAAGCCTTTGTTTCTTGACTTCTGTGGATGGCACAGGAGTATACGGTCTTTTCACACGAAGTTCGTTCAAGGCCTCGAGAGACCTCTTCCACTCTGCCCACAGGTCTGCCTTTTCTGCTGGCAGTGGATCATCCCAATCAGATGTGTCTTGGGTGAAGTCTTTTAGCATCATTTTCCCTTGGACAGTAACTGGAGCTACGAATCCCAGGGGGTCGTATAGACTATTCACGAAAGAAAGAACTACTCTGCGCGTGAAGGGTTTCTCGCCTTTACTGATCTGAAAGGTGAAGGCATCCGTCTTCAGATCCCAAAGCAATCCAAGACTCCGCTGCATGGGAAGAGTGTCGATGCTTAGGTCTAGGTCCTTTAGATTGCTGGAATAGTCTTGAGAGGGAAATGCTTCCATCAACTCTTGACTGTTGGAGGAAATCTTGTGTAACCTTAGGTTAGATTGAGTGAGCATTTCTTGAGCCCTTTTTAGTAGACTGATTGCAGCCTCATTTGTTGGTGTGGACTTCAAACAGTCGTCTACGTAGAAGTCCTTTCTACTAAGGATCTGACGTCTGACCCATAACTTTCTTCGCATTCTTTGGCAGAATTACTGAGGCCGTAGATAGCGACTGCTGGGGAAGGGCTGTTCCCAAAGATGTGTACCCTCATCCGGTACTCTGTGATGTCTTCGTCTGGGTCGTTGTCACGGTACCAGAAGAACCTCAAGTAGTTTCTGTGTTCCTCTTTGACGAGAAAACAGTGGAACATCTGTTGTATGTCAGCAATAAATGCCACCGTATCTCTGCGGAAAGAGAGTAGTACTTCCAGAAGTCTGTTGTTGAGGTCTGGGCCCGACAGTAGGACATCATTTAATGAGACATTTTCACATTTGGCACTTGAGTCGAATACCACTGTTATTTGACCTGGCTTCTTGGGATGTATACTCCGAAGATGGGCAGGTACCAACACTCCTCTGAGGGCCGAAGTGCAGGTGCAATCTATGCGTGGTTGTTCTGGAATATCCTTCCCATGAAGGTAAAGAATTATTCCTTCGTCTTAGGTGACTTCTTAAGCTTGTGTCTGAGGGAGATGAATCGGCTGTAGACCAGTTCCCTGTTGTTGGGTAGGCGCCTTCTCTGAGGTCGAAATGGTAAGGGTGCGACCCAACTGTTTGATTTGTCTTGGACTATTTGTCTATCCATGATGTCCAGGAATATCCTATCTTCTATGGACATCGCTACCTTGTCGTCTTCCTTTGTCCTGTGGAAGACTGTAAATCCCATGTGGTCTTGTTCACCTTCACAGGCGTGGTCTTCGTTGGAAGGTACTGAGAAAGGGCAAGGTAGGGGAGCGCTGTTTGGCTTTTCCTTTACCAGCAGACTATTGTAACATGGCCGGAAGAGAGATGGACGTCCATTTTCTAGTGTGCTGGTGAGCATACTGTTGACTGAGGCTGGCTTGTGTGCTCCTCCTAGACAGACGTCTCATATGATGACCCATCCAAGGTCGAGCCACTGAGCGTACGGAGCATTTTTGGAGCCGTTTATATATTCTCTAGTCTTGTGGACTCGTAGTATATCTCTTCCAGGAGTAGGGCTATTGGGGCTTCTGGATCCAACTCAGGTATCAGGTGGGCTATACGCTTCAGATGGGGGTGATGTGTCGCCACTAGTGTTGAGCGATACGATACCGCAAGTATCGGGTATCGGCCGATATTAGCTCTATCGGCCTTTCGATACTTAGTTCCGATATTTTCGTCTTATCGGATACCGGAATCGGGATTGTCACTGTCACTGTCAGTGTCCGTCGGTCGGGTCTGTCAGGAGTCAGCGGCACTTACCTGGCAGAAGATCTCCGGCGGTCACGGGCTGGACTGCTTCATGGCCGCCATCATCTTTCCCCGGCGGTCACATGCAGTTTCTCGCGATAACTGCAGTGACTGCTGGGTAATCCCGGCCGTAAAGCAGTCAGTCCGATGACGTCACCGCCGGGGAAGCAGGTAATCAGCTGTGCTGCGTTGCGATGACAGGCCCTGCCTGTCATTGCGATGTAGCAGAGCTGGATCGTCGTGGGACTGTCGTTACTATGGACTGCGTCGGACAGGTGGTATACTGTTGGTTTGTTTTTTTTCTTTTTTTACAGGAGATCGATGGCGTCGCAGGAATGAGTGTATAATAAAATTAATGAAAACTGTGTTGTCTCTTTTATTTCATTAAAAGACTTTTTTCTTGCTTTGTCTTTTTTTTATACATTTAATAACTTTGGGATTAATAATGGATCGGTGTCTTATTGACACCTCTCCATTATTAACCGGGCTTATTGTCACCGTGCAATCAACGGTGACATTAACCCCTTATTACCCCACTTGCCACCGCTACAGGGCAGTGGGAAGAGCCGGGTAAAGTGCCACAATTGGCACATCTTTTGATGCGCCAAATGTGGGGCTGCTGTAGCCTGGTATTATCAGGCTGTTGAGGGCCAAAATCCATGGGCCTTGACAGTCTTTTAATACCAGGCCGCAGCAGTCTGCATTTTACTTGGCTGGTTAACAAAAATAGGGGGACCCCTACGCCGGTTTTTTTTCGAGGGGATCCCCTATTTTTGTTAACCAGCCAAGCTAAGCAGACTGCTGTGGCCTGGTATTATCAGGCTTGCAAGGTCCATGGATATTGGATCCTTACCAGCCTGAAAAACCAGGCCTCAGCGGTCTGCTTCATCTGGCTGGTTAACAAAAATAGGGAGGACCCCACGCCAATTTTTTTCGAGGGGATCCCCTATTTTTGTTAATCAGCCAAGATATGCAGACTGCTGTGGCCTGGTATTATCAGGCTGGCAAGGTCCATGGATCTTGGCTCCTTAACAGCCTGAAAATCCAGGCCTCAGCGGTCTGCTTCATCTGGCTGGTTAACAAAAATAGGGGGGACCCCACGCCAATTTTTTTCGAGGGGATCCCCTATTTTTGTTAATCAGCCAAGATATGCAGACTGCTGTGGCCTGGTATTATCAGGCTGGCAAGGTCCATGGATCTTGGCTCCTTAACAGCCTGAAAATCCAGGCCTCAGCGGTCTGCTTCATCTGGCTGGTTAACAAAAATAGGGGGGACCCAACGCCATTTTTTATTCGAAGGGAACCCCTATTTTTGTTAATCAGTTCCCTCTGACGTCACTGATTGTGTCCCTGGCTGACCTGAAGTGAAAGTGGAAAGCAATCAATTAAGCTTTCCACTTCCTCTCCTGTCAGCCAGGAGAGGAACTCATTCATTTGGGGGTTTACTGTGAGGCTGCAGCATTAGCTGCGGTCCCTGCAGTAAACATTAACCCTTTCTGAAGGATTACAGCGTGGGACCTGACTGTGCATGGGATAGGTAAGAATAATTTTGCTTTTTTATTTTATTTTTATTACAGGAAATGGTTTTTGCAGTCAAATAAAAGATGGTCAAAAACATGTGTCTTTATTTCATTAAAATGATTTTTAATTAAAGTGTGTGTGTTTTATTTTCATTTCATGCAATAGGATTAATAATTGATAGTTGTCTAATTGACAGCTCTCAATTATTAACCTGGCTTAAGGTCACCTTTCAATTGCAATGTGGCTTTAACCCCATATTAACCCATTCGCCACCGCTACAGGGCAATGGGAATAGACGGGCAAAGTGCCAGAAAGGGCGAATCTAATTATAGATTTGTCTTTTCTGGGGTGTCTGGGGGCAGATGTTAGTAGCCAGGGGGGGCCAAAAATAATGGTCCCTCTCTGGGCTATTATTATCTGCCCCCATTCGCTGGCTTTGTCTGTCTGGTTGCGAAAATAGGGCGGGAGCCCACGCATTTTTTTTAAACAATTTTACACCTCATATATATATATATATATATATATATATACATGTCATTGAATTTGTGACACATATATATATATTTATATTTATAGTTCATACACTTCTACATAGTATAATAGCCGCTAATTCAATTGACGGCTTTTGTGAAAATGCAGAACCTGACATGAAATGACACTTGGTGTACATAGGGTTAACCATGTCTTTTCATGTCCTTTGCTATCTGATTTGCACAAACAATTACATCAGTCTATGTGTGCAAAATTTCACACCTGTAGGGGTTAATTAAAGGTGTAAATTCGTAGCAAAAAAGTCCGTTTTTTTTACAACGAATTTACACCTTTAATTAACCCCTACAGGTGTGAAATTTTGCACACATAGACTGATGTAATTGTTTGTGCAAATCAGATTGCAAACGACATGAAAAGACATGGTTAACCCTATGTACACCAAGTGTCATTTCATGTCGGGTGCTTCTGTCTTTTCACAGAAGCCGGCTTTACCCGGCAATTGAATCAGAGGATATTTTACTATGTAGAAGTGTATAAACTATACATATATGTATATATATATATACATGTCACAATGACATGTATATATATATATATGTATTCTATGTGTGTATATTTAGTGTTTACAAGGAAATAAAGGTTTTTTTTAGTTGCGATATTTTGTTCCCATAGACTTACATGGGACTTCCGGTATCGGAATCGGATATCGACGATATTTAGTGATATCGGCGATACCATTCCGATCCGATATTTTTAGATATCGAGCAGTATCGCTCAACACTAGTCGCCACCTTTGGTGATGGTATCTCTGACCTGTTGTCGGGAATCTGGTTGCACTCCAGGATGGTTGGTAGCGATAGGCAGGTTTGACCATCTATGGACTCCACCTTGTATCCGGTCACTTTTCTCCTTGCTGTCTCAACGGTACCTGAACACGTTCTCAGGGAGTAGGGAGAACCAGGGCCTACAATGCTGAAGTTGTCAAAGAAGATGGACCTAGCTAAAGACCTGTTACTTTGGTCATCCAGGATTACATATATCTTGAGGGCTTTGTCCTTGCGGCCTGCAGGGTAGACTTGGACAAGGCAGATTTTTGAACAGGACCTTCCTCCTGTGAGTCCTTTACAGATCTCCGTACATTGAGCGCTGACCTCAGGGGTATCTTCATCAGTGTTCTTCTCCTTCCCATCGTGCTCCTCTGCTTGTGACAACACTTGTGGAGGTGTTCCAGGGTGCAAGGCTGTATTGTGATCTGTGCTGCTGCATTCTGCACATTTCACACTAGCTTCACAGTTCCTGGCGAGGTGAGAGGTTGTGGCACAACATTTGAAGAAGATGTTGTTCTCTTTGAGGAAACCCTTGCGAGCCTCCAAAGACTTCTCCCTGAAGGCTCTGCATTTTAGTAGAGAATGTGGTTTCTTGTGTAGAGGACAATGTTTACTGACATCCTGAGGCTTGTTCTCGTCCGGAGAGGGTTTACTCGCATTGTGAGGAGGACCTGTGGAAGCAATGTTAGATTTGTGGACTGCCATAGGTGTCCTACTGGGTTTGACACCGGGGCAGTGGAACATGACAGAGTGAAGTCAAAACTAGGGTCATTTCTTATCTTAGCTTGTTGGGTGACAAATTCTACGAATACAGTGAAAGTAGGGAATGGTACATTATGATTTTCTTTATACCGTGAACCATATGTAACCCACTTTTCTTGTAGATTGTAAAGAAGTTTTTGTATTATCGGATTGACACCCCTAGCGGTGTCTAAGAATGCCAATCCGTGCAAGTCACCTTCCTCCTGGGCAACCTGTAACTCTATCAATAAATCACTCAATTCTCTAAGCTTTTGATAACCTTTAGGTCCTATCTTAGGAAAATCATCAATTATTTTGTATAAAGCATTCTCTATAACTTCTACTGTCCCATAGCATTCATCAAGTCTTTCCCATACTTTGCGTAGACCTATGTGTGGATGCTTATATTGATATCTCTTAGTCTTTTGGCATGCTCTACCGACTCACTTCCGAGCCACTTTACTAGGAGATCTAACTCCTCACTACTAGAAAGGTCCAGACCATGAATGGCGTTCCAGAACGAGGCTCGCCATGACCTATAGTTCTCGGGTTTATCAGTGAACTTTACAAGTCCTTTTGTAACCAGTTCTTGGCGGGCAAGGAACTTTGCAAAGTCTATGGTGGCTTGGTCAGTGGTGGCACCAGCTGGTGTGTTATAGTCATGTCTAGTGTGTGGTGTATCACCATACCTGTGAGATGCTTCTGACTTTGTATAGTCTGTGCAGTACCTTCTCGGTGCAGAAGGTGTCTCTTTAAGGCGGGAAAGGAGCTGTACCTTCTGCTCAGTGGAACAGCCGCTGTGGTCAACATCTCTGCGCTGGACGACTCCTTGTTTGTGGTAACGAAGTTCGGGTTGGATCGCTGGTAGCCGGCATAGGCTGGTCGATGTGGTGCATCAGGGCTGTCATCCATGCCGGAATGTTGACGGACGTACTCTGCGACACGCTGCGCTGGATCTTGCTGTCCTGGATCTGGTCCGCGAATGTTGCTGCGTCTCTCACAATCAAGATCCCTCATAGCTTCCAAATACTCTGCTTTAGCAATTGCAGTTGCTGTCTCTTTGTCTGCCGCAATTTTTTCTAGCTCTACTCGCAAACGTGCAGTTTCCGCTTCTCTCTGTTTGCAAACGTGCAGTTTCAGCTTGCAGGCATGCGGTTTTGGCCTCTCTATCTGCTTGCAAACGTACAGTTTCAGCTTGCAGGCGTGCGATTTCGGCCTCTCTCTCTGCTTGCAAATGTGCAGTTTCCGCTTCTCTCTTTGCCTGCAAACATGCATTATCTGCATCTTGCGCCGCCTGCCTGAGCTTTAGGTGCATCTCTCTTTCAGCGGAAGATCTTGCTTTGGCTGCCTCGGCTTCTGCACAGCGAGCTCTGCTAATGACGACCTGCTGCAGCTTGCTCATGACCTTGTTTTGAGTGAGGATATGCTGTTTTGAGACATTGTGCGCTTAGCTGCGTACTGCTGAGTATATCAGCGGGAAACAGTCTATGCGCGGTGGCTTCCGCGTGGCAGGAATGATGAAGTGCTTGATGACGGGCTGCACTCTCGGTACTTGTGACTGTATGGCAGCTGCTGCAGTATCCGCAGGCAGTGCGGTGTGGGTACAAGCGGCTCCTTAAGTCGTATTCACTATCGCAGGCGTCTAGCATCTGTTTTACTGTTCTGCCTTCATACACGTTGACACGGTGTTCAATCTGACATACAGCATAAACCACCGTTCCATACTCCAAATAATTAATTATACAGCAGTAGTTGTGACAAAAATAAAAATAATTAGAGCACAAATACATATATACCACTGCTGAGAAATGAATGGCAGACCATTTGGAAGAAGTACTATAAAAACAAATGCTGGAAAAAATGGATCTAAAAAATATACGTGACAAGAGGGTACACAATTATAATTATCTTTATTGAATATCATAAAATACCATATAAAATGAAGTATAAAGTACTTATGAAGACACTGCCATCTAGGAGTGTATAAAGCCACAACAATATTAGACTTTCCAAATGATTTTTTGTGAAACCAAAATTTTTAAAAACATTTAGGAACAAAAATTAGTGATTTAATAAAAAAACATCATTTGCATATTTAGGGACACATAATAATACTAGTGAAACAAGTGATTATACATAGGTGTATACATAATAGATATATTCAGTGAAAACTGCAAAAATAAATCTCTATCCAAAAATCATATAGAGAATGTGCAAATTGCAAAATATCAATTTATAAAGTGCAAAAGTGCAAAGACAAATAACTGGAAACACTGTTGGAAAAACTATAAAAATACAAATGACATAGATAAGTATTGGGCTCACAGCTGACACTTTACAATTAACCCCTTAATGACCAAGCCATTTTGTAGGTTAAAGACCAGGCCAATTTTTACAATTCTGACCACTGTCTCTTTATGAGGTTATAACTCTGGAACGCTTCTACGGATCTTGGCGATTCTGAGATTGTTTTCTCGTGACATATTGTACTTCATGATAGTGGTAAAATTTCTTCAATATAACTTGCGTTTTTTTATGAAAAAAATGGAAATATGGCAAAAATTTTGAAAATTTTGCAATTTTCAAACTTTTAATTTTTATGCCATTAAATCAGAGAGATATGTCACAAAAATTAGTTAATAAATAACATTTCCCACATGTCTACTTTACATCAGCACAATTTTGGAACCAAAATTTTTTTTTGTTACGAAGTTATAAGTGTTAAAAGTTGACCAGCAATTTCTCATTTTTCCAACAAAATTTACAAAACCATTTTTTTAGGGACCACCTCACATTTGAAGTGAATTTGAGGTGTCAATATGACAGAAAATACCCAAAAGTGACACCATTCTAAAAACTGCACCCCTCAACGTGTTCAAAGCCACATTCAAGAAGTTTATTAACCCTTTAGGTACTTCACAAGAATTGAAGCAATGTGGAAGGAAAAAATGAACATTTAACTTTTTTTCCCAAAATTTTTCTTTCAACACAATTTTTTTAAATTTTGTCAAGGGTATCAGGAGAAAATGAACCACAATATTTGTTGTACAATTTCTCCAGAGTACACCGATATACCATGTGTGGGGGTAAACCACTATTTGGGCGCATGGCAGAGCTCGGAATGGAAGCAGCGCCATTTGACTTTTTTGGCTGGAATTGAGATTGGACGCCATGTCGCATTTGGAGAGTCCCTGTGTGCCTAAACAGTGGAAACCCCCCACAAGTGACCCCATTTTGGAAACTGGACCCCTCAAGGAACTCATCTAAATGTGTTGTGAGAGCTTTTAACCCCCAAGAGCTTCACAGAAGGTTATAACGTAGAGCCGTAAAATTAAAAAATCATATTTTTTCCACAAAAATGATCTTTTCATCCCAATTATTATTTTCCAAAGGATAAAAGGACCCCAATAGTTATTGGGCAATTAGTCCTGTGTACGCTGATACCCCATATGTGGGGGTAAACCACTATTTGGGCGCATGGCAGAGCTCGGAAGGGAAGCAGCGCCATTTGACTTTTTTGGCTGGAATTGAGATTGGACGCCATGTCGCATTTGGAGAGTCCCTGTGTGCCTAAACAGTGGAAACCCCCCACAAGTGACCCCATTTTGGAAACTAGACCCCCCAAGGAACTTATCTAAATGTGTTGTGAGAGCTTTTAACCCCCAAGCGCTTCACAGAAGGTTATAACGTAGAGCCGTAAATTAAAAAATCATATTTTTTCCACAAAAATGATCTTTTCATCCCAATTTTTATTTTCCAAAGGATAAAAGGACCCCAAGATTTATTGTGCAATTAGTCCTGAGTACGCTGATACCCCATAGGTGGGGGTAAACCACTATTTGGGCGCCATGGCAGAGCTCGGAAGGGAAGCAGCGCCATTTGACTTTTTTGGCTGGAATTGGGATTGGATGCCATGTCGTATTTGGAGAGTCCCTGTGTGCCTAAACAGTGGAAACCCCCCACAAGTGACCCCATTTTGGAAACTAGACCCCCCCAAGGAACTTATCTAGATGTGTGGTGAGAGCTTTGAACCCCCAAGGGCTTCACAGAAGGTTATAACGTAGAGCAGTAAAATTAAAAAATCATATCTTTTCCACAAAAATGATCTTTCCACCCCCAATTGTTATTTTCCAAAGGGTAACAGGACCCCAAAAGTTATTGTGCAATTTGTCCTGAGTACGCTGATACCCATATGTGGGGGGAAACCACTATTTTGATGCATGGCAGAGCTCGAAAGGGAAGTAGCACCTTTTTCAAATGCAGACTTTGATGGAATGGTCTGTGGGTGTCATGTCACGTTTGGATAGCCCTGATGTGCCTAAACAGTAGAAACCCCCCACAAGTGACTCCATTTTGGAAACTAGACCCCCCAAGGAACTTTTCTAGATGTGTGGTGAGCACTTTGAACCCCCAAGTGCTTCACAGAAGTTTATAACGTAGAGCCGTGAAAATAAAAAAATCATATTTTTTTCCACAAAAATAATCTTTTTGCCCCAAATTTTTATTTTTATAATGGTAACAGGAGAAATAGGACCCCAAAAGCTATTGTGCAATTTGTCCTGAGTACGCTAATATCCCATATGTGGGGGGGAACCACTATTTTGACGCATGGCAGAGATCGGAAGGGAAGGAGCACCGTTTTTAAATGCAGACTTTGATGGAATGGTCTGCGGGTGTCATGTCGCGCTTGGAGAGCCCCTGATGTGCCTAAACAGTAGAAACCCCCCACAAATGACCCCATTTTGCAAACTAGACCCCCCAAGGAACTTGTCTAGATGTGTGGTCAGCACTTTGAACCCCCAAGGGCTTCACAGAAGTTTATAACGTAGAGCCGTGAAAATAAAAAAAATCATATTTTTTTCCACAAAAATGACCTTTTTGCCCCCAAATTTTTATTTTTATAAGGGTAACAGGAGAAATAGGACCCCAAAAGCTATTGTGCATTTTGTCCTGAGTACGCTGATACCCCATATGCGGGGGGGAACCACTGTGATCGCCTTACTGCGATCTTTGGGAGGCACAATGAACAAATCTACCAAAGGTGAAGAATTGGTTTTCTTTTTTACGCCGTTCCTCGTGCGGTATTAGTGATTAGGCGACTTTATTCCTCGGATCGGTGCGATTACAGCGATACCAGATTTACATCCTTTTTTCATGTTTAGCTTCTGTCACACTCTAAAAGATGCTTTTTTTTGGAATAATTTTTTGTAAGAATTTTTTGCATCGCCGTATTTTGAGAGCTATAATTTTTCCATATTTCGGCCGACAGAGTTATCTGTGGGCTTATTTTTTGCGGGACGAGCTGACGTATTTATTGGTACCATATTCGGGCACATAACGTTTTTTGATCGCTTCCTATTCCGATTTTTGTGGAAGCAGAATGAACAAAAACCAGCAATTCAGGAATTGGTTTTTTTTTTATTTTTTTTCCCCCGTTCCGCGTGTGGTAAAATTGATAAAGCAGCTTTATTCTTCGGGTCACTACGATTACAGCGATACCTCATTTATATATTTTTTTTATGTTTTGGCGTTTTTTACACAATAAAGAATTTTATAGAAAAAATAATTATTTTTGCATCAGTTTATTCCGCGAGCTATAACTTTTTTATTTTTTCGCTGATGATGCTATACAGTGGCTTGTTTTTTGCGGGACAAGATGACGTTTTCAGCGGTACCATGATTATTTATATCTGACTTTTTGATCGCGTGTTATTGCACTTTTTCCAAGCGGTATAATGATACCGCTTGGAAAAAGTATAATTTACTACTTTTTTGTGTTTTTTTTTTACGGCTTTCACTGAAGGGGTTAACTAGGGTTATGCTTTTATAGATGGGATTTTTACGGACATGGCGATACCTAACATGTGTATTTTTTTTGTTTTTTATTTTTTTTATTACATAAAAATGTGTATTTTTTAGGGGATTTTTTTTAAATTATTTTTTAATATTTTTTTTACAATTTTTTTTAAAAAATGATCTTTTTCAACTTGTCCCTTTATGGGACTTTCACTTTTTTTACTTTTGATTGCAGTTACAATGCATTGCAATGCTCTGGCATTGCAATGCATTGCAACTATAGTGGAAGCTGCTGTGACATGATCACAGCAGCTTCCCGTAGCTAAATGACCCGGAGGTTGTCATGACAACCCCCGGGTCATCAAGGCAGAGATCGGGCCCTGCGATTACATCGCTGGGACGCTGATCTGAGGCAGAGGGAGCTCCCGACCCTCTGCCTCCCCCCCTGAGCTCTGCGATCGCGCTGGATCGCAGCAGTCAGGGGGTTAACAGCCAGGGGCGGTGGGGGCTCCGCTCCTGGCTGTCAGTGCAGGAAGCCTGGCCACTGCAGCGCCGGCTCCTGCACTGATCGCGCTGGGGAAGCTGAAATTTCAGCTTCTCCTGCGCGATCGCTGCTGTGTTTGGTCAGTCAGATTGACTGACCAAGCACAGCGCTGTGGGTGCGGGGACCGACGGCAAAGGTCCCCGCACCGCTTGCCGTGCCTGTCAGCTGTCTGTGACAGCTGTCGGCACTGATCTACCACTGCGTGTTTACACGCAGTGGTAGATCAAAGGCATGACGTGCAGAGTCCGTCCTGGTGCCGGAACTGGCACCTTGCCATGACGGACTCTGCACGTCAGTGGACATTAAGGGGTTAACAAGAAAGTATACAGTATGATGCAAACTTTACACAGGATTCTAATAACATCTCCTATGCACTGGCTGCTATACAGTTAATAACCTCCTAAACACTGCATTGCTAGAGAAGATATTGATCTTACCAGATATGCTTTACCAGGACAGCAAACTCAAGTTGGAGAGGATACAGGAGAGCACATGAACATGTGTATTCCCTGAATTACATGGAAGAAAAACCAGCACACAATAAGAAACATACTGCCCAGTAATCAGATGGGCAGAACAAGGAGGCAAGGGGGACATTATTACTGTATAGAGGCTGCATTATTATAATCATATCTCCCAACTTTTCAAGATGGGAAAGGCGGACAAAGCCTGATGCGCGCGTAGCGCACCGCAGCATATTTAGTCCACGCCCCTGATCACACCCATTCACAACTAGTCACACCCATGTCCACACCCCATGCTCCATGCTGATCACACTGACTGGTACTGAGGGCACAGTAGCTGACATTATGGGCACAGTGGCTGGTACTGAGGAAAAGAAGGAAAAAACAAAGAGAGAGAGAAAAAAGAAAACAGAGAAAAAAGGAGAGAAAGAAAGAGAGAAAGAAAGAAACAGAGAAAGAAAGGGGAAAGAGAACAGAGAGAGAGAAAGAAAAAGAAACAAAGAAAGAACAGAGAAAGAAAGAGGGGACAGAAAAAAAACAGAGAGAGAGAAAAAAAAGAACGAGGGGAAAGAAAGAACAGAGAGGGAGAGAGAAAGAAAGAGGAAAGAAAGAACAGAGAGAGAGAGAAAGAAAAAGAAAGAACAGAAAAAAAGAACAGAGAGAGAGAAAAAAAGAACAGAGAAAGAGAAAAAATAAAGAGGGGAAAGAAAGAACAGAGAGGAGAAATAAAGAAAGAGGGGAAAGAAAGAAAGGGGGAAAGTAAGAAAGAACAGAGAGAAAGAAGGAAAAAGAACAGAGAGAGAAAGAAAGAGTGGACAGCAAAAAGAACAGAGAGAGAGAAAAAAGAGGGGAAAGAAAGAAACAAGGAGAGAGAAAGAAAGATGGGAAAGAAAGAACAGAGAGAAAGAAAGGGGAAAGAGAACAGAGAGAGAAAGAACAGAGAGAGAGAGAGAGAAAGAACAGAGAGAGAAAGAAAGAACAGAGAGAGAGAAAGTACAGAGATAGAGAAAAAGGGGAAAGAAAGAGAAAGAAAGAAAGAAAGAAAGAAAGGGGAAAGAAAAAACAGAGAGAAAGAAAAAGAACAGAGAGAGAGAAAAAAGAGGGGAAAGAAAGAAACAAGGAGAGAGAAAGAAAGATGGGAAAGAAAAATCAGAGAGAAAGAAGGAAAGAACAGAGAGAGAAAGATAAAGAAAGAACAGAGAGAAAGAAAGGGGAAAGAGAGCAGAGAGAGAAAGAATAGAGAGAGAGAAAGAACAGAGAGAAAGAAAGAACAGAGAGAGAGAAAGAACAGAGATAGAGAAAGAAAGAGGGGAAAGAAAGAGAACAGAGATAGAAAGAACAGAGAGAAAGAAAGAGTGGAAAGAAAAAGAACAGAGAGAGAAAGAAAGAGGAAAGAACAGAGAGAGAGAAAAAAAGGATTAGAGTGAGAAAGAAATAACAGAGAAAGAAATAAAGATTCTATAAAGATACTACAGCAGCCCGGCTCACATTGTTGTGCCCACCTGAGCCTCCCGATGCAGGACAGATCATGATTTGCTCACATGACCGACATCCTCGATTCCAAGGCGATCCCGCTGTCCGCGCTGTCGGAGGAGGAGGACACGATGATGGATCTGAAGCATTCCCTGAAGTGCCTCCATGGTTCCGTCACAATCTCCTCCCGAAATTACCTCATTTCCGGTTAGCTTCTAGCACATCACTTCCGGTGGAACGTCATGTGCGAGTTTTAAAGTTCTCCTGTTTCCAAGGAAAAAGTAAGCTCCCAGCAGGGCTTTCAAAATCAGGTTGGGAGGTATGAATGCTCCCCACTAGAGTTGAGCGATACTTTCCGATATCCTAAAGTATCGGAATCGGAATGGTATCGCCGATATCACTAAAATATCGGCGATACCCGATACCGATACCGGAAGTCCCATGTAAGTCTATGGGAACAAAATATCGAAATTAAAAAAACCCATTCTTGCCTTGTTGGTTAATTGTACATGAAGGAAAACAAGAAAGAGTAATGTAGAATGTATTGGGGAAGGTTGAGGAGACATTAAAGGCATAGATGTTTAACCCAATCAAATGGAATAGCATAAATATTTTTTTTTTTAAAGATGTTCGGATTGACGAAGAAATTGACAATGTTAACGTTTTTTATATTTTGGCAAATATGTATATTACACAACTTCCATGCTCTTCATCTTCACCTTTTTAACTTTTCACACACTTTCTCCTTCATAATCTTCTGCAGCATCATCTTTTTCATCAAATTATTCTTCATCTTCACCTTCTTTATCTTCTTCTTAAACTTCTTGCTATTCATCTTTGTTAACATTACTCATATTCTTCTTATTAAACTATTATTCTTATTCATATTCTGCTTCATCTTCTTCATCATATTCTTATTTGTGACAGAGAATCCTGTACTTGTAATCTGTCAAAGTATGAATTTTTCATCCTTCCGTTCTTGCTGTCACAAAAGATTTAAATTACAACAGTATTTGTCCGTGTTCAGTTTAGCCTGCAGCAGCAGGCATTTTCCAGGGGCACCACGAGGAGGAACGGACTCACCCCCATACACTGCTTAGTCTTCTTCTGCTTAGAATTTAGAGCATATATTTTGCTCTTCATTTTGGTCTTATACTTCATGTTCTTCTGCTTTTAGATCTTCTGCTTATTGTTCTTGTGTCTCTTGTTCCGTATCTTGTATTTGTAGCACAATCTTGTACCAGCTGATGTTACTGGGACACGGTTACTAAGCAGGAGGTACCTGTGCTCCAAAGCACTACCAAGGACCAGCAGACGTTGCTGGAACTCGGATACCGAGATGGAGGCACCTAGGCCAAAGGCACTGCGGAGAACCAGTTGACGGTACTGGAACCCGGACGGGTAGCAGAAGGTACAAGAGCCAATGCAAGTAACGAGGACCAGCTGACTGTGCTGGAACCCGGAGGGGCAGCAGAAGGAAAAGAGCCAATGGCACAACCGAGGACCAGCTGACGTTACTGAACCCCAGTAACACAGGAGCAAGTGTTGACTGTGCTAACAGCACTTCCGAGCAACAACTGGCGGTGTTGGAGCCCAGGGTCAAGGAGGATGTTTAAATACTAGATCAAGTAATTTCCTTGTTACCTGTCAATTTTAAATGTCTATACTTCAAACAAGAGAAAGATAACCTTTACTACCATAAGATGATGATTTCATTTAAACTAATATCTAGATAAATAAAGAATTGACAAACATAAACACATACATTAACATGTTGAACAGCAATGCAAACCACAAAATAAATTAGTTAAGGAATCTGCTATACGGTTGTACATAAAAGCATACAAGTACATATCTGAATCCATTAATGATGGATAAGTAACAGTATGTACACCATTTTTATTGTATAGACAATGAATGTCTGACTTCAAAACATCATCAGCATTACAAGTTATCTGTGATATTACTAAAATGTTCCATTTGCTGAATAATGTCACTAAATATTTTATACAAAATTATACAATTTCCATCATGTAATACTCATAATATGTGGCAATAATCATTTTTATTAACAAACATAACCTTTAAAAAGTGCATAGTGCATAGTGAAAATTGCTATTTATGGCTGACTGTCGACTTGGAAGCATGACAACAGATAGATAAGGTATATATAGATGAGACTGCATAGCCACAGATGGTGAATGGCGATGTAATACTGTACCTCAATAAAGTGTGCGTCACTACTACATAATTTTTTTTATATAGCTTTATAAACAGGGTACATGGATGTATGCTTGTGCCTTTGTTTTGACGCACAGACTGCCTTCCTGCTGAGACACATTGGGTAGTGAACAGTTGTGTGCAGTGTTCACTGCAGTCTCTGCGGAATAACCACACTTAGACCTTATAACTTTTCAGACTTTCTTTATCAATCTACCAAGATGAAGAAGGCAGGGAGTAAGGCACGTGGTCGTGGAGTTTCTTCAGGGAGAGGACGTGGGGATTCTGTGGCTGCTGCGGCCCCCAGTGACACAGCATCCACCAGTTTTCCCCGTGAGCGTTCCTTTATGCGCACTTTTGTAGGAGCTCGGAGTACCCCCCTGCTGCGGGAAGAACAAATTGAAGCCGTTGTTGTTTGGATGTCAGCCAATGCATCGACTTCAATTGCTTCCACCTCCTCTCAGGACCACAGCACTGTTGGGCAACCATCTGTCTCTTCACCGCCTGGCAAATTGCCCAGGCAGTCAGAGAGTTCTGTACAGGAGCCAGCTGAGTGTCTGCTTCTGTTCTCAGAATCTATTGGCTTGCAAACAGGGGCCCAGCCAAGCAGCATTCTGTAATGTGAAGAGGGAGTATGCAGTGATGCGCAACAGCTGTGTCTCTCTGAATCTGAAGAGGCGGGTGAGACAGTGCCGATGGTCAGCACACCGCAGAACGCATCTGATGATGATGAGACCCAGGTGCCAGTTTCTGTTGAGCATGGTGCTGGCCAGACCACCCAACAGCAGGTGTTGGAAGAGGGTAGTGGAGATGATGAGGTCCAAGACCCAACATGGCATGAGGAACAGGAAGGTGGTGGGAGCAGCTCAGAGGAATAATAATAATATTTATTTATATAGCGCCATCATATTCCGCAGCGCTTTACAGTTTAGCAGTTTCAGAACACAAGTCATAAGTAACAACGTTAACAATACAATAATTTAAGCTAAATAAGTCGCCCCTGCTCGTGACAGCTTACAATGTACAATGAGATGGGGGAGATACAAAGTATAGGTGTTTATATACAATGGTGCATTTACAATGATGTTCCAGCCATCTTAAGGGACTGAGGGATGGAGATAGTGAATGGGCTAGAGACACACACACACTTACACAGAATACATAGAATGACTTTGATTAGTGAATGTGATAGGCCGCTCTGAACAAATGTGTTTTGAGGGAGCGCCTGAAACCATGCAAATTGTGGATAGTCCTAATTTCTTGGGGTACAGCATTCCAGAGGATTGGCGTAGAGCAGGAGAAGTCTTGGAGTCGGGAGTGGGAGGTACGTATTAGTGCAGAGGTTAGTCGAAAGTCGTTTGCAGAGCGCAGCAGTCGGTTAGGCCGATAGATAGAAATGAGGGAGGAGATGTAGGAGGGGTGCTGCACTGTGGATAGCTTTGTGGGTGAGAACCAGTACTTTGGTTGAAAGCTGGGAGAGGCCTAGAGAAATGGTTAGTGATAGAAGGAAGATAGAGGAAGACATTGCCCCAACGGTACAAACAGGAGGGAGAGTTAGGCTGCAGACTCGGTTGCCTGTAGCCTCCAGTTTGGCACCTGTTCGGAGCAGTTGTCTTCCAAAAGTCAAAACGTGCGCTCCCAGGACTTGCACTGCGTGGTCCTTTTTTCACACACTTGCACATGATATTTGCTATGTGAAATGCAAGCTGTGTAATCAAAAATTAAAAATAGCTAAAAGTGTCAGTCACCTCAATACCACAAATATGTGGAAACATGTGCGGACAAAGCACGTAGTTGAGTTACAAAGACACACTAGAGATGTAGGCCAACCTACAGCAGCACCTACATCTTCAGGTTGTGTTGAAGCCTCTTCATCGAGCTCACACACAGCTGGTTCTGCTTCCTCACAGGATCGCCATGGAAGAACCTCGGCCACTGTTGTCCAGAGACAAACTGTTATTCCACACACAGCAGCAAGTTCCCTGTCATCCTCACACTCCCAGGCCACAAAACAGCCATCGGTAGCACAGGCATGGGATAAAAGACGGCCATACTCCGCAAACCATGCACGAGCACAGGCTCTGAATGCTGGCATTGCAAAACTCCTGTCCCTTGAAATGCTGTGATTCAGGCTGGTGGAGACAGACAGTTTCCGTAACTGAATATCATTGTCAATCCCACAATACAATGTGCCAAGCCGATTTCATTTCAGCAGGCAAGCCGTCCCTGGTCTGCAAAAGCATGTTGAGGGAAAAATTAAACATGCGCTACTAAAAGCCCTCAGTAGCAAGGTCCACCTGACCACCGATGCGTGGACCAGTACCCATTGTTATGATCTGCTACAACCAGTAAGGAAAGAAGGGAATTCTGTCCCTACAATACAACTAAACTGAATCCCTACGATGTAATGGGGAACCTGATCCTGCGACCAGACCCGCTAAAGTCCTCATCTAGTGTGAACGAAGACCTATAGTTGCGAGGGAGTAATCCCTACAAGATCTAGGGACTGTGAGAAAAGGTGGACACCTCCTAACATAAATTGTAGCATGGATAATTAAACAGAAAAATAAATACTTTGTGATCCTAACATCAAGCAAAACTGACAGATTAAGGCACCTAAGCACCCGGCTAGCTTAACAGTAGATAATGACAATGAAGTCAAGCAAAGCCAGAAGGGCGGAGCCAGACTAAATAGGGAAAAAAGGTCATGTGACCAGCAAACTGAAACAAAACCTAACAAGAGGGTTCTAACACCCATGGCCAGGGACAATACCTTTCCCTCACTGCCCATTGGGTCAATGTTGTGCAGCCGGGTACTGATCTTGCGAGTGGCGCTGTACGTGTTCTGCCAACTCCAAGGATTGCAGGAATCAAGTCTGTACACATTGATTCCTCCTCCTATTCCAGTTCCTCAGAATCATCGCTGCAGGAGCCGTCACGGTCTACCTCCACATGGACCCGTGAACGTTTACCTGTTGCGACCGATATGAGCACAGCCGTGTCCAAATGTCAACAGGCCATCCTGAAATTAATTTCCATGGGGAATCTTAGCCACACAGCGCAGGAGCTCTGTAATGCCATAAAGCAGGAGAGCGACGTGTGGTTTTTGGAAGAGAATCTACAGGCAGGCTTGGTAGTGTGTGACAATGGCCGAAATCTGGTGTCAGCTCTGGGCCTTGGCAACCTCACTCACATACCATGTCTGTCATATGTGCTCAACTTGGTCGTGCAGAGTTTTTTGAGGGACTATCCGGATCTTGATGCACTGCTGCACAAGGTCCGCTAGAGTGCGCTCACTTGCGACGTTCCAGCATGGCCAGATCGCTGATTGCAGCTCTGCAACGCAGATTTCACCTTCATGAACATCGCATCATATGTGACGTACCCACCAGGTGGAATTCCTCGTTACATATGTTGGAGCGGTTGTGTGAGCAGCAGCCAACAGTAATGGAGTATCAGCTGCATCAGGCGCAGTCAACTCGCAATTTGCGCCGTTCACACTTCACCACTACTGAGTGGGCCTCTATAATAAGAATAATAATATTATTTATTTATATAGCGCCATAATATTCCGCAGTGCTTTACAGTTTAACAGTTTCAAAACACAAGTCATAAGTAACAACGTTAACAATACAATAATTAAAGCAAAATCACCCCCCCTGCTGGTGAAAGCTTACAATCTACAATGAGGTGGGGGAGATACAAAGTACAGGTGTTTATATACAATGGTGTTTTTACAATGATGGTCCAGCCATTTTAAGGGAGTGAGGGATGCATGGAGATAGTGAATGGGCTACACACACAGAATTACACATAGAATGACTTTGATTAGTGAATGTGATAGGCCACTGTGAACAAATGTGTTTTGAGGGAGCGCCTGAAACCATCCAAATTGCGGATAGTCCTAATTTCTTGGGGTAGAGCATTCCAGAGGATTGGCGCAGCGCGGGTGAAGTCTTGGAGTTGGGAGTGGGAGGTACGGATTAGTGCAGAGGTTAGTCGAAGGTCGTTTGCAGAGTGCAGCAGTCGGTTAGGCCGATAAATATAAATAAGGGAGGAGATGTAGGGGGGTGCTGCGCTGTGGAGAGCTTTGTTGGTGGAAACCAGTAATTAGAATTGGATCCTATAATGAATGGGCAGCCACTGCCAGTGTAATGAGTGGCGAATAACTCTATGAAGGATATCTGCCACATTTTGCGTGCGTTTGATGAGTCAACGCGGATGGCGAGTGCAGATGATGCACTAGTCAGCCTGACTGTCCCCCTTATCTGCCTGCTTCAAAAAAAACTGCAAGCACTAAGGCATGAGGTTTTGGAAGAGGTGGAGGATGAGGAGTCACAAATTCCATCACCTTCTGGACAGTCAGCGCAACGTGGTTCCTCACAAAGGGCTGGAGGACTTTCAAAGTACCATGCTGTATCAACAATTGAACCTCCAGAGTCGCTGTCTATATTTTCATAACCATTACAAACTTTTAATGTATTTACAAAGCACATAATGTACATTTTTTGTCTATCCTTTTGTAATGCTATTGTGTTTCCATAAACTGATGTTACAGAATTATGATACAAAGTTTTTAAATTTTGAGTTTTAAATTTTGTAAATTTATATGTATTTGAAGGACTTTGTGAGGAGGATGAGGAGGAGTCAATGGAGGAGGAAGACATCGCTCCAGAGGGAGGTAGACAATGCTCTAGTCAGTATGTAGACCAAGGGTGGGGTGATGCACAGCAGGCGGAGATGACGCCTCTTGCAGGGGACAACGTTTCTTGGCCAGTTGGGAGTCTGCAGCACATGGTTGATTTCATGCTGCAGTGGCTGAGAAACGACCGCCGCATCGAACACATTCACACCACGTCTGATTATTGGGTGTACACCCTCCTAGACCCTCGCTACCGGGACAACTTACAAAGCCTCATCACACCGTTGAACCGGGAGCGTAAAATGCGGAAGTACCAAGACACACTGGTGCAATCCATAATGTTCTCCATTCCAGCCGAGAGCACTGCTGCTGCTACTGATTTACAAAGCAGCTCTGTGCGTCGAGGCAGTGGAGACAGCTCTGCAACAAGAGGGAGCACAAGCAGCGCCTCTGCACAGGGCAAGAACAGTATGTTCCAAATGTGTCGAAGTTTTGTGGCAGCGCCACCAATGTCTACACCATCCGAGACGGCTCCAGTCAGCAGGAGGCAACATTTCCGTAAGATGGTGACAGACTACATGTCTTGCCCTCTCAGTGTACTCCCAGATGGCTCTTCCCCATTCAAGTTTTGTGTCTCTAAGCTGGATACATGGCCAGAGCTTAGCCAGTATGCATTGGAGGTGCTGGCTTGATCTGCTGCCAGTGTATTATCGGAGCGCGTCTTTACTGCTGCAGGTGGTGTACTAACAGACCGTTGCATGTGACTATCCTACGATAATGTAGAACGGCTTACTTTTCTGAAAATGAACTAGGCATGGATCTCGCCTGAATTTGCCTGTCCGGTTTCAGATTAACTAACTGGTTGGCAACGTTTTCCATGTCTCCTGTTATGTTCATCTTTCTACCACCTGAGCTATACTCCCTGGGCTACACACACTGCCAGTTGCTGCTCAGAAGTGTCGTGTCCACAGACCAATACACAAGCTATAGTGATAGTGGGGTTCAGTAACGCCTGCTGTTCCCCTGCTGTGTGTCCGGCAAAAATTACTGCTACCTAGCTACACATGTTGAAAAAAAACATGACATGTTAAAGTGGCTAGTGCTACACATAGATATCAGGCTACACCCTTATTTCTAAGCTGTAAACAAGTGAAACGTCAAATTTAAAACCATTCAATGATTAGTGTTGGTAACAAATCTGTAACTAAATAATTGTGACATATTATGGCAGATATCCACATGTCTAACACAAATGCTAACACAAAAGCATACTTATGCTATAGGGTACTGATGGTGAACCTTCTCACTCCATAACTTTGACCAATCCAACTCACATCATGCCTCAAATGCTGCAATGTTGGTAGTGCATAATGTGGGTTGAACTTTGACAACAGCTGCAGTGCGAAGGTTATCCTTCTGTGTTCTTGGCTTTTAAATAAAAGCATACAAGTAAATATAATAATACATTGTTGATTAAGGGACATGATGTACACCTGTAATATTGTGCAAACAATGGATGTAGGACTATTCCTCTTCAACATTACTTATATTTGTGTCATTTGAAAAAATACATATTTTAGTTAAAAATTAAAAACCCATGTTCAGTAGCTGTGAAAGGCCCGTTTGTGTACTTCTATATTGTTTGCAACCAATGTATTGTATACGGATGGAAGCACGTCACTGTAATAGATTTGAATTATTTTAAATAGAATAAAGCAGCACCAATTTTAGAAAAATGACAAGGATGAGCCAGTGACAGACACTCAGCAGAGTACACGCAGCGGTGGTTGAAGAAGTAAATGGAGCGTGATCTGCATTTTAAAAAAATAAAAAATAAAAATACCTCACAGACTGCAGTGAACACTGAAACACAACTATTCACAATCTGTGAAAGGCTACTCCTTTGTCTACTTCTATAGTGTTTGCAACCAATGTATTGTATACGGATGGAAGCACGTCACTGTAATAGATTTGAATTATTTTAAATAGAATAAAGCAGCACCAATTTTAGAAAAATGACAAGGATGAGCCAGTGACAGACACTCAGCAGAGTACACGCAGCGGTGGTTGAAGAAGTAAATGGAGCGTGATCTGCATTTTAAAAAAATAAAAAATAAAAATACCTCACAGACTGCAGTGAACACTGAAACACAACTATTCACAATCTGTGAAAGGCTACTCCTTTGTCTACTTCTATAGTGTTTGCAACCAATGTATTGTATACGGATGGAAGCGCGTCACACTAATAGATTAGATTTATTTTAAATGGAATGTAGCAGAACCAATTGGAGATAAATGAAAAGGATGAGCCACTGAGACACGCTCAGCAGAGTACAAGCAGCAGTGCTTGAACAAGTAACTGGAGCGTGATGTGCACTCAAAAAAGTAAAAAACACAGACTGAAGTGAACACTGAAACACAACTGTCCACAATCTGTGAAAGGCTACTCCTTTGTGTACTTCTATAGTGTTTGCAACAATGTATTGTATATGGATGGAAGCGCGTCACACTAATAGATTAGATTTTTTTCCACTAAAATGGAGCAGCACCAATTAGAGAAAAATGTGAAGGATGAGGCAGTGACACACGCTCAGCAGACTACAACCAGCAGTGGTTGAAGAACTAACTGGAGCGTGATCTGCACTCAAAAAATCAAAACCTCACAGACTGCAGTGAACACTGAAACACAACTATTCACTATCTGTGAAAAGCTCCTTTCTGTACTTCTATAGTGTTTGCAACCAATGTATTGTATACGGATGGAAGCACGTCACACTAATAGATTTGATTTTTTTCTAATATAATGGAGCTGCACCAATTCCACTAAATAAAATAAAAAAAAAAAAGAGTCAGTGACACGTGCAGATGCCTACAAACAGCGGTGGATGCAGAGCAAACTGCAGCGTCACCTGCACTGTCACACACACACCTTGCACAGAGCTGTTAAAACAACACTGGCAAAATGAAGCTTTACACAGCGGTTGGTAAACTAGCCTGCCTCAAGCACAGTAGTACACAAAATCGCAATATCTAACTGTCCCTCAGAGTCAGCACAGCAGCGTTCTGTCCCTTACTGAGTTCACAGCACAGTGACGCTAAAATGGCTGCGGCGCCTTTTATAGTGCATTCTGACATCATTTCAGCAGCCAATCACAGCCATGCCATTAGTTAAGATGACCGCAGCATTACAGGATGTGCCCACACTTCGTAGGATTCCTCATTGGCTGACTAAAATCACATTGCCTCTCAAAGAATTATGGGAACTTCCGATTCCGGTATACGATATAGAAAAAGTATCGGAATTAAGTATCGGAATTCCGATAACGCGAATATCGGCCGATACCCGATACTTGCGGTATCGGAATGCTCAACACTACTCCCCACCTTACACCTTGTACACGCACGGCTCCGCACACCTCATACACACACGGTTCCGCTTTGTATGCCTCGTACACACATGGCTCCGCTCCGTACACCTCGCGCACACACGGCTCCACTCAGTACACACACGGCTCCACTCCGTAAACCTTGTACACATGCGGCTCCGCTCCATACACCTTGCGCACACACGGCTCCACTCAGTACACACATGGCTCCACTCCGTAAACCTCATACACATGCAGCTCTGCTCTGTACACCTTGTACACACATGGCTCCACTCCGTAAACCTTGTACACATGCGACTTTGCACCATACACCTCGTACACACACAGTTCTGCTCCACTCCGTACACACACGGCTCAAGCATGGAGCCCTGTATGTACGAAGTGTATGGAGCTGAGCGGCTCAGCTCCATACACCTCATACACACAGGGCTCCGTTTCGTACGCCTCGTACACACACAGCACTGCTACATCCACCTTGTACACACACGGCTCCGCTTCATCCACCTCATACACACTGCTCCACCCCGTACACCTCGTACACACACGGCTCCGCTCCGTACACCTCGTGCACACACGGCTCCGCTCCGTACACCTCGTACACACACGGCTCCGCTCTGTACACCTCGTACACACATGGCTCCACTCCGAACACCCCGTACACACATGGCTCCACTCCGTACACCTCGTACACACATGGCTCCGGTCTGTACACCTCGTACACACACGGCACCACTCCGTACACTTCGTACCCACACGGCTCCGCTCCGTACACCTCGTACACACATGGCTCTGCTCCATACACCTCATACACACATGGCTCTGCTCCGTACACACAACAGCACTGCTACATCCACCCTGTAAACCCCTCCTGACCTCACACATAAACTTCCCCTCATCCAGCACCATGACAACCAGCACACCAGAGACCTGCACACGAGGACCCTGATCATGTGACCCCCTGATTCCTCCCCTCCTGTGACCTCATCACAGGTCCTATGATCACAGAAGAGGAGACGTCCTTGCTTGCTGCGAGAGGCAGAGGTGGAGAGACAGGGAAGGTGAGGATAGGGTGCATGGGGGCGTGGCAGCTTCTCTCACTGCGGGAAACATAGTGTCCCGATCGGGACAGCAGGTGGGAGGGTCTCAATCGGGACTGTCCCACTCAATCCGGGACAGTTGGGAGGTATGTTATCAGGGCCGGCGTCAGCACCCGGCACACCCGGGCAAGTGCCGAGGCCCTGAGCAGGCGGGGGGGCCCACTCGCCGTCTGGCACCCCCGCTCCCGTTAGCGGAGGAGAGCGGTGTCAGCGCCGCCACTGGGCCCCCCCCGCTTGCTCAGGGCCCCGGCATCAGCTGGCACAATACTTACCTCTCCCGTGCCTCCGCAGCCGCAGCTCCGGGCTTCAGGGGGCGCCGGCGCTTCCTCTCACAGCAGCGCCGCTGAATGACGTCATCATTCAGCGGCCGGCTGTGGCAGAGAGCGCGCGGACACCGGACAGGTGAGGCGTGTGTGTGTCTCTGTGTGTGTGTGTCTGTGTGTATGTAGTGCGGTGCTTTGTGTGTGTGTGTGTGTGTGTGTGTATGTGTGTGTGTATGTATGTGAGAGAGTGCTTGTGTGCTGTCTGTGTGTGATGATGGGCAGGCATTGCTGATAATGGGGAGGCATTGATGATGATGGGGAGAAGATGATGATAATGGGCAGGCATTGATGATAATGGGCAGGCATTGATGATGGGGAGAAGATGATGATGGGCAGGCATTGATGATAATGGGCAGGCCATGATGATAATGGGGAGACAATGATGATGATAAGGAGGCAATGATGATGATGAGGAGAAAATCATGATGATAATGGGGAGTCTTTCCACAGCGCCCTTTCCTGAGCCGTAACAGTGCAGAACGCAGTACAGCGCAGAGGAGAGCTCCATATTTTGTATGGAGCATTATATGGGGACCAGTATCCTGTATGGAGCATTATATGGGGATCAGTATTCTGTATGGAGCATTATATTGGGTCCAGTATTCTGTATGGAGCATTATTTTGGGTCCAGTATTCTGTATGGAGCATTATATGGGGGGTGACATCCTGCATGGGGTATTATATGGGTGATGAGGGGGAGACTGTGGTGCCCATAATATTGTATGGAGGACTGTACTGTCCAGTCTGTTCTGTGCGCTGTGAGGATTTGGCGGTTTTTGAGCTATTGTACAATTTACAATAGATATCACTCATGTAATGGAAGAAGATAAGTGTTTGGCATTGTACTGTACCCATATTTCTCTGCTGTATCTGTGCATCATGAATGTGTTAAAGGGGCCCACTGAGGCTCTTTCGCCCGGGGCCCATAAAAACCTGGAGCCGGCCCTGTATGTTTAATGATGCACAGGGGACATTATTAATAAAGGGGGTAAGGCGTTAAGGGGATCATTATTACTATTGGGGGAATTAAAATAGTTATACACTGTGGTTTGTGTAGAGGTGAGGAATTATGAAAAGAGGGCTGGAAAAGTGAAAGGCTAAAGTCTTTGTCTGTGTGTTGCATTCTGCAGACATGAGTCATGGATAAAGAAGATGTCATTAGTGGTGGAAAGGAAAAAAATGTAAAATGAATGATTAGGATCAGCTAAATATCACTGGTGAGTCACTGGATTTATCAGTGCGCTATACACAGACGTATATGGTCTAAGTAAGTGCTGGTGTAGAACTGGTATCTACCATTATATGGCCATTGTAGTGTGGTAATATCAGTCTTAGTACAGTGGTTTTTGTTATTGATCAATATTGTGGTGTTATTCAGTCACTGCTATATATGGTGGAAATATGTGGTTCTTATGTGGAGGTATTATTTTTCAATTATTGCAAGATTGATGGCAATATTTGTCTTGATAGTTGCGTTAGGTAGTGATCAATATGGAGTCATTTGGTCACTATGTGGTGGTATTATTTACCCTTTTATACAGGTAATTTTGGTAATGTTGGTCTTGGTATGCTGAATTTTATTCTGTAAACTGTATAGTGGTAATACATAAAAGGGGTATTCCCATTTTCACGATCCTATCCCAATATGTAGTAGGTGTAATAATCATAATAATATTAGCAAATATCTGCAATTAGAAGTGTAATATAGTTTTTATCTGACATGCACAAAAGTAAGGTGCTCTCCCCACTTCCTCAATGCATAGTCATCGCTAAGATCCATGCGTACATAGCGATGACTATGCAGGGAGGAAGTGGGGAGACCACATTATTGTCGTGCACACAAGAAGTCATTGGAGCGGAAGTGGCCGGTGCCTGCGCAGAAGATCCCTGAATGCCATTCCCATAGAAGAGAGGAAGAGGTATGGATTTTTGAAGGAGTGCAGAGTGCTGGCATAGGATTCCAGAGCCATAACTGACATGCGTAGGAGGAGGTAGTATTATAATTAAAACAGGAGACAGGGATTTCTTCCAGGCACCGCACGTCACGGAGCCAGGAAGAAATCATTAGCATACAGAAAGAATATAACATTTCATATGTCCCGGGGGGGTGATTTCCTTTAATGTTTCTTTCTTAGTTTCATTGTTCTGTTTTTTATTTATTATGTTTTGTACCATATGTATCCATGTATGTTGTTTCTTATTATTACATCATGTGATACCTATTCCTTCCTGGATTTATCCAAGTCAATATATCGGATTGTTGAGAAAATCTTCCCATAAGGCTTTGAAAAAGAACGCCGGATTGCGTTTGAAACGCGTCACCTTGTTCTTGTCTCTTTCACCTATTTTTTTATATGGCTTTTTAATCCAATAAAGTAGGACTGATTAATATTTTTACCAGAAGCTGGAACCCATTGTTTTTTTTTCTCTATATTAGAGGCATATATTCAATATATTCAATAAAAGAAATTACATCCATAGTGAACCACTACGAAAAGATCATAAAATCAATCACTCCAATATACTGTAGGGAGATGGACCGGGCCCGTGGCACTCCTCTCATATTTGGGCTGAAACTGTTGAGACTGACACCATTGTTGCCGAGGGGGAGACGTTATAACCTGGACCGACATTTACACCCGACTGCAGGGGGCGGATCGGATAAAAAAGGGGTGGAGCATGGAAAATCAGGGCTTTTGACGGGAAGACAGTGCGCAGCAGGAGAAAGTTAACTCGCTCTCCTCACCTCATCTCTTTAAAGCCAGGCTGGACGGCCGAATCTCCACGCACACGCAGCCAGACTGTTTCCAGCAAGTGATGGTTACCGCTTCAACCCCCAACACTGCAGAGAGATTCCGTACCGTACTGCTGACTGCTGTCGGTGCTTATTGTGGACCGGATCTGGGAACAGACTCGGAGGTGGCTGATTCCCTCCCGTGTTCTCCCGTGTCTCGTGGCCCTTTCATTCCGGAGCCTTCCGCTTCTCTGCCGCTGAGACTTCACACCGGAACCTTCAGATCACCTCCAGGAGTGCCAGGATACGTTGCGACTGTCAGGAGCCAGTGTCTCACGTTCCTCTGGAACCAAGCCAGAGTCCTCACGCATCGCTTACAATGTCATCGCGGAGCCTGCTCACCTTCATCCCCTGAGAGCATTATTGAACCCTTGTTTACTGCTTAAATTTTGCCAACCGGTCCCCAGTTACTACCTCCCTCCATGGAGTATCCCTATAATAAACTCTCCTGTTAGCTCTTGATCTGCCTCCTGCATGTCACTGCATCCCCGCGTACCTGCCTCACCATCACAATACAGTGACATTTATAAATGGTGATCAGGTTCCTCCTCCCAGGCTAACACCAAATAAGAGTGGGAAAGCACGGATTAATAATTTTATTAAATATACAGTACAGACCCAAAGTTTGGACACAACTTCTCATTTAATGATTTTTCTGTATTTTCATGACTATGAAAATTGTATATTCACACTGAAGGCATCAAAACTATGAATTAACACATGTGGAATTATATACTTAACAAAAAAGTGTGAAACAACTAAAAATATGTCTTATATTCTAGGTGTCATGGGTGCATCGCCACGAGGATCGTCGCGATTGCACATTCTGACTTCTCGCAGCTGAGTTGCTGTTACTTTGTGTTTGGTAATGAGAGAGTTAATTTTACCTAGCTCTTAGCTAAGACTAGGTCCAGCCTCGCCCGGCTGCTTTTGATTATGTTCTAATTAGCTTCCTTTATATCCCTGCCAGTCTGGGTGTTAGATGCCGGTGAAAGCCTTCATGTAGTCTAGCAGACTGGATCGGTTCAGAGAATACTTAAGCTAAGAGCTCCTTAGTTGTTTTTACTCTTTTAGCTTATAGTTTATCTCTGAGGCCTTAGGTGTTCCTACTGTGTGTGAGTGTTGTATGTAAGACTTTATTTACTTTATTTCTTGTCTTTCTTGTATGTCTTTCTGTTCATTAACCGTTACCTGTTCATTCCCTTTGGTGGTAATCAGGGTCCTTCTTAGGACTAGATTACAGTTGGCAGGGATTGATAGGAGACAGGGTTTACGCTGGTGGCCTGGACCTCTGTACCTTTAACAGTACCTCCAGGTAGAGGGATTAGTTAGGACCCCAGTTTAGGGTCAGCATAGACCCCGGTCACCCTCTAGCCGGAGACAGCGTATAACGGATTCCGTATTGACCCACTGGACATTCTGTCAGGTAATTCTATGTTATCATATATCTATGCGCATGTTATATAGTATGTTGCCCTTTTTGATATAGATTACTGACATCACATATATATATATCTGCTATACAGCGTGACATTTTCACCGGCCCATACTAAAGATTCTCCCCAGCTGTCATGGATCCAGTAGCCCAGCTGGCCCGGCAGTTGCAGGGGTTGTCCATGGAGTTGGCAGACATTAAGTCCAAGGTTTTGTCCCCCCGGAGCAAACCAGATCTGAACCTAAGGTTGCTCTTCCGGACAGGTTCACTGGTGGGCGGGACAAATTTTTTACTTTCCGGGAGGCATGTAAATTGTACTTTCGGCTGCGGCCTCGGTCATCTGGGAGTGAAGAGCAGAGGGTGGGAATTGTTATCTCGCTCTTACAAGGGGACCCTCAATCTTGGGCGTTCTTTATTCCTCCAGGCTCCCAGATCTCCAGTCAGTGGATCGATTTTTTACTGCCCTGGGTCTGGTATATGATGATCCGGATCGAGTTTCCCTTGCTGAAACAAAGTTACGTAAAATACGGCAAGGAAATCGTCCAGCGGAGGAATATTCTTCTGAGTTCCGTAGATGGGCAACAGATACTCAGTGGAATGACCCAGCTCTTAGGAGCCAGTTTTGCCAAGGGTTGTCTGACAAATTAAAAGATGTGTTGGCTCAGTATGATTCTCCTCCATCACTGGAGGCTGCTATGGCCCTCGCTATTCGCATTGATAGACGAATTCGGGGAAGACGCGAGGTAACTCCACCTTCCGTGATGACTCCACCTACTACTAAAGTCCCTTATACTGAGGTTCCCCTGGTCTGTTCTGAGGAACCCATGCAGTTGGGAGGGACATCTTTTTGTAGGAGGGAATCGGCGGTGCGCCGCAAGACTAGAAGGTGTTTCTTTTGCGGGAGAGAGGGACATTTTGTTGGGGGGTGTCCATCCCGGGCCTCTTTGAGCAAAGGAGTTAACCTGGGAGTGTGTATTTCGTCCCCAAATCCCTCTCAGTTTCTCGTGCCTGCGGAGGTGGTGATTGGTACTAGAACTGAGAGGATTTCTGTTTTTCTTGATAGTGGGTCCGGGGCTAATCTGGTGGACGCTCGGTTTGCCCAGGTGCATGGTATGCAACTGAGTGTATTGGCCAAACCGGTCCCTATTGTCTCTATTGATTCTAGACCTCTCGGTCAAGGTAGCTTGGTACAAGCTGTTCATAACATAGATCTTCGAGTAGGGGCAATACATAAAGAGCAATTGTCTTGTTATGTGTTGGAGGGTCTACCTACTCCTATTGTGTTGGGACTTCCTTGGTTGGCTAAACATAACCCAGTGATTGATTGGCAATCCAGAAAGATAAGCCAGTGGGGTGAATTTTGAAGGAATAACTGCATGAGCACGGTCATCGGTGCGGTTGTGCCTAGGACTTTGTCTCCTTTTCTGGAGGACTTTGGGGAGATGTTCTCAGAGGAGGGGTGTAAAGAGTTACCTCCTCATCGCGCATATGACGGCTCAATAAAGTTGCTTCCTGATGCCTTATCTCGTACTTTCCCAGGGGCCGGGAAGACGGATGATCCGGTTCCTATTCCTCAGCAGGGAGTTGTAGTGCAACTGTATGCTCTGAGCTTGAGGGGGAGGTATTGGGGGCTCAGGGGGACGCCCCTGTGGGACTTCCAGGGAGTCTGATAGTTCCAGATCGGTTAAGACTGAAGGTTACGGGGAACCGTTACAAACGGATGGCTGATAGGGGGAGAGTTTCTGGTCTAGATCTGAAGGTGAACGATCTGGTTTGGTTGTCTACCAGGAATATAAAACGTAAAGTTTCCTCCTGGAGGTTGGGTCCCAGATTCATCGGGCCGTACAGGATCAGTTCCATAATTAATCCTGTGGCATTTCGTCTGGATCTCCCTCCTACGTTTAAAATTCATAATGTGTTTCACAAGTCATTACTTAAAAAGTATGTGGCACCAGTCATACCGTCACCTCTACCTCCTCCTTCAGTGGTGGTCAATGATAACGTGGAATTTCATGGGTCGAAAATCATTGACTCACGTCTCAGTCATCGGTCCCTTCAGTACCTGGTTCATTGGAAGGGGTATGGTCCTGAGGAGAGGACGTGGGTCCCTGCGTCGGAGGTTAACGCAGATCGATTGGTTCGGACCTTCCACACAACTTACCCGGGCAGACCTGGCCCTGAGGGTCCGGAGGCCCCTCGTAGAAGGGGGGGTACTGTCATGGGTGCATCGCCACGAGGATCGTCGCGATTGCACATTCTGACTTCTCGCAGCTGAGTTGCTGTTACTTTGTGTTTGGTAATGAGAGAGTTAATTTTACCTAGCTCTTTGCTAAGACTAGGTCCAGCCTCGCCCGGCTGCTTTTGATTATGTTCTAATTAGCTTCCTTTATATCCCTGCCAGTCTGGGTGTTAGATGCCGGTGAAAGCCTTCATGTAGTCTAGCAGACTGGATCGGTTCAGAGAATACTTAAGCTAAGAGCTCCTTAGTTGTTTTTACTCTTATAGCTTATAGTTTATCTCTGAGACCTTAGGTGTTCCTACTGTGTGTGAGTGTTGTATGTAAGACTTTATTTACTTTATTTCTTGTCTTTCTTGTATGTCTTTCTGTTCATTAACCGTTACCTGTTCATTCCCTTTGGTGGTAATCAGGGTCCTTCTTAGGACTAGATTACAGTTGGCAGGGATTGATAGGAGACAGGGTTTACGCTGGTGGCCTGGACCTCTGTACCTTTAACAGTACCTCCAGGTAGAGGGATTAGTTAGGACCCCAGTTTAGGGTCAGCATAGACCCGGTCACCCTCTAGCCGGAGACAGCGTATAACGGATTCTGTATTGACCCACTGGACATTCTGTCAGGTAATTCTATGTTATCATATATCTATGCGCATGTTATATAGTATGTTGCCCTTTTTGATATAGATTACTGACATCACATATATATATATCTGCTATACAGCGTGACACTAGGTTCTTCAAAGTAGCCACTGTCATGAATTGAATTGGTAGCTGAGGAGGACAGGAGCAAAAATCAGCCAAGGCAGCAGAACACCAGAGAGGTTGGGAACTAATGGGTTGCAGATCCCTAAACTAACCGCACAAATAGAAGCAGCCGTGGGACGTACCTACGGTGACCTAGACAAACGCAGGCAGAAAATAGAGTGAGAAAACGCTGGGGCCAAACACTGCCTAGATAGGACAGGACAGAATACTATCTGCAACCCAGCAAAACCCTAGAAAAACTTCCAACACTACTGATTTCAAAAATGCTAGGATCACACGATCTCGCCACCCGCTAAATCAGATCTCCGGTGTGAACAAGCGGCTAACCCGCAGCCACTCAAATAGCAGGGACAGAGCAATGCAGCAAATAAACAGTGGCTACTGAAAAACAGAGAGTAGCACAGGCCCCTGGAGCGGAACCCGGCTAACGTCCCACAAAAGTCCAGACAAAAAATGGAAATAGCAAACACGATAGAAACAAGCAGAAAATATCTTATCTGAAAGTAGCAGATGAAGGCAAGACACCAGCAGACTTCCAAATTAACCAGGAAACAACAATTGATCACCGGCGAGGATCATGGGAAGGCAGCTCACTTATATCAGCCCAGTCCATCTCTCCTGATTGCCAGTCATCGCTCGCAGGTGATGGACTTCTACTATTCAACACTGGTTCAATACCCTTAGCAACCACCAGAGGGAGCCTCAACTCAGAAGCCATTTCCAACATGCTCACAACAGTACCCCCCCTTGAGGAGGGGTCACCGAACCCTCACCTGCGGCACCAGGCCGATCAGGATGAGCTCGGTGATAGGCACAAACCAGTCTCTCCGCATGAATGTCAGAAGCAAACACCCAAGAATTGTCCTCCTGACTATAACCTTTCCACTTAACCAAGTACTGAAGTGTCCGTCTAGTCAAACGAGAATACAATATCTTCTCCACTTCATACTCCAGATTGCCCTCAACCAAAACAGGCTCAGGGTCGCAGCCATAGGACCCACTGGCTCGACAAACCTTTTCAATAAAGATTTGTGGAAGACGTTATGAATCGTAAACGTCCCTGGAAGAGCCAAACAAAAAGAAACTGAATTAAGGACTTCCAAGATCCTATAAGGTCCAATGAACCTTTGCTTAAACTTTGGAGATGCAACCTTCATAGGGATATTCTTTGAGGACAACCAAACCAAGTCATCCACTTTAAACCGAGGACCTTCAGTCCTATGCCGGTTGGCAAACCGCTGGGCCCTCTTCTGAGAGAGAGACAATTTATCCACTACTTGAACCCAAATCTGCTGCATTCTCTCCACCATAGAGTCAACACCCGAACAGACAGAAGCCTCACACCTGCCCCGAAGAAAACTGAGGCTGAAACCCGAAATTGCAGAAAAAAGGAGACATCAAGGTGGCACAACTAGCCCTATTATTCAAAGCAAATTCAGCCAAAGGCAAAAAAGAGACCCAGTCATCCTGATCAGCAGACACAAAACATCTCAAATAAGTCTCCAAGGTCTGGTGTGTTCTCTCCGTCTGCCCATTGGTCTGAGGGTGAAACGCAGAGGAGAAAGACAGCTGAACTCCAAGTTTAGAACAAAATGTCCTCCAAAATCTGGAAACAAATTGGACTCCTCTGTCAGACACAATGTTCTCTGGAATGCCGTGCAACCGAACCACCTGCTAAAAAAACAAGGGCACCAACTCAGAAGAGGATGGCAACTTCAGCAGTGGCAGAAGATGGATCATCTTGGAAAACCTATCACAGATAAACCTGATAACGGTCATTCTCTGAGAGACAGGGAGGTCGGAAATAAAATCCATAGAGATATGGGTCTATGGCCTCTTGGGCACAGGCAATGGCATTAGCAATCCACTAGAGTGAGAGCAATGTTTGGACCGAGGACAAGTCCCACAGGACGGCACAAAGTTCCTGAGGTCACGAGATAAAGTAGGCCACCAAAAGGACCGACTCACCAAATCTCTAGTACCACAAATACTGGGATGACCAGCTAACGCAGAGCAATGGACTTCATACATAACTTTTTCTCTCCATTGGTCTGGGACATACAATTTCCCCGCAGGGCAACGTTCAGGTTTATCCCCCTGAAATTGTTCCAGGGCCAGTCTCAAATCGGCTGAGATAGCGGAAAGAACGACACCCTCCTTCAGAATGGCCGTAGGCTCAGTTACATCAATAGAATCCGCAAGGAAACTCCTAGAGAGGGCATCCGCCTTTACATTCTTAGTACCCAGGAGGAAGGAGACCACATAGTAAAAAAGCGCATGAAAAACAAGGCCCACCTGGCCTGTCTGGGATTCAATCGCTTGGCTGATTCGAGATAGATCAAGTTTTTGTGGTTAGTGAGGACCACAACTTGATGTTTGGCTCCCTCGAACCAATGTCTCCACTCTTTGAACGCCCACTTCATAGCCAATAATTCCCGATTCCCCACATCATAATTACGTTCAGCTGGGGAAAACTTTCGGGAGAAGTAGGTTCAAGGGTTAATCTTAGAGGTTACAGGATCTCTTTGGGACAAAATGGCTCATGCACCAATCTCAGAAGCATCTATCTCCACCTGAAATGGTAGAGAAACATCAGGTTGCCATAGAACAGGAGCAGAAGTGAATCTCCGCTTGAGCTCCTGAAACGCAGAAACTGCCCCAGGAGACCAATTCACCACATCAGAACCCTTTTGGTCAAATCAGTCAGTGGTTTCACAATACCAGAGAAATTATTTATAAATTTACGGTAGAAATTAGCAAAACCCAAAAATCTCTGAAGAGCCTTCAATGAAGTGGGCTGAACCCAATCACAAATGGCCTGAACCTTGACCGAGTCCATTTCAATTGCAGACGGAGACAAAATGAATCCCAAAAATGAAACCTTTTGTACTCCAAAGAGACATTTCGATCCTTTAACATACAAAGCATTCTCTCTCAAAATCCGGAATACCATCCGAACATGTTCCACATGAGAATCCCAGTCATTGGAAAATATCAAAATATCGTCCAAATAAACGATTAGAAACTTATCCACCAAATCCCGGAAAATATCGTTCATGAAAGACTGGAAGTTGGAAGGGGCATTAGTGAGCCCAAAAGGCATCACTAGGTACTCAAAATGCCCCTCAGGGGTATTAAAGGCCATCTTCCATTCATCTTCGTGCTTGATGCGAATAAAATTATATGCCCCCCTAAGGTCAAGCTTGGTAAACCAATTGGCACCTTTCACTCTGGAACATAAAGCAGAAATCAGGGGTAACGGATACTGATATTTAGCAGTGATCTTATTAAGGAGACTATAGTCAATACATGGCCTCAATGAACCATCCTTTTTGGCCACAAGAAAAAGCCGGCGCCCAAGGGTGAAGAGGATGGTCTGATATGACCCTTCGCCAAAGATTCTTTGATATAAGATCGCATAGCATCATGCTCGGGTACAGATAAATTAAAGAGCCGACCCTTGGGAAATTTACAACGGGTACCAACTCAATCGCGCAATCATAACTCCCATGAGGAGGTAAGGACGCAGACTTACTCTCACTAAACACATCAGAAAAATCAACCAAATAGTCAGGGACATCTTGAGACTGGGGAGAGGTAGAAAAAACAGGAGTGTCACTACGAACACATTGAAAACCCCAACTGACCACAGACAGACTTCCATTCCAAAACAGGATTATGAGTCTGTAACCAAGGAAAACCCAGTACAATAATGTCATGTAAATTATGTAGCACCAAAAATTTGCAATTCTCTTGGTGGTCCGGGTCAACCCGCATTATCACCTGGGTCAAAAACTGGGGTTTATTCTCTGCCAAAGGGGTAGAATCAATACCCAGCAAAGGAATAGACCTCCACAGGGGTACCATGAGAAAACCACAACGTTTGGCAAAATCAAAATCCATCAGGTTTAGATCTGCTCCTGAATCAACAAATGTTTGAGCCAAAAATGTGGATACGGTGCAAATCAAGGTAACAGTCAAAAGAAATTTAGTCTGAACATTACCCAAAACAACTAAGCGCGCAAAACGTCTTCCCCGCTTAGGGCAGACGGAAATAGTATGAGAAGCGTCTCCACAATAGAAGCACAACTTATTACGCTTTCAAAACTCTCGACGCTGAGCCCCAGAAACCACTCCATCACACTGCATGGGCTCAGGGGCTGGCTCGCAAGGTATCACCACCTCTCGCATATTTCTACGCTCACGTAAACGTCTGTCAATTTTAATAGCTAATGACATAGAGTCTTTGAGACCAGAGGGAACAGGAAATCCCACCATAACGTCCTTTACAGTCTCTGCCAGACCCTTCCGAAAAAGAGCTGCCAGGGCATCACCATTCCATTTAGTAAGGACTGCCCACTTTCGGAATTTCTGACAATATAGCTCTGCAGCTTCCTGACCCTGTTCAATGCCAACAAGGTTTTCTCAGCTTGATCAGTAACATTAGGTTAATCACACAACAACCCTAGAGCCTGAAAAAACACATCAACATCATTCAAAACAGGATCCCCAGGTGTCAGGGAAAAGGCCCAATCCTGAGGGTCGCCGCGCAACAGGGAGATGACAATTTGAACCTGCTGTGCTGCGTTACCCGAGGACTTAGGTTTCAGGGCAAAAAACAACTTAGTTATTTTTAAAATTCAAAAATTTAGACCAATCCCCAAAAAATAAATCCGGAGTAGATATCTTAGGTTCTACAGCAGACGACTGAGTTAGATAGACAGAAATACTCTGAACTTCAGCAGCAAGCTGCTCCACACGATCAGACAAATGCTTGATTTCCATTGCAGAAAAACTCCTCCTACAGCCCCCAGAGATAAAGAGGAAAATATACACACACAAAAAAAATAAAAATTCAGACTACTTTTTTTATTTATTTTTTTTTACTATTTTTCCCTTCTGTTGAGTACCATAGAATTTTCAGTAAGGCCGGTGATTCTGTTATGAACTGGTAGCTGAGGAGGACAGGAGCAAAAAACAGCCAAGGCAGCAGATCACCAGAGAGGTTAGGAACTAATGGGTTGCAGATCCCTAAACTAACCGCACAACTAGAAGCAGCAGTGGGACGTACCTACGGTGACCTAGACGCCTCGGCACAGCCGGAGAGCTAGCTACACCTAAAGATAGAAACAGGAAAGCTAACTGCCCTGGAGTAGAGCCCCAAAGGAATAGGTAGCCCCCACACATATAATGGCGGTTAGACAAGACGAAATACAAACGCAGGCAGAAAATAGAGTGAGCAAGCGCTGGGTCCAAACACTGCCTAGACAAGACAGGACAGAATACTATCTGCAACCCAGCAAAACCCTAGAAAATCTTCCAACACTACTGATTTCAAAAATGCTGAGATCACACAATCTCGCCACTCGCTAAATCAGATCTCCGGTGTGAACAAGAGGCTAGCCCAGCAGCCACTCAAGCAGCAGGGACAGAGCAATGGAACAAATAAACAGTGGCTACTGAAAAACAGAGAGTAGCACAGGCTCCTGGAGGGGAACCGGCTAACCTCCCACAAAAGTGCTTGCAAAAAATGGAAATAGCAAACACGATAGAAACAAGCAGAAAATATCTTATCTGAAAGTAGCAGACGAAGGCAAGACACCAGCTGACTTACAAATGAACCAGGAAATAACAATTGATCACCGGCGAGGATCATGGGAAGGCAGCTCACTTATATCAGCCCAGTCCATCTCTCCTGATTGCCAGTCATCGCTCGCAGGTGATGGACTTTTACTATGCAACACTGGTTCAAGACCCTCAGCAACCACTAGAGGGAGCCCCGACTCAGAAGTCATTTCCAACATGCTCACAACAAGCCACCTTTTGCTTTGATGACTGCTTTGAACACTCTTGGCATTCTCTTAATGAGCTTCAAGAGGTAGTCCCTGGAAATGGTCTGCCAACAATCTTGAAGGAGTTCCCAGAGATGCTTAGCACTTGTTGGCCCTTTTGCCTTCACTTTGCGGTCCAGCTCACCCAAAACCATCTCAATTGGGTTCAGGTCTGGTGACTGTGGAGGCCAGGTCATCTGGCGTAGCACCCCATCACTCTCCTTCTTGGTCAAATAGCCCTTACACAGCCTGGAGGTGTTTTGGGGGTCATTGTCCTGTTGAAAAATAAATGATGGTCAACTAAACGCAAACCGGATGGAATAGCATGCCGCTGCAAGATGCTGTGGTAGCCATGCTGCTTCAGTATGCCTTCAATTTTGAATAAATCCCCAACAGTGTCACCAGCAAAGCACCATCACACCTCCTCCTCCATGCTAAACGGTGGGAACCAGGCATGTAGAGTCCATCCGTTCACCTTTTCTGCATCACACAAAGAAACGGTGGTTGGAACCAAAGATCTCAAATTTGGACTCATTAGACCAAAGCACAGATTTCCACTGGTCTAATGTCCACTCCTTGTGTTCTTTAGCCCAAACAAGTCTCTTCTGCTTGTTGCCTGTCCTTATCAGTGGTTTCCTAGCAGCTTTTTTTACTATGAAGGCCTGCTGCACAAAGTCTCCTCTTAACAGTTGTTGTAGAGATGTGTCTGCTGCTAGAACTCTGTAGGGCATTGACCTGGTTTCTAATCTGAGCTGCTGTAAACCTGGGATTTCTGAGGCTGGTGACTCAGATAAACTTATCCTCAGAAGCAGAGGTGACTCTTGGCCTTCCTTTCCTGGCGCAGTCCTCATGTGAGCCAGTTTCTTTGTAGTGCTTGATGGTTTTTGCAACTGCACTTGGGGACACTTTCAATGTTTTCCCAATTTTTCGGACTGACTGACCTTCATTTCTTAAAGTAATGATAGCCACTCGTTTTTCTTTACTTATCTGCTTTTTTCTTGCCATAATACAAATTCTAACAGTCTATTCAGTAGGACTATCAGCTGTGTATACATCAGACTTCTGCACAACACAACTGATGGTCCCAACCCCATTTATAAGGCCAGAAATCCCATTTATTAAACCTGACAGGGAACATCTGTGAAGTGAAAACAATTTCCGGTGACTACCTTTTGAAGCTCATCAAGAGAATGCCAAGAGTGTGCAAAGCAGTCATCAAAGCAAAAGGTGGCTACTTTAAAGAACCTAGAATATAAGACATAATTTCAGTTGTTACACACTTTTTTGTTAAGTATATAATTCCACATGTGTTAATTCATAGTTTTGATGCCTTCAGTGTGAATGTACAATTTTCATAGTCATGAAAATACAGAAAAATCTTTAAATGAGAAGGTGTGTCCAAACTTTTGATCTGTACTGTAAGTTTGTGTCAAAATTGCTCATAAGAGTTCCTATTGTCCACCGAAAGGGTCTGAATTTATACCAATGTCAGTCTTCTGGGTTGTAGGTCAAGTCATGTAGAACAGAATCCTACAACCCTCTATAGCCGAGCACACTGTGAAAGAGTGAGAGCTTGATTTAGCTGTTACAGTTGCCAAATGGTAACCATAATAATGATGTTACTATCCAGTAACAGTTTAACTAAGTAGCAACAGTTGTGGGTTAGAGGTAAGAGTGGGATCTCTTGAAATCTCTCTTTCACTGGGAGAAAGGGCTGTGGAGGGTTGTTGGATCCCGTTCTGCATGCCTGGATCCTGCAAACCGGAACCCTTTTTACAGAAGTAGGGCCTTTTGGGGGCATTAGGAGCACTTGTGAGCACATCTCAAACTAACTTATGTTTAATATCACCTGTTTGGGCTGCCACTCTTTTTTTAAGTAAAAATGGCAGCCCCAGATTGTTGATAGGTTAATAACGGCCGCCCCCATGCAGTCATAGATATTATATAAATGAAACACCAACTGGGTCCTTTAATTAAATAAAAAAGTGAGTCTACTTCACTGGCTTAGTTGACTCCAGTCATTTAGGATTCCAGGAATAGACAATTAAGGCCCCATCTCACATAGCAAGATCGCTAGCGAGATCGCTGCTGAGTCACAAATTTTGTGACGCAACAGCGATCTCAGAAGCGATCTCGCTATGTCTGACACGTACCAGCGATCAGGCCCCTGCTGTAAATCGCTGGTCGTGTCAGAAAAGCCTGGACTTTTTTTTGATCACTGGTCTCCCGCTGGCCAGCACGCATCGCCGCGTGTGACAGGCGGGAGACCAGCGATCAGCCAGCCGGAGCTGGTAACCAAGGTAAACATCGGGTTTCCATGCGCCGAGCAGTGCCTGGAAACCCGACGTGTACCTTAGATACCAGCGCGCTGATGCAGGGGAGCTGGTAACCAAGGTACACAGCGGGTTTCTAAGCACCGAGCGGTGCCTAGAAACCCGCTGTGTACCTTGGTTACCAGTTCCCTGCACCAGCGCGCTGGTATGCTGGTAACTAAGCGACGTATGTCGCTTGTTACCGGCGTACTCGCTGTCCTGATCGCTGCTGAGATCTGCCTGTTTGGCAGCTCAGCAGCGATCATGTAGCGACTCAGCAGCGATCCTGACAAGTTCGCATCGTTGTTGGGATCGCTGGTGAGTCACTATGTGAGACGGGGCCCTTAAGCCCCCGTCTCACACAGCGATCTCGCTGCTGAGTCACTAGTTTTGTGACGCAGCAGCGATGTCCCCAGCGATATCGCTGTGTGTGACATTCAGCGACGATCAGCCCCCCTGCTGGGTATCGCTGATCGTCGCTGAATGTCCTGGACATTTTTTTGATCGCTGGTCTCCGGCTGGCCAGCACGCATCGCTGCGTGTGACAGGCGGGAGATCAGCGATCTGCTGGTAACCAAGGTACACAGCGGGTTTCCAGGCGCGGGGCTGTGCCTGGAAACCCGCTGTGTACCTTGGATACCAGCGCCCTGATGCAGGGGAGCTGGTAACCAAGGCACACAGCGGGTTTCCAGGCACCGCGCAGTGCCTGGAAACCCGATGTGTACCTTGGTTACCAGCTCCCTGCATCAGGGCGCTGGTATCCAACGTACACTGCGAGTAACTAAGCGATGTTACCCGCAGTGTCGCTGTGCTGATCGCTGCCTGAGCTGCCTGTTTGGCAGCTCAGCAGCGATCATGTAGCGATACACCAGAGATCCTGATCGTTGTCGGATCGCTGGTGTATCGCTATGTGAGACCCTGTCTTTAGACTTGCTAATCCAGGCTGTTAAACAAATGCTAATCAGCTACACACAAGCCTATTGGCAGTTGTTTACTTACTTGTTTATAAATGCTGACACAAAAGAGATGGGGACAGAACAATCATTCTGATAAGAATGATCCTTCTGTCCCCAAACAATATTATGTTATTCAGGGGCATACATAGAAATCATTGGGCCCCATAGCAGAAGTTCTAATTGGCCTCCACCTAACAAATACAGAACAGCATACAGTATCTCACAACTTTGCAGCCTTTACAAAGTAATTTTCCAATTTTCCTCCTGCTGAAGCCATAGATTCCCCTTTCATTGCACACATAAAGTTTAATGTCAACAAAAGTGCCCCACACTGTATGATACCCCCACAATGACTTCCTCCACGGTACCCTCGACACGCACAGTATAATGACGCGATTGTACCCCACCTCAACTTCCTCAGAAAAGTATGGTGACCCCAATACAGTATCATCCCCTAACTGTGACTCTCACACAGCCCTAAATACAGTATAATAGCTCCCACAGCTCACCACACTATATAATGACCCACACTAGCTCTTAAAACAGTATAATGGCCTCCACACAGACCTGCACACCGTATGATGGACCAAACAAATATTCATACTGTATATTTGCTTGCTTACAGTATAATGGCCTCCACATAACCCTCCATAAAGTATACAGGCTCCAAATATTTATCTATAATTCACAATACAAATCCTTGTTATATGGTTATCTGACTGCGTCATTAGAGCAAGATGTATAATAGTCATTAAGAACCCCAAAGTGACATCTAAGCAGTAAGAAGCCTCTTGCTTATTTATTTAACTCACTTATATGGCACCATTAATTTACAGACAATATAAAAATTTCTATCAGTATGTCTTTGAAGTTGACGAGGAAACCCACCGAGAACATGCAAACTCTTGACAGATGTTATTCTTGGTAGAATGTTAACCCAGGATGCTAGACTACAGTGCTTACCACAGAGCCATCATGCTACCTAATGTTAATGATCATGATTACACTCCTTATGCAGACATTGCCATGTATATGTAAGGGGTTTTCTAAAGCTGTGATATATGTGCCTTTTATTTATGTTATTAACATTTGCCGTATGATTTTTATATGTTGCTAAATACTACTAATGTACTTAATATAGTACAGTTAGGTCCATAAATATTTGGACAGAGACAACATTTATCTAATTTTGGTTCTAGACATTACCACAATGAATTTGAAACAAAACAAATCAGATGCAGTTGAAGTTCAGACTTTCAGCTTTCATTTGAGGGTATCCACATTAAAATTGGATGAAGGGTTTAGGAGTTTCAGCTATTTATGGACTAACTGTATTTATCTAAGGAAAGCGTAGTGCCCAATTCAGTCCACTAGATGGGGGTATAGTGATGCTCCTAGTGTACATAGTTAATGTAGGAGGGGCTAACTGTGGGTAACCCGGGGAGCATCCGTCAGGGAGTCCTGACAGGGCAGTTAGCCCCGGAACGTTTGAAGACAAGAGCCCAGACGTTCAGGGCCTGAGGGCTACAGATGACAACAGCGCAGATTACAGTAGTGCAGATTACAGCAACGCAGATTATAACAGCACAGATTGCAGCAGGACAGATTGTAGCAGGACAGTTGGCAGCAGAACAGCAGCACAGGTCGCTCATCATGTGGCAGCTTACTACATGAACAGATGCACTTTTGTCTGGGGCAAAACAGACAGGGGAACTCCTGGAGGTGATAGAGCTGAACAGGGAGGACGCTGTGATGCCGGACGGGATGGGATGACCCGGGTACATGCTGAAGAATGACAGGGAAAGCACAGGGAAAGTGAATGAGGCAAACTGTGTGGAACCCGATGTAAAAGCTGTAACTGATGTGAACGGACTGAGAACAGACAGCAGGAGAGTTAGTCATTTAAATTTGGAATTGGACTGTGTGTCTGTTTGTGAACAAGTGTCCAAAGGAAGCCATCATGATGTGGAGCATGAAGCAACAGGTATGCTGACAGAGAACTGTGAAATGCATGTGACGGGAGACCAGGGCTCGCTTGAGCCGCTTACCTCAGCCACGACTATGGCCCTGCCGCTCCCCCACATATATCATAGTTGGTCAATATTGCAAAGAGAGAGCCACTGCTCTAAGAAAAGAACATTGGTGTCCACTTGCAATAAATCACATAGACAATTCAGAAACCTATTAGAACAATTTTTTGTTGAAAGATTAGACCAAAATAGAGCTTTTTGGTTTAAATGAAAGTGTTATATCTGTAGAAAAATACTGCATTACAGTATAAAAACCTCATACTATTTATGAAACACGATGGTGGTAGCAAAAGCAAATTCTAAAGAAAAATATCAGGAAATCTGTCCATGAGCAGAATCTCAAAAGAAGGTAAGATGAGCAAACCCGAACTGTAAAGCTTCGGACACTAGTGTCCGGTGCTGAACTCTGAACACGAGCTTCTCCTAGAAGTCCATTTTACAGTTTGCTAGTTCAGGGAGGAGCGAGAGAAAGAGATTTTCCAGCTTGAAAGTTCCCAATTGATTACTATTGGGTTCGGGTTCAAGTTCGGGCACAGTTCTGGGACCCAAACCGAGCTTGAACTTCCACGGGTCTGCTCATGCCTAAACATGGGTCATACAGTAAGACGACAACTCCTCTAAAGCATATAAATCATTCTACAAAGGAGTGGTTAGGAGATGACCCACCAACATAACAGAATTGAAGCGGATTTGTAGGGAAAAATGGACTAAAGTTCCTAAATGCCGATGTGCAGGACAAATCAACAACTACATGTTTAGACGCAGTTATTGCAGCACAAAGGGATCATTAGGGATGAGCGACCCCAAACGGTAAAGTTTCGGGGGCTGCAGGGTAGTGGTGGGAGACTTTATTGTACACTATTGGAGCTGTAATTACCATGGCTGCTAGCATCAGATTTGGTCTCTGATAGATATGCTCATAAAAGGACTTAACTGCTCATTCCAATTACATAGCCTCTAGAAAATCACAAAAAAGGGGACTGTCCTGGGAGGTGCCAGCGGGAAAGGAAAAGCCCGGCAGGCCGGGCCGCAGGACAAGGCCCCCAGAAAGGCGATGGATCAGGAGCCCCTCCAGAGACCCCTGGGGCACGTGTTTGGATGGGAGAAGCAGTCCTCGGGCAGGGAAAGATCCCATTTGGAGCCCGGGTCCCTAAGATGGCTAGAGCAGACCTTTTACCCCGGGGGTGAAACGGCAGCCACCTATCCCGAGGAGACAGGGTTGTCGGCGCGTCGGTTTCGGGGGAGCCAGGGCCCCCTTAGTGACAGGGGTGCAGGCCAGGATGTGCATCAACCCCATCATCCTGATGAGGAGTGGCCAAGCAGGGCCTTTGAAGCAAGTTTCACGGAACCCTCCGTGCGCCGGACCCGAGCCCAGTCCGATGAGGAGGACGACACCGAGGATTCCAGAATGACAGCGGCCAAAGGGAGGTCAGCCCTCATGCGGCCTGATAATTATGATTCTTTGTTATGTCTGTCCATTTTGATGGGCCCTTTGCAAGGGGGTGGGGGTAGACAGGAATCCCCAGTGAGAGTGATATTGCATGACACATCTACATCCACTACTGATTCACCCAGCAAGTTGATAGCTCTTCTAACAAGTCTGAAGGACAGGATAGACCATTTGGAAGGGTCTGGGCCTAGTTCTCTGCCTGGACTAGTCCCTACACTCCTCAAAGTGCGGGCACGAGCGGAAATGAAGGGGTTGTGCCTGAAACAATGATAGCGGGGGAGGAGGAGTATGGTCATTTAGACGTGCGGGGGGAGGTATATATTTGTTTCTCCGGCCCCTTAGGCACCCATCTTAGGAAAGAGGTTATAGAGAAAATTTGAAGGATGAGTACATCGATATCTTTTCATTATTGCCAATGGATAAGACAAGTTTAGGGAGGTTTGGAAAAGGGGGTAGTAAAAAAGATGAGGAAGAGGGGCGACGGGGTCAGGCGGTACCTAAGACGTTCACAAACTGGTGGCAAGCCTTTGCGATATTGGCCAGCGTCATAGGGGAGAAAGCACCACAGTACTGCTCACAATTATTCTGCTATATGGATTCCATTGGCGAAGCTTATCGAGCATATAAAGGGCAAGAGTGGTTGCGATATGATGAGCAATTTCACCAGCGTAAGGCCATTTGCTCGATCATCAGATGGGATCACAAGGATATCGGGCTCTGGCTAACGTTTATGGCCCCTAATAAAAGACAGGGGAATCCCCTCAAGGGTGGGCCGGCATCGCCGGCCAAGCAGGAGACAGTTCGGGGAAGCTTTCAGGCACGAGGTGTCGCACAGAAATTGGGCTTGTGTTGGCCGTTTAATGATAGCCAGTGCAAGTCCGGCCCCAACTGCAGATTCAGTGCCACACACGGTGCCAGGAAATGTTTCAGAAGGAATAGTGCAAAATCAGGAGGGAACGGCTATGGTCAAGGGGCAAACACCAATCAAGCTACACGCACTGCTCCCTTATCTAAATAGATATCCCGATAGAATCATGGCTAACTTGCTAATCAGGGGCTTCATGGATGGTTTCATAATTCCCTCCCAGGCATTCCAAATACAAAGAGGGCTAAAGAATCTACGTTCAGCTTATCAGCACTCAGAAGTTGTGAAAGAAAAATTAAGTAAAGAAGTGCTGCAAGATCAAATGGCAGGTTTGTTTATGTCCCCACCCGTTCCAGACTTGGTGGTCTCTCCATTGGGTATTGTGCCTAAGAAGGAACCAAATAAGTATAGCATGTTTCACCACCTGTCTTACCCCGGGGCAAATCTGTGAATGACGGCATTGACCCGGCGTTATGTTCTGTGGTATACGCATCCTTTGATGAGGCATTGAAGTGGGTGAGAAAATGCGGAAGGGGGGCTCTGATGGCAAAACCTGATGTGGAATCAGCCTTTCGGCTGTTGCCGGTACATCTGACTAGTCAGCGACTGCTCAGTTGCTATAGGGAGGTGAGTACTTTGTTGACAGGTGTTTACCCATGGGCTGTTCCTTGTCTTGTGCAGTGTTCGAGACTTTTAGCACCTTTCTGGAGTAGGTAGTTAAAGACATATCTGGTTGGGATTCATTGATCCATTATTTGGATGACTTTTGGAATATAGGCCACCCAAGTCGCAGGTATGTGATACCATTTTGAGCAGCCTGGAGTGGGTAGCGAAGGAATTTGGGGTCCCATTAACACCTAAAAAGATGGTCTGTTCAACGGCTAGTTTTCCTTTTTTGGGTGTCGTGATAGATACAGTAAAATGGGAATGTCGGTTACCAGAAGACAAGGTGCCAGCACTCAAGGTGGAAATATGTAGGGCGCTGAAGCTTAAAAAATTGAGGCTACGGGAGGTTCAGACCTTGCTAGGCAGCTTAAACTTTGCACGTCAGGTAATGCCCATGGGCAGAATTTTTTCTAGAAGGATTAGCCTGGGCTACAGCGGGTGGATATTTTGCCATATCATTACATTCAGTTATCAGCCGAAAATAGAGCGGATTTGGCAGTCTGGGGCCGATTTTTAGAGAATTATAATGGGTGTTCCTTGATGATGGATGACTTATGTTGTAATTCTGATATTGATCTATACACGGAAGCAGCTGGCAGTTCCGATTTTGGGGCATACTTTCAAGGACAATGGTGTGCGGCCAAATGGCCTAAGGAATGGGTCCGTGAAGGGTTGGTCAAGAACATAGCGCTACTGGAAATTTTCCCTATCTTAGTAGCGATGTCATCATGGAAGGAGAGGCTACAAAACAGAAAGGTTCAGTTCAAATGTAATAACATGGGCGTGGTAATAATATTACCGCTTCTTTCCCTCCGGTAATCAGAGTGTAGCGTTAGTTGGTGTTGGAATGTCTATCCATCAATGCTTGTTTTACCACGTTGCATATACCAGGCGAATATAACTCAATAGCTGACGCACTTTCTCGTTTTCAGTGGGAGCGGTTCTGGCCACTGGCCCCGGAGGCAGAAGAAGAGGGGTTACCCTTTCCTCCCGAACTCTGGAATGTGGTCTCAGGACTGCTGAACCACTAATCAGGTCATCGTTAGCGGATAGCACCTGGACAGCGTATCAGCGGGCATGGCAGCTTTGGGAACTGTGGGTACGACAAGGAAGGGAACACTTAATGGAGGAGGAGCAGGTGGGGGTGTTATTGATGGGAATTAGGCAAGCAGCAGAGGGTAAGTGGTCAATAGCAAAAATAAATCAGCTAATTAGCGGGTTAGCCTTTGGTTTTAAACTTAGGAACAGAGCTGATGTGACGAAGAATTTCTTAGTGAGACAGGCGCTGTTTTGAAGAGGGAAAAGTCAAATGGACAGCAGGAGGCCGGTGTCATTTGGAGAAGTTAGGACAACAATTAGAGGGGGCCTGCAGGTCGGGTTTTGAGATAGAACTGTTTAGGTTAGCATTTCCATTGGCCTTTTTTGGGGCAATAAGAATTGGGGAATTGGTAGCGCCAGGAAAAACCAGGGTAAGGGGCATTCTAGCCGGCGATATAATAGCCAGACAGAAAGGGGTAGAATTCTGGATCAGAAAGTCAAAAACAGATCAAAGGGGAAAAGCGAAGAAGGTACTGTTGGGAAAGGTAAAGGATTCTATTATGTTTCAAAAAATGTATGGCCTCTAGGCCCAGGCAAGGGGGACCCCTGTTAAGTCATGAGGATGGGTCCTTCTTATCAAAATATCAGTTTATTAAGGTGTTTTGGAAGTGCTTGCATGGAGCAGGTATGGAGCCGCACAACTATGGAGGTCATTCGTTTCGTATTGGGGCTGCAATGGAGGCAGAGGTGGGAGTTTTAAGTTCGGAAATTGTTATGAGAATCGGCCGGTGGGAGTCACAACGGTACCGGTCCTATGTATGACCTCCCGGATATGAGATGGTTGAAGCTGCGGTTAATAAAGGATTAGCTTATGTTTGTTTTTTGCATAAGTCCCACTACTAAGTTGGATTCTAGGCCATTCTTATGTTCACTGAGGGGCGCTACGACCAGACAGATGGACGGACGGGAGACAGATGGGTTTAAAAAGGAATGTAGCATTAGTTACGTGGCTAGGGTTTAGGGGTTTAACTTGGGGCCGGGTAATTCACGATTTTCAGAGAGCAGTTCTCCGCCATGGAGCTCCTGATATATTAGTTTTGCATGTAGGGGGTAATGACCTAGGAGTCCGCCCTGGGAAGGAATTGATTTGCGACATCAAGAAAGACCTGAGATAGCTATGGGTGGAGTTCCCGAATTTGAAAGTAGTGTGGTCAGACACAGTACCCAGAAGATTTTGGCGGGGGGCTCGGTCGGTAAAAAAGATTAACAGGGCATGCATTAAAGTCAACAAAGAAATATCTAAATTTGTGGAGATGCACGGGGGAGTGGCAGTACTCCATGCGGGTTTTGATCGTATGAAGGAAGGGTTTTGACTGGCGGATGGAGTACACCTTAATGCAGGGTGGACGGATTATGGACTTTGGGGCTGCAGGATGGGATAGAAAGGGCCACAGCACTGCCTGATGGTGGGGTCTCGAGCACTTGAGGGGGTCAAGGTGCTCTCGGTGTGGCGTTTGTGGGTCCTCAAAGTTGGCTAAATTTCGGTTTGGGGATTCCTTAAGTACATGGATCCCCTTCATTGGATGGTGATGTGGTGGTTGGTGATATTTGGGTGATACCCGGCGATGGAACATCGGATTCACATTAAATGGAGATTTGGGTGGCACCTGGCGATGGAACGTCGAGGTCACATTAAAGGAGTTTTGCGTGATACCCGGCGATGGAACATCGGGGCCACACTATTACAAGTTTGGGTGATACCTGGCGATGGAACGTCCGGTTCACATGGATATAAGAATTGGGTGATACCTAGGATGGAAAGTCGGGATCACATTAGCAGGAGGGCAACCTCTTCCCTCAGTTTAATGGTGCTTCTGAGTCTCGCGGATAGGAGTAAGGCTGGGAGGGAAGTGGCCATGTCATGGAAAGAAAAGCCACCAGACCTTTTAGTTTCGAGGACCTCACCAAGTGTCTTTTAATTATCAATAAATACCAATAAATTGGCTGCTGTGGCCGTTTATACCCAAGACATGGTTGTCGCTTGTCCTTCTTTGGCGGGGCAAGATGGGGGGGAGAGGATCCTCACGGGGTGAGGGGGGAGTGTGGGGTGATCAGGGAATCATTCACGAGGAATCGACCTTTCCAGAGTCAAGTCATTTAAATAGGACTGGAACATATCCTTCCTGGTAAGGACCCTGGAAACATGTATGTTGTCCATAAAACTCACAGTCCTCGTTTTATGCACCCGAACCTGCAAACCAGCAAGAAAACAAAAAATTAAAATTAAACATTTTCATCTGTAACAGGATCCCTTAGCATCAAGGGTATTGCTTTTAATCCCTCCAGTACTTCTTTAATTGTGCCATGGGGATTATTCACCCCTCTTTCTTAATGAGAGAAACCTGTATCCTGCCAACTACGCCAAATGTGATGGGTCCCAGGGTGCTAGTCATGGGTGAGTGAAGTACAATCGGCACCCCGGCCCGCTACAGAAAATAGGGGGACCTTTGGGTTCCTGGGTGTACTGTATGTGGTATGTGGAGTGCAGTGTTTTGGTGAGGTAGATTTTCATACTCACTTTTGATTTGCCTACCAAGGCGCCAATTCTTTTGTTCTTCAGAATAATACAGCCACATCAATACTTGCAAAGTTCTCTTTACTTATGAACACATTCAGATACAGGAAGTAGCATGTAAAACATTTTCCTTGATATTATTTCAGGCAATGGCACTTTCACAGTGATGAGGGCCACAGACACAGTTCTTATACAACAGATCATAGAGTGTTTCAGCCCTAAGGGTAACTCAATGTACTTAGAACCTTGGAGTAAGGGAGCTCCTGCTCAAACTTACTGTTCCAGCTACCTAGCTATCCTGGATACACATTTTAGACAAGGCTTTGTGTTCTACCTGGTCCTCTATTTTTCATGGCCCCAGTTCTGGCAAACAAGAAAATAGAAACAGAGTAAAATTCCATCATCCCCAGCTGGAGCATTCAGATGTAAGGCAGGTACGCGGGATGCAGTGACATGCAGGAGGCAGATCAAGAGTTAACGGGGGGGTTTACTACAGGGAAACTCCACACAAGGAGGTAGTAACTGAGGAACGGTTGGCAGGGTTTAAACAACAAACAAGGGTTTAATAAACGATGGCACTTATCAGTCAGTCACTCTCAGGGGATGAAGGCGGGCAGGATCTGCGGTGACATTGAAAGCGATGTGTGAAGACTCTGGCCTGGTTCCAGAGCAATGTGAGATACTGGCTCCGGACAGTCGCGACATATCCTGACGCTCCTGGAGGTGATCTGAAGCTTCCGGTGTCAAGTCTCAGTGAAGGGAAAGCGGAAATCTCTGGAATGTCAGCGCCACGAGTTTCGGGAGAACCTGGGATGGAGTCAGCCAACTCCGAGTCCGTTCCCAGATCAGGTCCACAATAAGCACCGCCAACAGTCAGCGGTACGGTACAGAATGTCTCTGCAGTATCGGGGGTTGAAGAGGTGACAGTCACATGCTGGAAACTGTCTGACTGCGTGTGTGGGGAGAGTCAGCCGTCCGGCCTGGCTTTCAGGAGCTGAGGTGAGGAGAGCGAGTTAACTTTCTCCTGCTGCGCACTCTGTCTTCCTGCCAAAAGCCCTGCTTTCCCGCGCTCCTCCCCTTTTATATCCGATCTGCTCCCTGCAGTCAGGTGCAATGTTCGGTCCAGGTTAGAATGTCTTCCCTCTGGAAACAATGGTGTCAGTCTCGACAGTTCCGGCCCAGATATGAGAGGAGTGCCACGGGCCCGATCCATCTCTCTACACCGGCATGGTTGCTTGGTTTGAACAATAATATTTTCAAGGTGTACACAGTTCAGGTTCCCGGGACACTTAGGCAACAGCATTGGGGAGGATTCCCAAGGGGCTTGGACTGCAGCAAGGCTCACTGGGGGACCACCAGCTCGATCAAAATCATACTACCAGCTTTTTGTCGGCGGCTGCTATAATGCACACTACTGGAGCTGACATTTTGGAGCTATGGTGTAAAACATGCTCTGTGGGTGAAATTCATAATCAGTTTCTGTGGTGAACTGTGCCTCATGCTATGTGGGTAAAATTTGTTATCAGCTTATGTGGGGGTACTAAGCCCCATACTCTGTGGGTGAAATTTGATATCAGCCTTTGTGTGGGAACTGTGCCCCATGGTCTGTGGGTGAAATTTGTTCTCAGCTTCTGTGGGGGAACTGTGCCCCATGCTCTGTGGGTGAAAGTTTTTATCAGAATTTATGTGGGGGTGAAATTTTTAACTGGACTGCTGGTAGTAAGCCTCAATCTCTGTGAGGGTACTGTTAACTTTTTATGGTATTCATTTACTTCCTACTTTTTAGTCAATTCCCTTTCCAATTTTTTTTGCAGTGCAGTTGTCTTGCTCTTACCTCCATTTTGCTTACCTTAGCAGCCCCATAGACCTTAGACCGACCATTTTACAGCACTGATGTTTGGGACCCATTGACTTATATGCGGTTCGGTGTCCAGGGTCAAGTTCGGCGAAACCAAACATCCACGGATTCGCTCACTAGTGGTTATAAGAGTTACTGAAAACAATGGTTCACAGTCATTTGTCACCCATAGACGTGTAATATTGGATCATTTTCCTCAAAACAAAAATGACAAAGTCTAATATTTTTAACTCATTTATTTGATTTGGTTTTCTGTAATTAATTTTAGGACTTGTATGAAAATCTAATGTAGTTTTACATCAAATTTATGCACAAATATGGAAAATTCTGAAGGGCTCACAAACTTTCAAGCCAAACCTTAGATAAATATATGATATATGTGGTTACTTCCTGATGAAGTAGTAATTTTAAACTTCGAATAAACCACAGCTATTCTGTTACACCTCATTTGGACTGACGTCTCTATAAACTCAGCAGTGCGGAACTACTCCACAAAAATCCTTTTATGTCCAACTTTAGATAAATGGAATACAAATATATAGACAGATATACATTTTTATTTAGTTATTGCAGAAATCTAAACCGCAGTTCTATAGACACATTCTAGCACGAGCTGTGTCTCAGGAGTATAAATAAATCCTTTTCTTAAATCCTGCACTATGAGTCACAGCTTCTATAGTGGTATAAACCTTTTACAAGTGGCTTTCCATAATACTTTGCAGTGCAATATAAGCTAAATAACTGTGTTTATGGATAATAAATGGAACATCTTGCTAAAATGTTTTCCTCCTTTTCTTTATATTGAATCAAAAGTGTGAAGGGCTGTCTGACTGTCCCTTAACCAAAGACAAGCACAGACAGCTGAGAGCCTACGTACTAGAACAGTGGATAGGACCCAAATTCCTTAGTATTCCCAGCACCAACTTTAAATGCTAAAAAGGCAAATATTCAGTTCCTCCAAAGTTGTAAATGGAAATAATCTTGAAGTTAAAGGATTGATCAAGGGCGCAACTATAACAGATGGAAGGGTTGCAGTTGCACCCAAGCTCTGGAGCCTAAGGGGCTCAAATGTTCACTTGGCCCAAATGAAAAAAAAACAATACAAATAGAAACACATGATAGTTGGGGACCCTGTTGGAGATTTTACATTGTGGCCCTGGAGCTTCAAGTTCCACCAGTGGGATTGATCTACAGTAATAAAAGGTTTATGCTGTTAGGAATACAGTACCTGCCGTAGACGCAATCATCCTCCTCCGGTTTCCACACTTCCCTGCTGGCCTGTCCGTGCTGGTGGCGGAGCTATCACACACTTGGATGGTGCAACTACACATGGTGTTTTTTTGTGTGTGGAAGTGGTGAGTGATGTGGGAATGTGGGACACCACCCTTCCCACTTATTTCACAGCCCATGAAACATGGAATGCTGTGCCAGGCAAATCAGAACGCTGCCTAGCCTGGTGTAAACCAATGGTGGCAATGTGTGCACCTTGCTGTTCAGGTGAGCAAGGCATGGCTCCCTGAAAATGACTGGGAGGAATGCATCGCCTGATTTTTATCATTAGCATTGGGCTGGCTATTTTAAGACTGCTCCTTTCCAGTCCAATGCTGTTTATTCAGCTCTCTTGCATAGTGGTGGGGTGAGTGATTTCTCCATCTTCTCCATTGTCTCTGTGCACGTACATTGGACTGTACTTGGATGACATCCGAGTGCAGTTCAAAATTTCACACCAATAGACTTGTAGTCCCCAAGCCAGGGCTGTGACTATCATGCTGTTGTCTTAATTTTAATTTATCTAGTAAATTTGATACTTTTATATACATCGTATTTCTGAAGCTGGATTTGCCATTTTCGACGACTTATTGATCTTCCTATGGCACTGCTGGATTTTCTGAGCTCCGGACTCCGCTATGGGTGAGCTGACATAATCCCCTTCCTTATCTTTATCACATAGACTTGTATGAGTGCGTGTGATCCGAATATCTGAGCCACTCGCTGTACAGTCATGGCCAAAAGTTTTGAGAATGACACAAATATTAATTTTTACAAAGTCTACTGCTTCACTTTTTCTAATGGCAATTTGCATATACTCCAGAATGTTATAAAGAGTGATCAGCTTAACAGCAATTACTTGCAAAGTCAATATTTGGCTAGAAAATGAACTTTATCCCCCAAAACACATTTCAACATCATTGCAGCCCTGCCTTAAAAGGACCAGCTAAACTCTTTTCAGTGATTGCTCCATTAACACAGGTGTGGGTGTTGATGAGGACATGGCTTGAGATCAATCTGTCATGATTAAGTAAGAATGACACCATTGGACACTTTAAAAGGAGGCTGGTGCTTGGCATCATTGTTTCTCTTCTGTTAACCATGGTTATCTCTAAAGAAACACGTGCAGTCATCATTGCAATGCACAAAAATGGCCTAACAGGGAAGAGTATCGCAGCTAGAAAGATTGCACCTCAGTCAACAATCTATCGCATCATCAAGAACTTCAAGGAGGTTCCATTATTGCCAAAAAGGCTTCAGGGCGCCCAAGAAAGACCAGCAAGCGCCAGGACCGTCTCTTAAAAGTGTTTCAGCTGCGGGATCGGGCTACCAGCAGTGCAGAGCTTGCTCAGGAATGGCAGCAGGCAGGTGTGAGTGCATCTGCACGCACTGTGAGGCGGAGACTCTTGGAGCAAGGCCTGGTCTCAAGGAGGGCAGCAAATAAGCCACTTCTTTCCAGAAAAAACATCATGGACAGACTGATATTCTGCAAATGGTACAGGCAGTGGACTGCTGAGGACTGGGGTAAGTCATTTTCTCTGTTGAATCCCCTTTTCGATTGTTTGGGACATCAGGAAAACGCCTCATTCGGAGAAGACAAGGTGAGCGCTACCACCAGTCTTGTCTCATGCCAACTGTTAAGCATCCTGAAACCATTCATGTGTGGGGTTGCTTCTCAGCCAAGGGAATCGGCTCTCTCACAGTCTTGCCTAAAAACACAGCCATGAATAAAGAATGGTACCAGAATGTCCTCCAAGAGCAACTTCTCCCAACCCTCCAAGAGCAGTTTGGCGATCAACAATGCCTTTTCCAGCATGATGGAGCACCTTGCCATAAAGCAAAGGTGATAACTAAATGGCTCAGGGAACAAAACATAGAGATTTTGGGTCCATGGCCCGGAAACTCCCCAGATCTTAATCCCATTGAGAACTTGTGGTCAATCATCAAGAGACGGGTGGACAAACAAAAACCTAAAAATTCTGACAAAATGAAAGCATTGATTGTGCAAGAATGGACTGCTATCAGTCAGGATTTGGTCCAGAAGTTGATTGAGAGCATGCCAGGGAGAATTGCAGAGGTCCTGAAGAAGAAGGGTCAACACTGCAAATATTGACTTGCTGCATTAACTCATTCTAACTGTCAATATAAGCTTTTGTTACTCATATGTTTGCAATTATTATATTTCTGTCTGTGATAAAAACATCTGTCAAACACACATAAAAACCAGAGGGCAGCAGATCATGTGAAAATATAATATTTGTGTCATTCTCAAAACTTTTGGCCATGACTGTATGCTGGTATTGTTTTCTCATGAAATGATGGAAGATGGGGCCGTGTGCTCCATCCTCCATCATTCTCCCTCTATGTCTGAGCTTTGATGTCTCAGTGCAGCGGGCGCAATGATGTCACTTCACACCTCAGTGAAAAGCTGCAAAAGCTAGAAGCCATGCTGAGGATATGGGAGCAGCGGGGGAACTAGGAGAGGTGAGTAATATTTTTCTTAAATCAATGAGAACATTGTGGGGGCCATTATACTGTATGAAAGGCCATGTGTGACCCATTATATTGTATGGAAGGCAATGTAGAGCCCATTATGCTGTATGGAGGACTATGTGGGGTCCTTTATACTGTATGGCAGATTATGTGGGTGTGCCCATTATACTGTGTGGAGAACAATGTGGTAATGTGAGTCCTATTATACTGTATTTGAGGACTATGTGGGGCCTATTATATTGTAAGGAGAACTATCGGGGGCCATTATACTGTATGGAGGACTATGTGGGGCCCATTATACTATATGGAAGGCAATGTAGGGCCCATTATACTGCATGGATGGCAATGTCATGCCAATTATACTGTATGGACCGCAATGTGGGGGCCATTATACTTTATGGAATTCAATGTGGGGGCCATTATACTGTATGGAGGACTTTGTGGTGGCACTTATACTGTATTGAAGGCTATGTGGGGCCCATTATAAAATTTGGAATGCTATGTAGGGGCAATTATAATATTTGGGGGCTATATGGGGTCCATTGTACTATTTGGAGGGCTTTCTGGGGTCCTATTACACTGCTTGGATGGCTACTATGTGTGGAGTCATTATACTATATGCAAGCAATTACTTAGTTTGAAAGTTTGTGTGGGGTCCATCATTCTATTTGAAAGGGTGTGTAGGGGCCATTATGTTGTTTGGAGGGCTGTGTGGGGGCCACTATACTGTATGAAAGACTATGTGGGGCTCATTATAGTTTATTGACGTCAATGTTATTGCCATTATACTGTATGGAATGCAACTTGGGGACCTTATACTGAAGGACTATGTGAGGTCCTGTATACTGTCTGGAAGGCTATGTGGGCCCATTATTATATTTGGAGGGCTATGTGAGGGCCTATTATACTGTTTGGAGGGTGATTATACTGTATGCAAGCAATTATTCAGTGTGAAGGTTTGCTTGGTGTACATCATACTATGTGGATGGGTGCGTGGGGCCATCATGCTGTTTGGATGGCTGTGTAAGGATCAATATTCTGTTTGGAGGGCTGTGTGGGGACCATTGTACTGTGTGCAGGGCTATGTAAGGGGCCATTATACTGTATACAAGCAATTATACCGTGTGAAGGTTTGTGTGGTGACCATCATACTATGTGGAGGGCTGTGTGGAGGTCATTATGCTGTTTGGAAGGCTATGGAGGCTGTTATACAGTGTGGAGAATTGTGTTGGGGCCATTATACTGTGTGGAGAAGTTTGGGGGCCATTATACTGTATGAAGGCCCATCATATTAAGCCATGGCTGTGGGAAGGTCACAGTTGTGGGACTAGAATGTGTTGGGATCACCATACTTTGTCAGGAGAGTGGAAAAAGGGTATAGTGGGGTCATCATACTGTGCATGTGAAGGGTATTTTTATTGGTATCATACTTCATTGGTGCAATATATGATATGATATGCAATGTGCCATAGTTTCTCTAGTTGTGTTGAGCAAAATTTAACAGGAAACACTTGAGAAAACCCTTTATTGTATGGGTAGTTCAGTGCGTAGATGAATTAGAAGTTAATGTTAATTAGAAATTCTATTTAATTATTATCTCACAAAGTGGCCATCTCCATGGGATACCGGATGTATAGTGTGTTACATGCAAATACTGTGATTTCTGTGTATACTGTATGTTGTAACATATTGTGAAACATGCTGACAAGCAGTACTCAAATGGTTAATAATTCATCTTAGTGGCTTTTTTACATGACTCAACTCTGCTTGTTATGCAGAAGTTTCTGGAAAGAGCTGGAACAAGCTCCCCAGCAATCAGCCAATGTCTGCAGCTGAAAATATTCACAGGAGAGAGAAGTCAGTAAAGGGAGACTGCATTGAGGAGATGTTGCTCTCCCCCCTGAATGCTGGGTCTAAAAGGGACTGATAAAGAAGGAAGGGAGCTGACAATCTTCAAATTGGAAAGATTTCTATTGCATCTCAGGAAGAAAAAAAAACACCTCAGAGGAGAATATCAGCTTATCCCTAAGTAGGGACTATTATGTGAGGATTACCAGAGGGACAGTCTAAAAGCCCCGTCACACATAGCGACACACCAGCGATCCCGGCAACGATATGCACTTGTCAGGATCGCTCGTGTGTCGCTACATGATTGCTGCTGAGCTGCCAAACAGGCAGCTCAGGCAGCGATCAGGACAGCGACACTGCGGGTAACATCACTTAGTTACCCGCAGCGTACGTTGGATACTAGCCCGTGGTGCAGGGAGCTGGTAACCAAGGTACACATCGGGTTTCCAGGCGCTGCGCGGCACCTGGAAACCCGATGTGTACCTTGTAGGGATGAGCGATATTGCCCAATATTGTATCGGAATTCCGATTTCCGATATTGGGAAAATATCGGATATCGGAATTTCCGATTTCCGATATCAATGCAAGTCAATGGGAGAAAAAAATCGGAATTACAAAATGACCACTACAGTGCGATATAATGGATAAAATGTAGGGGAAACACCTCAGGATAATGGGGAAAGAGTTTGCAGAGGCAGAGGAGCAAAAAAATCGCTAGAAAAATGCACAGAGCGAAAACTGTAGCAGGAAAACTGGTCGCCATCTTCTTAACAGCGGTGTTTTTTCTTTGGGTTAGGATTAGTTGGGGTAGGGTTAGTGTTTATGGTTAGTAGGGTAAGAGTTAGGGTTAGAGCGAGTGTTGTCGAAACACGGTTTGGAGCAGGAGGTACTGTGCCTTTGGGCACTCCCGAGAACCAGCTGGCGATGCTGGAACTCGGTTTACCCTTCGGGGGAGGCACCTGTGTCTGCACTTCACTGCCACGAAACAGCCAGCGTGGCTGGATCCCGCCTCTTGTGCTTCTGCCTATAGGTGTTTGACATCTGTCGTCCTTTTTTTCCACTTTGGTCTAACGAGGTACAGCTGGGGGTACTGTTACCCAGAAACACAGCATGCTGTGAAAGTGGCAGTCACGTAAATGGGCACTAGCTGGCGGTACTAGAGCCCAGAAACACGGCATGCTGTGAAAGTGGCAGTCACGGAAATGGGCACTAGCTGGCAGTACTAGAGCCCAGAAACACAACATGCTGTGAAAGTGGCAGTCACGGAAATGGACACTAGCTGGCGGTACTAGAGCCCAGAAACACGGCATGCTGTGAACGTGGCAGTCACAGAAATGGGCACTAGCTGGCGGTACTAGGGCCCATGGGAAACAGTATGGGGTGAAAGAGTCTGTCACAGAACCAGGTGCTAGATGTTGATAGTAGAGGCCAGAGCACGGACATAACAGATGACGCTGTGTGCAACATAGGCACATGACAGAGCATGCATACTGCTACCAACCATGCATGTAACCTGTGTACTGTGGCCCAGGGCAGCAAAAGTCACCAGAAATCCAGGCCTGGTTCATTTTTAGGAATGTAAGCCGGTCCACATTTGCAGCGGATAGTCTGGTACGTTGGTCTGTTAGTACATTGTCAGCTGCACTAAAGACGCGTTCAGAAATCACACTGGCACCAGGACAAGCCAGGACCTCCAAGGCATACTGGCTAAGCTTGGGCCATGTATCCAACTTCGAGACCCAAAACTTGAAGGGGGCAGATCCATCCTGAAGCCCACTGACAGGGGTGAAGAGGTATTGTGCCACCATATCACGGTAACGTTGCCTCCTAGTTCATTGCACTGTCTGTGCTGATGGTGCCCGAACTGTTTGCGGGTTCAGAAACCGTTGGAACAGGTTGGGTATACTGAACCTGTCAGTAGCAGATGTACTGCTTCTGCTACCGGCTTCTGAACGGATTCCGCTGGGCCCAGGACGCACTGAGGTGCCTGCTAGTGCACGCGCATCACTGCTATGCGGTGGAAAAGAGTACATGAGTGAATTAACCAGTGCTTCTTGGTACGCCTGCATTTTACGCGCCCCGTTCAACGGTGTAATTAGGCTTTCAAGGCTGTCCAGGTAACGTGGATCTAAGAGGGTGGCCACGCAGTAGTCATTTGTGTGGAGAATACAAGCCACGCGTGGGTCTTTTCTCAGACACTGCAGCATGAAGTCACTCATGTGCTGAAGGCTGCCAACTGGCCATGCACCGCTGTCACCAGCTGGAGGAATGTGCTCTGGCTGATCTGCATCACCCCATCCACGCTCTATCTGGTGACTACTAGTAGAGCGCTGTGTACTTTCCTCCTCTAGCTCATCCTCATAGTCCTCCTCATCCTCCTCGCTTGCTGTGTCCTGCCTGGATCTTTGTGAGGCAGCCACAGAGCTTTGTACCAACCGGGCCAATGAAGATTGCCTGGTTGGTGCAAGTGTCTCATCATACTCCTCCTCCTCCTGAGAAACCTCATCCCTTAGTCCTTTAAGTGATGATTCTATAAGGCATATAAGGGGAATATTCAGGCTGAGTAGGGCAGCATCCGCGCTCACCATCAGAGTGGAGTCCTCGAAGCACTTCAAAATGGTGCATATGTCCTTCATGGTTGCCCTCTCTGTGGTTGTAAAGTGGGAGGGCTGAGATGTGTGTCGCCTACTTTGCGCCTGCTGCAGCTGCAACTCTATAATTGCAGGTTGCTGTTCACACAACCTCCGCAGCATATGCAAAGTCGAATTCCACTTGGTGAGGAGGTCAACAATGATGCGGTGCTCGGGCAAGCCCAATCTGCGCTGCATGGCTGAAAGGCGCGATGCAGCCATGCTTGAACGCCGCAAATGAGAGCACTCGTATCTGACTTTGTGCAGCAGCTCCTCAAGGTCAGGATAGTTCCTAAGGAAACTCTGCACCACCAAGTTTAGGACATGGGCAAGACATGGAATGTGAGTCAGACCACC
>JARQOD010000002.1:463865934-463921475 GCA_033576555.1 Oophaga sylvatica | reverse complement strand
GTGGGACTGGTTCGAGATTCCCACTGTGCAGCAGCGGTAACTCGATCCCTAACATTACCCCCCCTCCTAGGGCCCCCCTTCTTTGGGCCTCACTGTGTTCAAAGGCAGCGATGAGCTGCGGAGCATTAACGTGCTCGGCAGGCTCCCAGGACCTATAACCCCTCCTGTTGTGAATGGGTTTGAGATGAGTTCTGAGCAGAGGCTCCCTCTGGTGGTTACAAGCGGTACTAGTGAGGATTGGGAATCAGGTGTTACTGATTGGTCTTATTTAAGGGAATCATTTTCCCATCAGGGTTGCCGGTGATCAATTGTTCTGGTCTGAATCCTTCTTTCCAGTTTCCCTTGTAGCCTGCTGTGTCGTGTCTGCATCTCCTGCTATCAGATAAGACAATTTCTTATTTTGTGTTTTTGCTATATTTTTGCATTTTGTCCTGCACTTCTGTGGGGGCCTTCTGGGTCCCCTCCGGGGGCTTTTGCCCTCTCAGTTTAGTCCAGCCACTGTGTTTTGTACTTTTGCTTTTTGCAGTTTTTTCAGTGGCTGCTGTTTTTGTTACACCAGAGAACTAATTTAGGTGGTAGAGGTCGTGTGATCTCAGGTGATTTTGAAATTAGTAGAGTTGGTGTTTTTCAGGGTTTTCTGGGATTGCAGTAAGTACCCTTCCTGTCCTTTTCTATTTAGATAGTTTGGGCCCCAGCGTTTGCTCATTCTATTTTCTTTCTTTGTCAGTATTTCCTCTTGTCTAACCGCCATTACATGTTTGGGGGCTTTCTATTATCTTTGGGGTTCTGCTCCGGGGCAGATAGCTTTCCTATTTCTATCTTTAGGTGTAGTTAGTTTCTCAGGCTGTGACGAGGCGTCTAGGACCATCGTAGGAACGCTCCACGGCTGCCTCTAGTTGTGGTGGTTAGTCAGGGTACTGCAATCTCATAGATTCCAACTGCTCTGGTGTATTTCCTTTTTTACCTGCACTCCTCAGCTACCGTAACATAACAGTATCACCGGCCATAAAAAAATTGTATTGTACTCACAGAAGGGAAAAAATATTTTGAAGGAAGAAAAGTTGTCAGAGATATTTTTCTGTTTGTTGCATTTTTTTTTTTTTTTTTTCCCTCTGTATCTCTGGGTGCTGGGGAGGATCTTTTCTCCCAATGGAGTTTGCACAGTTGTCTGGCCGTGTGGATCAGCTTGCCACTGAGGTTCGGAGTATTGCTGCCTATCTTGCTGGGTTGCCTGTTGTGGAACCTAGGATCCCCATGCCAGATTTGTTTTCAGGGGATCGAGCTAAGTTTCAGAATTTCAAAAATAATTGTAAATTGTTTCTTGCCTTAAAATCTAAGTCCTCAGGAAACGCAGCGCAGCAGGTTCAAATTGTCATCTCTCTCCTGCGCGGCGATCCTCAGGATTGGGCTTTTTCCCTCACACCTGGGGATCCTGTTTTGAGTGATGTTGATGCATTTTTTCAGGCTTTGGGGTTATTGTACGATGAGCCTAATGTCACTGATCAAGCTGAAAAAGCCTTGTTGGCATTAAATCAGGGGCTTGATGACGCTGAGTTATACTGTCAGAGATTCCGTAGGTGGGCAGTCCTGACCAAGGGGAATGACGACGCTTTGGCGGCCCTTTTCCGGAAGGGTCTGTCGGATAATGTAAAGGATGTTATGGTGGGATTCCCTGTCCCCTCTGGTCTCAATGATTCTATGTCATTAGCGATTCAAATTGACAGACGTTTGCGTGAGCGGAGAAGTATGCGTGGGGTGGTGTTGCCTTGTGAGCCAGCTGCTGAGCCCATGCAGTGTGATGGAGTGGTGTCTGGGGCACAGCGTCATGAGTTTCGAAAGCGCAATGGGTTATGTTTCTACTGTGGTGATGCCTCTCATGCTATTTCAGTCTGCCCTAAGCGGGGAAGACGTTTTGCACGCTCAGTTGTCTTGGGTAGTGTTCAGACTAAGTTTTTATTAACTGTCACTCTGATATGCTCTCTGTCCTCATTTTCTGCTCAGCTTTCGTTGATTCTGGAGCAGCTATTAACCTGATGGATTATGATTTTGCTAAACGTTGTGGATTTCCCTTGATACCCCTACAGAAATCTATTCCCCTACTGGGGATCGATTCTACCCCTTTGGCTGAGAATAAACCCCAGTTTTCTACTCAGGTGATAATGAGGGTTGAACCTGATCACCAGGAGTGCTGCAAATTTTTGGTTCTATATAATCTGCATGACATTATCGTGCTGGGTTTCCCTTGGTTACAGTCTCATAATCCTGTTTTGGATTGGAAATCTGTGTCTGTAACCAGTTGGGGCTGCCAATGTGTTAATACCAACACTCCTGTTTTTTCTGCCTCCCCCCAGGCTGAGGATGTTCCTGACTTTTTGTTTGATTTTTCTGATGTGTTTAGCGAAAGTAAATCTGCATCCTTACCTCCCCATAGGAGCTATGACTGCGCTATTGAATTAGTGCCAGGTAGTAAATTCCCTAAGGGTCGCCTTTTTAACTTGTCTGTACCTGAACATGACGCTATGCGGTCTTATATCAAGGAATCATTGGAGAAGGGTCATATCAGACCATCCTCTTCACCCTTAGGTGCCGGTTTTTTCTTTGTGGCCAAAAAAGATGGTTCATTAAGGCCGTGTATTGATTATCGTCTCTTGAACAATATTACTGTGAAATATCAATACCCGTTACCCTTGATTTCTGACCTGTTTTCCAGGGTGAAAAACGCTACTTGGTTTACCAAGCTTGACCTCAGGGGGCGTATAACCTTATTCGCATTAAGCACGGGGATGAATGGAAGACGGCATTTAACACCCCTGAAGGGCATTTTGAGTACCTTGTGATGCCCTTTGGGCTCACTAATGCTCCTTCCGTCTTCCAGTCCTTCATGAATGACATTTTCAGGGATTTTGTGGACAAGTTTCTGATTGTTTATTTGGATGATATCTTGATTTTTTCTAATGACTGGGACTCTCATGTGAAACATGTTCGAACTGTATTCCAGATTTTGAGAGAGAATGCTCTGTATGTGAAGGGATCAAAGTGTCTTTTTGGCGTACAGAAGATCTCATTTCTGGGATTCATTTTGTCCCCATCTGTTATTGAAATGGACCCGGTCAAGGTTCAGGCCATCTGTGATTGGGTCCAACCTACTTCATTAAAGGCTCTTCAGAGATTTTTGGGTTTTGCCAATTTTTATCGTAAATTTATTGGTAATTTCTCTGTTATTGTTAAACCATTAACTGATTTGACCAGAAAGGGTTCTGATGTGGTGAATTGGCCTCCTGAGGCAGTCTCTGCGTTTCAGGAACTTAAGCAGAGATTCACTTCTGCTCCTGTTCTACGGCAGCCTGATGTTTCTCTGCCATTTCAGGTGGAGGTTGATGCCTCTGAAATTGGGGCAGGTGCCGTTTTGTCCCAAAAAGATCCAGAGACCTCTAAAAGTAACCCTTGTGCCTTTTTCTCTCGAAAATTTTCTCCTACTGAACGTAATTATGACGTGGGTAATCGGGAGTTATTGGCCATGAAGTGGGCTTTTGAAGAGTGGAGACATTGGCTGGAGGGAGCCAAACATCAGGTGGTGGTCCTTACGGACCATAAGAATCTGGTCTATCTGGAATCTGCCAAGCGACTCAATCCTAGACAGGCCAGGTGGGCCTTGTTTTTCACACGTTTTAATTTTGTGGTTTCCTTTCTTCCTGGCACTAAGAATGTTAAGGCGGATGCCCTCTCGAGGAGTTTCCTTGCGGACTCTCCTGAGCTATCTGATCCCTCTGTTATTTTGAAGGAGGGTGTAGTTCTTTCCGCCATCTCGCCTAATTTGAGACTTGCTCTGGAGGGGTGTCAGGAGGATAGGCCCGAGCGCTGCCCTGTTGGAAAATTGTTTGTCCCGGACCAATGGAAAAAGAGTGTGATGTCTGAGATTCATTGTTCCGCATTGGCTGGGCATCCCGGAATTTTTGGTACCAGAGACTTGGTTAGTCGGTCCTTTTGGTGGCCTACCTTGTCTCGCGATGTCAGGGAGTTTGTGCAGTCCTGCGGGACTTGCTCTCGCTCCAAGCCTTGCTCTCGCTCTAGTGGTTTGTTGATGCCATTGCCTGTGCCCAAGAGACCATGGACCCATATCTCTATGGATTTCATTTCCGATCTTCCTGTTTCTCAGAGAATGACCACCATCTGGGTAATTTGTGATAGGTTTTCCAAAATGATACATCTTGTGCCATTACCTAAGTTGCCTTCCTCCTCTGAATTGGTGCCGTTGTTCCTTCAGCACGTGGTTCGTTTACACGGCATTCCTGAGAACATTGTGTCTGACAGAGGAGTCCAGTTTGTTTCCAGATTTTGGAGGACTTTTTGTTCTAAACTGGGTGTTCAATTGTCTTTCTCCTCGGCATTTCATCCTCAGACCAATGGTCAAACTGAGAGAACAAACCAGACATTGGAGACTTATCTAAGATGCTTTGTGTCTGCTGATCAGGATGACTGGGTCTCTTTTTTGCCTTTGGCTGAGTTTGCTCTTAATAATAGGGCTAGCTCTGCCACTTTGATGTCTCCGTTTTTCTGTAATTCTGGGTTTCACCCTCGATTTTCTTCAGGACAGACGGAGGCTTCTGTCTGTCCAGGTGTTGACTCTGTTGTTGAGCGTATGCAGCAGATTTGGGACCAGGTAGTGGAGAGGTTGTCCCTCTCTCAGGAGAAGGCCCAGCGGTTTGCTAACCGGCATAGGACTGATGGTCCTCGGTTTAAAGTGGGGGACTTGGTCTGGTTGTCCTCAAAGAATATTCCTATGAGAGTAGCATCTCCTAAATTTAAGCCTAGGTTCATTGGACCTTATAAGATCATGGAGATTATTAATCCTGTTTCTTTTCGTTTGCTTCTTCCAGGGACATTTAAGATCCATAACGTGTTCCACAAGTCCTTGTTGAAGAGGTTTGTTGAGCCAGTGGTTCCTGCTGCTGTGCCTCCTGACCCTGTTTTGGTTGAGGGCAATCTGGAGTATGTGGTTGAGAAAATATTGGATTCTCGTTTTTCTAGACGAAGACTCCAGTATTTGGTTAAATGGAGAGGTTATGGTCAGGAAGATAATTCTTGGGTGTTTGCTTCGGACATCCATGCTAGGAGACTTATCCGTGCGTATCATAGAACTCATCCTGACCGACCTGGTTGCTCAAATGAGGGTTCGGTGACCCCTCCTCAAGGGGGGGTACTGTTGTGAATGGGTTTGAGATGAGTTCTGAGCAGAGGCTCCCTCTGGTGGTTACAAGCGGTACTAGTGAGGATTGGGAATCAGGTGTTACTGATTGGTCTTATTTAAGGGAATCATTTTCCCATCAGGGTTGCCGGTGATCAATTGTTCTGGTCTGAATCCTTCTTTCCAGTTTCCCTTGTAGCCTGCTGTGTCGTGTCTGCATCTCCTGCTATCAGATAAGACAATTTCTTATTTTGTGTTTTTGCTATATTTTTGCATTTTGTCCTGCACTTCTGTGGGGGCCTTCTGGGTCCCCTCCGGGGCTTTTGCCCTCTCAGTTTAGTCCAGCCACTGTGTTTTGTACTTTTGCTTTTTGCAGTTTTTTCAGTGGCTGCTGTTTTTGTTACACCAGAGAACTAATTTAGGTGGTAGAGGTCGTGTGATCTCAGGTGATTTTGAAATTAGTAGAGTTGGTGTTTTTCAGGGTTTTCTGGGATTGCAGTAAGTACCCTTCCTGTCCTTTTCTATTTAGATAGTTTGGGCCCCAGCGTTTGCTCATTCTATTTTCTTTCTTTGTCAGTATTTCCTCTTGTCTAACCGCCATTACATGTTTGGGGGCTTTCTATTATCTTTGGGGTTCTGCTCCGGGGCAGATAGCTTTCCTATTTCTATCTTTAGGTGTAGTTAGTTTCTCAGGCTGTGACGAGGCGTCTAGGACCATCGTAGGAACGCTCCACGGCTGCCTCTAGTTGTGGTGGTTAGTCAGGGTACTGCAATCTCATAGATTCCAACTGCTCTGGTGTATTTCCTTTTTTACCTGCACTCCTCAGCTACCGTAACATAACACCCTCCCATCCACCAAATAAAATCTTTTGCCCCGTACCACCTTACACCCTATGATGGCGTTCACCTCATGGTCGTCCGTAGATGAACCCGATGTCCCGGCAGATGACTCAGAAAACCAGGACATGAGCACGGGTTTCAGGAGGGATACGTGAAAGGTGTCAGAGATACCTAGGCGTGGTGGAAGAGCCAAATGGTATACCACAGGGTTAACCTGCTCGAGGACCTTGAAAGGACCCAGGTAGCGGGGTGCCAACTTAGTGGACTCAACTCGCAGCCTGATGTTACTGGCGGAGAGCCACATCAAGTCCCCAGGAGCAAATGTCGGAGCGGGGCGCCGATGTGCATCGGCGGAGGACCTCATCCTCTCCTTGGATGCCTGAATGGCATCCTGGGTACGGTCCCAAATGTCCCGTGCCTCCACAGCCCAGTCTGCCACCCTAGAGTCGGTGGAAGCCACGGGCATGGGCACCGGAACCCGCGGATGCTGACCGTAGTTTAGGAGTAATGGGGTCTGTCCGGTGGAGTCAGCCACAGCATTGTTTAGTGCAAACTCAGCCCACGGTAGCAAGGATGCCCAGTCATCCTGCCTGCCTGAGATAAAATGTTGTAGATAGGTGACCAAGGTCTGGTTGGCCCTCTCTACCAACCCATTCGTCTCGGGATGGTATGCTGAAGAGAGATTTAACTCAACACTGAGTAGACGACAAAGCTCTCTCCAGAACCGAAATGCAAACTGGGGACCTCGGTCACTGACAATTTTGTCCGGCATGCCGTGTAGACGTAAGATGTGCCTAACGAACAACGCTGCCAGAGCCCATGAAGAAGGTAACCGTGGTAGCTGGCACCAGGTGCACCATTTTGGAAAAATGGTCGGTGATTACCCAAATGATGGTGACTTGGGTAAGCCCACCACAAAGTCCATCCCAACCATCTCCCAGGGCCTATCTGCCACCGGCAAAGTGTAAAGTAACCCAGCTGGCCGTTGTCGAGGAGACTTATTCTTGGCACAGGGAACACACGCCCGAACATAGTCCCCAACGTCACGGACCATATGCGGCCACCAGTATGTCCTTGCCAGCAACTCAGATGTCCTCTTTGCCCCAAAGTGTCCACCCACCCTGGACGAATGTGCCCAAGAGAGTACCTCCGGTCGCAAATGGGTAGGCACAAAAGTCTTGCCCGGGGCACAGACTCTAGCGAAACCGGGGCCACTGTTCTAAGGCTCTCTGTGGGGACTATAAGCTGAGGCTCCTCCTCCTCAGAGGACACCACAGAGCGAGACAGAGCATCAGCACGAATGTTCGTCTCTCCCGAGAGAAAATGGAGTGTGAAATGAAACCGGGAGAAGAACAAGGACCATCTGGCCATCTTGTCTGAAGATATACCAAATTCTTGTGGTCGGTGAAGACTTGGAAGGGAAAGCGAGCCCCCTCCAACAGATGTCTCCACTCAGAGAAAGCCAACTTCATTGCTAGCAACTCCCTGTCCCCGATGGAATAATTCCTCTCCGCTGGTGTGAAGGTCTTGGAGAAGAAAAAGCAAGGATGCTTCCGACCTTGAGCATCCTTTTGAAAGAGGACTGCTCCAGCACCAACGGATGAGGCATCCACCTCCAATATGAATGACTTATCAACATCAGGGCGGTGTAAGATGGGAGCGCTAGCAAAATGAGACTTAATTGAGGTGAAAGCCTTGGAGACTTCTTCGGACCACAATTTAGGATTTGCTCCCTTCTTGGTGAGGGCTACCAAGGGAGCTACCAAAGTTGAGAAATGGGGAATGAACTGGCGATAATAATTAATGAACCCCATAAAGCGCTGCACCGCTTTAAGGGAATGGGGTTCTTGCCAGTCCATCACAGCCTGTAGTTTGGCAGGATCCATAGCCAATCCCTGGGCGGAGATGATATAGCCCAGGAATGGTAAAGAATCCTGCTCAAACACACATTTCTCCAACTTTGCATAAAGGGAATTTGCCCGCAAGAGGTCGAAGACTCTGCAGACATCTCTCCGGTGGGAGTCAATATCTGGAGAGAAGATGAGAATATCACTTGATAGATTACGACCGAGAAAGCATATCCCAGAAGATGTCATTTACAAAGTCTTGGAAAACGGCTGGGGCATTACAGAGCCGAAGGGCATCACCAGATATTCAGAGTGCCCATCCCTGGTATTAAAAGCCGTCTTCCATTCGTTCCCCTCACGGATGCGAATCAGGTTATAAGCACCCCGCAGGTCTAATTTGGTAAATACCTTTGCTCCCCGGAGCCTATCAAAGAGCTCAGAAATCAGGGGCAACGGGTATTTATTTTTAACGGTGATGGCGTTAAGACCCCTGTAATCTATGCAGGGGCGTAATTCTCCGCTCTTCTTCTGCACGAAGAAGTACCCCGCCCCAGCAGGTGACACTGACTTCCTAATGAACCCTCTTGCCAGATTGTCCTGGATGTATTGGGACATAGCCTCCATCTCCGGGAGAGAGAGGGGATAAACCCTTCCCCAGGGCGGTTCTGCTCCAGGCAAGAGGTCAATAGGACAGTCATAGGGGCGATGAGGCGGAAGAGTCTCCGCAGCCTTTTGGAGAACACGTCTACATAGGACCAATAACACTTGGGAAGGGAAGTGAAATCTGCGAGTATCCCTGTAGTAGTAACCTGAACACTCTCCCTCACACATCTACCTTTACAAGATTCACTCCAGCCCCGTATCCTCCCAGAGGACCACTCAATATGTGGGTAGTGAAGACGAAGCCAGGGTACTCCCAGCAGAGCCTGATCTGTACTCTCGGGAAGGACTAGGAAAGAGATAATCTCCTGATGGGAAGGAGACATAGATAATGTGAGAGGGATTGTCTGATGTGTAATCTGTGAGGGCAGTATTGATCCATTCACCACTCTTACAGTCACCGGTTTGGCGAGCATCACCTGATGTATTGTGTGGCAGAGAGCGAAGGCAGAGGACATAAAATTTCCCTCTGCTCCAGAATCCACACAAAGCTCAACTGTTAGAGTGGATGGACCAAAAGAGATTGTCCCTTTAAAGGACAGCTTGGAGGCAAATGCCGCTGAATCTAGTGAACCTCCTCCCATGGTTACTAGACGCGATCGTGTACCCGATCGCTGGGGACATCTATTGGCATAATGTCCTAACTGTTGGCAATTGTTACAAACCACGTGGACTCGAGGGGGCCGAGACTTAGATCCCGCTCGAGCAACCTCCATGGCCTCCTGGGAGTCGGACGCCTGAATGGGAGATTCTATAGGTTTGGCAAAGGTGGGAGCCAGCCGGGCCTCTGCCTACACTGGGCCCGCTCCAACCTTCGCTCGTGAAAACGGAGGTCGATGCGGGTAGATATGGAAATAAACTTCTCCAGTGAGGCAGGAATCTCCCTGGTGGCCAAAGCGTCCTTTACATGGTCAGCCAGACCTCTCCAGTATACCGGAATGAGGACTTTATCCGGCCACTCTAACTCGGAGGCCAGAGTCCGAAATTGGACCGAAAACTGGCTGACCATGGACGAACCCTGTGACATTGCCAGCAGTTGGAGCACCGTATCGTGGGTGACCTGAGGGCCTAAAAAGACCTTTTTAAGAGCCTCCAGAAACCGAGGAGCACTCCGCACCACGCGATCGTCGTGCTCCCACAGCGGCGTTGCCCATTCCAACGCTCTGCCCGACAGAAGTGATACTATGAAACCGACTTCTGCCCGCTCCGTGGGAAAACGTGCAGCCAGAAGCTCAAGCTGTAAAGAGCACTGGCTTACGAATCCCCGACAATGTTTACTGTCACCAGAAAACTTGTCTGGAAGCAGGAGATGGGATAAGGTCGGGGCAGAGGTGGCAGAGGACCAACTGGCTGCTGCTGCGCTAGCAGCCTGAACAGCGACTGCAGTAACATCCACAGCTGAGGTTGTGCGCACGAGGACCGCCAACCTACACTCTAGCTGCTGGATGAACTGCCCTAGCCAGAGCCTGGCGCTAGTATTATGTTAGGGTTTGCGGAACGCACCAAGTAAATATAAATAATGGGTGCGCTGGCAGCCCGGGGTCCACCTTGCAGGCAGAGCCTGCTGCTAGTAAGATGACAGGATATGGCGGTATAAGCGAACTCTGTTACTTCACAGAGTCGCAAACATAGATGCTGTGGCACTATATGGCGGTATAAGCGAACTCTGTTACACCACAGAGTCGCTGAGGTAGAGACGCAGAGATAGAGACTGTGTCCTGTTAACACCACAGGGGTACACAGATAACTGCTGTGCGGATAGCAGTCCGTGGTCATGCAGTCAGCAACGCAAACAAGCAACTCCTCACCAAGTAGCCAGTATTCTAGAGGCTATTTCAGCCAAGCCCTGAACACGTGCATACAAATCTCCTCACAGGAGGTGCCGGTATTCTAGGGGCTTATTTCAGTCGAGCCCTAACCACATGCGTGCATGATCACACTGGCGCAAAGCACATAACACAATTGATACTAGCGCATAGCCGAGTGGCCATGCAACCCTTTTATAGCAGCAACTACAAGACCTTCCAGAAAAGGACCAATGAGAAACTGTGTCAGAACACAAGCAGTTTCAGGACCTTCCTGGTGGACCAATAGGAGCTGCTGGAGTACCTGAGCATGTGATCCCTGATCTCCAATGAGAGATCTTACCCTGGGCATGCTCAGAAGGGGAAACACAGGACTTAGTCCTAAGACTGCCTGCTCCAGCACTGGTTATAATAGAGGAACCAGAAGAGGCAGCAACAAGCCTCTGCACAGTATTAGACCGAGCGAGACGCTGGGACCGACGTCTCCGCTGATCAGGCTCCACTGCGGCCGGAGATGGATGGGGGACGGCAGCGGGACTGGTTCGAGATTCCCCCTGTGCAGCAGCAGGAACTCGATCCCTAACACCAGGTATATATAATATAGTGAAAATATTCTAAATCTCCGTATATATTTCAGGAGGAAGACAATGACGCTCATAGGCTCAGTATGGATTACACAATAATATAAAAATATGAAAAAGGGGTACTGTATCACTGTATCACTAGATACAAGGTAGTACAGTGAAAATATTCGAAATCTCCGTATATATTTCAGGAGGCAGACACTGATGTTCTCAGGCTCAGTATGGATTACACAATAATAAAAAAAAAGATGAAAAAGGGGTACTGTATCACCAGATACACAGTATATATAGTATAGTGAAATTATAGGAAATCTCTGTATATATTTCAGGAGTCAGACACTGACGCTCTCAGGCTCAGTATGGATTACACAATAATATAAAAAGATGAAAAAGGGGTACTGTTTCACCAGATACAAGGCATATATACTGTAGTATAGTGAAATTATTAGAAATCTCCGTATATATTTCAGGAGTCAGACAATGACGCTCACAGTATCAGTATGGATTACACAAGAACATAATAAGAAGAAAAAGGGGTACTGTATCAGCAGATACCAGGTGTTAGGGTCTGCGGAACGCACCAAGTAAATATAAATAATGGGTGTGTTCGCAGCCCGGAGTACTGTTTCACCAGATACAAGGTAGTATAGTGAAAATATTCGAAATCTCCATATATATTTCAGGAGGCAGACACTGACGCTCTCAGGCTCAGTATGGATTACACAATAATATAAAAAGAAAAAGGGGTACTGTATCAGCAGATACCAGGTATATATAGTCTAGTGAAAATATTGGAAATCGCCGTATATATTTCAGGAGTCAGACAATGACACTCACAGGCTCAGTATTGATTACACAAGAATATAAAAAGATCCACAAGAAATAATCACACATGTGGGCCAATGTTCCAGGTGTCAATGATGCACTTACAGTTAGGGGAGGACAACTTTCTGCAAAAAAGGGTACTGTATCCCAAGCGTACAGCTGTATACAGTCTAGGGGTAATTGTAAATCTCAGTATTTATTTCCGGAATAACAGACAGACGCTCACAGGCTCTGTATGGATTAGACCAGAATATAAAAAGTAGAAAAAGGGTAATGTATTAGAAGCTTACAGCTGTATACAGTGTTTGGGAAATTGTGAATCTCCGTATTTCTTGCCAGAGTCAGACACTGGCTCTCACAGGCTCAGAATTGATCACACCAGAATCTAAAAAGTAGAAAAAGGGTAATGTATTACAAGCGGACAGCTGTATACAGGGTTGGGGAAATTGTAAATCTCCGTATATTTTGCCAGAGTCAGACACTGGCTCTCACAGGCTCAGTATTGATCACACCAGAATATAAAAAGTAGGAAAAGGGTAATATATTAGAAGCGGACAGCTGTATACAGGGTTGGCGAAATTGAAAATCCCCGTATATTTTGCCAGAGTCAGACACTGGCTCTCACAGGCTCAGTATTGATAACACAAAAATATAAAAAGTAGAAAAAGGGTAATGTATTACAAGCAGACAGCTCTATACAGGGTTGGGGAAATTGAAAATCTCCGTATATTTTGCCAGAGTCAGACACTGGCTCTCACAGGCTCAGTATTGATCACACCAGAAGATGAAAAGTAGGAAAAGGGTAATGTATTACAAGCGGACAGCTGTATACAGGGTTGGGGAAATTGTAAATCTCCGTATATTTTGCCAGAGTCAGACACTGGCTCCCACAGGCTCAGTATTGATCACACCAGAATATAAAAAGTAGAAAAATGGTAATGTATTAGAAGCGTACAGCTGTATATAGGGTTGGGGAAATTAAAAATCTCTGTATATTTTGCCAGAGTCAGACACAGGCTCTCACAGGCTCAGTATGGATCACACCAGAATGTAAAAAGTTAGGGGGTGGAGGAGGGGGGGAACAGCCCAGATAGGGAAGTGGGAAAAATGGCATATGTTGAGGTGTATAATGGACGTAAAGCAGCTGCAAATGGAGGAATTGGAGAAGTCCGAGGAAGAGGAGGACAAAGCGAGCCATTTTGCTGGCAACCTATGTGTCATCAGGGGAAGGTGGGACAAAATCCTTTGCAACCCATGCATGGTTCATTTTAATGAATGTTAGATCATCAACATTTTGCGTCGACAGACGGGTCCTTCTTTCTGTCAGGATTGATCCAGCAGCACTGAAGACTCTTTCTGATAGCACACTACCAGCAGGGCAAGCGAGCTCCTGTAAGGCATATTGTGCCAATTCAGGCCAGGTGTCCAGTTTACAGGCCCAGTAGTCAAAGGGGAATGACAGGTGAGGGAGAACATTGATAGGTGAGGAGAAGTAATTTGTAACCATAGTTGACAACTGCTGTCTCCTGTCTGTTTCTATAGATTCACTATTACCAGGTGTGTGAGCTGTCCTGGAGAAATCAGTCCACAACATGGTCATGAAAACCCTGTCTCCACTGCTACTTCGGTTGTGTGCACCACGAACAACTCTTCCATTTGGCCCACTACAGCTCGTGGTAGAACCTGCACCGCTGCTGTTTGCTGGGAATGCCTCTAACAAACGGTTTACAAGAGTTGCTTGTTTGTTTGCCAATATTAGCTCTAGGTTCTCCTGTGGCATGATGTCCTGTAATTTGCCTTTATAGCATGGATCGAGGATGCTGGCCAAACAGTAGTCATCATCCTTCATAATTTTGGCAATTCGGGGGTCCCTTTTTAGGATCCGCAAGGCATAATCACACATGTGGGCCAATATTCCAGGTGTCAGTGATGCACTGCCAGTGGTGGGTGGAGGAGCACTTTCTGCCAAAGCAACATCCGTCCACTCACGCACAAACCCTGGACCTGAACTTGGCAAGACAACATTTTCTCTTGCCCCTTGAGAAGCATCCTACTCACCAAAATAATCATCCCCCTCCTCCTCTTCCTCTTCTTCCTCCACCTCATCCAGGACAGTTCTCTGAGCAGACAATGGCTGACTGTCATCATGGCTTCCCTCTTCCTCCACCACTGCAGACGCCTGATCCTTAATGTGCATCAAAGTTTGCATGAGCAGACGCATAAGTGGGATGTTCATGCTTATGATGGCGTCGTCTGCGCTAACCAGCAGTGTGCATTCCTCAAAACACTGAAGGACTTTACAGAGGTCTTTCAGCTTTGACCACTGCACACCCGTCAACTCCATGTCTGCCCTCAAACTGCCTGCCCGTGTATCCTCCCATAAATGCATTACAGCCTGCCTCTGTTTGCACTGCCTCTCAACTATGTGAATGGAGGAGTTCCACCTTGTTGCAACGTCTATGATTAGGCAGTGCTTGGGGAGGTGGAGAGATCGCTGCAGCCTCTGCATACGACTGGATGTGCGAGGGGCGAGCGACGGATGTGCCAGCACAGTCTTCGCACTTTATGGAGCAGGGCTGTTAACTCCGGATAATTATTTAAGAAGCACTGCACCACCAGGTTCAAGGTGTGAGCCAGGCAAGGTATGTGTCTGAGTTTTGCCAGGGCTATGGCCGCCACAAAATTACGGCCGTTATCACTGACTACCTTGCCTGGCTCAAGATGTAAACTGCCCAGTCATGACTCAGTTTCTCGCTGCAAGTAGTCGGCCAGTACCTCCGCGGTGTGTCTGTTGTCGCCCAAAGACATCATTTTTAAAACAGCCTTCTGATGCTTACCACTAGCTGTTCGATAGTGGGACACCTCGTGTGCAACACTGGCAGTTGCAGATGGAGTGCTCATGCAACTGCGTTCTGTTGATGAGCTTTTGCTTCTGAAAGAGGAGGAGGAGGGTCGAACGCCTACAGCCAACTGTTGCCTATACCGTGGGCTAGGCAGCATTGTCCCACCACACTGTCCACTGTGGACCCTGCATCCACCACATTAACCCAGTGCGCAGTGATGGACACGTAATGGCCCTGGCCATGCCTTCTGGCCCATGAATCTGTTGTGAGGTGCACCTTTCCACTCACTGATTGTTTGAGTGCATGGACAATGCGGTCTTTCACATGCAGGTGGAGGGCAGGGATGGCTTTTCTAGAAAAGAAGTGCCGACTGGGTAGGTCATAGCGTGGGACAGCGTAGACCATGAGGTCTCTGAACGCTGCACTTTTAACCAAACGGAAGGGCATCATCTCTAATGAGATCAATTTGGCAATGTAGGCGTTCAAACCCAGTGTACGCGGATGAGAGGATGAGTACTTTCTTGTACTACTCAGAGTGTCTGGTAGAGTGAGCTGGACTTGAGAGCTGCATATGGTGGAACTATCGGTGAACATGACTGACTGAGAGGGGGTTGGTGATGGTGATGGTGGTGGTGGTGCTGATGGCCTAGATGCAGTCTTTCGTTGCAAAAACATTGTGATTCCCTGACTGCTTTGGCCTTGCGACGACACCTCAATATTTCTTGCTGGTGGTGTGCCAACCGGTGGGCTTACAGTGGGTGAAGCTATGGAGCGTTGCTGGCTACCTTCAGTCGGAGCAGGTGCACATGTGCTACCTGACGTCTTGTAGTCCATCCATGCTTGCAAGTGCATGTTTATTAAATGTCTAAGCATGCAACTGGTATTCAAATTTCTGAGATTTTTCCCTCGGCTAAAGGTCCTTCCGAACTTCTTACAGATAACCTTTGCCTCATCAATAGGATTTTGGTCAAAAAAGTGCCACACTGGACTCTTCCTACTATGGTATAAATTTTCAGGGCTTGCACGCTGTGCTAATTTGACCATTTGGCCAAGCTGTCCTGCAACTCTTTTTGTTTTTAACACCTTTTTGAACTGCTACGGGCCTGCCAGATAACCCCAGCTGCGATGTCGATACCTGCTGCGGATCCTCCTCCTCTTCTGAGCTATTGCCAGCGGCACCCTCTTCCCCCACTGGATGCCAATCAGGGTCAACAACTAGGTCATCCATCACCTCCTCTTCAATTTCATCTGCACCTTCCTCTGTGTCACGTGTAAGGTGGTATAGTATGCAGGAAGGAGCACCTGAGTTTCATTAGGGTCACATTCTTGCTCAGTTGACTGCGAGGGCAATGTAGTGCTCTGGTTGAATGTACCAGCACAATCATATAGCAGTGGCTGTGCATCAGTGCACTCCATGTCAGATTCATGTTGGACTGGGGAATTCAGGATTTGACTTGATAGGAAGGAAAGGTGTTGTTCCTAACCAGGAGCCTGCACTGACGACTCAGTGCTTGGAGTTTTTGAAACTTCAGAAGAGGAGGCGATAGAGCTGGAGGCTGTTTTGGCAATGTAAGCAAAACCTGTTCCTGATACTCTGGGTTTAAAAGCGGTTTACGTTGTCCCAGAAAAGGGAGGCTTCAGGCCTTCTGGAGCCAGACGATGACGCAGGCTCAACACCTCCTGCCTTAGGTGCTATTGTGCTTTTGGCACTACCAGCAGATGCACCACCACCATCAGTACCAGGTGGCCCCCCACGGCCACGTCCGCGGCCTCTTCCACCATACTTCCTCATGTTTGCGTAAATGTACCCAAAATACAAGCAGCTATATGGTACTGTATCAGAAGCATACAGCTGTATACGGTGAGGGTGAAAAATGTTAATATTCGTATATATTTGCGGAGTAACAGACACAGACTCTCACAGGCTCAGTATGGATTACACCAGAATATATAAAGCAAAAAAGTGTACTGTATCAGAAGCGTACAGCCGTATACAGTGCTGGGTTAATTTTAAATCTCCGTATATATTTCAGGAGTAATACAAACGCTCACAGGCTCAGTATGGAGTAGACCAGAATATGAAAAGCAGAGAAAGTGTACTGTATCAGTAGCGTACAGCTGTATACAGTGTTGGGGTCATTTTAAATCTCCGTATATATTTCAGGATTAACACACGGTCACAGGCTCAGTATGGATAACACCAGAATATTAAAAACAGAATAAGTCTACTGTATCAGTAGCGTAAATGTTATGTTTCGGTAACTGAGGAGTGCAGGTAAAAAAGGCAATACACCAGAGCAGTTGGAATCTATGAGATTGCAGTACCCTGACTAACCACCACAACTAGAGGCAGCCGTGGAGCGTTCCTACGTTGGTCCTAGACGCCTCGTCACAGCCTGAGAAACTAACTACACCTAAAGATAGAAATAGGAAAGCTATCTGCCCCGGAGCAGATCCCCAAAGAACATAGAAAGCCCCCAAACATGTAATGGCTGTTAGACAAGAAGAAATACTGACACAGACAGAAAATAGTATGAGCAAACGTTGGGGCCCAAACTAACTAAATAGAAAAGGATAGGAAGGGTACTTACTGCAATCCCAAAAAACCCTGCAAAGCACCAACTCTACTAATTTCAAAAACACCTGAGATCACACGACCTCTACCACCTAAATTAGTTCTCTGGTGTAACAAAATCAAAACAGCAGCCACTGAAGAAACTGGAAAAAGCAAAAGTACAAACATCAGTGGCTGAACTAAACTGAGAGGGCAAAAGCCCCCGGAGGGGACCCTGAAGGCCCCCACAGAAGTGCAGGACAAAATGCAAAAATAAAGCACAAAAACAAAAAGAAGAAAATGTCTTATCTGTTAGCAGGAGATGCAGACACGACACAGCAGGCTACAAGGGAAACAGGAATCATGGAGTGAGACCAGAACAATTGATCACCGGCAACCCTGATGGGAAGGCGACTCCCTTATATAAGACCAGTCAGTAACACCTGATTCCCACTCCTCACAATCTTCACTGGACAGTCCAGTACCGCTTGTAACCACCAGAGGGAGCCTCCGCTCAGAACTCATTTCAAGTCCATTCACAACAGTACCCCCCCCTTGAGGAGGGGTCACCGAACCCTCACTTGAGCAACCAGGTCGGTCAGGATGAGTTCTATGATACGCACGGATGAGTCTCCTAGAATGGATGTCCGAAGCAAACACCCAAGAATTGTCTTCCTGACCATAACCTCTCCACTTAACCAAATACTGGAGTTTCCATCTAGAAAAACGAGAATTCAATATTTTCTCAACCACATACTCCAGATTGCCCTCAACCAAAACAGGGTCAGGAGGCACAGTAGTAGGAACCACTGGCTCAACAAACCTCTTCAACAAGGACTTGTGGAACACGTTATGGATCTTAAATGTCCCTGGAAGAAGCAAACGAAAAGAAACAGGATTAAGAATCTCCATGATCTTATAAGGTCCAATGAACCTAGGCTTAAATTTAGGAGATGCCACTCTCATAGGAATATTTTTTGGGGACAACCAGACCAAGTCCCCCACTTTAAACCGAGGACCATCAGTCCTATGCCGGTTAGCAAACCGCTGGGCCCTCTCCTGAGAGAGGGACAACCTCTCCACTACCTGGTCCCAAATCTGTTGCATACGCTCCACAACAGAGTCAACACCTGGACAGACAGAAGCCTCCGTCTGTCCTGAAGAAAATCGAGGGTGAAACCCAGAATTACAGAAAAATGGAGACATCAAAGTGGCAGAGCTAGCCCTATTATTAAGAGCAAACTCAGCCAAAGGCAAAAAAGAGACCCAGTCATCCTGATCAGCAGACACAAAGCATCTTAGATAAGTCTCCAATTTCTGGTTTATTCTCTCAGTTTGGCCATTGGTCTGAGGATGAAACGCCGAGGAGAAAGACAATTGAACACCAAGTTTAGAACAAAAGGTCCTCCAAAATCTTGAAACAAACTGGACTCCTCTGTCAGACACAATGTTCTCAGGAATGCCGTGTAAACGAACCACGTGCTGAAGGAACAAAGGCACCAATTCAGAGGAGGAAGGCAACTTAGGTAATGGCACAAGATGTATCATCTTGGAAAACCTATCACAAATCACCCAGATGACGGTCATTCTCTGAGAAACAGGGAGGTCGGAAATGAAATCCATGGAGATATGGGTCCATGGTCTCTTGGGCACAGGCAATGACATCAACAAACCACTAGAGCGAGAGCAAGGCTTGGAGCGAGAGCAAGTCCCGCAGGACTGCACAAATTCCCTGACATCACGAGACAAGGTAGGCCACCAAAAGGACCGACTAACCAAGTCTCTGGTACCAAAAATTCCGGGATGACCGGCCAGCGCGGAACAATGAATCTCAGACATCACACTTTTTTTCCACTGGTCCGGGACAAACAATTTCCCAACAGGGCAGCGCTCGGGCTTATCCTCCTGACACCCCTCCAGAGCCAGTCTCAAATTGGGCGAGATGGCGGAAAGAACTATAGCCTCTTTCAAAATAACAGAAGGATCAGATAACTCAGGAGAGTCCGCCAGGAAACTCCTCGAGAGGGCATCCGCCTTAACATTCTTAGTGCCAGGAAGAAATGAAATCACAAAATTAAAACGTGTGAAAAACAAGGCCCACCTGGCCTGTCTAGGATTAAGTCGCTTGGCAGATTCCAGATAAACCAGATTCTTATGGTCCGTAAGGACCACCACCTGATGTTTGGCTCCCTCCAGCCAATGTCTCCACTCTTCAAAAGCCCACTTCATGGCCAATAACTCCTGATTACCCACGTCATAATTACGTTCAGTAGGAGAAAATTTTCGAGAGAAAAAGGCACAAGGGTTACTTTTAGAGGTCTCTGGATCTCTTTGGGACAAAACGGCACCTGCCCCAATTTCAGAGGCATCAACCTCCACCTGAAATGGTAGAGAAACATCAGGCTGCCGTAGAACAGGAGCAGAAGTGAATCTCTGCTTAAGTTCCTGAAATGCAGAGACTGCCTCAGGAGGCCAATTCACCACATCAGAACCCTTTTTGGTCAAATCAGTTAAAGGTTTAACAATAACCGAGAAATTACCAATAAATTTACGATAAAAATTGGCAAAACCCAAAAATCTTTGAAGAGCCTTTAATGAAGTAGGTTGGACCCAATCACATATGGCCTGAACCTTGACCGGGTCCATTTCAATAACAGATGGGGACAAAATGAATCCCAAAAATGAGATCCTCTGTACGCCAAAAAGACACTTTGATCCCTTCACATACAGAGCATTCTCTCTCAAAATCTGGAATACAGTTCGAACATGTTTAACATGAGAGTCCCAGTCATTGGAAAAAATCAAGATATCATCCAAATAAACAATCAGAAATTTACCCACAAAATCCCTGAAAATGTCATTCATGAAGGACTGGAAGACAGAAGGAGCATTAGTGAGCCCAAAGGGCATCACAAGGTACTCAAAATGCCCCTATGGGGTATTAAATGCCGTCTTCCATTCATCCCCGTGCTTAATGCGAATAAGGTTATATGCCCCCCTGAGGTCAAGCTTGGTAAACCAAGTAGCATTTTTCACCCTGGAAAACAGGTCAGAAATCAAGGGTAACGGATATTGATATTTCACAGTAATATTGTTCAAAAGACGATAATCAATACACGGCCTTAATGAACCATCCTTTTTGGCCACAAAGAAAAAACCGGCACCTAAGGGTGAAGAGGATGGTCTGATATGACCCTTCTCCAATGACTCCTTGATATAAGACCGCATAGCGTCATGTTCAGGTACAGACAAGTTAAAAAGGCGACCTTTAGGGAATTTACTACCAGGCACTAATTCAATAGCGCAGTCATAGCTCCTATGGGGAGGCAAGGATGCAGATTTACTTTCGCTAAACACATCAGAAAAATCAATCAAAAAGTCAGGAACATCCTGAGCCTGGGGGAGGCAGAAAAAACAGGAGTGTTGGTATTAACACATTGGCAGCCCCAACTGGTTACAGACACAGTTTTCCAATCCAAAACAGGATTATGAGACTGCAACCAAGGGAAACCCAGTACGATAATATCATGCAGATTATACAGAACCAAAAATTTGCAGCACTCCTGATGATCAGGTTCAACCCTCATTATCACCTGAGTAGAGAACTGAGGTTTATTCTCAGCCAAAGGGGTAGAATCGATCCCCAGTAGGGGAATAGACTTCTGTAGGGGTATCAAGGGAAACCCACAACGTTTAGCAAAATCATAATTCATCAGGTTAATAGCTGCTCCAGAATCAACGAAAGCCTGAGCAGAAAATGAGGACAGAGAGCATATCAGAGTGACAGTTAATAAAAACTTAGTCTGAACACTACCCAAGACAACTGAGCGTGCAAAACGTCTTCCCCGCTTAGGGCAGACTGAAATAGCATGAGAGGCATTACCACAGTAGAAACATAACCCATTGCGCTTTCGAAACTCATGACGCTGTGCCCCAGACACCACTCTATCACACTGCATGGATTCAGAAGCAGGTTCACAAGGCAACACTATTCCACGCATACTTCTCCGCTCACGCAAACGTCTGTCAATTTGAATCGCTAATGACATAGAATCATTGAGACCAGAGGGGACAGGGAATCCCACCATAACATCCTTTACATTATCAGACAGACCCTTCCGAAAAAGGGCCGCCAAAGCGTCGTCATTCCACTTGGTCAGGACTGCCCACCTACGGAATCTCTGACAGTATAACTCAGCGTCATCAAGCCCCTGATTTAATGCCAACAAGGCTTTTTCAGCTTGATCAGTGACATTAGGCTCATCGTACAATAACCCCAAAGCCTGAAAAAATGCATCAACATCACTCAAAACAGGATCCCCAGGTGTCAGGGAAAAAGCCCAATCCTGAGGATCGCCGCGCAGGAGAGAGATGACAATTTGAACCTGCTGCGCTGCGTTCCCTGAGGACTTAGATTTTAAGGCAAAAAACAATTTACAATTATTTTTGAAATTCTGAAACTTAGCTCGATCCCCCAAAAACAAATCTGGCATGGGAATCCTAGGTTCCACAACAGGCAACCTAGCAAGATATGCAGCAATACTCTGAACCTCAGTGGCAAGCTGATCCACACGGCCAGACAACTGTGCAAACTCCATTGAGAGAAAAAATCCTCCCCAGCACCCAGAGATACAGAGGGAAAAAAAAAAAATGCAACAAACAGAAAAATATCTCTGACAACTCTGACAACCGTTTTTTCTTTCACAATATTTTTCCCTTCTGTGAGTACCATACAACTTTAAATTTTATGCCGGTGATACTGTTATGTTTCGGTAACTGAGGAGTGCAGGTAAAAAAGGCAATACACCAGAGCAGTTGGAATCTATGAGATTGCAGTACCCTGACTAACCACCACAACTAGAGGCAGCCGTGGAGCGTTCCTACGTTGGTCCTAGACGCCTCGTCACAGCCTGAGAAACTAACTACACCTAAAGATAGAAATAGGAAAGCTATCTGCCCCGGAGCAGATCCCCAAAGAACATAGAAAGCCCCCAAACATGTAATGGCGGTTAGACAAGAAGAAATACTGACACAGACAGAAAATAGTATGAGCAAACGTTGGGGCCCAAACTAACTAAATAGAAAAGGATAGGAAGGGTACTTACTGCAATCCCAAAAAACCCTGCAAAGCACCAACTCTACTAATTTCAAAAACACCTGAGATCACACGACCTCTACCACCTAAATTAGTTCTCTGGTGTAACAAAATCAAAACAGCAGCCACTGAAGAAACTGGAAAAAGCAAAAGTACAAACATCAGTGGCTGAACTAAACTGAGAGGGCAAAAGCCCCCGGAGGGGACCCTGAAGGCCCCCACAGAAGTGCAGGACAAAATGCAAAAATCAAGCACAAAAACAAAAAGAAGAAAATGTCTTATCTGTTAGCAGGAGATGCAGACACAACACAGCAGGCTACAAGGGAAACAGGAATCATGGAGTGAGACCAGAACAATTGATCACCGGCAACCCTGATGGGAAGGCGACTCCCTTATATAAGACCAGTCAGTAACACCTGATTCCCACTCCTCACAATCTTCACTGGACAGTCCAGTACCGCTTGTAACCACCAGAGGGAGCCTCCGCTCAGAACTCATTTCAAGTCCATTCACAACACGTACAGCTGTATACGGTGTTGGGGTAATTTTAAATCTCCGTATATATTTGAGGAGTAACATACACGCTCACAGGCTCAGTATGGATTACACTAGAATATGAAAAGCATAAAAAGTGTACTGTATCAGTAGCGTACAGCAGTATACAGTGTTGGGGTAATTTTAAATCTCCGTATATATTTCAGGAGTAACACACACGCTCACAGGCTCAGTATGGATAACACCAGAATATGAAAAGCAGAAAAGTGTACTGTATCAGTAGTGTACAGCTGTATACAGTTTTGGGGTAATTTTAAATCTCCGTATATATTTCAGGAGTAACACACACTGTCACAGGCTCAGTATGGATAACACCAGAATCTGAAAAGCAGAAAAAGTGTACTGTATCAGTAGCGTACAGCTGTATACAGTGTTGGGGTAATTTTAAATCTCCGTATATATTTGAGGAGTAACACACATGGTCACAGGCTCATTATGGATAACACCAGAATATGAAAAGCAGAAAAAGTGTACTGTATCAGTAGCGTACAGCTGTATACAGTGTTGGGTAATTTTAAATCTCCGTATATATTTCAGGAGTAACACACACGGTCACAGGCTCAGTATGGATAACACCAGAATATGAAAAGCAGAAAAAGTGTACTGTATCAGTAGCGTACAGCTGTATACAGTGTTGGGGTAATTTTAAATCTCCGTATATATTTGAGGAGTAACACACACGCTCACAGGCTTGGTATGGATAACACCAGAATATGAAAAGCATAAAAAGTGTACTGTATCAGTAGCGTACAGCTGTATACAGTGTTGGGGTAATTTTAAATCTCCGTATATATTTGAGGAGTAACACAAACGCTCACAGGCTCAGTATGGAGTAGACCAGAATATGAAAAGCATAAAAAGTATACTGTATCAGTAGCGTACAGCTGTATACAGTGTTGGGGTAATTTTAAATCTCCATATATATTTCAGGAGTAACACACACTGTCACAGGCTCAGTATGGATAACACCAGAATCTGAAAAGCAGAAAAAGTGTACCTTATCAGTAGCGTACAGCTGTATACAGTGTTGGGGTTATTTTAAATATCCGTATATATTTGAGGAGTAACACACACGGTCACAGGCTCAGTATGGATAACACCAGAATATGAAAAGCAGAAAAAGTGTACTGTATCAGTAGCGTACAGCTGTATACAGTGTTGGGGTAATTTTAAATCTCCGTATATATTTCAGGAGTAACACACACTGTCACAGGCTCAGTATGGATAACAGCAGAATCTGAAAAGCAGAAAAAGTGTACTGTATCAGTAGCGTACAGCTGTATACAGTGTTGGGGTAATTTTAAATCTCCGTATATATTTGAGGAGTAACACACACGCTCACAGGCTCAGTATGGAGTAGACCAGAATATGAAAAGCATAAAAAGTGTACTGTATCAGTAGCGTACAGGTGTATACAGTGTTGGGGTAATTTGAAATCTCCGTATATATTACAGGAGTAACACAAACGCTCACAGGCTCAGTATGGAGTAGACCAGAATATGAAAAGCATAAAAAGTGTACTGTATCAGTAGCGTACAGCTGTATACAGTGTTGGGGTAATTTTAAATCTCCATATATATTTCAGGAGTAACACACACTGTCACAGGCTCAGTATGGATAACACCAGAATCTGAAAAGCAGAAAAAGTGTACCTTATCAGTAGCATACAGCTGTATACAGTGTTGGGGTAATTTTAAATCTCCGTATATATTTGAGGAGTAACACACACGCTCACAGGCTTGGTATGGATAACACCAGAATATGAAAAGCATAAAAAGTGTACTGTATCAGTAGCGTACAGCTGTATACAGTGTTGGGGTAATTTTAAATCTCCGTATATATTTCAGGAGTAACACACACGGTCACAGGCTCAGTATGGATAACACCAGAATATGAAAAGCAGAAAAAGTGTACTGTATCAGTAGCGTACAGCTGTATACAGTGTTGGGGTAATTTTAAATCTCCATATATATTTGAGGAGTAACACACACGCTCACAGGCTCAGTATGGATTACACCAGAATATGAAAAGCATAAAAAGTGTACTGTATCAGTAGCATACAGGTGTATACAGTGTTGGGGTAATTTAAAATCTCCGTGTATATTTCAGGAGTAACACACACAAGCTCTCTAAGTATGGATTTGACAGTAATACAGAAGGCAGTAAAACAGTACTGTATCAGAAGATACCAGCTGTATACGGTTTTGGGGAAAAATTAAATCTCTGTATATATTTCCTAGTCACACACAGACGCGCTCTCAGTATGGATGTGACCGTAATACGCAAGCCAGAAAAACGGTACTGTATCAGAAGATACCAACTGTATACGTTTGGGGGAAAATTGACATCTCCGTATATATTTCCGGAGTCACACACAGATAGCATGTATTTGTCCGTGATACCAGCCGGTACACGGTAGTGTGAGGAGCGTACAGCTCTACACGGTGTGGGAAAAAATGAACGCTCGGTAACTGTGCAGAAAAAAATAAAAGTATTAGTTCTGTGTAGGTGCTGTGTTAAAAAGCACTCTGCACAGCAGTGTACACACAACAATACAGGTAGGAGGCAACCTAATAATCAGCTCTGCTGCTGCACACAAGAAATTCCTCCCCTGTCACTGGCAGGCAGCCTAAGAACCAGCGCTGCTGCACACAACAAAATCCTCCCTTGTCATTGCACACTAACTGTACAGCTAATCGCTATCAGCACAAGTACAGAATTATTGTTTTTTTCCTGCCTAACGCTCTCCCTACTGAGAACCAGCATCAGCAACCTCTCCCTACGCTAAGATCGGCAGAACTAAAATGGCGGTCAGCAGTGAGGGCTTTTATAGGCACTGTGACGCCACACAAAACAAGCCAATCACTGCAATGCCCTTCTCTAAGATGGTGCTGGCCGCTGCCAATGTCATCGCGTTGCCCACAGTCTGCGTCCTTGCTCATTGTCTGAGAAAAGGCCCTTCAAGCATTATGGGAAAACCGACTTTGGCGCTCGGGTTGCCGAACGCATGGCCGACCTCACGCTATGATCAGGTTTCACTCGGCGAAACCCGACTTTGGCGAAAGTCGGTCTTTTTTTAATCTGACCGACCTGTTTCGCTCAACTCTAGAAATTAGGTATTGAGAATGACCATACATCTGAGATATGATTTATTGTTTTGAATAATTACCAGGTATGGTCGCTTACTGCTAATGAAATGCTTCATGTGTTCATAGATCTTCAAAACCTTTGACAGTTTTCACTTAATCCCTGTGCATGTTCATATACATTGTTATCTCTATATGCAAATATAGTTATAACAGAGTAGCTTTCTGAACAAGCACTAAGAGACCATTAATGTGACACAGTAGCATAAGCTCAGCAGTAGGACAAACTGTAACGGGTCTGGGAGGCGGAACCTCTGAGCTTTATTATACAAGGAGGCTTTCCTTGTAAAGGAGCGGGTGGCGCCCGGGGAGACGGACAGGAAGTCACGGCAAGTGACAGGGACAGTCTCTGGATAGACGGGCAGGTAGTCACGGCAAGTGACCGGGGCAGTCTCTGGAAGGACAGGCAGGTAGTCACGGCAAGTGACCGGGGCAGTCTCTGGAAGGACAGGCAGGTAGTCACGGCAAGTGACCGGGGCAGTCTCTGGAAGGACAGGCAGGTAGTCACGGCAAGTGACCGGGGCAGTCTCTGGAAGGACAGACAGGTAGTCACGGCAAGTGACCGGGGCAGTCTCTGGAAGGACAGGCAGGTAGTCACGGCAAGTGACCGGGGCAGTCTCTGGAAGGACAGGTATATACGACCTGAGATGGTGGAGCCTCCCGGTAGGCTAGCAGGCAGATGACAGATGAACGCCCCCAAGTGAGCAGGCGAGAGTCTCTGGAATAGACGATGGTCACCGCATGTGACGTCCGAACCTCCGGGTAGGTCTGCAGGCAGATGGCAGATGAACGCCCCCAAGTGAGCAGGCGAGAGTCTCTGGAATAGACGATGGTCACCGCATGTGACGTCCGAACCTCCGGGTAGGTCTGCAGGCAGATGGCAGATGAGCGCCCCCAAGTGAGCAGGCGAGATTCTCTGGAATAGCCGATGGTCACCACCGGTGACGGCCGAACCTCCAGGTAGGCTTGCGGACAGGCAGCAGACAGCAGACTGGCAGGAGACAGGCAGGTAACTGGTAACGGAACCTGAGGGCTGAAGCAGAGTTAAACAGTGCAACAACATTGCTCGGGCACCTCCATTAAGGAGGAGGTGCTTTATATAAGGTGGAGTCCACCGGCATTGGCCGGGGACCTTTTTTGAAAGATGCGCGGGCCGCCTTTAAGAGCGGGGGCGTGCACGCGCGCGCGCCCTAAGCCCAGTGGCAGGGAAGGAGCGCGCAGCCCCAGCAGGGCGGAAGGAGGACGCTGTGTGAGGGTAAGGGGAGCGACATCCCTGCCTGGCAGAGGACGCCGGCGCTACAGTACCCCCTTTAGGCCCCCCTTTTTTAGGCCAGAAAGAAATTTAGCTAGGATGAGAGGGGCATGGATGTTCTCCCGAGGCTCCCACGTTCTCTCCTCAGGACCAAACCCCTTCCAATCCACCAAAAAATAGGTCTTTCTTCCTACCCTTTTGGTGGCCAAAATGTTCTCTACCTCAAATTCGTTCTCAGCAGACAGTGGAGCAGGAGGTGTACCTGTAGACTTGACAAAAGAGTTAAGTACCACCGGTTTGAGGAGAGATACATGGAAGGAGTTAGGAATCCGCAAATTGGCCGGGAGTTTCAATTTATAGGACACTGGGTTGATCTGACTGATGATCTCCAGAGGACCGATGAACCGAGGACCTAACTTGTAGGAAGGAATCTTGAGCCGAACATACTTGGACGAGAGCCAGACCTTATCCCCAGGACGAAATTGAGGGGGATCCAGACGTTTCTTGTCAGCATGTCTCTTCATGCGCTCGGATGACAGAATGAGTGCGGACCGGGTACTCTCCCATATGGAGGAGAATTCGTTAACTAGGGATTCCGCAGCTGGATTGTCCACAGAGATGGAAATAGGTTCAGGGATCAGAGGATGTTGACCGAAGACTACAAGAAACGGAGATTTGGAGGAAGATTCGCTCTCGTGATTGTTGTACGAAAATTCGGCCCAAGGCAGGAGATCCACCCAGTCAGAATGGTGGGCATTAACGAAGTGCCGGAGATAACTGGTCAGAATCTGATTGATTCACTCGACTTGACCATTGGACTGTGGGTGGTAAGCGGAGGAGAAATCCAGGGTGACGTCTAGCAACTTACAAGTGGCTCTCCAGAAACGTGAGGTGAATTGTACCCCACGGTCCGACACAATGTGACGAGGCAGACCATGAAGACGGAAGATGTGGCGGATAAAGTCTTTAGCCAAATCGGGTGCAAGCCCTGGCAGGGGAATGAAGTGAGCCATCTTGGAAAATCGGTCAACGACCACCCAAATGACCGTACAACCAGCAGAGACGGGAAGATCCGTTATGAAGTCCATGGCTATATGCTGCCAGGGGGCAGCGGGTACAGGAAGCGGGAGAAGACGGCCGGCAGGCAGGTGTCTGGGAACTTTGTTGCGGGCACAGGAGGCACAGGCAGAAACAAAGTCTATTACATCCTTGTGCAGAGTAGGCCACCAGTAATGCCGGGCAATGAGCTGGAGGGTCTTTTTCCGACCAGCGTGGCCAGCTAGTTTAGACGAATGACCCCAGTGGAGGATCCTCTCCCGATCAGGTACCGATACGAACGTCTTACCAGGAGGGAGACGATTTAGACTCACGGGAGCTACCTGCATCACTCTGGCGGGATCGATGATATGTTTAGGTTCCTCCTCGAGATCCGACACCAGGAAAGACCGGGACAAGGCATCCGCCTTGATGTTCTTGTCGGCTGGGCGAAAGTGTAAAAGAAAGTCGAAGCGGGCAAAAAACAAGGGCCACCGGGCTTGACGAGGGTTAAGTCTCTGGGCATGCTGGAGGTAAGCCAGATTCTTGTGGTCAGTGTAAATGATTACCGGATGAAGAGCACCCTCGAGTAGGTAACGCCACTCCTCCAATGCCAGCTTGATGGCCAATAACTCTCGGTCTCCTATAGAATAATTGCGCTCAGAAGAGGAGAAGAGTTTCGTGAAGAAGCCGCAAGATACCATTCTCCCGGAAGAAGACTTTTGAGTCAGTACCGCTCCGGCTCCAGAAGAGGAAGCGTCCACCTCCAGGAAGAACTGCTTGTTGCCGTCCGGGCGATGCAGCACTGGAGCGGAAGAGAAGGCCTGTTTTAAGGAAAGAAAGGCCTCCTCTGCTTCGGGCGTCCACTGTTTGGGGTTAGCATTCTTGCGGGTGAGCGCGGAGATTGGAGCAGTCCGGGAAGAGAAGTGCGGTATGAAGAGGCGGTAATAATTGGCGAATCCCAGGAACCGCTGAATGGCCTTCAATCCCTCCGGTCGGGGCCATTTCTCGATGGCAGATAGCTTCTCCGGATCCATTCTTAGGCCTGTCTGAGAAATGATGTAACCCAAAAACGGAAGCGAGGTCTGCTCAAAGAGACACTTCTCATATTTGGCGAAAAGGTGATTCTGCCTAAGCCTGAGCAGAACCTGACGAACATCCCTCCGGTGAGACTGGAGATCCGGAGAGAAGACCAAGATGTTGTCTAGGTACACCACAACGCAGGAGTAGAGCAGGTCCCGGAAGATGTCATTGACCAACTCCTGAAAAACTGCAGGAGCATTACAGAGACCAAAGGGCATCACCAAATACTCATAGTGGCCGTCCCGGGTGTTGAATGCCGTCTTCCATTCATCTCCCCGACGGATACGGACCAGGTTATATGCTCCACGAAGATCCAGTTTGGTGAAGATTCTAGCCCCCCTCAGACGGTCAAACAATTCGGGAATGAGCGGAAGAGGGTACTTATTCTTCACCGTGATCAGGTTTAGGCCTCTGTAGTCAATACAGGGACGGAGAGAGCCGTCTTTCTTTTTTACGAAGAAGAAACCTGCTCCCGCTGGGGAGGTAGATTTCCGGATGAATCCCTTGGCCAAATTCTCCTCGATATATTCGGACATCGACCTGGTCTCAGCAGCAGACAATGGGTAAATACGCCCACGGGAGGCGTAGTGCCGGGTAGCAGGTCGATCGGGCAATCATAAGGTCTGTGAGGGGGTAATGTCTCTGCCTCCTTTTTATTAAAGACATCAGCGAACGACCAATATGGAATCGGGAGCCCTGGTAGATTAGTTGGTGTAGGAGAAGGACGGACGGGATGAACAGGAACCAAACACGTTTTATGACAGTCCTGTTCCCAGCGAAGGATCTCTCCAGTCTGCCAGTCGAGCACAGGTGCATGCTTTTGGAGCCAAGGAAGACCTAATAAGAAAGCATGAGAGAGTCCAGGCAGGACATGAAACGAGATGCTCTCAGAATGCAACATTCCCACCTGCAGGGTTATGGCTTCAGTGATAAGTTGGATGGAACGTGGTAGAAGACCCCCGTCCACAGCAGCAACAGATACTGGTTCAACCAGATGTTTGGTAGGAATGCGATATTTCTCCACTAGAGCCTGTGAAACAAGATTCCCGGCTGCTCCAGAATCAAGTTGGGCTAGTTCGAAATAACGGTTCTCACCGAGGAGAATTGAGACTGACAGCAGCAGAGATGAAGAGGCTTTATTCTTGTCTAGGTTGACCTCTCCGAGCGAACCTAGACACAGGCGTTTCCCGACCTCTCCGGACAGGTACGGATCCGGTGCTCCTTACTGCCACAGTAGAAGCAACTCCCCTCGGCACGGCGTAAGTCCTGACGGGCTTTGACCATCTTGGTCTGGTCGACCTGCATAGGCTCAGAAGTGTGTACCTGGGGAGAAGCGGAAGGAGTTACGGGTCTCTGAAAAGAAGGAGCTAGACGAGGAAACCTTCTCTCACGGGTGACCTCTTTGGCGCGTTCCTGGAACCGTAGATCAATTCGATTAGCCAGAGTTATTAGGTCATCGAGAGAGGTTGGAAAGTCTCGACCGGCAAGTTCATCTTTAATACGGGCCGGACAAACCCTCCCAGAAGACAGATATCAGGCATCATTATCCCAGGCCAGCTCCGAGGCAAGGGTACGGAACCGTATGGCATATTGCCCCACGGTGAGACTTCCCTGACGGAGACGCTAACAGAGATGATGCAGAGGAGGTCTTCCGTCCGGGTTCGTCGAATACCTTCCGGAAGTCCGAGAGAAAAGCAGGCAGGTCAGACACCAGAGGATCTTCTCTCTCCCAGAGAGGATTGAGCCAGGCCAGAGCCTCTCCGGTGAGATGGGACATAATGAAGGCAATTTTGGCCCGGTCGGAGTTAAACTGGTGAGCCAAGAGTTCGAAATGCAAGGTACACTGGTTAATGAAACCCCGAGCCAGAGTAGGATCGCCTCCAAACCGTGGAGGAGCAGAAAGTCGAGGTCCAGGAACGGAAACCACGGAATTGGTAAGCAACGGAACTGCCGGATTGCGAGTCATGGCGCCAGTGGTGGTTGCAGGAGAAGTAGTCAGGGTGTCCAGGCGGGAATTAACATTCCGCAGATGACCCAGGATGGACTCCTGTTGAGACCTCTGACGAGACAGTTCATGACACAGGTCAGAGAGCGAAGGGGTTTGGGTGCCACCGGGTTCCATGGCCCGAGCAAACTGTAACGGGTCTGGGAGGCGGAACCTCTGAGCTTTATTATACAAGGAGGCTTTCCTTGTAAAGGAGCGGGTGGCGCCCGGGGAGACGGACAGGAAGTCACGGCAAGTGACAGGGACAGTCTCTGGATAGACGAGCAGGTAGTCACGGCAAGTGACCGGGGCAGTCTCTGGAAGAACAGGCAGGTAGTCACGGCAAGTGACCGGGGCAGTCTCTGGAAGGACAGGTATATACGACCTGAGATGGTGGAGCCTCCCGGTAGGCTAGCAGGCAGATGACAGATGAACGCCCCCAAGTGAGCAGGCGAGAGTCTCTGGAATAGACGATGGTCACCGCATGTGACGTCCGAACCTCCGGGTAGGTCTGCAGGCAGATGGCAGATGAACGCCCCCAAGTGAGCAGGCGAGAGTCTCTGGAATAGACGATGGTCACCGCATGTGACGTCCGAACCTCCGGGTAGGTCTGCAGGCAGATTGCAGATGAGCGCCCCCAAGTGAGCAGGCGAGATTCTCTGGAATAGCCGATGGTCACCACCGGTGACGGCCGAACCTCCAGGTAGGCTTGCGGACAGGTAGCAGACAGCAGACTGGCAGGAGACAGGCAGGTAACTGGTAACGGAACCTGAGGGCTGAAGCAGAGTTAAACAGTGCAACAACATTGCTCGGGCACCTTCATTAAGGAGGAGGTGCTTTATATAAGGTGGAGTCCACCGGCATTGGCCGGGGACCTTTTTTGAAAGATGCGCGCGGCCCCTTTAAGAGCGGGGGCGTGCACGCGCGCGCGCCCTAAGCCCAGTGGCAGGGAAGGAGCGCGCAGCCCCAGCAGGGCGGAAGGAGGACGCTGTGTGAGGGTAAGGGGAGCGACGTCCCTGCCTGGCAGAGGACGCCGGCGCTACACAAAGCTATTGGACCAGAACTGTCACTCAAGAAGACATGCCTGCCCAGCCAACAACAAGGAAGTAAAGAGACTGGAGATATGTGTCCTGCTCAAGACATGACTTGAATACATCCCTTTAATAAAATCCTGAAACATTGCATTAGAATCATGTAATGGATAGGGATGAGCGAACCTTTTAAGGTTTGGTTCCGCTATGTTCACTGAACTTCCAGATGTTCACCGAACAGAACCAAACACTGTTGAATTTAATGGAAGGCAAAACCAAACACATAGATAACACCATCAGGGAGGCCAAAAGTTGTCAAAACAGCTCAAATTAGGTGCAGACATCAGGAAAAGTGGCATCAATTGCACTATAAATAAATATTTTTTTAAAAAATTTACACGGGTTCCCCTCTATTTTTGATAACCAACCAGGCAAACTTGACAGCTGCAGGCTGCAACCCTCAGCTGTCAGCGTTGACAAGAATAGAGGGGTCCCGACCCTCTTTTTTTAATTATTTAAATAAATATTTTAAAAAACGGCGTGGGGTCCCCCTACATTTTTGACAACCACCAAGCTAAAGCAGGCAGCTGGAAGCTAGTATTGGTAAGGGGTCATGAATGTTGGACCCCCAGCCTAAAAGTAGCAGTTCGCAGCCACCCAGAAAAGGCTCATCTATTAGTTGCGCCTATTCTGGTGCTTTGCCCAGATCTTACCACTTGCCCTGTAGTGGTGGAAATTGGGGTTAATATTTGTGGGGTTGATGTCTCCTTTGTATTTTCCGGTGACATCAAGCCCAGAGGTTAGTAATGGAGATGCATCTATAAGACGCCCCTATTACTAACTCCATAGTGATATTGTATAAAAAAAAACACACAGCCAGAATAAACACCTTTAATTGAAAGAATGAAACAGATTCCTTTAATGAATCTAAGTTAAACCATTCTCACTTGGGAAGAGCCGAGCAAAGCGCCAGAACTGGCACATTTAATAGGCGCCTTTTCTGGAGCAACTGCAGGCTTGCTATTTCAGGAATAGTAGTCAGAATATAGCCAGAGGTCGATACACAGAGCAGCAGTATGATCCTGAGGATAAGCAGGACTCAGTCAAGATATAGCCAGAGGTCGGTACACAGAGCAGCAGTATAGTTGGGAGGATAAGCAGGTAAAGTAGTCAGGATATAGCCAGAGGTCGGTACACGGCGCAACAGTAGGATCTTGAGGTTAAGGTGGGAAGAAGCTAGACTAAAGGCTAGGAGCTCAATAATCTCACAATGAAGGAAGTGCAGTGCCAGGGCTTAAGTAGGGTGCTCAATCCTACAGCCTGCAATAACCATTCTGCCGCCTCGCCACCACCCTAGCTGCCACCTCGCCACCACCACCCTAGCTGCCGCCTTGCCACTATCACCCGAGCTGCCGCCTCGCCACCACCACCAGAGCTGCCGCCTCATCACCACCGCTAGAGCTGCCGCCTCACCACCATCACCAGAGCTGCCGCACCCCCGACCTTCTGTTTCTTCCCCATTATCCCGTAGAATGTAAGTCCGCAAGGACAGGATCCTCTCCCCTGTGTACCAGTCTGTCATTGTAAATTTGTTTACTGTAAATGATATCTATGACTTTGTATGTAACCCCTTCTCATGCACAGCACCATGGAATTAATGGCGCTATATAAATAAATAATAATAATAATAATTTATTAAGGAATCTATGACAATGATAACGATCCTCACTGAATTTTGCAGGCAGCGGCATGCATGTGCTTGATTCCGAGCCTGAGTTGCGCAAATCCAGAAGATGCCCCTGCAACTCAATCATTTCCTTTTGCTGATGCAACACCTGTGTTTGCAACTTAGAAAATTTTTCTTGGTATGTAGCACCAAAATTCTGAAGTTCAGCGACTTGTTGCCTCAGTTGGGCTGCAACAGACTCCATTTTCTGTGCGAGATTATTCTGTTAAGGACTGACCTGAGTTGGAGTAGTGATATTGCAAACACTGGGGGCACCACTGGCAAGTAGCATCATCAGGATATAGCCAGAGGTCTGTACACGGAGCAGCAGTAGGATCTTGAGGATAAGCAGGAATAGTAGTCAGGATATAGCCAGAGGTTGGTACATGGAGCAGCAGTGTAGTTGGGAGAATAAGCAGGAATCGTAGTCAGGATATAGCCAGAGGTCAGTACAAAGAGCAGCCGTATAGTTGGGAGGATAAGCAGGTAACGTAGTCAGGATATAGCCAGTTCTTGGTACACGGAGCAGCAGTAGGATCTTGTATCAGGTGGGAAGAATCTAGACTAAAGGCTGGGAGCTCAATAATCTCACAAATTAAGGAAGTGCAGTGCCAGGTTTAAGTAGGGTGTTCAATCAGAAAAGGTGAGCCAATCGGGAACTTGGGGTGAAGACATCAGGAACTCAGGTTGGAGACTTCAGGAACAACACAGGTACTAGTATCTGTAGAATTGTGAAATGAGAGGAATAGCTCTGATGGAAGAGCTGCTGCCTCGTGCACAAGAGCTGTTGGGTTAGAATCCTGACACTGAGAATACCAGCCCCTAGGTGTTAGCTTTAACTTCGCTGGTTTTCAAAAATGGGGGGATCTCTGGCCGTTTATTTATTTATTTAAATAATTAAAAAAACAGCATGCTCGCAGCTGTCAGTTTTACCTGGCTGGTTATCAAAAATACAGGGGAACCCCACATCATTTTTTTATATATATCTACAGCGTAGGTCTGCTCTCGCTATTAACAGTTGAGTACAACTCTCAACATTGTCCCCTGCTAATGTTGATCGCAGAACAAGCAGGGTACAGTGATGTGAACTGTCTTCAGTACCTGGCACCGGGGAACAGCGCAAACAGTACCACTGATTCTCAAGCGCCAGTACGTGTCACGATGTCATCCGTGTGTCAGTGTGCACGTGTGGGACTGTTTGTGGCTCATGCTGTTACTGGATACACTGACATCTGAAAGAGCTGTTAGTGGAAACTCGATGATTTACTGAGCTTTGGCCAAATTTTGTCGATTTTTAGGAAAAATACTTGAGCACCGAACACAAATTCGAATGTGCAATGTTCGTGCCGAATTTGAGATTGACAAATGTTTTCCAGCAAGTTCGCTCATCTCTAGTAATGAACAAGAAAGAAATGGGAGGCAATATATGAACAGACTTCTACTCTTAATAGAAATGCAATACAACAATATGGATATTGAACTGTATTATTATCCAATAGTGGATATTCCCTATCATTGAGATCCTAAGACTATAAAATATATCACAGTGTGTAAATTAGCAGGAACAGCAATCATCTGAAAGGGTACAAACATTTTGTCACAGCTAAATGTACGCAACTATTGTTAAGGTACTGCCACACTAAGCTATCCCGCTAGCGATCTCGTTAGCGTCGCATACTAATGAGATCGCTAGCGGGATTGTTTCTATATCGCTAAATGCTGCCGCATTTAGCGATATAGTTAACGACGCTATCGCCGTTAGCGATCTTCTTAACGACTTTAGCGGTACAAAAGTACCGCTAAATCGCTAAGAAAAGGTGCCACACAGCGATATATACTTACCCAGCGGGAGCGCCAGCGATGAAATAGGGTCCGGAGCGATTCCAGCGACGAGCGAGATCACAGCAGGAAGCTCGTCGCTGGCAGATGCCGCACTGAACAACATCGCTAACGGGATCGCTAAATAGTGACGTTTTTTAGCGATCCCGTTAGCGATATTGTTTAGTGTGGCATACCCTTTAGACTTTCACTGTGAGATCAAAATCACTTTGCTGAGAAATAAAGCTTTTCACAAGTCATGGAGTGCATCTTCTTCAGTAATCTATACAATATCTGTGAACTGAATTATTCAAATACAAGATAGCTGTTATGGGACATATAACTATCTACAAAGGAAATGAAAGAATAAAACAATTGCTAAAACAGATAAGAAACATCAATAGAGTTCTCTGTTTAATATGAGCCTTAACTAGACCCACAGGCATTTATTGTGTTCAAAGTCTAAAGGAAATCGACCCTTGTTCACAATTAGAACATGTGGAACTGGAAGTGACAATGGTCAGTCAGGCAGACTGGATTTCATTGGCATATAGGCAGGTACATATCACCTATGTAAGCAGCGTGACTTGGAGATCATTGTACGAGTACATTCATTAGTAAAATATAAAGTACAAAAAAATTAATATCACAGCCTCGGATAATTAACCCCTTAACGAACAGGGGTATTTCCGCTTTTGAATTTCCGTTTTTTGTCCCCTTCTTCCCAGAGCCATAACTTTTTTATTTTTAGGTCAAAATGCACATGTGAGGGCTTGTTTTTTTGCTGGACACGTTGTACTTTTGAACACCCCATTGATTTTAACATATCGTGTACTGGAAAACAAGAAAAAAAATTTCAAGTGCGATGAAATTTGCAAAATGAAATTGCAATAAAAAGTGCAATTCCACAGTTGTTTTTTGTTTTTGTTTTTTACCATGTTTACTAAATGCTAAAACTAATCAGCCATTATGATTTTCCAGGTCAATACGAATTCATAGACACCAAACATGTCTAGGTCCTTTTTTATTTAAGTGGTGAACAAAAATCCAAACTTTGGGGAAAAAAATGGCACCTTTTCTGATACCTGTAGCTTTTCCATTTTTCATGATCTTGGGCTGGGTGAGGGCTTTTTTTTTGCGTGCCGAGCTGATGTTTTTATTGATACCATTTTGGTGTAGATACGGTCTTTTAATCACACGTTATTGAATTTTATTGTAATGTAGTGGCGACCAAAAAAACATAATTCTGACATTTTGAGTTTTTTCCTTGTTACGTCATTTAGCAAAAGTTAATTTTTTTTAAATTGATAGTTCAAGCGATTCTGAACAGGCTATACCAAGTGTAAGAACTGGGGTGATTTGAACTTTAATATTTTTTAAAATTTTTAATATTTTTAAAGTGCAAAATGCCTCTTAAGAGAAAAAGAGGACTTGTACTCTATAGCGCCACCTATTGGAAGTAGCGATCCTACAAGTCACAATCAACCCTTTAAAGAGTCTTGTAATATGACTTAGCATAAAAGCCAAATCAGTATGTCAATTTGCAGACACGGTGTTTCGGACTATTGGTCCTCGTCAGTGCAAAGTATGTGATATGATTTGGCTAGATGAGAGGCTCTGGACTGAGGTCTAAGGAGTAAGGTTTCTCCTGTACACATTTAATACCAGCTCTGCTTCAAGGTTAAGAGGCTTTGTCGCGTGCAATTCCTTTGGGAATTAATATCAAACTCCTCTTTAAGAAAAAGAGGACTTGAACTCTATAGCGCCACCTATTGGAAGTAGCGATCCTACGTCATCCTATGTCACTCTCCACAAGGAGAAACCTTACCCCTTAGACCTCAGTCCAGAGCCTCTCAGCTAGCCAAATCAGATCTCATACTTTGCACTGAAGAGGACCAATAGCCCGAAACAACGTGTCTGCAAATGGAGATTCTGATTTGGCTTTTATCCTAAGTCATATTACAAGACTCGTTAAAGGGTTGATTGTGACTTGTAGGATCGCTAATTCCAATAGGTGGCGCTATAGAGTTCAAGTCCTCTTTTTCTCTTAAGAGGCAATTTGCATATTAAATTTCCCAGAGTAGCATTGCACGGCGAATAAGCCTCCTAACTTTGACAAGCCAGAGCTGGTATGCCACTCTCCACAAGGAGAAACCTTACCTCTTAGACCTAATATTTTTAAAAACATTTTTTCTTACTTTTTGCATTCTTCAATAGTCTCCATGGGAGACTAGAAGCTGGAATACTTTGATCGTTTCTTCTACACACAGGCGATGATTAGATCGCTTGTGTGTGCAGAAATGCTCACTTGCTATGAGCTGCAGACCTCTGTTTGTCATGCCGACCCATAGGTGACATGTGACAGGGTAACCAATGGGTGGAATTAGCAAAGTGCTTCTGGTAAGAGCAAGTTAAATGCCACTGTCAGAGATTGAGAGGGGCATTTAACTAGTTAACAGCCACGGATCATGATTCTACCCCCGGCTGTTGCGGGCACATGTCAGCTGTATAGATCAGCTGTCATGTGCCCGGAAAGGGCAGGGGCAGGGAGAGTCCGGCAGGGAATACTATAACGCCCAATTTCGGAACGTGGTTAAAGAAAGTTTCACCAATTAAAGGAAAATGTTCCCACAAACAAAGAGAAATGTATCTCCTGTATGCATATTCATTTTTAGAGAATGTCAAAATATATTTCCATACAGTAGAACTACCTCTCGCCAATTAATTAGTAAAAGAACTGAGTAAGTTAAAACCATTGTTTAAGGGTTGTGCACATGTGGTCTTTTTCAGTTGGGACAGTTCTGAAACCCACCTGAAAACGCGCCCAGAAAATGCTCAAAAGAATGAACATAAGCATTTCTATGTAAAAATGACTTGCTGTTCGTATTTTCAGCCTTTTTCATTGTATTTTAACTGCTTCAGGTTTCCAAAGATGCCAAGCAGTTAAAAGAATTGACCTGACCGTTCTTCAATAGGAAAATCATATACGGCACTCCAGTAAGGAATGGTGAGGTGCCCGAGTAGAGTTCCAATCCATGAATATTAGTAAGGGCTCATACTCATCAGCGTTAATAAAATCGGGTCGATGTTGTGCGAGTGTCGTGTGAGTACAATGTGATTTTTCTCATTTAGCATCCGTATGACATGCGTATGCAATCTGTATGCAATACGATTTTATATAGAAAGCTCTCTTTAACCCCTTAACGACCAGAGGTATTTACTGGTATCAACCCCAATCAGAGGGTAATAAAACCTTCAAACAACACAATACCAGACCCCAATCAGAGGGTAATAAAACCTTCAAACAACACAATACCAGACCCCAATCAGAGGGTAATAAAACCTTCACTCCTTATCTATGAACTAGTCATATTTATGTTCATCCCTCTGCCATAATGACAGTTCTGCTTCACGTCACTTGTCTTACCTATTGCATTATTCCTGTGTCCTCTTGTGTATAAATATGTGATTCTTCAGCTTTTGTTTTAGTCTTTGCCTGATGAAGAGACCTGAGTAGTCTCGAAAGCTTGCAATTTGTTATCATCTATTCAGTTAGCCATTAAAAGGTATCAACCACTGAGGACTCTCAAGTCTAAATATTTTTCAGAGGTATTTAGGTATTTTTGGTTTTGCATTTTCATTTTTTGCTCCCCTTCTTCCCAGAGCCATACCTTTTTTTTGGTCACAATGGCCATATAAGGGCGTGGTTTTTGCGGGACGAGCTTTACTTTTGAACGACATAATTGGTTTTACCATGTCATGTACTCGAAAACAGAGAAAAAAATACAATTGCTGTGAAATTGCAAAATAAAAGTGCAATTCCACAGATGTTTGTTTTGTTTTTTTTTCACCATGACATTATGATTCTCCAGGTCATTATGAAATCATAGACACCAAACATGTCTAAGTTCTTTTTTATTTAGGTGGTGAAAAAAAATTCCAAAGTTTTTAAAATAAAAGAAAAAAAAAGCGCCATTTTTCGTGATCTCAGGTTGGGTGAGGTCTTTTTTTTTGCGTGCAGAGCTGACTTTTCAATGATACCATTTTGGTGCAGATATGATCTTTTGATTGCCCATTATTGCTGTTTAATTAAATGTTGCGGCGATCAAAAAAACGTAATTCTGGCATTTTGAATTTTTTTCTCATTATTCCGATTAGTGATTGGGTTCATTCTTTTTTATATTGATAGATCAGGTGATTCTGAATATTGCGATACCAAATTTGTGTATGTTTGATTTTTTGTATTGTTAAATTTTGAATGGGGCGAAAGGGTGATTTGAACGTTTATATTTTTGAAATAATTTTTAATACTTTAAAAAACTTTTTTTTTTTTTACTTTTGGCATGCTTTAATAGTCTTCATGGGAGACTAGAAGCTGCCATAACCCAATTGGGTCTGCTACATACAGGCAATGATCAGATCACCTGTATGTAGCAGAATTGCTGACTTGCTATGAGCACCGACCACCGGGTATCGCTCATAGCAATCCGGCATTGACAACCATACAGGTCTGCAGGAGACCTTTGGTTGTCATGCCGACCCATCGTTGACCCGTGATCACGTGATAAGGGTCACCGATGGGCAGATTTCAGGCACGATTGCCAGAAGCGCATGTTAAATGCCGCTGTTACAGTTTGACAGCAGCATTTAACGTGTTAATAGCCACGTGTGGATCGTGATTCCACCTCGGCTATTCCAGACACATGTCAGCTGTTCAAAACAACTGACATGTGCTTGGAAAGATTGGGCTTACCGCCGGAACCCACATCAAAAGGGGTTAAATGACAGAGAAAATGAGTCTAACAAAATATGCTTCAACACATAGATAAGTAGAAATATGTGAGTGAGATATATAATCATTGCTTTGCGTGTGTAGCTTACTGTAACTGTATTTAACTTGGAAAAAAATTAAAGGAAAAAATGGCACGGGGTCCCCTAAAAATTTTAATAGCCAGTTGAGCAAAGGCTGACAGCTGGGGACTGATGTTTATAGCCTGGGAAGGTGGTAATAAACCCCCTGGTGCAGTGGCAAGTGGGATTATATTATTGGATTGAAGTCAGCTTTGTATTGACAGCTGACATCAAGCTCAGGTTAGTAATGGAAAGGCGGGTATAAGATGCCCCCATTACTAACCCCATAGTCAAATTTTAACAATAACACAGCCTGAATAAAGTCTTTTATTTGAAATAAACACTCCCCCCTTTTTACACATTTAATTTAAAAAATTAACATATAAAAGCAAACTTATACATGTACTCACCTGCCTGACGAGAACATAATCCATTTGTCCCTTGATGAGTCAAGCTTTGCCACATCTAGATGGCATGCTGAATGTTGGCATGATCTGAGCTTCTAGACTGCCATCCAGCAGAGACACTGAGCTATGTGTGATAAAGCAGCAATAGTGTGTCAAGGTGACGTGAATAAGGTGAGCAGAGTTCATAGCCGTTCAACTTCGTTCACCTTACTGACATCACTATGTGAGAACTTTCTAATAATGTAATGTTGTGGGGGCATCTTAATAGATATCTTTCCATTACTAACCCCTGAGCTTGATGACAGCTACCAATACAAAGCTCACATCAACCCCACTACTATTACCTCACTTGCCACCGCACCAGGGAAAGTGGGAAGAGCGGAGGATAAGCGACAAAATTGGCACATCTTATGGATGTCTATTTCTGTGGTGGCTGAGAGCTGATGTTTTTAGTCTGGGAGGGGGCCGATATCCATGGCCCCTTCCTAGCCTATTAGTATCAGCCTGCTGCTGTCTGCCTAGCCTTTGCTGGTTATTAATTATAGGGGGCCCCATGCCTTTTTTGGGGAGGTCCCCCATTTTAATAACTAGTAAAGGCTAAGTAGCTGTGAGCTGATATTAATAACCTGTGAAGCCCTCAGCTGTTTGCTTTCCCTCAGCTGATTAGTAACGTGTTGGAGGATCCCACGCCATTATTTTCTTTAAGTTATTGAATTATTAGCTAAATACATTTATATTAAACTACACATGCAGTGCATTAATTAAATATGTCACTGGCATCTTTCTATCTATCTATTCAATGTATATACAGTTGTGTGAAAATGTGTTTGCCCCTTCCTGATTTCCTATTCTTTTGCATGTTTGTCACACTAAAATGTTTCAGATCACCAAACAAATTTAAATTTTAGACAAAGAGCAGGTAAACACAAAATGCATTTTTTAAATGAAGGTCTTTCTATTATTAAAGGAAAAAGAAATTCAAACTTACAGGGCCCTGTGTAAAAAAGTAATTGCCCCTAAACCTAATAAATGGTTGGGCCACCCTTAGCAGCAATAACTACAATCAAGCATTTTTTGATAACTGGCAATGAGTCTTTTACAACGCTCTGGAGGAATTTTGACCAACTCATCTTTGCAGAATTATGGTAATTCAGCCACATTGGAATGTTTCTGAGCATGAACCGCCTTTTTAAAGGTCATACCACAGCATCTCTTTCGCATTAAAGTCAAGACTAGACTACTCCAAAGTCTTAATTTTGTTTGTCTTAAGCCATTCAGAGGTGGACTTGCTGGTGTTTTGGATCATTGTCCTGCTGCATTACCCTAGTGCGCTTCAGCTTGAGGTCACGAAAACATGGCTGGACATTCTCCATCAGGATTTTTTGGTAGACCGCAGAATTCATGGTTCCATTTACGACAGCAAGTCATTCAGGTTCTGAAGCAGCAAAACAGCCACAGACCATCACACTACCACCAACATATTTTACTGTTGTTATGATGTTCCTTTTCTGAAATGCTGTGTTACTTCTATGTCAGATGTAATGGGACATATACCTTCCAAAAGGTTAAATTTTTGTCTTGTCAGTCCACAGAGTATTCTCCCAAAAGTCTTCAGGAACATCAAGATGTTTTCTGGCAAAACTGAGACAAGCCATTATGTTTTTATTGTTCAGCAGTGGTTTTTGTCTTGGAACTCTGCCATGCAGGTCACTTTTGTTGAGTCTCTTTTTCTGGTAGTCATGAACACTGACCTTTACTAAGGCAAGTGAGGTCTGCAATTCTTTGGAAGTTTACAAACAGGAGATAAATGGAGTACAGAGAAGCCAAGAAAGAATACTAAAAATAAATGATTTTATTGAATCAATAATACACACATAAATAGGAGGCAATAAGCATCAAACTACAAAGAGGAAGATAACCAAGGAAACATGCTGATACAGCAGAGAGAAAGAGGGTCACAAATACCCAAAAGTATGCAGGAAAAAAATTAAATCAAATACAAACAGTGGTATGTGACCTACCTAATGAGCAAAGTCTGGTGAAATAATCATAAGCGTGTCAATACAACAATCCTGCCAAGCTCCCATGCTCCAATGGCTTAATCCTGCTTACCCATCATGAATGGTAGAGGCCACACGTCTCCCCACTGGACCTTTGATGTGTGTTTCGCTTGGCAGCTTTTTCAAAAGTAAAATAAGTATTTGGTCATTAACAAAAGTTCATCTCAATATTTTGTTATATATCTTTGTTGGCAATGACAGAGGTCAAACTTTTTCTGTAAATCTACACAAGGTTGGCACACACTGTTGGTGGTATGTTGGCCCATTCCTCCATGCAGATCTCCTCTAGAGCAGTGATATTTTGTGCCTGTCGCTGGGCAACACAGACTTTCAAATCCCTCCAAAGGTTTTCTATGGGGTTGAGATCTGGAGACTGGAGATACATGGCTCCATTCATTCTTTCATGTACACAGATCAGTCGTCCTGGTCCCTTTGCACAGAAACAGCCCCAAACCATAATGTTGCCACCCCCATGCTTCATAGTAGGTATGGTGTTCTTTGGATGCAACTCAGCATTCAGTCGCCTCCAAACAAGACGAGTTTTGTTTCTACCAAGCAGTTCTACTTTGGCTTCATCAGACCATATGACATTCTCCTAATACTCTTCTGGATAATCCAAATGCTTTTTAGCAAACTTTAGATGGGCCAGGACATGTACTGGCTTAAGCAGGGGGACATGTCTGGCACTGCTGGATCTGAGTCACTGGCGGCGTAGTGTGTTACTGATGGTAGCCTTTGTTACGGTGGTCCCAGCTCTATGCAGGTCATTCAATAGATCCCCCCATGTGGTTATGGGATTTTTGCTCACCGTTCTTGTGATCATTTTGGCCCCACAGGGTGAGATCTTGTGTGGAGCCACAGATCGAGTGAAATTATCAGTGGCTTGTATATCTTCCATTCTTTTATTATTGCTCCTACAGTTGATTTCATCACACCAAGCCTATTGCAGATTCAGTCTTCCCAGCCTGGTGCGGGGCTACAATTTTGTTTCTGGTGTCCTGTGACAGCTCTTTGGTCTTCACCATAGTGGAGTTTGGAGTGTGACTGTTTGAGGTTGTGGACAGGTGTCTTTTATACTGACAACAAATTCAAACAGGTGCCATTAATACAGGTAATGAGTGGAGGACAGTGTAGCCTCTTAAAGAAGAAGTTACAGGTCTGTGAGAGCCAGAAATCTTGCATGTTTTTAGGTGACCAAATACTTATTTTCCACCATACTTTGCAAAATAAATCTTGCCAAATCAGACAAGGTGATTTTCTGGATTTGTTTTCTCATTTTGACTCTTATAGTTGTCAGACACTCCGCACCTAACTTACAGGCAAGCCTGGTGCGGGCGTCCTTAGTAGGAATGACAGAGTTCGGGGGCAGTCCAGACAACAGGAGGTGTGGAGTGGCAGCGACGGGGAGATATGCTTCAGGCAGGACGTGACTAAGCACGTGACCACCGGATGGAGTGGCTGTTGGCGGAAACTACACACGGAGCACCGGAGAGCCAAGCTCCAGTGGAGGGAGCAGAAGAGATGTCGGGCAGGCACAGGTAATGACTAGAGGGGACAGACAGAGACGAAGTCAGGGCAAGACCGGGTCAGAGCCAGAGATATAGGCGCGTGTTGTGAGTGGGCTTGGGATGAGTTCTGAGCAGAGGCTCCCTCTGGTGGTTACAAGCGGTGATGGTCTGTCCAGTGAAGATTGTGAAGATTGTGAGGATTGGGAATCAGGTGTTACTGACTGGTCTTATATAAGGGAGTCACCTTCCCATCAGGGTTGCCGGTGATCAATTGTTCTGGTCTCTATCCTTGATTCCTGTTTCCCTTGTAGCCTGCTGTGTCGTGTCTGCATCTCCTGCTAACAGATAAGACATTTTCTTCTTTTTGTTTTTGTGCTTGATTTTTGCATTTTGTCCTGCACTTCTTTGGGGGCCTTCAGGGTCCCCTCCGGGGGCTTTTGCCCTCTCAGTTTAGTTCAGCCACTGATGTTTGTACTTTTGCTTTTTCCAGTTTTTTCAGTGGCTGCTGTTTTGATTTTGTTACACCAGAGAACTAATTTAGGTGGTAGAGGTCGTGTGATCTCAGGTGTTTTTGAAATTAGTAGAGTTGGTGCTTTTCAGGGTTTTCTGGGATTGCAGTAAGTACCCTTCCTATCCTTTTCTATTTAGTTAGTTTGGGCCCCAACGTTTGCTCATACTATTTTCTGTCTGTGTCAGTATTTCTTCTTGTCTAACCGCCATTACATGTTTGGGGGCTTTCTATTATCTTTGGGGTTCTGCTCCGGGGCAGATAGCTTTCCTATATCTATCTTTAGGTGTAGTTAGTTTCTCAGGCTGTGACGAGGCGTCTAGGACCAACGTAGGAACGCTCCACGGCTGCCTCTAGTTGTTGTGGTTAGTCAGGGTACTGCAATCTCATAGATTCCAACTGCTCTGGTGTATTGCCTTTTTTGCCTGCACTCCTCAGCTACCGAAACATAACAGTATCACCGGCCCAAAATTTAAAATTGTATGGTACTCACAGAAGGGAAAAAAATTGTGAAAGAAAAAATGGTTGTCAGAGTTGTCAGAGATATTTTTCTGTTTGTTGCATTTTTTTTTTTTTCCCTCTGTATCTCTGGGTGCTGGGGGGATTTTTTCTCTCAATGGAGTTTGCACAGTTGTCTGGCCGTGTGGATCAGCTTGCCACTGAGGTTCAGAGTATTGCTGCATATCTTGCTAGGTTGCCTGTTGTGGAACCTAGGATTCCCATGCCAGATTTGTTTTTAGGGGATCGAGCTAAGTTTCAGAATTTCAAAAATAATTGTAAATTGTTTTTTGCCTTAAAATCTAAGTCCTCAGGGAACGCAGCGCAGCAGGTTCAAATTGTCATCTCTCTCCTGCGCGGCGATCCTCAGGATTGGGCTTTTTCCCTGACACCTGGGGATCCTGTTTTGAGTGATGTTGATGCATTTTTTCAGGCTTTGGGGTTATTGTACGATGAGCCTAATGTCACTGATCAAGCTGAAAAAGCCTTGTTGGCATTAAATCAGGGGCTTGATGACGCTGAGTTATACTGTCAGAGATTCCGTAGGTGGGCAGTCCTGACCAAGTGGAATGACGACGCTTTGGCGGCCCTTTTTCGGAAGGGTCTGTCAGATAATGTAAAGGATGTTATGGTGGGATTCCCTGTCCCCTCTGGTCTCAATGATTCTATGTCATTAGCGATTCAAATTGACAGACGTTTGCGTGAGCGGAGAAGTATGCGTGGAATAGTGTTGCCTTGTGAACCTGCTTCTGAATCCATGCAGTGTGATAGAGTGGTGTCTGGGGCACAGCGTCATGAGTTTCGAAGGCGCAATGGGTTATGTTTCTACTGTGGTGATGCCTCTCATGCTATTTCAGTCTGCCCTAAGCGGGGAAGACGTTTTGCACGCTCAGTTGTCTTGGGTAGTGTTCAGACTAAGTTTTTATTAACTGTCACTCTGATATGCTCTCTGTCCTCATTTTCTGCTCAGGCTTTCGTTGATTCTGGAGCAGCTATTAACCTGATGGATTATGATTTTGCTAAACGTTGTGGGTTTCCCTTGATACCCCTACAGAAGTCTATTCCCCTACTGGGGATCGATTCTACCCCTTTGGCTGAGAATAAACCTCAGTTCTCTACTCAGGTGATAATGAGGGTTGAACCTGATCATCAAGAGTGCTGCAAATTTTTGGTTCTGTATAATCTGCATGATATTATCGTACTGGGTTTCCCTTGGTTACAGTCTCATAATCCTGTTTTGGATTGGAAATCTGTGTCTGTAACCAGTTGGGGCTGCCAATGTGTTAATACCAACACTCCTGTTTTTTCTGCCTCCCCCCAGGCGCAGGATGTTCCTGACTTTTTGATTGATTTTTCTGATGTATTTAGCAAAAGTAAATCTGCATCCTTGCCTCCCCATAGGAGCTATGACTGCGCTATTGAATTAGTGCCTGGTAGTAAATTCCCTAAAGGTCGCCTTTTTAACTTGTCTGTACCTGAACATGACGCTATGCGGTCTTATATCAAGGAGTCATTGGAGAAGGGTCATATCAGACCATCCTCTTCACCCTTAGGTGCCGGTTTTTTCTTTGTGGCCAAAAAGGATGGTTCATTAAGGCCGTGTATTGATTATCGTCTTTTGAACAATATTACTGTGAAATATCAATACCCGTTACCCTTGATTTCTGACCTGTTTTCCAGGGTGAAAAACGCTACTTGGTTTACCAAGCTTGACCTCAGGGGGGCATATAACCTTATTCGCATTAAGCACGGGGATGAATGGAAGACGGCATTCAATACCCCGGAGGGGCATTTTGAGTACCTTGTGATGCCCTTTGGGCTCACTAATGCTCCTTCTGTCTTCCAGTCCTTCATGAATGACATTTTCAGGGATTTTGTGGAAAAATTTCTGATTGTTTATTTGGATGATATCTTGATTTTTTCTAATGACTGGGACTCTCATGTGAAACATGTTTGAACTGTATTCCAGATTTTGAGAGAGAATGCTCTGTATGTGAAGGGATCAAAGTGTCTTTTTGGCGTACAGAGGATCTCATTTCTGGGATTCATTTTGTCCCCATCTGTTATTGAAATGGACCCGGTCAAGGTTCAGGCCATCTGTGATTGGGTCCAACCTACTTCATTAAAGGCTCTTCAAAGATTTTTGGGTTTTGCCAATTTTTATCGTAAATTTATTGGTAATTTCTCGGTTATTGTTAAACCATTAACTGATTTGACCAAAAAGGGTTCTGATGTGGTGAATTGGCCTCCTGAGGCAGTCTCTGCATTTCAGGAACTTAAGCAGAGATTCACTTCTGCTCCTGTTCTACGGCAGCCTGATGTTTCTCTGCCATTTCAGGTGGAGGTTGATGCCTCTGAAATTGGGGCAGGTGCCGTTTTGTCCCAAAAAGATTCAGAGACCTCTAAATGTAACCCTTGTGCCTTTTTCTCTCGAAAATTTTCTCCTACTGAACGTAATTATGACGTGGGTAATCGGGAGTTATTGGCCATGAAGTGGGCTTTTGAAGAGTGGAGACATTGGCTGGAGGGAGCCAAACATCAGGTGGTGGTCCTTACTGACCATAAGAATCTGGTTTATCTGGAATCTGCCAAGCGACTCAATCCTAGACAGGCCAGGTGGGCCTTGTTTTTCACACGTTTTAATTTTGTGGTTTCCTTTCTTCCTGGCACTAAGAATGTTAAGGCGGATGCCCTCTCGAGGAGCTTCCTTGTGGACTCTCCTGAGTTATCTGATCCTTCTGTTATTTTGAAAGAGGGTGTAGTTCTTTCCGCCATCTCACCTAATTTGAGACTTGCTCTGGAGGGGTGTCAGGAGGATAGGCCCGAGCGCTGCCCTGTTGGAAAATTGTTTGTCCCGGACCAGTGGAAAAAGAGTGTGATGTCTGAGATTCATTGTTCCGCGTTGGCTGGGCATCCCAGAATTTTTGGTACCAGAGACTTGGTTAGTCGGTCCTTTTGGTGGCCTACCTTGTCTCGTGATGTCAGGGAATTTGTGCAGTCCTGCGGGACTTGCTCTCGCTCCAAGCCTTGCTCTCGCTCTAGTGGTTTGTTGATGCCATTGCCTGTGCCCAAGAGACCATGGACCCATATCTCTATGGATTTCATTTCCGACCTTCCTGTTTCTCAAAGAATGACCGCCATCTGGGTGATTTGTGATAGGTTTTCCAAGATGATACATCTTGTGCCATTACCTAAGTTGCCTTCCTCCTCTGAATTGGTGCCGTTGTTCCTTCAGCACGTGGTTCGTTTACACGGCATTCCTGAGAACATAGTGTCTGACAGAGGAGTCCAGTTTGTTTCCAGATTTTGGAGGACTTTTTGTTCTAAACTGGGTGTTCAATTGTCTTTCTCCTCGGCATTTCATCCTCAGACCAATGGTCAAACTGAGAGAACAAACCAGACATTGGAGACTTATCTAAGATGCTTTGTGTCTGCTGATCAGGATGACTGGGTCTCTTTTTTGCCTTTGGCTGAGTTTGCTCTTAATAATAGGGCTAGCTCTGCCACTTTGATGTCTCCGTTTTTCTGTAATTCTGGGTTTCACCCTCGATTTTCTTCAGGACAGATGGAGGCTTCTGTCTGTCCAGGTGTTGACTCTGTTGTGGAGCGTATGCAACAGATTTGGGACCAGGTAGTGGAGAGGTTGTCCCTCTCTCAGGAGAGGGCCCGGCGGTTTGCTAACCGGCATAGGACTGATGGTCCTCGGTTTAAAGTGGGTGACTTGGTCTGGTTGTCCTCAAAAAAATATTCCTATGAGAGTAGCATCTCCTAAATTTAAGCCTAGGTTCATTGGACCTTATAAGATCATAGAGATTCTTAATCCTGTTTCTTTTCGTTTGCTTCTTCCAGGGACATTTAAGATCCATAACGTGTTCCACAAGTCCTTGTTGAAGAGGTTTGCTGAGCCAGTGGTTCCTGCTGCTGTGCCTCCTGACCCTGTTTTGGTTGAGGGCAATCTGGAGTATGTGGTTGAGAAAATATTAGATTCTCGTTTTTCTAGACGGACACTCCAGTATTTGGTTAAGTGGAGAGGTTATGGTCAGGAAGACAATTCTTGGGTGTTTGCTTCGGACATCCATGCTAGGAGACTCATCCGTGCGTACCATAGAACTCATCCTGACCGACCTGGTTGCTCAAATGAGGGTTCGGTGACCCCTCCTAAAGGGGGGGGTACTGTTGTGAGTGGGCTTGGGATGAGTTCTGAGCAGAGGCTCCCTCTGGGTGTGGAGTGGCAGCGACGGGGAGATATGCTTCAGGCAGGACGTGACTAAGCACGTGACCACCGGATGGAGTGGCTGTTGGCGGAAACTACACACGGAGCACCGGAGAGCCAAGCTCCAGTGGAGGGAGCAGAAGAGATGTCGGGCAGGCACAGGTAATGACTAGAGGGGACAGACAGAGACGAAGTCAGGGCAAGACCGGGTCAGAGCCAGAGATATAGGCGCGTGTTGTGAGTGGGCTTGGGATGAGTTCTGAGCAGAGGCTCCCTCTGGTGGTTACAAGCGGTGATGGTCTGTCCAGTGAAGATTGTGAAGATTGTGAGGATTGGGAATCAGGTGTTACTGACTGGTCTTATATAAGGGAGTCACCTTCCCATCAGGGTTGCCGGTGATCAATTGTTCTGGTCTCTATCCTTGATTCTTGTTTCCCTTGTAGCCTGCTGTGTCGTGTCTGCATCTCCTGCTAACAGATAAGACATTTTCTTCTTTTTGTTTTTGTGCTTGATTTTTGCATTTTGTCCTGCACTTCTGTGGGGGCCTTCAGGGTCCCCTCCGGGGGCTTTTGCCCTCTCAGTTTAGTTCAGCCACTGATGTTTGTACCTTTGCTTTTTCCAGTTTTTTCAGTGGCTGCTGTTTTGATTTTGTTACACCAGAGAACTAATTTAGGTGGTAGAGGTCGTGTGATCTCAGGTGTTTTTGAAATTAGTTGAGTTGGTGCTTTTCAGGGTTTTCTGGGATTGCAGTAAGTACCCTTCCTATCCTTTTCTATTTAGTTAGTTTGGGCCCCAACGTTTGCTCATACTATTTTCTGTCTGTGTCAGTATTTCTTCTTGTCTAACCGCCATTACATGTTTGGGGGCTTTCTATTATCTTTGGGGTTCTGCTCCGGGGCAGATAGCTTTCCTATTTCTATCTTTAGGTGTAGTTAGTTTCTCAGGCTGTGACGAGGCGTCTAGGACCAACGTAGGAACGCTCCACAGCTGCCTCTAGTTGTTGTGGTTAGTCAGGGTACTGCAATCTCATAGATTCCAACTGCTCTGGTGTATTGCCTATTTTGCCTGCACTCCTCAGCTACCGAAACATAACAGTTAGGGTTATAATTAGGGTTAAGGTTACAATTAGGGTTAGTGTTACAATTAGGGTTACAATTAGAGTTGGAATTAGGGTTGGGATTAGGGTTAGGATTAGGGTTAGGATTAGGGTTAGGGTTGGGATTAGGGTTAGGGGTGTGTTGGGGTTAGGGTTGGAGCTAGAATTGAGGGGTTTCCACTATTTAGTCACATCAGGGGGTCTCCAACATGACGTGGCGTTCAAAAAGTCAAATGGCGCTCCCTCCCTTCCGAGCCCTGCCGTGCGCCCAAACAGTGGTTTTTGCACAACAACTTTTGGGGTCCAATTTCTCCTGTTACCCTTGGAAAATAAAAAAATAGTGGGCTAAAAAATCATTTTTGAGGAAAAAAATGATTTTTTATTTTCACGGCTCTACGTTATAAACTTCTGTGAAGCACTTGGAGGTTCAAAGTGCTCACCACACATCTAGATAAGTTCCTTAAGGGTCTAGTTTTCAAAATGGGTCACTTGTTGGGGGTTTCCACTGTTTAGGCACATCAGGGGCTCTCCAAACGCGACATGGCGTCCAGCCAATTCTGCGTTGAAAAAGTCAAAACAGGGCTCCTTCCCTTGTGACCTCGCCATATTTCCGTTTTTTCATAAATAAACGCAAGTCATATAAAAATAAATTGACCACTAATGTGAAGTACAATATGTCACGAAAAAACAATCTCAGAATCAGCTGGATTCGTTAAAGCGTTCCAGAGTTATAACCTCATAAAGTGACAGTGGTCAGAATTGTAAAAATTGGCCTGGTCATTAAGCTGCAAATTGGCTGTCACTAAGGGGTTAAAGGGGTCTGAATACTTTTCTTACCCACTTTAAACCATAACTAGGCCTATAATGCTCACTTTCCCTTCTGCAGCGTCTCTGCCTACTCTGTTTACGTGTACAGTGTGGCGAGTATTGCGTCTCCGGGTCTTATATAGACCCAATGACATGATACAGTTGAAAATCAGCTGCGAAACATGCAGGCCCGGGGGAATCAAGCGCGTCGAGCACTAGGATTCTCAATCGAGTACTGAGCAGTGCCGAGCTCACTTGCCCATCGCTAATTACAACGTTTCTTATATTTACCTTTACTATTGATTTATGCAAAGTTTGTTGAAAGACACTGATAATTTCATTATTGACTGTGCCTGACAGGCAGGATAATGTTCTCATATGTGTGACGTTTTACTACTGTTTACAAACAGTCTGGCTAGTTACAAGTTAACTACTGTCTGGTTGAATTGTCCTAGTTTAAAATGCCACCTGGATTTATAACTCTGAACACTTAATAAGCGTGAGAAGTCATCAACGTGGCAAGCAATGTTCAAGGACAAGGCGTGAATGCACTATGGGGTGATAGTTCCATAATTTGTAATCTTGCAATATAATGTCTGACTTTTATTTCCCTCTGGAGTTGGAATTTACACAGGTTTTATGCCGCTTATCAGTCATGTAGAGTTGCAACTACAAAGTGAAAACCATGGTATAAGTGATAAGAATTGCTGATATTTTTTACTAGATTAGAAAAAATGGCGTGCATTGTGAGGGTACGCACACATAGACATTTCTGCTGCAAAAAATTACACTGCAGAGAATCTGCTGTGACAAAAGGTGTGGAGTTCTCAGTGGAAATGCTGTGGTTTTAGATCAGTTTACAGTATGCATTGCAACAGGGTAAAATCTGCAGTAAAAACCTTAAACCAAAGTCGACAGACTACGGATGTCAAATCTGTAATGCCACTCAATTTATACTGCAGATTTTCTTTACATAGCAAATTAGCAAATTTTCTAGATGTAAAATGCACTGTGTATTTAACCTATGTGGACATACCCTGAAAGGTGTGCCAGGCTTTTCTCCACTGCAGCAAGCTCCAAACTGATCATCTGCTTACACTAAAAGTGTAAGTACATTTTCAAGAATTTTATTATACTTTATAGGGTCCTAAATGTCCTTCAGATGGGTGGTGTTTGGATGCTGAGCCCACCATCAATCACTCAAAAGACTGCTCAGAAGCACATAGTTCAGGAGGTAGAATTCCTCAGATCCTGCCTGAACATCTGCACAATCTGTACAGACCAGTGGACCTTCACCTGAGCCCTAATAAAACACTCTGCGCATGCACTCAGGAAGGTTTTAAGTACTTCTGTCTTCCGACTTTCTGAGCTGCACACTTCAGTCATTAGCAAAATCAGTAGGGGTCTCAGGGCTTACAAAACTATGAAGAAAAAGTAAAAAATGTAGAAACATTTTAAGATTTTGTAACCCCGATGAGGACAGAGAACTTAAGGGTATGCCACACTAAACAATATCGCTAACGGGATCGCTAAAAAACGTCACTATTTAGCGATCCCGTTAGCGATGTTGTTGTGCGGCAGCTTCCAGCGACGAGCTTCCTGCTGTGATCTCGCTCGTCGCTGGAATCGTTCCGGACCCTATTTCATCGCTGGCGCTCCCGCTGGGTAAGTATCTTATCGCTGTGTGGCACCTTTTCTTAGCGATTTAGCGGTACTTTTGTACCGCTAAAGTCGTTAAGAAGATCGCTAACGGCGATAGCGTCGTTAACTATATCGCTAAATGTGGCCGCATTTAGCGATATAGAAACAATCCCGCTAGCGATCTCATTAGTATGCAACGCTAACGAGATCGCTAGCGGGATAGCTTAGTGTGGCAGTACCTTTACTCTGACAATGCCTATCAGAATGAAAATATAATCCCTTTTGAAAGTTTAAACTTAGTCTCTGCTCATCCAGCCTGATTGACAGTTCCTCAGTATTCCTCTTGTTGTTCAAATCTCACACTGCTAAGCACAAGCTGCAGGTTCTATGCCGATATGCTCATTTTTATGTAAGAAATAAAGACATACAGATGCACATAAACATAACATACATAATACATACAGATGACATAATATGTAACATACATATATACTGTATGTACACAACCGTTTTGACATTGATTTTCAAAGTAAGAACACAAGTTTAGGATATCTGCCTAATATTGTATGCAGATTGGACTGTGAAATCTGGTGCAAGATCTGCTTTAATTGCAACTTTATTTAGCATCACAATTAATGAACCTGCTGTAGGTATTCATGTTAGCTGACGTCATGGCATTGCAATAAATTTCTGAATTAGTATCCAGTAAATAGTCATAATTTTAATGGGCAGCAAGGTGGCTCAGTGGTTAGCACAGTTGCTTTGCAACATTGAGATTAAGGCCGGGGTCACACTGGCGACAAAATCGGACGACTGCAAAGCTATGAAATATTGCATTGCAGTCGGACCAATGTTACTCTATGGAGCAGCTCCCAGTATCCGATTTTTTGTGGTCCGTTTTATACTTGTGTGTGGCCCAGCTATGTCAGGCACACATATCCAGGAAAATGCACAGGAAGGTAACCGCAAAAGCTTGATATCCATTCACGTCACTCACACTTTCAGACACACCCATCAGGGGTATAAGAGGAAGTGACACGTAGCAATCAGTGTTCAGTCTTTCTAGACAGTCTGTGCAGGAGGAGAGTAGTGGGCACATTCTGTTCAGTTGAGGAGGGAGAGGAGTTCAGTCAGTCAGCTTCCTGTCTTAGTACAGTGTAGTTCAGTGTCAGTCCAGTCTGGACTTGGAAGATACTGAGAGCTGATCAGTGAGCTCTGGAGAAAGCTGACATTTCCATCAAAAGCTACAAGTGCTTATGTTAAGAGCGCGAGCAGGGCGAAGGGCGCAGTGGAGAAGGACAAAGAAGTGCTTCAGGTACGAGATTACCTGCACTAATTCACCGGACACCGGGGTCCGAAGCGTTGCTAGTGCTTCACGCCTAGTAACAAGATAACCGGAGGCTTTCTGGACTACAGGTCGCAGAAGGTAGCCCTAAGCGCTGATACGTAACCGGAGTCAGGGAGAATGGGGACTTTGAGTCAAGTGCACGACAAAAGTAAGGACTTAGTTCTCTCAACATCTGATAATCAGAGACATAGAAGGCTCCACCACAATGTCGGCCGGGCGTTACAGCTATTGAGAAAGCTGGAGATTGCAGAGTTAACTTCGCTTCATGCAAGTTTGGACTCAAATATATATGAAGTAAAGGAGGCCTCTAACCTGCTCAGCGGTATCCTGAATGTGCATTCTCCACCCCGACCAGCTTCCCGGGATCTTCCTGAAACACCTACAAGTAAAGGTATGAAAAGAAGCTGCATTGTGTGTGATTGAATTCTTACTGCACCCTGCATCATCACCATAGACTTCCAGGGACCAGTCTCACCTGTGGGAGACTTACCACCCAGCTGCCCCATAACATCCCCTGTGAAGATCCTTATAGCAGCGCTGGTCCAATTGATCAGATACCACAGGTGGCGTCACGAACTACCTATCCTTATAATCCCCTGTAAATATCCCCCATTGCATGACCGCCAGGGCCACGGACCGAGTCCCGCTGCCAGTGACATCTCCCATAGAAATCAATGGGCTCGGCTCCGAGTACCCCATAGCCCTGGTATCCACACATGTGGTGCGCGTCACTTTT
>JARQOD010000002.1:463749859-463865834 GCA_033576555.1 Oophaga sylvatica | reverse complement strand
AACCCTTCCCGACCCTGAGCCAAAAGTCGCGTCTAAAAAAACCTGTGCACCCCGACCCAGACCCCGATTAGGCGTATGGTATAAATCAATCGCGTTCCTGCGGGGGGTGCCCGGGGCCCTAAAAAGGTCACCCGCCGCAGGCCAAAAGACCCTTTGGCTTCCCCACGGTGGGGTGGTTTAACCCCACGTGGTACAATCAGAGCGATTTGTAATATTTCACAAAAAAATTTTGGAAAAAATATTCAACCCAGCAATCCCCATGCGCAATAGCTCTGCCATGTCTGGGCGAGATCCAACCCCCCCACCCCCGAGTGACGGGGCGATCGGCCGCCCCCAAACGATTGATGGCGGCGATGGGTCGGCCGTCACTATCGTCCCATCCCACCCCGGTCGCTCCCCCCCCCCTTTTCCAAACCCCCCCTAAACCTCTCCTGGGACCTGCGATGCCCCTGGGCCACCGGATCCTCGGGATTTTTGGGTCCCGCCATTTTGGGGGAAAGGGGGGGCGGGGCACTGCGAATGCGCCCCGGGGCCCGGGAGATTCCTTTCATTTTTTTGATCAGGAAAAACTCTCACAGTGATCAAAAAAAAAAGTAAATAACCCCCCCTTTTTCCCCCTTAGGTAGGGACAAGAAATAAAAAAAAGAAATATTTTTTTTTTTCCCTTGGGTTGCTTAGGGTTAGGGTTATAACTGGGGTTGGGGTTAGGATTAGGGTTGGAATTAGGGTTAGGTTAGGGTTGGAATTGGGTTTTTCGGTTAGAATTTGGGGGTTAGGGTTAGAATTGGGTTGGGGTTGGAATTAGGGTTACTTTGGAATTAGGGTTAGGCTTGTGGTTTGGGTTTGGTTAGGGTTGGAAATTGGGGTTTGGGGTGTTTTGGGGGTTGGGGTTATGGTTTGGGATTGGGGTTGGGGTGTGTTGGGGTTAGGGTTGTGGTTAGGGGTGTGTTGGGTTTGGAAGGGTTTGTTTTGGGGGGGTTTTTTACTTTTACGAAATTTGGGGCCCTAAACGAAAAATGGCGCAGCCCCTTCCTCAAAGTTGCATTCAAAACGTTTTTCCCTTCAACCCCACGTTCCCAAACCGGTTCCCCCCCAATTTGGGGTTACCGGTACCAAAAAAAAAGGGAAAAACTTTGGGGGCCCAAATTTTTCCCCTGTTCCCTTTTGAAAAAAAAAAATTGGGGGCTAAAAAAATTTTTTGAAAAAAAAAAAAAGTTTTTTTTTCTGGTTTGGTTAAAAAATTTGTAAGCATTTGGGGTTCAAATGCCCTCCCCAATTAGAATTCCTGGGGGGTATTTTTCCCAAAAGGGGGTCATTTGGGGGGGTTTCCCTTTAGGAATCAGGGCTCTGCAAATGAAAAACCCAAACCCTTCCCCAAAATCTCATTTAAAACGCCCTACTTCCCTTTGACCCCCTGTCCCATACATTTTTCTCCCAAATGGTTTTCACGTTCGGCAAATTGGACACCAACTTTTGTGGCCATTTTCTCCTGTTACCCTTTGGAAAATAAAAAAATTGGGGACTAAAAGATCATGTTTGGGGAAAAAATATGATTTTTTATTTTCATCCCCAGGTTTTAAACTTCTGTGAAGCCCTTGGGGGTTAAAAGTGCTCACCACACATCTAAAAAATTTCCCTTTGGGGGGGTCTATTTTCCAAAATGGTCACTTATGAGTTTTACTGTTTAGGCAATCAGGGGCTCTGCAAAAGTAACATACCCCGCAGACCTTCCATAAAAGTCTGCATTTCAAAATCATTACTTCCCTTACAAGCCCCGAACAGGGGGTTCACCTACATAGGGGGTACCACGTACTCAGACAAACTGTACAATAATTTTGGGGTCCAATTTCTCCTGTAACCATTGTGAAAAAAAAAAATAGGGCAAAAAAAAATCATTTTTTCAGTAAAAAAAATGTTTTTTTTTATTTTCACTGCTCTGCATTATAAACTTCTGTGAAGCACCTGGGGGTTTCAAGTGCTCACTACACACTAGATACTCCTTAGGGGGTTGTTTCTAAAAAGGGGTCAATTTGGGGGGCTCCAAAGTTTAGGCCCCCAGGGTCTCCAAACAGGACATGGTGCCACTAACGATTGGAGCTAATTTTCCCCTTCAAAAAGTCAAATGGCGCTCCTTTTCTTTTGACCCTGCCGTGCGCCAAACAGTGGGTTTCCCCCCCCACATATGGGGTACCAGCATGCTCAGACAAAACTGGAAAACAGCTTTTGGGGTCCAATTTATCCTGTTACTTTTTGGGAAAATAAAATATAGCAGATAAAAAATATTTTTTTAGGAAAAAAAGATTTTTTATTTTCACTGCTCTTTCGTTTTAAACTTCTGTGAAGCACCTGGGGGTTTTAAAGTGCTCACTACACATCTAGATAAGCTCCTTGGAGGGGCCCAGTTTACAAAATTGGGTCACCTTGGGTTTCTACTGTTTAGGCACATCAGGGGTCTGCAAACCAACTGATGCCCCAGAACATTCCATCAATCTGCATTCCAAAATGCCGCTCCTTCCTTCTGAGCTCTCCATGCGCCAAAACAGTGGTTCCCCCCACATTGGGGATCGGCGTATCGGACAAATTGCTTAACAAAATTTTGTGGGCCAATTTCTCCTGTTACCCTGCGAAAATAAAAAATAGCGGGGTAAAAAAATAATTTTTTTGGGGGAAAAAAAGATTTTTTTTTTTTCACGCTCTGCGTTATAAACTTCTGTGAAAGCACTTGGGGGTTCCGAGTGCTCACAACACATCTAGATAATTCCTTAAGGGGTATAGTTTCCAAAAGTGTCACTTTGGGGTTTTTCACGTGTTTAGGCACACAGGGCTCTCCAAACCCATCTGGTGTCCCCTAAGATTGGAGTAATTTTCCATTCAAAAAGTCAAATGGCGGTCCTTCCCTTCTGGGCCCTGCCTGCGCCCAAACAGTGGTTTATGACCACATATGAGGTATCAGTTACCCGAGAAATTCCCAACAAATTTAGGGTCCATTTTAACCTTTGCCCCTTGTAAAATGAAAAACTGAGGCTAAAAGAAAATTTTTGTGAAAAAAAAGTACTTTCTTTTTTTTACGGATCAATTTGTGAAGCACCTGGGGGTTCAAAGTGCTCACTCTGCATCTAGATAAGTTCCTTGGGGGTCTAGTTTCCAAAATGGGGTCACTTGTGGGGGAGCCCCAATGTTTAGGCACACAGGGACTCTCCAAATGCGTCATGGCAACCGCTAAATATTCCAGCATATTTTCCATTCAAAAAGTCAAATGGCGCTCCTTCCCTTCTGAGCCCTGCCGTGCGCCCAAACAGTGGTTTATGACCACATATGAGGTATTGGTGTACTCAGGAGAAAAAATTTTGGGATCCATTTTATCCTGTTGCCCATGTAAAAATGAAAAAATTTATGCTAAAAGAAAATTTTTGTTGGAAAAATTAAAATGTCCATTTTTTCCTTCCAGGTTGCTTTACTTCCTTTAAAGCACCTGAAGGGTTAATAATTTCTTGAATGTAGTTTTGAGTAGCTTGAGGGGTGCAGTTTTTAGAATGGTATCACTTTTGGGTATTTTCTGCCATATAGAGCCCTCAAAGTAACTTCAAATGTGAGGTGGTCCCTAAAAAAAATGGTTTAGTAAATTTTGTTGTAAAAATGAGAAATCGCTGGTCAACTTTTAACCCTTAACTTCCTAACAAAAAAAAAAATTGTTTCCAAAATTGTGCTGATGTAAAGTAGACATGTGGGAAATGTTATTTATTAACTATTTTGTGTCACATAACTCTCTGGTTTAACAGAATAAAAATTCAAAATTTGAAAATTGCCAAATTTTAAAACTTTTCACCAAATTTCCATTTTTTTCCACAAATAAACGAAAAAATATCGACCTAAATTTACCACTAACATGAAACCCAATATGTCACGAAAAAACAATCTGAGAATCGCTAGGATCCGTTGAAGCGTTCCTGAGTTATTACCTCATAAAGGGACACTGGTCAGAATTGCAAAAAAATGGCAAGGTCTTTTAGGTCAAAACAGGCTGGGTCATGAAGGGGTTAAGGGGTGTGGTTTTTAAAATGCTATCACTTTTGAGAAGTTTCCAATATATAGGCCCCTCAAAGTCTATTTACTGTAAATCTGAATAGGTCCTTAAAGAAATAGGTTTTCTAAATTTCTTGAAAAAATGAGAAGTTGCTGCTAATTTTTTAATCCCTCTAACATCCTATCAAAATAAAACATTTGCAAAAGTATGCTGCTTAAAGTAGATGTACGGGAAATGTTATTTATTCATTATTTTGTACAGCATGATTAATTGGGTTAAGGACATAAAGATTCAAAGTTTGAAAATTGTGAAATTTTCAACAAAATACCAATATTTTTACAAACACAAAACATATTGAAAACCCACTAACATAAAGCACAATTTCACGAAAAAACAATCTCATAATCACTGGGATATGATGAAGCGTTCCAGAGTTATTAAAGAAGTTGTCCACTACGTGGACAGCTTCCTGTCATACCCCCTTGCTTGGCCCCCATAAAATAATAAAGCTTACACTCCTCACCCGTGGCGTCGCCATTCCCGCGGTGTCAGCACTTGCTCTCCCCGAGGATCCCATGCTGTTGTTGTGACACATGATGCCGGTGCCCAATCACCGCCAGCATCACTGTCCCCGCCTCCTGTCGAATTGAGCATACAGAGGAAGTTTGAGATCAGAGGCCGCCTGGACTTCCTCTTCATGTTGGATTTATCCGAAGACTGGGACAGTGATGTCAGCGCTGATTGGGCGCCGGCGTCACGTGTCACAACAACCGTATGGGAGACCCTGAAGAGCGAGTGCCGTAAATGTGGAAACAGCGCAGGCACGAAAGATGATTATAAGCTTTATTATTTTAGTGGTGCCAAACATTTTGATCAAGAAGGGGTTGTCCTAGTAGTGGACAACCCCTTCAACACATAAAGTGACACTGCTCAGATGTAAATATTTTGGCCTGGTCATTAATGTTAAAATTGGCTCGGTCACCAAGAGGTTAATATCACTTCATAGTTTGAGAATTTTGAAGAGCTTATTAGAAGTGACATGGTCTTTTTTTCAGATGGTGTCTCCTCATAAGCTACCCGCCCACTGTACAACATAGAGAGAAAGATGGAATCAGTAGAACTGTTGCCAGAATGATTGCAAAGACGCCTTAAGAAAATGTCTGCTGGCGATTTGCTAGAGTGGCTTCACTTGGTGAAACGTGGCAGTTACACAGGCATCTAAATGACGCTGTGCGCAGGAAGAAAACTCCAGACCTTCCTGAAGCGTCTTCTGTTTAGTAAATTTGTTAGGTTTGAATGAGTCTATAAGACATCATGTGAACATAGCCTTCTTTTAAAGTTGGGCAAAGACGTTTTTCAAGCAGAAGATGGGTCAGAATTTTTGTCATTTCCTTAGTGTTTTTTGGACAGTGTTGTCCAGCGGTGTTTTATTTTTTCATGGTTTTTGTGAAGTCTTTTTTTTTTACTGTTTTCCAGGCATTTTATTTTTTCACTTAATTGAATAATGAATAAACTGCTGGCTTTTTTAAGCAAAACACTGTAAAAAAAATCTAGTCAACTTCCGAGCCTCTTTTGAGCTTTCCGATTGACTTGAATTATAAAGTACTGAGCACCATCAAAGTAGAAAAAAAAGAAGAATGGATGTCACTTCTTCTATCCCCATAATTTTTTTAGAAGCCTGAAGCTGTTGTTCAAAAGCCTGAACGTAGGAACAGCAAGTAAATTTTACATAGAAATGCGTATGTTCACTGTTTTGAAGTAAAAATAGCTCAAATTAGGAGGTTCTGCTCAGTTTCTGCTCCAAAAACACTGATCAAGGTTTACCAAGGTGCAGATGGTTCAGGCAAAAGTCAGAGATCTGTTTTTCTGAAGCAGCATCGCTGGTGGTCTTAATGACCTGTTTGCATGGGCATCCTTTCTTCTATGACAGAAGCCACATAGAGAATATACTTCTTAATTGTTTTAACTGCTTCACAGTTTACAAACCCTGAAGATATGAAAAGAAGTATTAAAACACTGAAAATGTGCATAAAGCCGGAGTCACCCTACAGGATAAATGATTAGTGTTATGCTATGGGGCAGCTCAGATCTGCTATTATTTTCTCTTGCCGCTCCAGCATGAGAGAACAATCCCAGCATGCTGCGATTGGCAGTGAGACTCGACTCACACGCCCTCATACAGATCTTTGGGTGCGAGTGAAACATCACACTGTACTGTGATATCACCCGAGTGCGGTGTGATATACGTCGACGCCAGCAGCAGAGGAGATGGAGAAATTATTTTTCCCATCTCCTCCGCAGCTGTGCTCCAAACCTGTCATGTGAGAGGATTGGAGCACAGAACACTGACACTTGGCTACCACTCGCAGCAGAGCAGGAGCCGAGGGACATTAGCATATCGCACCTGATGCTCTCACATCATATGCTAGTGTGACTTCTGCCTAACAATGTTGTTTTTACATTGTCCTGTAGTATGTTCATTTTTTTTGTAGTGGTTTTGCAGCACTTTTTCGGGCGGAATTCGACTGAAACAGATGTCATGTGAAGATATCTTGAATATCCGAAACGTGATTCAGACAAACCCGGTGATGAAAATTATTCACTATATTGATGCATGCGGAGAAGACACGTTAGGCAGCGTGCAATGTGAGAAACTAGCATCAATACCCGGCACGGCCGCCGGCACTCGGGACTGGAGTGTGCGGCTGCATGTATTTCTATGCAGCTGAACGCTCTGGTCCGAGTGCCGGGTATTGATGCAAGAGACTCGCACGAGTTTCTCACACTGCACTCGCAAGTGTGACCCCAGCCTTAGACTCTGTTCTGGTGTTGTTGTGTTTTTGTTTTTTTTTTTATACTATTCATTGTGCGTTGTAAGGGTACGTGCACACGGTCAGTAAACGCTGCGGGATGGACGCTGCGTAACTCCACAGAGTCCAGATGTTACAGCATAGTGGATGGGAGTTCAAGAAATCCCATGTCCACTATGTGTGCACAGACGCCCGCGCTTCCCTGCGGAGACGGACATGCAGCGCATCTTTCCAGACCACGGCATGTCAAATTATCTTGCAGAGACGCGAGTCTCCACAAGATAAATATCACTCATACAATGTATTGGACGTGGAGATTCCGCACAGTTACTTGAACACATGCGGAATCACCTGCAATCAAAAGCCGACAGCGCTTTGGACGCAGCAGACATGTGCTGAGTCCAAAGCGCTGCCAATTCCTGATCGTGTGCATCTACCCTTATTCTTCAGGCCAGTACAATTACAGTGTTACCAGATTTACAAAGGTTTATTTTTATGTTTTGTTACTTTTGTACACTAAGAAGAATTAAGAGTAAAAAATTGTATTTGCATTGCAATACTCTGAGAGCTATATTTTTTTATTTTCCATTGACAGTTACATGAAGGCTTGTTTATTTTCAGAATCATATGTCATTTTCAGCGATAACATTTTTCGTATACTAATTTTATATTATATAATATGAAATTAGTATAAGAAAAATGTTATCGCTGAAAATGACATGATTCTGAAAATAAACAAGCCTTCATGTAACTCTGTGTATATATATAGATGGTGGCCCGATTCTAATTCATCGGGTATTCTAGAATATTTATATAGAGGCTGCTGGGGTGTATATAGAGGCTGCTGGGGTGTATATAGAGGCTTCTGGGTATATATAGAGGCTTCTGGGGTATATATAGAGGCTGCTGGGGTGTATATAGAGGTTGCTGGGGTGTATATAGAGGCTGCTGTTGCTGCTGGGGTGTATATAAAGGCTGCTGGGGTGCATATAGATGCTTCTGCTGGGGTGTATATAGAGGCTGCTGGGGTGTATATAGAAGCTGCTGCTGGGGTGTATATAGAGGCTGCTGCTGGGGTGTATATAGAGGCTGCTGCTGGGGTGTATGTAGAGGCTGCTGCTGGGGTGTATATAGAGGCTTCTGGGGTATATATAGAAGCTGCTGGGGTGTATATAGAGGTTGCTGGGGTGTATATAGAGGCTGCTGTTGCTGCTGGGGTGTATATAGAGGCTGCTGCTGGGGTGTATATAGAGGCTGCTGCTGGGGTGTATGTAGAGGCTGCTGCTGGGGTGTATATAGAGGCTGCTGCTGTGGTGTATATACAGGCTGCTGCTGGGGTGTACGTGGAGGCTGCTGCTGCTGGGGTATATGTGGGGCTGCTGCTGCTGGGGTATATGTGGAGGCTGCTGCTGCTGGGGTATATGTGCAGGCTACTGCTGGTGGGGTGTACGTGGAGGCTGCTGCTGGGGTTTATGTGGTGACGCGCACCACAATTGTGGATACCAGGGCTATGGGGTACTCGGAGCCGAGCCCATGGAAGTCTATGGGAGTTGTCACTGGCAGCAGAGCTCGGTCCGTGGCCCTGGCGGTCATGCAATGGGGGATATTTACAGGGGATATGTAGATTTGAATAGTTTGTGACGCCACCTGTGGTTTCTGATCTGATTGACCAGCGCTGCAGGGTAGATCTCTGAGGGGATGTTATGGCAGCTAGGTGTTAGGTTCCCCACAGGTGGAACTGGTCCCTCAAAGTCTATGGTGGTGATGCAGGGTGCAGATAAGAATTCAGTCACACACAATGCAATCTCTTTCCATACCTTTACTTGTAGGTGTTGCAGGTATGTCCCGGGAAGCTGGTTAGGTTGGAGAATGCACATTCAGGAAAACTGTTGAGCAGGTTAGAGGCCTCCTTTATCCTCTTTATGTGTGTGAGTACAACTTGCATAAAGTCAAGTGCAACTCTTTGAATAGCAACTGCGCCCGGCCAACATTGTGGTGGAGCCTTCTATGTCTCTGATTATCAGATGTTGAGAGAACTAAGTCCTTACTTTTGTCGTGCACTTGACTCAAAGTCCCCGTTCTCCCTGACTCCGTTTACGTATCAGCGCTTAGGGCTACCTTCTGCGACTTGTAGTCCAGAAAGCCTCCGGTTATCTTATTACTAGGCGTGAAGCACTAGCAACGCTTCGGACCCCGGTGTCCGGTTTAATTGAGTGAGGGTGATTTGTCCCTTTGTCACTCTTACTTCTCCACTCGCCCTTCGCCCTGCTCTCGCTCTTAACATAAGCACGTGTAGCAAGCGTGCCAAGGTCAGATTTCCTTCAGTGCTCACTGACCTGTTCTCTGTTGACTCGTTGGTATAACTGCTTTGATTCCTTTCCTCCTTCTTTCTTAGGAACACAGGGCAGCTTGTTCTGAGTAGCAGGTTAAGGGGTAGCTCTGACTAGGCTAGGATGATTCACTTCACCCGTACTAGCCTCCACTTTCTTATCAGATGAGCTACACAAGCTCTGTCAGGATTCAGACTTCTCTCCTCTCCCTCCGTCTGTCTGACTGGAATTCCGATGGATCGGATGACTCAGTCCTGAGCCACCCTAGGCTTGACTGCACTGTCTTAAGACAGGAAACCGACTGACTAGAATCTCTGAACAGAATGTGCCCACTCCTCTCCTCCTGCACAGACTGTCTGGAAAGACTGAACACTGACTGCTACGTCACACTACTTTAAATAGTCTGATATGCCTCTAGTGGCAATGCTGAGAAGTGTGCGTGAATGAATATCAAGCTTTACAGTTACCTTCCTGTGCATTTTCCAGGAGACATGTGTGCCTTGCGAAGCTGGGCCACACATCCCCCCCTAGTTAAACTCAGCACTCCCGGGCTGAAATAGAAAAGAAAAACATTTTTGTTTTGCATATAACATCAACATAATAACTCATCCCTTGCGGGAGGTACGAACTCTTAAACGTTACAATTTGTACAAAGATCAGTAGAAAATTATCAAAATACTTTTCAATAAATATACACAGTATAAGACAAGATTCTTGTGGAGGACCCGCACCAAAAACCTCCCACGTGGGTCCTGGGTGGGTTTTTCTTCAGAGGTAGTAAGGTTTTATGTAAAACCAAAATGGGGCACAGAAGTGCGAACTATTTACAATGAAAGTTTTTGGGCTGGCAAAGTCCACAGCCACGCAGTCCTTTGCATGGGAAAACACATTTCAATCAACTTTTACTTTAAATAAGCATAGTAGTAAACATTATTCAACATTTCTATATAGTGCAAATTTTTCATAAAAACTTCTTCAAACTTTATACATTTTTCAGTTGCAGTAAACCCCTGTCTGGGTCATACTAGACTAGTTTACTAGGACTACTCTTGATAACGAATAGGTAACTTTCCTTTCGTTGTACGCTCTGATCTACGTGGAGTGGTGTCAAGTGTAGTAGTCTCTAGCCTATCTGCTCTGTGTGCCGGCAAACTGTAAACACGACTCCGCCTTTCTAGGGATCTGGCAAGCATGCTAGCGACCGGGCGATGCGGTTCTGCTCCGCTAGGGGATTCCACTTCTTGTGGTGCTGCCTCTTGTGGTTCCGCTTCTTGGGGTTCCACTGGTTGAAGTTCTGCTGGAACAGGTCCTTCTGGAACTAACTCTACTGGCACAATTGGTATGACTTGATGTAGAGATTCTTCTTGCGGTTGATAAAACTGCAGCACAGGAATGATTACAGCTTCTCCCATTCTGGGCCAATCTGCAGGTAAATCTCCCAAATCCATATGTATGACCGCTTCATCATTTTCTTCCTGATTGACAACAGGTTCTTCCTCATGAAGCTTTAATGGGCCCGGACACAACTTTAGATGATCTCTAGACACAGTTGCAGTCGTTTTTCCTCCATCCTTACTAATGGTACAGGTCTTTCTGTTATCAAATTTGGAATTTTGCACGACATATGGCTCTTGTTCCCACTGATCATCCAATTTGTGCATTCTTCTTTTTCTTTTTAGCACAATTTCTCCAGGCATAAAAGGCTTAGCGGGAGCATTTTTGTTGTAGTTCTTCTCTTGCCTTTCTCTTACTTTATTGAGACTGTCTTCCACGCAGGCTTGTACTCTCCTGTACTGTTCCTGTCGATTCGTGTCCCAATCTTCAGCAGTGTCATCAGCCTCTGGTTCCACCACACCGAGTTCTAAATCCATTGGCAGCTTCCCAGGTCTTGCTCTCATAAGGTAGGCTGGAGTGCAGTTGGTGGAACTTACTGGTATGTGGTTGTACAAGTCGACCAGGTCAGGTAACAAGTCCGGCCACCGGTTTCTTTCTTCCAGTGATACAGATTTCAGTAAATCAATGACAATGTGATTCATCTTTTCACAAAGGCCATTGGTTTGAGGGTGGTACGGTGTTGTTCTGATCTTCTTACACCCATACAAGTGACAGAATTCCTTAAACAGTTCAGCTTCAAAGGCAGGACCTTGATCAGTCAGCACCTGCTCCGGATATCCGTGTGGTCTGCAGAAACTTGCTTGGAAGGTCTTTGCTGCTGTTTCTGCTGTCAGATCTTTGACAGGGGCGACCACCAGAAATTTGGAATAGTGATCCACCATGGTCAGAGCATATGAGTATCCCGACCTGCTTGGTGACAACTTGACATGGTCCAATGCCACAATCTCCAAGGGACGAGTCGTCCGGATAGGCTGCAAGGGTGCCTTCTGACTACAGTAGTCTTTTCGTCTGAGGCCACAGGGTCCACAGTTCCGGCACCACTTCTCGATGGAGCTGCGCATCCCTACCCAGTAGAACCGACACCTCAACAGGGTCTCCAGCTTTTTCCAGCCAAAGTGTCCTGCTTGATCGTGGTAGGCTTCTAACACCATTTGGATGTCTGCTCTGGGAACCACTATCTGCCAAACCATCTCATGGGTCCTTGGGTCAACGTACCTCCTGCACAACTTCTCACGGTAGATGAACAACCGGCTTCTCTCGTTCCACAGGAGCTTTGCTGGTATAGGTGCATCTTTCTCCAAGGAGGAACCTTCCTGTCTTATCAACTCCTTGATACGGCTGACCACTGGATCGCTGTCTTGAGTCTCCTTCCAGCTGTGATGAGGTAAAGGGTTTAACGTCTTTCCACACCGCTTTCCGTGGACTCGTTGCTCATGGATCATCCCATTTCTGTGGAATGCAGGTAGCTCAATCTCTTCCAGGTCGTCCGATTCTTCCTCCGTGTCGGATTCATGCGGCATTCTGGACAAGGCGTCAGCGTTGGCATTTTTACGGCCTGCCCTGTACTTGATGGTAAATTGATAGTTTGACAGCCGAGCCATCCAACGTTGCTCCATGGCTCCCAGCTTGGCTGTTTCAAGATGCGTCAAGGGGTTATTGTCTGAATACGCAGTGGACTTGTTGGAGGCAAGGTAATGCTTGAATCTTTCCGTAATGGCCCAGACCAACGCCAGGAACTCCAACTTGAAGCTGCTGTAGTTTTCTGGGTTCCTCTCAGTTGGCCGGAGCTTCCTGCTGGCATATGCAATGGCTTTTTCTTGGCCATTCTGCTTCTGACTGAGGACCGCTCCCAATCCTTCGTTACTGGCATCGGTATACAGCAGGAACGGTTGGTTGTAATCAGGGTAGGCTAAGATTTCATCGCCTGTCAGGATCTCTTTCATCTCTTTGAATGCCTCAGCTTGTTCTTTACCCCAGTGGAATGGAGGGTTTCTGCTCTTGAGGGGTTGTCCTACCAGGAGGTCCTGCAGAGGCGCTGCTTTCTTGGTGTAATCTTTTACAAACCTCCTGTAGTAACCTGTTAGTCCCAGGAACTGGCGCACCTCCTTGAGATTTTTCGGCTCCGGACATTTCTGAATGGCCGTGACCTTCTCGGGATCCAGCGCTACTCCTTCGGAGCTGACAATGTGTCCCAAGTACTGTACCTTTCGTTTGAGCAGATGGCACTTTGAGGGCTTCAGTTTCATCCCATACTTGGACAGTGATTCGAATACCTCCGCCAGGTGCTTCAGATGATCTTCATACGTCTTGGAGTACACAATTACGTCGTCCAGGTACAGCAACACGGTTTCAAAGTTGAGATGTCCCAGGCAGCTCTCCATCACTCTCTGGAATGTTCCCGGGGCACTGCTGAGTCCAAACGGCATCCTGTCAAACTCACAGAGTCCCAATGGGGTGGTGAAAGCCGTCTTCTCCCGATCCTCCTCAGCCACAGCTACTTGCCAGTACCCACTAGTGAGGTCGAGGGTAGAAAAGTAGTTAGCCGTTTTCAAAGCAGCTAAGGATTCCTCAATGCGTGGTAATGGGTATGCATCTTTATGTGTTATGCGATTTACTTGTCTGTAATCTACACACATTCTCATGCTTCCATCCTTTTTCTTAACTAGGACTAGAGGTGCTGCCCAGGGACTACAACTATCCCTTATCACCCCGGCTTCCTTCATGTCACGCAACATTTCCTTAGCTTTCTGATAGTGGGCTGGAGGTATAGGCCTGTATCGCTCTTTGATGGGAGGATGACTGCCTGTAGGGATATGATGCTGTACTCCCTTAATTGTCCCAAAGTCAAGTGGGTGCTTGCTAAATACCTGTGCGTACTCCTGTACCACCCGTAGTACTCCCTGTTTCTGGTGGGCGGAAGTGGTGTCTGTCCCGACATGGAGCTGCTGACACCAATCCGCCACCTGGGTTGTCGGGTCATTATCCTCTGCTGGTTGGCGGGAGGCTAAGGACTCGGTTGGGAGAATAGAATTGTTATCTACGGTATGTAACTTAGCAACAGTGGCATAACGTGGTAAATTTACTTCAACTTCTCCCCAGTTGAGAAGTCGTACTGGTACTCTCCCATTTATTACTTCCACTACCCCTCTAGCAGTCAAGAGTGTAGGTCTGTGCTCTGAACGATGGGGCTCTACTACTGCTTGGTAGTTCTGTCCTTTCAGACCTATTGCTGCTCTACACCATATCAGCATTTCACTCATTGGGGGTATCACAATGGGGTTCGGGTCCGTTACCCGTACATTACCAATTTCACCATCTGTAAGCTCCGCTTGCTGCTGGCACATCAGGGCCCAGGTCTCCCTCTGGATCACTCCCTTCTGCTTTGGCTTGGCAACTTCAGCGAGCTGTTGGAGCAAAAACACAACTTCTCCCAGACAGTTACTGATAATGTTAGTACCTAAAACCACATTTAAGCCATTTTCCTCATTTACAGTCTTTACCACTAAGAGTCCCTGATCCTCCAGCTCCACTCTGCCCACCTTTACGTCCACGTTTTTGGCTCCGAGTACTTCAACAGGGAGACCATTAGAGGCGTACACTGTAAAGTCAGGGCTCGGGGGCTGGAGACTGTCCATGGACCAAAACTTATTATAAAGGACATCAGGTATGATGGTCACCTGAGATCCAGTGTCTAGCAGTGCAGGGATTGCGATCCCGTCCAGAATGATGGACAGGTAGGGTCTCCCTCCCACAAACCTGCGGTTCCAGTCTAAGGGGCCTGATGAGTCTACTCCTGGGTGTTGGCCCTCGGACCCAGGATCTGCTCGTTTAAAGGACACTGCTGAGCCATATGACCTTTCCGGAGGCAGCGGTAGCAGATGATCTCTCGGCGAGGCTGGTGCTGATCAGGGGTCGCTCCTGGGGGTGGCGTTGTCCTCCTCCGGTGAGGCGACGTCCTCCATTTCCTCCGGCTCATCCAAGGGACATCCTCTGGGCAGTCGGCTAGCATGATCTTTCCTCCTTCCTCTTTCCGCAGTTGCAGGGCACTCATTACAGTGGCCAGGTTTTTAGTCAGCTGGCGCACTTCCGAGCGCAGACAGTCCAACTCAGTAGGGGGTGTCACCTGCGTTTTGGCTTCTGCCACTAGCGGGGAAAAGGTGGGTACTGCCGGCTTTAGAGTGGCTTCACCCGGGTGATACTGGGTCGCCACTTCAGGCTTTTCCAGGGGTCGCAGTCCTTTTATAGCCATATCCTTTAAGGCATCAAAGGTAGCATCAGGATGATCCAAGGACCACCAGTTCACAGTCCTGCCCTCCGCTTGGGACCTCAGTCCCCGTACAAATTGTTCTTTCAACATTTTGCTTTCATCAACGGCATTTATAGGGTTAACCTGTTTGAGAGCTCGCAGGGCCCCCTGTAGTCGGCAGGTGTAGTCCCTAATACTGTCACCTGGTCTCTGAGAGCATTGGTAAAATGCCATCCGGAGATCTGTTTCTGTGCGGTCCTCAAAGATAGCCTGTAGCTTTAAGAGAATCGCAGGCACCGACTCCTGGTCTGCAATGGCCCAAGTCTCTACTTCTCTCTCAGCAGCACCAGCTAACTGCCCTATTACCACTGCAGCTTTTTGCTTCTCTGTCATCGAATACATGTCCAGGATACTGCATATTTTCCGTTTGAACACTGACAGGGTGTCTGGCTCGCCGCTGTACTGAGGGAGCCACTTCGCTCCTGGCATGTATGGGAGCGTTAGGGGCATGAGCAGGACCACAGGACCGGGTGAGGGACCCACATTTCCATCCTGCGCTACAACGCCCAGCGGTAAGTCATTGGGGCCCCCGGCTGGGGCCGCGCTGTCTGCCGGTTGTTGCGACATGTTGGCGTCCCCCTGTTTAATCTGAGCCTACCTTTTCCAAAGGCTGCAGCTCTCCAGATACAGCGATGGAGACGGGACCTGAGTCGCTGGCGCTCTGATGTCAGAGCGTTTACTTCCGCTTTCACAGGACCTGCCGCCGTGTCAGCGTTGGGGGCGTGTCCAGAAAACAGCGCGCTCTTTCAGGTACGCCCACAAATGCACGCCAACCTTCTTCACCAGCGCCTCAGGGCGCGAATATGGCGGTAACAATGGCGGTATTTGGTGCCAAAAATGACAAAACAGCAAACAGTCTTTTCTGCACAAAACAGTCAATATAGGCAACACAGGACTCACAATTTTGCAAGCTTCGCATCCTGTTCGTGACGCCAGATTTTAGATGACGCGCACCACAATTGTGGATACCAGGGCTATGGGGTACTCAGAGCCGAGCCCATGGAAGTCTATGGGAGTTGTCACTGGCAGCAGAGCTCGGTCCGTGGCCCTGGCGGTCATGCAATGGGGGATATTTACAGGGGATATGTAGATTTGAATAGTTTGTGACGCCACCTGTGGTTTCTGATCTGATTGACCAGCGCTGCAGGGTAGATCTCTGAGGGGATGTTATGGCAGCTAGGTGTTAGGTTCCCCACAGGTGGAACTGGTCCCTCAAAGTCTATGGTGGTGATGCAGGGTGCAGATAAGAATTCAGTCACACACAATGCAATCTCTTTCCATACCTTTACTTGTAGGTGTTGCAGGTATGTCCCGGGAAGCTGGTCAGGTTGGAGAATGCACATTCAGGAAAACTGTTGAGCAGGTTAGATGCCTCCTTTATCCTCTTTATGTGTGTGAGTACAACTTGCATAAAGTCAAGTGCAACTCTTTTAATAGCAACTGCGCCCGGCCAACATTGTGGTGGAGCCTTCTATGTCTCTGATTATCAGATGTTGAGAGAACTAAGTCCTTACTTTTGTCGTGCACTTGACTCAAAGTCCCCGTTCTCCCTGACTCCGTTTACGTATCAGCGCTTAGGGCTACCTTCTGCGACTTGTAGTCCAGAAAGCCTCCGGTTATCTTATTACTAGGCGTGAAGCACTAGCAACGCTTCGGACCCCGGTGTCCGGTTTAATTGAGTGAGGGTGATTTGTCCCTTTGTCACTCTTACTTCTCCACTCGCCCTTCGCCCTGCTCTCGCTCTTAACATAAGCACGTGTAGCAAGCGTGCCAAGGTCAGATTTCCTTCAGTGCTCACTGACCTGTTCTCTGTTGACTCGTTGGTATAACTGCTTTGATTCCTTTCCTCCTTCTTTCTTAGGAACACAGGGCAGCTTGTTCTGAGTAGCAGGTTAAGGGGTAGCTCTGACTAGGCTAGGATGATTCACTTCACCCGTACTAGCCTCCACTTTCTTATCAGATGAGCTACACAAGCTCTGTCAGGATTCAAACTTCTCTCCTCTCCCTCCGTCTGTCTGACTGGAATTCCGATGGATCGGATGACTCAGTCCTGAGCCACCCTAGGCTTTGACTGCACTGTCTTAAGACAGGAAACTGACTGACTAGAATCTCTGAACAGAATGTGCCCACTCCTCTCCTCCTGCACAGACTGGCTGGAAGACTGAACACTGACTGCTACGTCACACTACTTTAAATAGTCTGATATGCCTCTAGTGGCAATGCTGAGAAGTGTGCGTGAATGAATATCAAGCTTTACAGTTACCTTCCTGTGCATTTTCCAGGAGACATGTGTGCCTTGCGAGATGGGCACACAGTTGAGGCCACCGGTCGGGTACTTCCGCCGCTGACCTCCATGTGGCAGGAGATGACCGGGGCTACAGTCGGGAGATCAGAGGCTAGCGCCGCTGATCTCCGACGATAGCGGTGGCATGCATGTTCAATCCTGCGCCAATTCGCGGTTGGACTGCGCCTGTCGCTGATTGGTCGCGCCTGGCCAGACGTGACCAATCAGCGACGCGGGATTCCGTTACAGACAGAATTAGACGATTATATAGTGATATATATATATATATATTCACAAAAGTGAGTACACCCCTAAGTGAAAATGACCAAATTGTGTTCTAAGTGTCAGAATTTTTTGTGGCCACCATTATTTTCAAGCACTGTCTTACCTTTCTTGGGCACGGAGTTCACAGGTTGCCAGTAAAATCCTCTTCCACTCCTCCGTGACAATATCACAGAGCTCGTGGATGTTAGAGACCTTGTGCTCTTTCACTTTCCATTTGAGGATGCCACTACAGATGCTCAATAGGGTTTAGGTCTGGAGAGATGCTTGGTCAGTCCAGCACCTTTACCCTCAATTTCATTAGCAAGGCAGTGGTCATCTTGGAGTGTGTTTTGTTATCATGTTGGAATACTGCCATGTGACCCAATTTCCGAAGTGAGGTGATTATGGTCTTGGCCACCGAGCTGCAGCTCAGTTTCAGAGTGTATAACATCTTATAACATCTTTCTTTTTTTCAGATACTCAGAAAGTTTTATCATGATGAAGTATCATGTTGAACTTCCAGTGATGAATGTGAGAGCGATAAAGCTAAATTTAAACACCAGTTCCCATTCACACCTGAATTCAACAGGCCGCTGTTGGCCGGAAGTTCACCGGTGCTGCTGGAACACAGCAGCTTTGTCAAATCTGTAGTGGCTACAGCTGTGTACTAAAGATCCATCCTTTATTCATTGAATAGGAGTTTGATCTGCAGTACCAGCTGTGACCTCTAGAAATAATGGTAGCTGTGTGTTCCATCAGCATCTAAGAACTTGAAGCTGGTGCCAGTAACAGCTGGTGGTGGGGGTGTTGCACCCCACCAGTCTGATATTGATGGCCATGTACAGTGCCTTGAAAAAGTATTCATGCCCTGCAAACGTTTCCACATTTTTTCACATTACACCCACAAACTTAAATGTTTTTTGGGGATTTTATGTGATATATGACAAAACTAGCAATTATTTATGAAGTGTAAAGGAAATTATACATGGTTTTCTAATTATTTTAAAACCATAAATCTGAAAATTGTGATGTGCATTTGTACTTAGTCCCTAGTTACACGATACCCCTAAATAAAATTCTGAGTGACCAATTGCTTCCAGTAGTCACATAATAAATTGTAGCTGTTTTGTGAAGTCGTCAGGGGTTTGTTTGAGAACATTATGGACCAAACAGCATCATGAAATCCAAGGAACACACCAAACAGGTCAGGGATAAAGATGTGGAGAACAGTTAAACAGGGTTAAGTTATATAAAAAAATAGCCCAAGCTCTGAACATCTCAAAAAATAGGAGTATGGCACAATTGCAAAACTACCAAGACACGACCATCCACCTAAACTGACATTCCAAGCAAGGAGAGGACCAATTAAGGAAGCAGTTTGCAAAAAGCCATGTATGGTACACAGCTAGCATGTAGAAGAAGGTGCTCTGGTCTGAAGAGACCAAAGTAAAACTTTTTGGGAAAAATGTATGGTGGAAAACTAACACTGCACATCACGCTGAAACACCATTCCCACCATCAAACATGCTGGTGGCAGCATCATGCTGTGAGTATGCTTTTCATCAGCAGAGACATTCTCCTTTGCTCACTCTGATCGCCGGCAGAGCAGGGGAGAATAGATGAAAGCTGTGTTCAGCACCTGCCGCCGGAGAACAGCGCTTACTGTAGCGCTTCTTCCCCGACGGCCTTCCGTGTGGTACTGATTCGGCACACAGTTGCCACACGTGTGCCGCACATAGTACACACACGGATACACAGACACGGATATCTCCAGTTCTGTTATTTTCCGGTACCGGAAATACACAGACATGCGAAAGGAGCCTAATGAGATTCTCATGCCCTAAAGTGGGGTTGGTGTATGTGGCGCTCTGATTAGATATTCATAATGCAGACTGCTGACAGGTCACTGATCACTCAGTGACCTTCCCCCCCCAGTTTGCATAATGAATATCTTTATATACTTAAAAAAAAAAACCTTCTGCAGCTGTGGCACCTGCTCTGCAGCAAAATCGCATATTTTGTGTGCCAATAATACATTTTTTTTTTCAGGTTATTCAGCTAGAATAAAAAAAAAGCAATTTGAAAATGGCGCCCGCCATGCCTGCACAGTACCTGCTAATGGTGTTTATAGCTGTGATCCGATAGCTGTTACTGCGCATGCATCAGCGGCGCCATCTTACTAGAGAAGAAGAAAATAATTCCTCCTCCAATATGGCGCCGCCCGCACCTGCGCAGCAGTAGCTCGGCGATAGCTGATTTTTTTTTTCCTCTAGCTGAATAACCTGAAAAAAAGTATTATTAGGACACAAAACATGCGATTTTACTGCAGAGCAGGTGTTCCTAGCTGACAACTGCCTGCAGAAGCGTTTTTTGTCTCTTTCTTTAGTATTTTAGGCATTCATTATGCAAACTAGGGGCAGGTCACTGAGGGATCAGTGACCTGTCAGCAGTCTGCATTATGAATATCTAATCAGAGCACCACATACTTGAACCCTATCTTAGGGCACGAGAATCTCATTAACATAAAATTGAAAATAAAGATTAACAACAACCACAAGATGGATTTCCTCAACCAAGGTATCATTTTAATAAGTATAACTGCGCTGACCTGACACTGTGTGTAGGTTACTGTGCACAATCCTGCTGACAGGTTCCCTTTAAATGTGTGTATATGTGTGTGTAGTGTAGTGTAAGTGTATAATTATGCTCACCTGCCGCTGCTCTCTCTGGTGTTCAGCGTCATTCTCCTCTTCAAAGTGACGTCACTGCATTTGCATCTAGCGCTGCACTCTATACTTGAGCTGGAAGTCTCTTTCAGGGCTCTTTCAGATATTAGTGTCTGGTACGTGTGGTTTTCACACGTACCTGAGACACTTGCCCACATAGACTAATTTAAGTGAATGGGTCTGTGCACATGTCAGTGGGTTTTGACATCTGTGTGTGACCAGTGTGACACGTATCGGCGCCTGGGAAGCAGCGGTACAGTTGGCGCTGTTCCCCAGTGCCGGGTGCTGAAAACCTCTTTAATTATTCTCCCCTGCTTGTGCTGTGATCAGCACGAGCAGGGGAGAATGTTGAGTTATAGTCAACTGATAGCAGCGAGAGCAGGCGGCAGCTGACAGGAGTATTCATCAGCCGCCGCCTGCACTATAAATAAATAAATGAAAAAAACGGTGTGGTTCCCCTGTATATTTGATAACCAGACAGGCATAACAGCTGTCAGCTTGAGCAAGGCTGGTTATCAGAATAGAGGGGTCCCTGTTATGTTTCGGTAGCTAAGGAGAAATAGCAAAAATAGTAGCAATACACCAGAGAGGCTGGAAACTACTGGGTTGCTGAACCCTAAACTAACCGCCACACTAAAAGGAGCCGTGGAGCTACCTACGGTGATCCTAGACGCCTCGTCACAGCCGGAGAGATAGCTACACCTAAAGACAGAAGGATGAAAGCTATCTGCCCTGTAGCAGAACCCCCAAAAAAATAGGAAGCCCCCAAACATGTAATGGCGGTTAGACAAGAAGAAAATACGAACACAGACAGAAAATAGAATGAGCAAACGCTGGGGCCCAATACTGTCTAGATAGAAAAGTATAGGAAAGAATTCTGACTGCAACCCAGAAAACGCTGACAAAAATACCAACACTTCTGATTAACAAAAAAACCTGAATCACACGATCTCTACCACCTAAATCAGATCTCTGGTGTAACACACAGCAATTCAGCAAATAAGTGACACAGGAACAGCGCAAAAGTGCAAACACAAACTGAGCACAAATGCAGAGCCAGGCCCCAAAAGGGGACCAGGCTGAAGTCCACTGCAAGGCAGCAAACCAGCAAGGAAAATTCAACCAGAGGAAAAAAAACAAAAAGTCACTTATCTGAATGAGAGCAGGAATGCAAGCTGAGCTCCAAGCAAGACCTGGAAGAACAATTGATTACTGGCAAGGCTGATGGGAGTTCAGGTCACTTATTTCAGACCAATCGGATCCAGCTGAAAGCCATTCAGCAATTGGTTCATTACCCTCAGCAACCACCGGAGGGAGCCCCAGCTCCGAAGTCGCCTCCAACGTGTCCACAACAGTACCCCCCCCTTGAGGAGAGGTCACCGAATCCTCACTTGCGCAACCAGGCCGATCAGGAAGAGTCGATGATAGGCACGGATCAGTCTCCTAGCATGGATGTCCGAAGCAAACACCCAAGAGATTGTCCTCTTGACCATAACCTCTCCACTTAACCAAATACTGGAGTTTCCATCTAGCAAAACGAGAATCCAATATTTTCTCAACCACATACTCCAAACCAAAACAGAGTCGGGAGGCGCAGCCACAGGAACCACTGGCTCAACAAACCTCTTCAATAAGGACTTGTGGAACACGTTATGGATCTTAAATGTCCCTGGAAGAAGCAAACGGAAGGAAACCGGATTAAGAATTTCCATGATCTTATAAGTTCCAATGAACTTTGGCTTAAATTTTGGAGACGCAACCTTCATAGGGATATTTCTTGAAGACAACCAAACCAAGTCCCCCACTTTAAAACGAGGACCATCAGTCCAATGCCGGTTGGCAAACCGCTGGGCCTTCTCCTGAGAGAGAGACAACCTCTCCACTACCTGGTCCCAAATCTGCTGCATACTCTCCACAATAGTCAACCCCCGGACAGACGGAAGCCTCCTCCTGTCCTGAAGAAAATCGAGGGTGAAACCGAGAATTGCAGAAAAATGGAGACATCAAGGTGGCAGAGCTAGCCCTATTATTAAGAGCAAACTCAACCAAAGGCAAAAAGAGACCCAGTCATCTTGATCAGCAGACACAAAACATCTCAAATAAGTCTCCAAGGTCTGGTTTGTTCTCTCGGTTTGTCCATTGGTCTGAGGGTGAAATACAGAGGAGAAAGATAACTGAACACCAAGTTTAGAACTAAATGTTCTCCAAAATCTGGAAACAGACTGGACTCCTCTGTCAGACACAATGTTCTCCGGAATGCCATGTAACCGAACCACGTGCTGAAAAAACAAAGGCACCAATTCGGAGGAGGAAGGCAACTTAGGTAATGGCACAAGATGTATCATCTTGGAAAACCTATCACAGATTACCAAGATAACGGTCATTCTCTGAGAGACAGGGAGGTCGGAAATAAAATCCATAGAGATATGGGTTCATGGCCTCTTTGGCACAGGTAATGGCATTAACAAACCACTAGAGCGAGAGCAAGGCTTGGAACGAGAGCAAGTCCCACAGGACTGCACAAACTCCCTGACGTCACGAGACAAAGTAGGCCACCAAAAGGACCGACTCACCAAGTCTCTGGTACAAAAAATACCGGGATGACCAGCCAATGCGGAACAATGAATCTCAGACATCACACTCTTCTTCCACTGGTCTGGGACAAACAATTTCCCAACAGGGCAGCGTTCAGGTTTATCCTCCTGACACCCCTCCAGAGCCAGTCTCAAATTGGGCGAGATGGCGGAAAGAACTACACCCTCTTTCAAAATAACAGCAGGATCACTACCTGATGTTTGGCTCCTTCCAGCCAATGTCTCCACTCTTCAAAGGCCCACTTCATGGCCAATAACTCCCGATTACCCACGTCATAATTACGTTCAGTTGGAGAAAATTTTCGAGAGAAGAAGACACAAGGGTTACTCTTAGAGGTCTCCGGATCCCTTTGGGACAAAACGGCACCTGCCCCAATCTCAGAAGCATCAACCTCCACCTGAAACAGTAGAGAAACATCAGGCTGCCGTAAATGAATAAAGCAGAAATGAATCTCTACTTAAGTTCCTGAAACTGCCTCAGGAGGCCAATTCACCACAGCGGAACCCTTTTTGGTCAAATCAGTCAATGGTTTAACAATACCGGAGAAATTACCAATAAATTTACGATAAAAATTGGCAAAACCAAAAATCTCTGATGAGCCTTCAGTGTAGTAGGTTGAACCCAATCACAGATGGCCTGAACCTTGACCGGATCAGTTTCAATAACAGACGGAGACAAAATGAATCCCAGAAATGAGACCTTCTGTACGCCAAAAAGACACTTTGATCCCTTCACATACAGTGCATTCTCTCTCAAAATCTGGAACACAGTCCGAACATGTTTCACATGAGAGTCCCAGTCATTGGAAAAAATCAAGATATCATCCAAATAAACAATCAGAAATGTATCCACAAAATCCCTGAAAATATCATTCATGAAGGATTGGAAGACGGAAGGAGCATTAGTGAGTCCAAAGGGCATCACTAGGTACTCAAAATGCCCCTCTGAGGTATTAAACGCCGTCTTCCATTCATCCCCATGCTTAATGCGAATAAGGTTATACGCCCCCCTGAGGTCAAGCTTGTAAACCAACTAGCACTCTTCACTCTGGAAAATAGGTCAGAAATCAAGGGTAACGGATATTGATATTTAACAGTGATTTTATTCAGGAGGCGATAGTCAATATACGGCCTCAATGAACCATTCTTTTTGGCCCCAAAGAAAAAACCGGCGCCCAAGGGTGATGAGGATGGTCTGATATGACCCTTCTCTAAAACTCCTTGATATAAGATCGCATAGCATCGTGTTCAGGTACAGATAAATTAAAAAGGCGACCTTTAGGAAATTTACCACCAGGCACTAACTCAATAGCGCAATCATAGCTCCTGTGAGGAGGTAAGGATGCAGACTTACTCTCACTAAATACATCAGAAAAATCCTCAAAAAGTCAGGGACCTCCTGAGACTGGGGAGAAGCAGAAAAAACAGGAGTGTCAGTATTTACACATTGGCAGCCCCAACTGGTCACAGACACAGATTTCCGATCCAAAACAGGATTATGAGTCTGTAACCAAGGGAAACCCAGTACAATAATGTCATGCAGATTATGCAACACCAAAAATTTGCAACTCTCCTGATGATCTGGTTCAACCCTCATTATCATCTGAGTAGAAAACTGGGGTTTATTCTCCGCCAAAGGGGTAGAATCAATGCCCAACAAAGGAATAGACTTCCGCAGGGGTATCATGGGAAACCCACAACGTTTGGAAAAGTCAAAATCCATCAGGTTAATAGCTGCTCTTGAATCAACAAAAGTCTGAGCCGAAAATGTGGTCAGGGAGCAAATCAGGGTAACAGTCAACATAAATTTAGTCTGAACACTACCCAAGACCACTGAGCGCGCAAAACGTCTTCCCCGCTTAGGGCAGATGGAAATAGCATGAGAAGGGTCACCACAGTAGAAACATAACCCATTGCGCTTTCGAAACTCATGACGATGAGCCCCAGAAGTCACACCATCACACTGCATGGGCTCAGGAGCTGGCTCACAAGGCAACACCATCTCACGCATACCTCAGTGCTCATGCAAACGTCTGTCAATTTGAATAGCCAAAGACATAGAATCAGTGAGACCAGAGGGAACAGGAAATCCACCATAACGTCATTTACATTTTCTGACAGACCCTTCCGAAAAAGGGCTGCCAAAGCATCATCATTCCATTTGGTCAGGACTGCCCACTTTCGGAATTTCTGACAGTACAGCTCAGCGTCTTCACGACCCTGATTTAATGCCAACAAGGTGTTTTCAGCTTGATCAGTGACATTAGGATCAACGTACAATAACCCCAGAGCCTGAAAAAATACATCAACATCATTCAAAACAGGATCTCCAGGTGTCAGGGAAAAAGCCCAATCCTGAGGGTCGCCGCGCAGCAGAGAGATGACAATTTGAACCTGCTGTGCTGCGTTCCCTGAGGATTTAGTTTTTAAGGCAAAAAACAACTTGCAGTTATTTTAAAATTCAGAAATTTAGACCGATCCCCCAAGAATAAATCTGGCATGGGGATTCTAGGTTCCATAACAGACAACCCAGCAAGATAGGCAGTAATCTTCTGAACCTCAGCGGCAAGCCGCTCTACATGGCCAGACAACTGTGTAAACTCCATTGAGGACAAAGAAAAAATTCCTCCTCAGCACCCAGAGAAAAAGAGGGAAAAAATGCAACAAACAGAAAAAAAAAAAAATATTCTGACAACCCCCTTTTTTTTTCCTTTTTACTATTTTTCCTTCTGTTGAGTACCATAGAATTTTCAGTTTGGCCGGTAATATTGTTATGTTTCAGTAGCTGAGGAGAAATAGCAAAAATAGCCGAAGTAGCAATACACCAGAGAGGCTGGAAACTACTGGGTTGCAGAACCCTAAACTAACCGCCACACTAGAAGTAGCCGTGGAGCGTACCTACGGTGATCCTAGACGCCTCGTCACAGTCGGAGAGATAGCTACACCTAAAGACAGAAGGATGAAAGCTATCTGCCCCGTAGCAGAACCCCCCAAAAAATAGGAAGCCCCCAAACATGTAATGGCGGTTAGACAAGAAGAAAATACGAACACAAACAGAAAATAGAATGAGCAAACGCTGGGGCCCAATACTGTCTAGATAGAAAAGTATAGGAAAGAATTCTGACTGCAACCCAAAAAACCCTGACAAAAATACCAACACTTCTGATTAACAAAAAATCTGAATCACACGATCTCTACCACCTAAATCAGATCTCTGGTGTAACACACAGCAATTCAGCAAATAGAAAGTGACACAGGAACAGCGCAAAAGTGCAAACACAAACTGAGCACAAATGCAGAGCCAGGCCCCAAAAGGGGACCAGGCTGAAGTCCACTGCAAGGCAGCAAACCAGCAAGGAAAATCCAACCTAAAGGAAAAAAACAAGTCACTTATCTGAATGAGAGCAGGAATGCAAGACCTGGAAGAACAATTGATTACCGGCAAGGCTGATGGGTGTTCAGGTCACTTATATCAGACCAATCGGACCCAGCTGAAAGCCATTCAGCAATTGGTTCATTACCCTCAGCAACCACCGGAGGGAGCCCCAGCTCTGAAGTCGCCTCCAACTTGTTCATAACAGGTCCCCAAGCTGTTTTTTTTTTAAATGATTTAAATAAATCATTTAAAAAATGGCATGGGGTCCCCCAATTTTTGACAACAAGCCTAGCTAAAGCAGACTGCTGGGTACTGGTATTCTCAGGCTGGTAAGGGGCCATTGATATTGACCCCCTCCAGCCTAAAAATTGCAGCCTGCAGCTGCCCAGTAAAAGCACATCTATCAGATGCGCTGATTCGGGTGTTTTGCCCAGCTCCTCCCATTTGCCCTGTGGGAAGTGGAGTAATATTTGTGGGGCTGATGTCACCAGACAATAAAAAGGTGACAATCAAGTCCATGGATTAGTAATGGAGAGAAGTCTATAAGACACCTCTTCATTACCAATCCTTTAGTTATATTGTAAGTAACACACTGTTAGGGCTGGCGGAACGCACAAAATAAATATAAATAATAAGTGCGTTCGCAGCCCTGGGTCCACCGTGCAGGCAGAGCCTGCTGCTAGTAGGATGGCAGAATGGCGAACTCTGTTACTTCACAGAGTCGCAACTATGGACACTGTCGCCCTATATGGTGGTATAAGCGAATTCTGTTACGCCACAGAGTCGCTAAGGTAGAAACGCAGAGATATGGACTGTGTCCTGTTAACCCCACAGGTATGCACAGACAACTGCTGTGCGGACACAGTCCGTAGCAACGCAATCAGACAATCTCCTCACTGGAGAAGCTGGTATTCTAGGGGCTTATTTCAGCTGAGCCCTAAACACGTGCATACAATCTCCTCACCGGAGGTGCCGGTATTCTAGGGGCTTATTTCAGCCGAGCCCTAACACATGCGTGCAAGATCACCCTGGCGCAAAGCACATAATGTGATTGATACTAGCGCATGGCGGCACGACCATGCCACCCTTTTATAGTAGCAACTAAAGGACCTGCAAGATAAGGACCAATAGGAAACTGCTCCAAAACACAAGTGGTTTCAGGACCTTCCTGGCGGACCAATAGGAGCTGCTGCAGTACCTGAGCATGTGACCCCTGATCTCCAATGAGAGATCTTACTCTGGGCATGCTCAGAAGGGGAAAGCAAGGACTTTGTCCTAAAGACGTCTGCTCGCCGCTAACCAGTACTAGCTACAATAGCAGAGCCTGGAGGAGCGGCAGTAATCCTCTGCACAATGTTAGACTGGGCGAGACGCTGGGACCGACGTCTAAGCTGAGCAGAGTCCACTGCGGCCGGAGACGGATGGGAGACCGCAGCAGGGACGGCTCGAGATTCCCCTTGTGCAGAAGCGGGAACTCGACCCCTAGCATTACCCCCCTCCTAGGGCCCCCTCTGCTTTGGGCCTCGCTGTGTTCAAAGGCAGCGATGAGCTGCGGAGCGTGAACGTGCTCGGCAGGCTCCCAGGACTTATCCTCAGGCCCATAATCCCTCCAATTCTCCAAATAAAATCTTTTGCCCCGTACCACCTTACACCCTACGATGGCATTAACCTCATGGTCGTCCGTAGATGAAGCCGATGTCCTGGCAGATGACTCGGAAAACCGGGACATGAGCACAGGTTTCAGGAGGGATACGTGAAAGGTGTCGGAGATACCCAGGCGTGGTGGAAGAGCCAAACGGTATACCACAGGGTTAACCTGCTCGAGGACTTTGAAAGGACCCAGGTAGTGGGTGCCAACTTAGTGGACTCAACTCGCAGCCTGATGTTAATGGCGGAGAGCCACACCAAGTCCCCAGGAGCAAATGTCGGAGCGGGGCGCCGATGTGCGTCGGCGGAGGACCTCATCCTCTCCTTGGACGCCTGAATGGCATCCTGGGTACGGTCCCAAATGTCCCGTGCCTCCACAGCCCAGTCTGCCACCCTGGAGTCAGCAGAAGACACGGGCGTGGGCACCGGAACCTGCGGATGCTGACCGTAGTTTACGAGGAATGGAGTCTGTCCGGTGGAGTCAGCCACAGCATTGTTCAGTGCAAACTCAGCCCACGGTAGCAAGGATGCCCAGTCATCCTGCCTGGCTGAAACAAAATGTCATAGATAGGTGACCAAGGTCTGGTTGGCCCTCTCTACTAACCCATTCGTCTCGGGATGGTATGCTGAAGAGAGATTTAACTCAATACTTAGTAGACGACAAAGCTCTCTCCAGAACCGAGACGCAAACTGGGGCCCTCGGTCACTGACAATTTTGTCCGGCATGCCGTGTAGACGTAAGATGTGCCTAATAAACAACGCTGCCAGGGCCCGTGCAGAAGGTAACCGTGGTAGTGGCACCAGGTGCACCATTTTGGAAAAATTATCGGTGATTACCCAAATGATGGTGCAGCCCCGAGACTTGGTAAGCCCACCACAAAGTCCATCCCGACCATCTCCCAGGGCCGGTCTGCCACCGGCAAAGGGTAAAGTAACCCAGCTGGCCGTTGTCGAGGAGACTTATTCTTGGCGCAGGAGACACACGCCCGAACATAGTCCCCAACGTCACGGACCATATGCGGCCACCAGTATGTCCTCGCCATCAACTCAGATGTCCTCTTTGCCCCAAAGTGTCCACCCACCCTGGACGAGTGTGCCCAAGAGAGTACCTCCGGTCGCAAATTGGTAGGCACAAAAGTCTTGCCCGGAGGCACAGACTCTAGCGAAACCGGGGCCACAGTTCTCAGGCTCTCTGTGGGGACAATAAGACGAGGCTCCTCCTCTTCCTCCTCTGAGGACACCACAGAGCGAGAGAGAGCATCAGCACGGATGTTCTCTCGAGAGAGAAAATGTAGGGTGAAATGAAACCGGGAGAAGAACAAGGACTATCTGGTCTGGCGAGAATTAAGCCACTGGGCTGTCTGAAGATACACCAAATTCTTGTGGTCGGTGAAGACTTGGAAGGGAAAGCGGGCCCCCTCCAACAAATGTCTCCACTCAGAGAAGGCCAACTTCATTGCTAACAACTCCCTATCCCTGATGGAATAATTCCTCTCCGCTGATGTGAAGGTCTTAGAGAAGAAGAAGCAAGGACGCTTCCGACCCGGAGCATCCTTTTGGAAGAGGACTGCTCCAGCACCAACGGATGAGGCATCCACCTCCAATAAAAATGGCTTATCAACATCGGGGCGATGTAGGATGGGAGCGCTAGCAAAATGAGACTTAATAGAAGTGAAAGCCTTGGAAACCTCTTCCGACCACAATTTGGGATTTGCTCCCTTCTTGGTGAGGGCTACCAAGGGAGCTACCAAGGTAGAGAAATGGGAATGAACTGGCGATAGTAGTTAATGAACCCCATAAAGCGCTGCACCGCTTTAAGAGAGTGGGGTTCTTGCCAGCCCATCGCAGCCTGTAGTTTGGCAGGATCCATAGCCAATCCCTGGGTTGAGATGATATAGCCAAGGAAAGGTAAAGACTCCAGCTCAAACATACATTTCTCTAACTTAGCATAAAGGGAATTTGCCTGTAAGAGATCGAAGACTCTGCAGACATCTCTCCGGTGGGAGTCAATATCTGGAGAGAAGATGAGTATATCATCCAGATAGACTACGACCGAGGTGGAGAGCATATCCCGGAAGATGTCATTGACAAAGTCTTGGAAAACGGCTGGGGCATTACAGAGCCCAAAGGGCATCACCAGATATTCATAATGCCCATCCCTGGTATTAAAAGCCGTCTTCCATTCATCCCCCTCACGGATGCGAATCAGGTTATAAGCACCGTGCAGATCTAGTTTAGTAAATACCCTTGCTCCCCGGAGCCTATCAAAGAGCTCAGAAATCAGGGGCAACGGGTACTTGTTCTTAACGGTGATGGCGTTAAGACCCCTGTAATCAATGCATGGACGTAATTCTCCGTTCTTCTTCTACACGAAGAAGAATCCCGCCCCTGCCGGTGACACCGACTTCCTAATGAACCCTCTTGCCAGGTTCTCCTGGATATATTGCGACATAGCTTCTGTCTCAGGAAGAGAGAGGGGATAGACCCTTATAGAATCATAGAATGGTAGAGTTGGAAGGGACCTCCTGGGCCATCTGGTCCAACCCACTGCTCAAAGCAGGATTCTCTAAATCATCCCAGACAGATGTCTGTCCAGCCTCTGTTTGAGGACTTCCATTGATGGAGAACTTACCACCTCTCATGGCAGCCTGTTCCACTCATTGATCACCCTAACTGTCAAAAAGTTTTTTCTAATATCTAATTTGTGTCTCCTCCCATTCAGTTTCATCCCATTGCTTCTAGTCTTTCCTTGTGCAAATGAGAATAAAGATGATCCTTCTACAATGTGACAGCCCTTGAGATATTTGTAGACAGCTATTCCCCGAGGAGGTTCTGCTCCAGGCAAGAGGTCAATAGGACGGTTATAGGGGCGATGAGGCGGAAGAGTCTCCGCAGCCTTCTTGGAGAACACGTCTGCATATGACCAATAGCACTTGGGAAGTGAAGTAAGATCTGCGGGTAACTCAGTAGTGGTAACCTCAACGCAACTCCTGACACATCTGCCTCTACATGCATCACTCCAACCCAGTATCCTACCCGAAGTCCACTCTATATGTGGGGAATGGAAACGGAGCCAAGGTATTCCTAGTAAGATCTCGTCTATTCCCTCGGGAAGGACGAGTTGGGAAATAAGCTCCTGATGGGAAGGGGATACAAACAATGCAAGAGGAACAGTCTGGTGTGTAATTTGTGAGGGCAATATCAACCCATTCACTACCCGGACAGTCACTGATTTGTCAAGCGCCACCAAAGGTATTGCGTGACGGTGAGCAAAGTTAGAGGACATGAAGTTCCCCTCTGCTCCTGAGTCCACGCAAAGGTCGACTGTGAAAGTGGAAGTGCCTACAGTGATTGTCCCTTTAAGTGTCATCTTGGAGGAAAATGCTGCTGTCTCTAGTGAGCCTCCTCCCAGGGTCACTAGACGCGATCGCCTCTGCGATCGCTGTGGACATCTGTTAGTATAGTGTCCTGCCTGTTGGCAAAAATTACAGACCACCGTTACGCGAGCGGTCCGGGACTTAGGTCCCGCTCGAGAAACCTCCATGACTTCGGAGGAGTCGGACGCTTGAACGGAAGATTCCAGAGGTTTGGCGAAGGAGGGAGCCAACCGAAACCTCTGCCTGCGCTGGGTCCGCTCTAACCTCCGCTCGTTAAAACGGAGATCAATGCGGGTAGATAAGGAAATGAGCTCCTCCAGTGTGGCGGGAATCTCCCTGGTGGCCAAGGCATCCTTCACATGATCCGCCAGTCCTCTCCAGTACACCGGAATGAGGACTTTATCCAGCCACTCTAGCTCAGAGACCAGAGTCCGAAATTGGACGGCGAACTGGCTGACCATGGATGAACCCTGTGATATTGCCAGCAGTTGGAGAGCCGTATCGTGGGTGACACGAGGTCCTAAGAAGACCTGTCTCAGAGCCTCCAGGAAGAGAGGAGCACTCTGTACCACACGATCGTCGCGCTCCCACAGCGGCGTTGCCCACTCCAACGCCCTGCCCGACAGGAGGGATAAGACAAAACCCACCTTCGCCCGTTCCATGGGAAAACGTGCAGCCAGAAGCTCAAGATGAATGGAGCACTGACTCACGAATCCCCGACATTGCTTGCTGTCACCAGCAAACTTGTCTGGAAGCGGGAGACGGGATAAAGTCGGAGCAGGGGTGGCAGAGGACAAACTGGCTGCAGCCACGCTAGTAGCCTGAACAGCGACAGCGGTAACATCCACAGCTGAGGTTGTGTACTCTAGAGCCGCCAACCTACCCTCCAGCTGCTGGTTGTCCGCCATTTTACTAGCCAGACCCTGGCGCTAGTATTATGTTAGGGCTGGCGGAACGCACAAAATAAGTATAAATAATAAGTGCGTTCGCAGTCCGGGGTACACCGTGCAGGCAGAGCCTGCTGCTAGTAGGATGGCGGAATGGCGAACTCTGTTACTTCACAGAGTCGCAACTATGGACACTGTGGCCCTATATGGCGGTATAAGCAACTCTGTTATGCCACAGAGTCGCTAAGGTAGAAACGCAGAGATATGGACTGTGTTCTGTTAACCCCACAGGTATGCACAGACAACTGCTGTGCGGACAGCAGTCCGTAGCAACGCAATCAGACAATCTCCTCACTGGAGAAGCTGTATTCTAGGGGCTTATTTCAGCCGAGCACTAAACACGTGCATACGATCTCCTCACCGGAGGTTGCCGGTATTCTAGGGGCTTATTTCAGCCGAGCCCTAACACATGCGTGCAAGATCACCCTGGCGCAAAGCACATAATGTGATTGATACTAGCGCATGGCGGCACGACCATGCCACCCTTTTATAGTAGCAACTAAAGGACCTGCCAGATAAGGACCAATAGGAAACTGCTCCAGAACACAAGTGGTTTTAGGACCTTCCTGGCGGACCAACAGGAGCTGCAGCAGTACCTGAGCAATGTGACCCCTGATCTCCAATGAGAGATCTTACTCTGGGCATGCTCAGAAGGGGAAAGCAAGGACTTTGTCCTAAAGACGTCTGCTCGCCGCTAACCAGTACTGGCTACAATAGCAGAGCCTGAAGGAGCAGCAGTAATCCTCTGCACAATGTTAGACTGGGTGAGATGCTGGGACTGACGTTTAAGCTGAGCAGAGTCCACTGCGGCCGGAGACGGATGGGAGACCGCAGCAGGGACGGCTCGAGATTCCCCTTGTGCAGAAGCGGGAATTCGACCCCTAACACACACAGCAGGTATAAAGTCCTTTATTTGAAATAAAACAAAATACACTTTTTTCCATTTTTATGTAAAATAACAAACAGTTATACTCATCTAATGCCCATTCCATTGAAGCCCTCATCTCCTAGCATCAGTGACTAGCTCAGTGAATTCACCGCAGATCACTGTCAGAAATTCTCATTGTGATCTGTGGTGATCTCAATGACTTTTTCTCACTGTGCTGAGGTCACTGCAGTTCAGCCTGGCTGTGAACGCAGCCTCTGTGACCAGCGGTAAACTCGATGAGGTCACCGCTAGTCACTGATGCTGCGCTCGCTGCAGCTCATTCAGCAGTGCTTTTCAGCATGGACGTTCGCATCTTGGCACCTTCCAGGTAGAAAACTCTTTATCCCCAGACATAGATTACAGCCAGTGTCAGACTGGAGTGCCACGGGCCCACCAGTAACTAATTCTATGGTCCTATTTTTCATTTTTATGCTAATGTGACATTATCCTCAATCACAAACAATGAACTGGGTAGATTAATAAATGAATAAGATGCTCATATAAGAGGGTGGTGACCCACTCCTGCACAGGGGCCCACTGGAGGATTCTCCTGTGAGCCAGTCCAAGCCTAATTACGACGTGGGACAGTATGTCGGACAGGTGAGGGATAAAGTTGTTTTTTTATTTTCGTTTTATAACAGGAGACGTTGGTAGGAGCAGTCCCAACAGCCTCCGACTGCTCTCGATGTTATCAGTTGAATACAACTCTCAACATTCTCCCCTGCTCATGATGATCGCCGGCAGACCAGGGGTGAATGATGACAGCAGTCTTCAGCATTGGGCCCAGGGAACAGTGCTAACTGTACCGCTGCTTCCTTGGCGCCAGTAAGTGTGGTACTGATGCAGAACACGGGTGGCACATGGTTTGCCACACTTATGCCACAAGTATTACACACACGGACACTGATATCTCCGGCACTGGTTTTTTAGGTACCTGAAATATCAGGCCATGTGAAACCAGCCTTACAATGTAAGCCTATGGAGCCTCATTCTGACCCTTCTGTCACAGAGAATATAGCATGTTTTGCACAGTTTGCAGAGCGGTGAAGTCCCTCAGACGAGAAGAAGAACCGAGCTGGATATTGGAGAGAATGGTAGTAGGCGAGTATATTAACACACTCACACTACATTACATGCACAAATCACATATACACACATTTAACCCCCTTTATTCCCCAAGCCTGTTTTCACTTTCATGACCAAGCCAAATTTTACAATTCTGACCAGTGTCAATTTATGTGGTAATAATTCTGGAACTCTTCAAAGGATCCCAGTGATTCTGAAATTGTTTTTTCGTGACATATTGTACTTCATGATAGAGGAAAAATTTGATCGATATGACTTGCTTTTATTTGTGAAAAAATTGGAAATTTGGTGAAAATTTTGCAATTTTCAAACTTAAAATTTTTATGCCCTTAAACCAGAGAGTTAGTCACACAAAATAGCTAGTAAATAATATTTCCCACATGTCTACATTAAATCAGAACAATTTTTGAAACATAATTTTTCTGTTAGATATTAACATTTAACTTCTTTTCACAATTTTTACTTTAAACCCAATTTTTTATTTTCACAAGAGTAAAATGAACCTGAAAATTTATTGTGCAATTTCTCCTGAATACACTGATCTCGCAGGTGCTTTACAGAAGTTTATAACATAGTAGTGAAAATAAAAAATCACATTTTTTCCATAAACATGGTCTTTTAGCCCCAATTTATTTTTTTATTTTCACAAGAGTAACAGGAGAAAAAGGACCCCAAATCATGTTATGCAATTTCTTCTGAGTATGTCGATTCCTCATATGTGGGGAAAAACTACTGCTTTGGCGCACGGTAGGGCTCGGAAGGGATGGAGCGCCATTGGACTTTTGGAACGCAAAATTAGCTGGAATCATTAGCGGACACCATGTCTCATTTGTAGAGCCCCTGATGTGCCTAAACAGTTGAAATCCCCCACAAGTGACCCCATTTTACAAATTAGACCCCTCAATGTATTTATCTAGATGTGTGGTGATCACTTTGAACCCATAGGTGCTTCACAAAATTTTACAACGTTGATCTTTGAAATTGAAAAAAATAATTTTCCCACAAAAACATTGCCGGAAACATAATGTGTTCTGTTGTTTTAGCCCCATTTTTTTTCAGGAAAAAATTGACTGCAAAACTTGTTACCTTGTGCAATTTCTCCTCAGTGCACAGATACCCCATATGTGGTCTAAAACTTCTCTTCAGGCATGCATAGCTCAGAAGGGAAGAAGAGAAAAATGGTGAAAAGGGTACTGTTATGAATGTTTTAGAAATGAATTCTGAGCAGAAGCTCCCTCTGGTGGTTACAAACAGTACTGAACCATTCAATGAGGATTGGCAATCAGGAATCACAGACTGGCTGGATATAAGGGAGGTTTCCCCCCATCATGGTTGCCGGTGATCAATTGTTCTTGTCTCAATGTTGTTTCCTGGTTCACTTGGAAGCTTGCTGAGTCTTGCCTCTTCTCCTGCTCTCAGATAAGATATTTTCTGTTTTTTGGTTTTTGTGCTTGCCTTTTGCATATTTCTCTGCATTCTGTGAGGTTGGCCAGGTTCCCCTGCCCGGGGGGCTTGGTCTCCTCTCAGTTCTTCTGGAGCCACTGTTGTTTGTTCATTTGTCTTTTCCAGTTTTTTCTGTGGCTGCGGCTTAGTTTTGTTACACCAGAGAACTCATTTAGGATGGTAGAGGTCGTGTGATCTCAGGTGTTTTTGCAATTAGTAGTGTTGTTTTTTTTTTAGGGTTTTATTTGGATTGCAGTAAGAATCCTTCCTATCCTTTCTTTCTAGGCAGATTGGGCCCCAGCGTTTGCTCATACTATTTTCTGTCTGTGTCTGTATTTCCTCTTGTCTAACCGCCATTACATGTTTGGGGGCTTCCTATGTTCTTTGGGGATCTGCTCCGGGGCAGATAGCTTTCCTCTTTCTATCTTTAGGTGTAGTTAGCCTCTCAGGCTGTGACGAGGCATCTAGGACCAACGTAGGAATGCTCCACGGCTGCCTTTAGTTGTGGTGGTTAGTCAGGGTACTGCAATCCAGTAGATTCCAACCTCTCTGGTGTATTGCCGTTTTTGCCTTCTCTCCTCAGCTACCAAAACATAACAGGGTACAACCACTAGGCACCACTGTGCCGTGCAAAAAACAGAGACCACTGACCCAAAGATGGTAACAATGTATCTTCATGGATGGTGGCGTTATGTGTGAATGATGGGTGAAGGTGACTTGATAAGTATATGACAATCAGATATTAGCTGTGGTACTGTTAATTTTCTGTCACCCACCACACATGTAGATACATTGTTACCATCTTTGGGTCAGTGGACTCTGTTTTTTGCACGGCACAGTGGTGCCTAGTGTTTGTACCCTTTTTCACCATGTTTTCTGTGTATAATAATGCTTAAAGATTTATATTTTTATATACATGGACTTTTGGTAGTATTTGTGGTCCTTTTCAGACCATTCCCCATTTCAGGCATAGTGCAAAGCTCATACAGAAGGAGCGCCATATTATAGTGCAGATTTTACTGTTATGGTTTGCGAGCCATGACCCACTGGGAGAGCCCATAAGGTGCCAGAACAGCAGAAACCCCTATAAGTGACCCCATTTTACAAACTACACCTCTAAATGAATTCATCTAGGGGTAGTGTCCATAAGATCACTGCACAGGTGTGTTACAGAATTTTATACCATTGGGGAGTAAAGAAAAAATTATTACATTTTCACCACCAAAATTTTGTGTTAACCCGGCTTTTCATTTTCACATGGGAATTGGGTACAAATGTCACCAAAATTTGTTCCACAATTGCTGCTGAATTCAGAAATGCCGCATCAGTGGCTGTACAGTACTGTGTAGCCATACAGTGAGACTCAGGAGAGACAGAGCACTATTTGCCTCCTGGAGTACAGATTTTCCATGCTGACTCCATATACAGAGTCCCTGAGTGCTAGAAAAGCAGAATTCCCCCCCCCCATTTTGGAAATTATATCCTTTTGAGAATTTATCTACAGGTGTTGTGACAATTTTGACTACATGGGTGTTTTCCAGAAACAAGCAGCAGTGGATGTTTCTGAGTGAAAATTGCAAACTACATTGTAGTGCCATACGTTGTAGTGCCCAGTAAACAAGAATTCGTAAATAGGCGGCTGTATCTCTACAAACTGTGACATAAATGTGGTTACAGCAATTGGGCTCAGAAGAAGGGCAATTGGATTTGAGCACAGTATTTGGTAAATTCTTTGGGAGCAAGGAGACATTTGGCTGTTCCAGAGCATTTGTGTACTAGTAACGTGGAAGCCCCATATATTTACATTGGCAGATGATGGACCTGTATGGGGACTTGCTTCTATTGTGGATTGATTTAAAGCTTTTGTTGGGATTATTTTACATAACATTTAGGATCACATTTATCCTGTGCTTTACGCTGAGCACTTGCATCCCGGTTTCCGAATGACGTGATTCAGATGAAGTAAAAAACGACCCAAATGATGTTCTCTGAGGTCTCAGCTTCCCCAGTAGCCGAGCCCCGGAGAAATTCTGACTCTGGGGGGCGCTATACACTTATTTCTCAGCGCCGTTAAAAAGCAGCGCTGAGGAATAAGTGCCCTTAACTGCCGCAGTTAAAAGGCATATCGGCGGTCGTTTAGGGGTTAAAGGTTTGTGACACTATAAACATAAAATGTCCAGTGAAAGGAGGGGATTGGTCCGTGAAACTATTAGATCTAATTTATAGAGACACCAGCCACTTTGGGTTTAATCCACAAAACTTTTATACTATTTTTAAATGTACATGCTTCACATAATGTTGTGAGATATACAACCTTGATAGACTAATTTGAATGTATTTTTCTTTTTTTTTTTTACTTTGTACATTGAAGGCAGCACCTTATGCTTTCATCATCCCTGTTATAAATATTTAAACTTTCAAATAATAAGGGCTATGAGTAGGATACTTCCATAGGTTGGAAACGCATAGGTTATGTTTCTGCAATATTATATGAATTTTTACGAAGATTTTAAGGCGTTGCCTAATATAATGAAGTCTTGACGCTCTTTTCTGCACAAGTTGGAACGTTCTATGCATCTACCATTCTTGCTACTACTTGGGAACCTGCCCACAGCCTCTTCCGGGCAACGCATCTGTGAAATCAATTGCTACATATGGAGACAGGTGAGATGACATATTTTTTCTTACTATTTATTATTTCCTACTTAAAGAGGTTGTTGACTACTTGAACACCTTCTTAAATACTGTATTTCCCAGTGTAAAATAAAAATACCAGATACTCACCTCCTGTAGCTGTGGTGTGCCATCGACATTAGTGCCAGGTCTCCCCGAACTCGAGAGAGATTGTTATGACCCATGAGAACCACAGCAAATTAGCACCGCTTATGACTTAAAAGCTGATCTGTAGTACCCAGGAGCAACCATTAAATGACCGAGCAGTGGTGTTCCATTCCGTATACGGTGTACATCAGGGGTGCACAACCTGCGGACCACAATGCCATTTTGTGTGGCTCACATCCATCTCTGACTAGGGATGAGCGATATTGCCCGAAATCGTATCGGAATTCCGATTTCCGATATTGGAAAAATATCGGATATCGGAATTTCCGATTTCCGATATCAATGCAAGTAAATGGGAGAAAAAAATCGGAATTACAAAATGACCACTACAGTGCTATATAATGGATAAAATGGAGGGGAAACACCTCAGGATAATGGGGAAGGAGTATGCAGAGGAGCAAAAAAAAAATCGCTAGAAAAACGCACAGAGCGAAAACTGTAGCAGGAAAACTGGTCGCCATCTTCTTAACAGCTGTGTTTTTTCTTTGGGTTAGGATTAGTTGGGGTAGGGTTAGGGTTTATGGTTAGTAGGGTAAGGGTTAGGGTTAGAGCGAGCGTTGTCCAAACAAGGTTTGGAGCAGGAGGTACCCGTGCCCTTGGGCACTCCCGAGAACCAGCTGGCGATGCTGGAACTCGGTTTACCCTTTGCGGGAGGCACCTGTGTCCGCACTTCACTGCCACGAAACAGCCGGCGTGGCTGGATCCCACCTCTTGTGCTTCTGCCTATAGGTGTTTGGCATCTGTCGTCCTTTTTTTTCACTTTGGTCTAACGAGGTACAGCTGGCAGTACTGTTGCCCAGAAACTCAGCATGCTGTGAAAGTGGCAGTCACGGAAATGGGCACTAGCTGGCGGTACTAGAGCCCAGAAATACGGCATGCTGTGAAAGTGGCAGTCACGGAAATAGGCACTAGCTGGCGGTACTAGAGCCCAGAAACACGGCATGCTGTGAAAGTGGCAGTCACAGAAATGGGCACTACCTGGTGGTACTAGAGCCAATGGAAAACAGTATGAGGTGAAAGAGTCAGTCACAGAACCAGGTGCTACCAAGTAGAGGCCAGAGCACGGGCATAACAGATTACGCTGTGTGCAACATAGGCACATGACAGAGCATGCATACTGCTACCCACCATGCATGTAACCTGTGTACTGTGGCCAAGGGCAGCAAAAGTCACCAGAAATCCAGGCCTGGTTCATTTTTTGGAATGTAAGCCGGTCCACATTTGCAGCGGATAGTCTGGTACGTTGGTCTGTTAGTACATTGCCAGCTGCACTAAAGACGCGTTCAGAAATCACACTGGCACCAGGACAAGCCAGGACCTCCAAGGCATACTGGCTAAGCTCGGGCCATGTATCCAACTTGGAGACCCAAAACTTGAAGGGGGCAGATCCATCCTGAAGCCCACTGACAGGGGTGAAGAGGTATTGTGCCACCATGTCACGGTAACGTTGCCTCCTAGTGTGTTGCACTGTCTGTGCTGATGGTGCCCGAAATGTTTGCGGGTTCAGAAACCATTGGAACAGGTTGGGTATACTGAACCTGTCAGTAGCAGATGTACTGCTTCTGCTACCAGCTTCTAAACGGATTCCACTGGGCCCAGGATGCACTGAGGTGCCTGCTAGTGCACGCGCATCACTGCTATGCGGTGGAAAAGCGTACATGAGTGAATTAACCAGTGCTTCTTGGTACTCCTGCATTTTATGCGCCCGGTTCAACGGTGTAATTAGGCTTTCAAGGCTGTCCCGGTAACGTGGATCTAAGAGGGTAGCCACCCAGTAGTCATTTGTGTGGAGAATACGAGCCACATGTGGGTCTTTTCTCAGACACTGCAGCATGAAGTCACTCATGTGCTGAAGGCTGCCAACTGGCCATGCATCGCTGTCACCAGCTGGAGGAATGTGCTCTGGCTGATCTGCATCACACCATCCACGCTCTATCTGGTGACTACTAGTAGATGCTGTGTACTTTCCTCCTCTAGCTCATCCTCATAGTCCTCCTCATCCTCCTAGCTTGCTGTGTCCTGCCTAGACCTTTGTGAGGCACCCACAGAGCTTTGTACCAACCGGGCCGATGAAGATTGCCTGGTTGGTGCAAGTGTCTCATCATACTCCTCCTCCTCCTGAGAAACCTCATCACTTAGTCCTTTAAGTGATGATTCTATAAGGCATATAAGGGGAATAGTCAGGCTGAGTAGGGCAGCATCCGCACTCACCATCAGAGTGGAGTCCTCGAAGCACTTCAAAATGGTGCATATGTCCTTCATGGTTGCCCACTCTGTGGTTGTAAAGTGGGAGGGCTGAGATGTGTGTCGCCTACTTTGCGCCTGCTGCAGCTGCAACTCCATAATTGCAGGTTGCTGATCACACAACCTCTGCAGCATATGCAAAGTCGAATTCCACCTGGTGGGGAGGTCAACAATGATGCGGTGCTCGGGCAGGCCCAATCTGCGCTGCATGGCTGAAAGGCACGCCGCAAATGAGAGCACTCGTATCTGACTTTGTGCAGCAGCTCCTCAAGGTCAGGATAGTTCCTAAGGAAACTCTGCACCACCAAGTTTAGGACATGGGCAAGGCATGGAATGTGAGTCAGACCACCTAGGCCCAGAGTCGCGACCAGGTTTCGGCCGTTGTCACACACCACCATACCTGGCTGGAGGTTGAGCGGCGCAAGCCACATGTCGCTCTGCTCATTGAGCGTGTTCCACAGCTCGGTTGCGGTGTGGCTAACATTAACCAGATAAACCAATTTCAAAACGGCCTGTTGATGTTTGGCCGATGCAGTGCTGAAATCGGTTGTTGTGGTACGTCCGGGTGCAGGCGAGTCTGACGAGGATATGAGGAGGAGTCAATTTGTATGGAGGAGAGGCCTGCAATACGTGGAGTTGGCAGGACCCGCGCACTTGCACTGTCTACTTCAGTTCCAGGCTCAACTACATTTACCCAATGGGCGGTGATGGAAATGTAGCGTCCATGGCCATGCAGATTGGTCCACGTGTCGGTGGTCAGGTGGAACTTGCTACTAACTGCATTTTGTAGCGCATGCTTAATTTTACACTCCACGTGCTGTTGCAGGGCAGGGACGGCTTGCCTGCTGAAGCAGAAGCGGCTGGGAACGCTGTATTGTGGGATTGCAAACCCCAACATATCGATAAAGGCTGGCTTGCTCACCAGCCAGAATGGTAGCATTTCCACTGCAAGCAGTTTGGCAATGCGAGAATTCATGCCCTGTGCTCGTGGGTGGTTTGCCGAGTACGGGCGTCTTTTCTCCCACACCTGTGTGACAGATGGCTGCACACTGGATTGGGAGTGTGAGGATGCCAGTGATTGGGATGCTGATGAAGTACAGACAGTGTGCCGCCTACAACACTGCCTGCAGATGCACCCTGACATTCTGGCGAGGAAGCGGGAGCAGCTGTTTGCGAGCTGGAGGAAGAGGTGACTGAAGAGATGGAAGGTGGGGGACCAGCTGCAGGTGGCGAATCATCTTGGGTGTGATGCTGTCACTCCACAGGATGCCTCTTCTTGACATGCGTCAACATATTGGTGGTATTAAGGTTGCTGACGTTCTTCCCTCTCCGCACAGTTTGTCGACAAAGCTTGCATCTGACTACTGTAACGTCATCTGCAACTTGGTCGAAAAAGGCCCATGCACCACAACTCTTGGGTGCACCCCTTGTGCTCTTTAAAAGAGCCCTGCTCCTAACGGGTGCTGAAGTTGAGGGAGCAGACAACAAATTTTTCCCTCTTCCTCTCCCACGTGGACGGCCACGCTGCGCCACACCTGCAAGCTCTTCCTCTGAGCTATCCCTACTTGCTTGCTGCCCCTCAGCATGCCATGATGGGTCAAGGACCTCGTCATCCAATACACTTTCATCAGCAGAAACTGGCAGCTGAGTTTCATCATCATCTGCTGACTGGGGTCTGGTCACTGTGGGCACTGGCCCACCCTCCACTTCTTCCTCAGACGCACACAGTGGTTGCGCATCTGTGCACACTACCTCTTCTTCTGCTGCAGAAATGCTGTCTGGCTGGCACACAGATTCCAAGCCAACTGATTCTGAGAAGAGGATTAAGGTTGGCTCATTGCCTTCTGAATGTCTGGGCAATTTAGTGGGCGATGAAGAAGCAGATGGGTGCTGCTCTTCAGTGGCCTGACCCGATGTGGTGGAGAGGTCCTGGGAGGATGCTGCGCTCATTTAAGGTGGATGCCTCAGCTACCATCCACCAACAACGGTTTCTACTTGATCCTCTCTTATCAGCCTATGGCCCTATGCTCCTAACAAGCTGCGCATAAATGACTGCTGCCGGGTGAAAGTAGGTGCTGAGTGACTTGGGCCTGTGTTGTGAATGTGTTAGAAATGAATTCTGAGCAGAAGCTCCCTCTGGTGGTTACAAACAGTACTGAACCATTCAATGAGGATTGGCAATCAGGAGTTACAGACTGGTCTTATATAAGGGAGGTTCCCTCCCATCATGGTTGCCGGTGATCAATTGTTCTTGTCTCAACTGTGGTTTCCTGGTTCACTTGGAAGCTTGCTGAGTCTTGCCTCTTCTCCTGCTCTCAGATAAGATATTTTCAGTTTTTATTTTTGTGCTTGCTTTTTGCATTGTTCCCTGCACTTCTGTGGAGGTCAGCCAGGTCCCCTCCGGGGGCTTGTGCTCCTCTCAGTTTATCTGAGCCACTGTTATTTGTTCATTTGCCTTTTCCAGTTTTTTCAGTGGCTGCGGCTTAGTTTTGTTACACCAGAGAACTCATTTAGGTGGTAGAGGTCGTGTGATCTCAGGTGTTTTTGCAATTAGTAGAGTTGGTATTTTTTAGGGTTTTTTGGATTGCAGTAAGTGTTCTTCCTATCCTTTTTCTTTCTAGGCAGATTGGGCCCCAACGTTTGCTCATACTATTTTCTGTCTGTGTCTGTATTTCCTCTTGTCTAACCGCCATTACATGTTTGGGGGCTTCCTATGTTCTTTGGGGATCTGCTCCGGGGCAGATAGCTTTCCTCTTTCTATCTTTAGGTGTAGTTAACCTCTCAGGCTGTGACGAGGCGTCTAGGACCAACGTAGGAACGCTCCACGGCTGCCTTTAGTTGTGGTGGTTAGTCAGGGTACTGCAATCCAGTAGATTCGAACCTCTCTGGTGTATTGCCGTTTTTGCCTGCTCTCCTCAGCTACCAAATCATAACAGGCCTGCTGCTTGCTCTGGATGTGCACCATGTCTAGCTGCTGATGCACCTTTTCCGCGGCCGCCACGGGGACGTCCTTACTCCCTGCCTTCATCTCTATTGATGGATTCAGAATGGCAATTTCACTATTAGATTCGAGATCTCTCCCTACCTCCAACAGCAACCTATCCCTATCTGCTTTTACAGTAGAGTGAGGCTAAAATGGCAGGCGCAGCCTTTTAGACTGCCTGATCACACCATCCAGCCAGCCAATCGCAGCGCAGCCCCTAGCTAGCAAGTTTGGACGCCTCCTACCAAGCTTAGGGGAGTTACACAATGTTGTCAGCAATTCTTCAGCTCCTGATTGGCTCCACGGAGCGCTCAGAGGCTGAAGGATTATGGGATTTCCGATGTGAAAAAAATATCGGAATTGGAAATTAGAATTCCGATATAGCAAATATCGGGCCGATTTCCGATATTGCAATATCGGAAAGCTCATCCCTGTCTCTGACTCCTCAAACTAAAAGGGACAGTTGCACTCATTGTATGATCATCTTGACTCATTTTTTCTGAAGTCTTAGATAGGCGAGCAGAGGACCCTCTTTGTCTTTGGGAGTGATAAAATCACTTGGAACAAAAAACATTGTGCACCCTCTGGTATATAACCGCCTCTTGTGGGAGCTGATTACTAGGGGTGTCTGGTGTTGGACCATGGGCGTACCCAGGATCAAAACTAGGGAGGGGCAAGCCAATGTCACATCTTATACAGGTTACATCATATACACTGTACATTATACTGCATATTAGGTATGGAGCATTAGAACTGTTGTATATTGTATAATACAGCAGTGTATGCGACACTACGCTGTATATACCATATATTATACATGGCGCACTAACCTCTATACAAAGAATAAGGGGCATTATAACCTGTATATGAAAAGTATAATACAGCAGTGTATACACACTCTATATACTGCACACGATGTGTATGACCCTGTATACACCATATACTACACAAAACAGGAACAAATACAATATTTAAAATAAAGAACAAGTAAAGTTAAAAATCAACAAACTTACTGGTATTTCAATGGGAACTATGGGCCTGCTTTTGGCTAATGAGATGGTTAATGTTCAGTTCCATATTTGTCACTGCTAGTCGTAACAAGTGAAGCAATTATTCTCTTTCTTGATATCATTATTTCCTAGGGATTCCAAATTGCTATTAGTAAAATACCAATATATATACAGCGCTACAAAAACAATATACCAGCAATAAAACTGCCCATCACTGCAGCCTTGCCAATCCATATCATTTGATCCTCATCAGTGTACATATTGGCGCAACTTCGCTTTTAGCTCAGGCTCAGACTGGTGTGGTGTGTAGAGTCCCTAATAGGCAGGTAAATGTCCCCAATAGGCAGCATTGGTCCCCAATAGGCAGGTAAATGTCCCAATAGGCAGCATAGGTCCCCAATAGGCAGCATATGTCCTCAATAGGCAGCATATGTCCCCAATAGGCAGCATATGTCCTCAATAGGCAGGTAAATGTCCCAGTAGGCAGAATAGGTCCCCAATAGGCAGCAATAGGTACCCCATATAAGGCAGGTAAAATGTCCCAATAGGCAGCATAGTCCCACAATCAGGCAGCATATGGTCCCTCAATAGGCAAGGGTAAATGTCCCAATAGGCAGCATAGTCCCCTAATAGCAACAGCATAGGTCCCCAATAGCGCAGGTCCAAATGTCCCAATAGGCAGCATAGGTCCCCAATAGACAGCATAGGTCCCCAATAGGCAGCATATGTCCTCAATAGGCAGCATATGTCCCCAATAGGCAGCATATGTCCTCAATAGGCAGGTAAATGTCTCAATAGGCAGCATAGTCCCCAATACGCAGCATATGTCCTCAATATGCAGGTAAATGTCCAATAGGCAGCATAGGTCCCCAACAGGCAGGTAAATGTCCCAATAGGCAGCATAGGTCCCCAATAGGCAGCATAGGTCCTCAATAGGCAGGTAAATGTCCCAACAGGCAGCATAGTCCCCAATAGGCAGCATAGTAGTCCCCAGTAGGCAGCATAATCCTCCATAAGCAGCATAGTCACCAATAGGCAGCATAATCCCCCATAGGCAGCATAGTAGTCCCCAATAGGCAGCATAATCCCCCATAGGCAGCATAGTCCCCAATAGGTAGCATAATCCCCAAAAGCAGCACAGTCCCCAATAGGTAGCATAATCCCCCATAAGCAGATAGTCCCCAATAGGCAGCATAATCCCCATAGGCAGCATAGTAGTCCCCAATAGGCAGCATAATGCCCCATAGGCAGCATAATCCCCCATAGGCAGCATAGTAGTCCCCAATAGGCAGCATAATCCCCCATAGGCAGCATTAGTCCCCATAGGCAGCACAATCCCCCATAGGCAGCATAGTCCCCATAGGCAGCATAATCCCCCATAGGCAGCATAGTAGTCCCCAATAGGCAGCATAATGCCCCATAGGCAGCATAATTCCCCCATAGGCAGCATAGTAGTACCCAATAGGCAGCATAATCCCCCATAGGCAGCATAGTCCCCATAGGCAGCACAATCCCCCATAAGCAACATAGTCCCCAATAGGCAGCATAATCCCCCAATAGGCAGCATAGTAGTCCCCCATTGGCAGCATAATCCCCCATAGGCACATAATCCCCCATAGGCAGCATAGTCCCCCAATAGGCAGGTAAATGCCCCAATAGGCAGCATAATCCCCCATAAGCAGCATAGTAGTCCCCATAGGCAGCATAATCCCCCATAGGCAGCATAATCCCCCATAGGCAGCATAGTCCCCAATAGGCAGGTAAATGCCCCAATAAGCAGCATAATCCCCCATAGGCAGCATAGTAGTCCCCAATAGGCAGCATAATGCGCCATAGGCAGCATAATTCCCCCATAGGAAGCATAGTAGTCCCCAATAGGCAGCATAATCCCCCATAGGCAGCATAATCCCCCATAGGCAGCATAGTCCCCCATAGGCAGCATAGTAGTGTGGCGTCCGCCCACTGCAGGTCTGAACTGCAGGTAAGACAGCACCCGAGAAACCCCGAGACCCTTTACCCCTATACAGGGGTCTGGAATTATAGCGAAGCCCAGGGGGTAGCTGCCTATGAGAGCAGTGGACCGGAGTAGGAAGGACGCTAGGACGGGAATAAAAAGCGAGACCAAATGCGTAGTCAGAAGTACAAAGGTCAAAACCAGGAGGGCAGCAAAGGTACAAAGTCGGCAGGCAGCAGAAGGGTCAGAAATACAGGATAAAGTTCAAGTCAAAACCAGGCGGACAGCAGAGGTACAAAATCGGCAGGCAGTAGAAGGGTCAGAAATACAGGCTAAAGTTCAAGTCAAAACCAGGCGGACAGCAGAGGTACAAAATCGGCAGGCAGTAGAACAGTCAGAAATCCAGGCAAAGGTCAGAAATACAATAGCAAAACAAACTAGCATGCTGGGGAAACCAAGACTATATCTGGCAGCCTACAAGCCAGGCTCCAATGGCATTTGAAGGGCATGGCTACCTCTCACAGGCTCACAGTCTGATGACCTCATCTGGACCGCCCCCAAAACCAGGCCAGATGGTGATGTATGACTGACACCAACCACTTCACCTCTGACAGAAGAGCGAAGCCTACGCTCACCAGACGCCTGCCAGAGACCCCTTCTCTGTCGCCAACATTACCCACAGGCGAGACATGGCGATGCGCAGCGACAGAGGCCAGCGTCAAAGGAGCGGAACCATATGAGGATACCGCACTCCTATCACTGGCACCACCAGCCGAAGGAGTCCGGCGCCTCCCAGCGGCCGAGGCAGGAACACCAGCCACTGAATCCAACGGCGACGTGACAGTACCCCTCCCTCTAAGAGGGACCTCTGGACCCTCAAAACCCGGTTTGTTGGGATGAAAGAGATGAAACTTCCTGATCAAACCCTTGGCATGGACATTACTGGCAGGCACCCAGGACCTTTCCTCCGGACCATAGCCCTTCCAATGCACCAGATACTGCACATATCCTCTCACTAAACGGGAATCAAGGATCCTTTGGACTTCATATTCCAAAGCACCCCCTACCAAAACCGGGGAGGAGGGGACTGGACAGGACGAATCGGAGAGTGGTACAATTTGAGAAGGGACTTATGGAATACATTGGGCATTTTAAATGATTGAGGGAGCTTCAGACGAAAGGCTACTGGATTAATCACCTCAATAATTTCATACGGACCAATAAACCTGGGACTTAGTTTGGCAGATGGCACTTTGAGCTTAATATTCCTGGTAGAAAGCCAAACTTTGTCCCCAACTCCCAGGTCCGGGCCCTTGGAGCGCCGTCTATTAGCAGACGAAGCCTGTCTAGTCTGAGCCCCTTTCAAGTTTACGTTGACTTCTGACCAGATAGTTTTTAACTGGTCTATGGTTCTTTCTACCCCAGGGACATCTGACATCCTAGAAGAGAACGAACCAAAACGTGGTGCAGCCCATGATTACAATAGAAAGGGGTAGTCTTGATGGACTCCTGGTACTGATTATTCATGGCAAACTCTGCTAGGGTAGGTGTTCCACCCAATCGGACTGATGCTCAGACACATAACAACGTAGATTCTGCTCAAGCGCTTGGTTGGTGCGTTCGGTTTGACCATTGGTTTCAGGATGATAGGCAGAGGAAAAGGACAATTCCATTCCAATTCGTTTACAGAATGCCCTCCAAATTTCGAAACAAACTGGGTGCCCCTATCGGACACGATATTCACAGGAATACCATGCAATCGCACGACATGAGTGATCAATAATTTGCTCAGGGTCTCGGAATTAGGTAATCCGGACAGAGGAACAAAATGACACTGCTTGCTGAATCTATCCACCACCACCCAGATACACGTCTTCTCTTCTGAGAGTGGCAGATCAGTAATAAAGTTCATGGAGATACGGGTCCAAGGACTCTCAGGGGCAGGCAGGGACTGGAGCCACCCAGCAGGGAGATTATGGGGAGACTTAAGGTACTGCCACACTAAGCGAGATCGCTAATGAGATCGCTAATGAGATCACTACTGCGTCACCATTTATGACGCAGTAGCAATCTCGTTAGCGACTTAGCTGTGTGTGACATGTAGCAGCGATGTGGCCCCTGCTGAGATGTCACTGATCGCTTATGAACGTTCTGAGCCGTTTTTTGGTCGTTGGTGTCCCGCTGGTGAGCCTGAATTGCTGAGTGTGACACCCTTTATGAACGACTTTACCAGCATCGCAGGTGGGACTAGGTTTTCCCAACGACCGCAGAGGTCGTTATACAGATCGCTGATGACTTTTGTTTGGAATCTAACTAGCGATCACATAGCGATCTCGCCAGGTCATGTCGTGATCGCTGGTGCGATCGCTAAGTGTGACAGTGCCTTAAGCGCGAGCACAGGTTTCACAGGCCAGTACATAGTCCTTACAGTCCTTTACTACAGTTGGCCACCAAAAATTCCTAGTTTGAAGTCTGATGGTGTTTTTGATGCCTGGATGCCCTGCAAGGACGGAATCATGTGATTCCTTCAGAACTTGAAGGCGGAATGTGGCCGGAACAAATAGTTTTTGGGGAGGAGTAGTGTTAGGTGCCTGTTCTGGGGATCTACGGAGTTCTTCCAGAAGATCCAAGGATACAGCTGAAATAACAATTCCCTTGGCTAGTATTGGAGTCGGTTCAGAGTCCTCGACCTGTGAGGGGCAAAAGCTTCGAGAAAGGGCATCAGCCCTTACATTTTTAGTACCTGGTCGAAAAGTAATCACAAAATCAAACCTAGAAAAGAACAAGGCCCACCTTGCCTGTCTAGGATTCAGTCTTTTTGCTGACTCCAAGTAGGTCAGGTTCTTGTGGTCAGTAATTACAGTTATCTTATGTTTGGCACCTTCGAGGAAGTGGCGCCATTCCTCAAAGGCCCATTTGATTGCCAACAATTCCGATTACCGTATCATAATTCCCCTCGGTGGAAGAGAATTTTCGGGAAAAGAAGGCACACGGACGAAGTTGAGTGAGGGATGCAGTGCCTTGCGATAGCACTGCTCCGACTCCAACTTCAGAGGCATCTACCTCTACAATAAAGGGGCGGTCCAGATCAGGCTGAACCATATCGGGTTAGAGGAAAAACATTTCTTTAAGGCAGAAAATGCATGAAGTGCTTCAGGCTTCCAGTTAACCACATCCGCCCCTTTCCGAGTCAAATCAGTGAGTGGTTTGGCTATCTCGGAAAAACCTTTAATAAATTTGCGATAGTAGTTAGCGAAACCCAAAAATCGCTGCAGTGCCTTTAGAGACTGGGGTTGTACCCATTCCTTAATGGGTTGAATTTTAGAAGGATCCATGCGAAACCCTTTAGCCGACAAAATATATCCCAGAAACTATCTCCTGTGTCATGAAGACACATTTCTCTAGTTTGGCGAATAAAGAATGCTCTCTGAGTCTCTGGAGGACAGAGCAGATGTGTTGGACATGCGTCCACAATGTCAGAAGTGTAAATCAGGATGTTGTCCAAATAAAAGACCACTAGTATCTCTGAAAATCTCGTTCACAAAATTCTGAAACACTGCCGGTGCAGTACTGAGCCCGAACAGCATTACAAGATACTCAAAGTGGCCGAGGGGTGTGTTAAACACGGTCTATCACTCATCTCCCTTTCTTATACGGACAAGATTATATGCTCCTCGGAGGTCAAGTTTAGTAAACCAACGGGTTCCCAACAGCTGATTATAAAGATCAGGAATGAGTGGAAGCGAATACTGGTTTTTCACAGTGATTGCGTTTAACTCACAGTAATCAATGCAAGGTCTGAGACCACCATCTTTCTTTTCCACAAAAAAGAACCCGGCCCCCACTGGCGAGGTGGATGGTCTAATAAACCCTTTTTGCAAACTGTCTGTTATGTAGTCTTTCATGGCCTGACGTTCTGGACCAGAGAGGTTAACCCCTTAATGACCAAGCCATTTTGTAGGTTAAAGACCAGGCCAATTTTTACAATTCTGACCACTGTCTCTTTGAGGTTATAACTCTAGAACGCTTCTACGGATCTTGGCGATTCTGAGACTGTTTTCTCGTGACTATTGTACTTCATGATAGTGGTAAAATTTCTTCAATATAACTTGCGTTTTTTTATGAAAAAATGGAAATATGGCAAAATTTTGAAAATTTTGCAATTTTCAAACTTTTAATTTTTATGCCATTAAATCAGAGAGATATGTCACAAAAATTAGTTAATAAATAACATTTCCCACATGTCTACTTTACATCAGCACAATTTTGGAACCAAAATTTTTTTTTGTTACGAAGTTATAAGTGTTAAAAGTTGACCAGCAATTTCTCATTTTTCCAACAAAATTTACAAAACCATTTTTTTAGGGACCACCTCACATTTGAAGTGAATTTGAGGGGTCAATATGACAGAAAATACCCAAAAGTGACACCATTCTAAAAACTGCACCCTCAACGTGTTCAAAGCCACATTCAAGAAGTTTATTAACCCTTTAGGTACTTCACAAGAATTGAAGCAATGTGGAAGGAAAAAATGAACATTTAACTTTTTTTCCCAAAATTTTTCTTTCGACACAATTTTTTTAAATTTTGTCAAGGGTATCAGGAGAAAATGAACCACAATATTTGTTGTACAATTTCTCCAGAGTACACCGATATACCATGTGTGGGGGTAAACCACTATTTGGGCGCATGGCAGAGATCGGATTGGAAGCAGCGCCATTTGACTTTTTTGGCTGGAATTGAGATTGGACGCAATGTCGCATTTGGAGAGTCCCTGTGTGCCTAAACAGTGGAAACCCCCCACAAGTGACCCCATTTTGGAAACTGGACCCCTCAAGGAACTCATCTAAATGTGTTGTTAGAGCTTTTAACCCCAAGGGCTTCACAGAAGGTTATAACGTAGAGCTGTAAAATTAAAAAATCATATTTTTTCCACAAAAATGATCTTTTCATCCCAATTATTATTTTCCAAAGGATAAAAGGACCCCAAAAGTTATTGGGCAATTAGTCCTAAGTACGCTGATACCCATATGTGGGGGTAAACCACTATTTGGGCGCATGGCAGAGCTCGGAAGGGAAGCAGCGCCATTTGACTTTTTTGGCTGGAATTGAGATTGGACGCCATGTCGCATTTGGAGAGTCCCTGTGTGCCTAAACAGTGGAAACCCCCACAAGTGAACCCATTTTGGAAACTAGACCCCCAAGGAACTTATCTAAATGTGTTGAGAGCTTTTAACCCCAAGCGCTTCACAGAAGGTTATAACATAGAGCCGTAAATTAAAAAATCATATTTTTTCCACAAAAATGATCTTTTCATCCCAATTTTATTTTCCAAAGGATAAAAGGACCCCAAAATTTATTGTGCAATTAGTCCTGAGTACGCTGATACCCCATAGGTGGGGGTAAACCACTATTTGGGCGCATGGCAGAGCTCGGAAGGGAAGCAGCGCCATTTGACTTTTTTGGCTGGAATTGAGATTGGATGCCATGTCGTATTTGGAGAGTCCCTGTGTGCCTAAACAGTGGAAACCCCCACAAGTGACCCATTTTGGAAACTAGACCCCCCAAGGAACTTATCTAGATGTGTGGTGAGAGCTTTGAACCCCAAGGGCTTCACAGAAGGTTATAACGTAGAGCAGTAAAATTAAAAAATCATATCTTTTCCACAAAAATGATCTTTCCACCCCCAATTGTTATTTTCCAAAGGGTAACAGGACCCCAAAAGTTATTGTGCAATTTGTCCTGAGTACGCTGATACCCCATATGTGGGGGGAAACCACTATTTTGACGCATGGCAGAGCTCGAAAGGGAAGTAGCGCCTTTTTCAAATGCAGACTTTGATGGAATGGTCTGTGGGTGTCATGTCACGTTTGGATAGCCCCTGATGTGCCTAAACAGTAGAAACCCCCACAAGTGACTCCATTTTGGAAACTAGACCCCCCAAGGAACTTTTCTAGATGTGTGGTGAGCACTTTGAACCCCCAAGTGCTTCACAGAAGTTTATAACGTAGAGCCGTGAAAATAAAAAAATCATATTTTTTTCCACAAAAATAATCTTTTTGCCCCAAATTTTTATTTTTATAATGGTAACAGGAGAAATAGGACCCCAAAAGCTATTGTGCAATTTGTCCTGAGTACGCTGATATCCCATATGTGGGGGGGAACCACTATTTTGACGCATGGCAGAGCTCGAAAGGGAAGTAGCGCCTTTTTCAAATGCAGACTTTGATGGAATGGTCTGTGGGTGTCATGTCACGTTTGGATAGCCCCTGATGTGCCTAAACAGTAGAAACCCCCACAAGTGACTCCATTTTGGAAACTAGACCCCCAAGGAACTTTTCTAGATGTGTGGTGAGCACTTTGAACCCCAAGTGCTTCACAGAAGTTTATAACGTAGAGCCGTGAAAATAAAAAAATCATATTTTTTTCCACAAAAATAATCTTTTTGCCCCAAATTTTTATTTTTATAATGGTAACAGGAGAAATAGGACCCCAAAAGCTATTGTGCAATTTGTCCTGAGTACGCGGATATCCCATATGTGGGGGGGAACCACTATTTTGACGCATGGCAGAGATCGGAAGAGAAGGAGCACCGTTTTTAAATGCAGACTTTGATGGAATGGTCTGCGGGTGTCATGTCGCGCTTGGAGAGCCCCTGATGTGCCTAAACAGTAGAAACCCCCACAAATGACCCCATTTTGCAAACTAGACCCCCAAGGAACTTATCTAGATGTGTGGTCAGCACTTTGAACCCCAAGGGCTTCACAGAAGTTTATAACGTAGAGCCGTGAAAATAAAAAAAATCATATTTTTTTCCACAAAAATGACCTTTTTGCCCCAAATTTTTATTTTTATAAGGGTAACAGGAGAAATAGGACCCCAAAAGCTATTGTGCATTTTGTCCTGAGTACGCTGATACCCCATATGTGGGGGGGAACCACTGTGATCGCCTTACTGCGATCTTTGGGAGGCACAATAAACAAATCTACCAAAGGTGAAGAATTGGTTTTCTTTTTTACGCCGTTCCTCGTGCGGTATTAGTGATTAGGCGACTTTATTCCTCGGATCGGTGCGATTACAGCGATACCAGATTTACACCCTTTTTTCATGTTTAGCTTCTGTCACACTCTAAAAGATGCTTTTTTTTTAAATAATTTTTTGTAAGAAATTTTTGCATCGCCGTATTTTGAGAGCTATAATTTTTCCATATTTCGGCCGACAGAGTTATCTGTGGGCTTATTTTTTGCGGGACGAGCTGACGTATTTATTGGTACCATATTCGGGCACATAACGTTTTTTGATCGCTTCCTATTCCGATTTTTGTGGAAGCAGAATGAACAAAAACCAGCAATTCAGGAATTGTTTTTTTTTTTTTTTTTTCCTCCGTTCCGTGTGTGGTAAAATTGATAAAACAGTTTTATTCTTCGGGTCACTACGATTACAGCGATACCTCATTTATATATTTTTTTTATGTTTTGGTGTTTTTTACACAATAAAAAATTTTATAGAAAAAATAATTATTTTTGCATCAGTTTATTCCGCGAGCTATAACTTTTTTATTTTTTCGCTGATGATGCTGTATAGCGGCTTGTTTTTTGCGGGACAAGATGACGTTTTCAGTGGTACCATGATTATTTATATCTGACTTTTTGATCGCGTGTTATTGCACTTTTTCCAAGCAGTATAATGATACCCTTGGAAAAAGTATAATTTACTACTTTTTTGTGTTTTTTTTTTTACGGCTTTCACTGAAGGGGTTAACTAGGGTTATGCTTTTATAGATGGGATTTTTACGGACATGGCGATACCTAACATGTGTATTTTTTTTGTTTTTTATTTTTTTTTACATAAAAATGTGTATTTTTTAGGGGATTTTTTTTAAATTATTTTTTAATATTTTTTTTACAATTTTTTTTAAAAAATGATTTTTTTCAACTGTCCCTTTATGGGACTTTCACTTTTTTTACTTTTGATTGCAGTTACAATGCATTGCAATGCTCTGGCATTGCAATGCATTGCAACTATAGTGGAAGCTGCTGTGACATGATCACAGCAGCTTCCCGTAGCTAAATGACCCGGAGGTTGTCATGACAACCCCGGGTCATCAAGGCAGAGATCGGGCCCTGCGATTACATCGCTGGGACGCTGATCTGAGGCAGAGGGAGCTCCCGACCCTCTGCCTCCCCCCCTGAGCTCTGCGATCGCGCTGGATCGCAGCAGTCAGGGGGTTAACAGCCAGGGGCGGTGGGGGCTCTGCTCCTGGCTGTCAGTGCAGGATCCTGCACTGATCGCGCTGGGGAAGCTGAAATTTCAGCTTCTCCTGCGCGATCGCTGCTGTGTTTGGTCAGTCAGATTGACTGACCAATCACAGCGCTGTGAGTGCGGGGACCGACGGCAAAGGTCCCCGCACCGCTTGCCGTGCCTGTCAGCTGTCTGTGACAGCTGTCGGCACTGATCTACCACTGCGTGTTTACACGCAGTGGTAGATCAAAGGCATGACGTGCAGAGTCCGTCCTGGTGCCGGAACTGGCACCTTGCCATGACGGACTCTGCACGTCAGTGGACATTAAGGGGTTAAATATTCTCCCCTTAGGGAGGCGAGAATCCGGTACTAAGTGTATGGGGCAATCGTACTTTCTATGAGGGGGTAATTTCTCTGATTCCAATACTGAAAATACATCCTCATAATCTCTGAATGCATAGGGTACAAAGGAGGGAGGTGTGATTTTAACTTGGTTCACTGATAGCGATATACAATTATCCTGACACTCTGGGCTCCAGCGTACGATATCACCAAAGTGCCAGTCAATGACTGGATTATGTTTGCGTAACCATGGCATACCCAGAATAACAGCAGATGATATATTATGAATAACAAAAAATGATACATGTTCAGCATGTAACGATCCCACTGACATTGATATTTCCTCAGTGACAAACTCCACTCCATTCTGGACGATAGGAGTGCCATTAATAGCAGTGGTTTTAATGGGCGCATTAAGCCTTAGCAGTGGTACACCAAGATTTCTCGCTACAAGGAAATCTATGAAATTGCCTTCTGAGCCACTATCCACATAAGCCTCCACACACACAGATTTCTTCAAGTAAGACAAAAAGTAGGTAAAAGGACTTTGGCCGCATCAGCGGGCAATATCTGGGCACCTGGGCAGGCATGGCCAGCTCTACCCAGGTGCTGACATCCAGGCAGTGAAGGCTTCTGACGTCCAGTGTTCTCCCAGAGGTCTCCAGACTGTGGCTTGTGCAGCATGTTAGTAGGAGATGATGGGAGTGATCCTCCACAGGACTGAGCAATGAAGCCGGACACAGGTGCTTTAGCAACAAAATCAGCTCAGAAAAGGAGAGGATGGAAAAAAAAATTCAGAGAAAGGGTTCGGAAATGCTTTTATATATATATCCAGAATAAATATAAAAAACTTTTTTTTTGTGGCCAGATATAATGTGGCGTCCGCCCACTGCAGGTCTGAACTGCAGGTAAGACAGCACCCCGAGAAACCCCGAGACCCTTTACCCCTATACAGGGATCTGGAATTATACCGAAGCCCAGGGGGTAGCTGCCTATGAGAGCAGTGGACCGGAGTAGGAAGGACGCTAGGACGGGAATAAAAAGCGAGACCAAATGCGTAGTCAGAAGTCCAAGGGTCAAAACCAGGAGGGCAGCAAAGGTACAAAATCGACAGGCAGTAGAAGGGTCAGAAATACAGGATAAAGTTCAAGTCAAAACCAGGCGGACAGCAGAGGTACAAAACCGGCAGGCAGTAGAAGGGCTACCTCTCACAGGCTCACAGTCTGATGACCTCATCTGGACCGCCCCCAAAACCAGGCCAGATGGTGATGCATGACTGACACCAACCACTTCACCTCTGACAGAAGAGCGTAGCCTACACCCACCAGACGCCTGCGCAGAGACCTCTTCTCTGTCGCCAACATTACCCACAGGCGAGACATGGCGATGCGCAGCGACAGAGGCTGGCCTCAAAGGAGCGGAACCATATAAGGATACCGCACTCCTATCACCAGCACCACCAGCCGAAGGAGTCCGGCGCCTCCCAGCGGCCGAGGCAGGAACACCAGCCACTGAATCCAACGGCGACGTAACAAGTAGTCCCCATAGGCAGCATAGTCAACAAAGTCAGCATAATCCCCCATAAGCAACATAGTCCCCATTAGGCAGCATAATCCCCCATAGGCAGCATAATCCCCCAGAAACAGCATAGTCCCCAATAGGCCATGCCCGGCATTAAAAAAAAAAGCCAATACTCACCTATGTCCCCCGCAGCTCTGAAGAAGTGCACGCTCGACTCCGTCTTCTCCTGGCACAGGCGGCGTGACGTCATCAGGGCGCGCAGGCGGCGTGATGACGATCACGTCTCTGTGCTGCATATGGAAGGCCACAAGGCCTTCCTCACCACATTATAGATCCGCCCGCGATTAAAGGGCCCGCCGGCATTGAACTGTAGTGACGTTCAATGTCGCGGGGCCGACGGCCGGATAAATGTCCTCGGCGGGCCGGTTCTTTCATTGTGCGCCCCTGCTTCTGGGGGGGGCGGCTGCCCCCCCTGCCCCACGGTGGGTATGCCCATGTGTTGGACCCCTACTGTTCTGTATCAGTATGAGTGATCAATATAAAAATAAATCACAATCTCTTTCAGATATGTACTAAACCGTGGCACATTTTTATACATTTGTCAAAAAAAGAAGGACACTTCAAGTACAGAGTCCAAACAGTGTCCAAAAGGTTGACAGCTGAGGGTTGCAGCCCCCAGCTGTGAGTTTTGCCTGGCTGGTTAAAAAAAAATAATGGGAAGCCACACCGGATTTTACATTTATTTATTTATTGCGCAGGCAGTGGGTGATGAATACTCCCATCAGCTGCTCCTGCTGTCACTGTTATTAGCAGCAGCAGGTGTAGGCTGATTTGAGTAATAGTCCCATCAGCCACCGCCTGCTGTCGTTGTTCTCACTTGAATACAACTCTCATCGTTCTCCCCTGCTCGCACTGATCGCTGGCAGAGCAGGGGAGAATGATGAGAGCCGTGTTCAGCACCTGGCGCCGGGAACAGCGCTTACTCTACCGCTTCTTCCTTGGCACCCGTCTGTGTGGTACTGATGCGGCACACGGTTGCCACACGTGTGTAGCAAGTACAGTCATGGCCAAAAGTTTTGAGAATGACACAAATATTATATTTTCACATGATCTGCTGCCTTCTGGTTTTTATGTGTGTTTGACAGATGTTTTTATCACAGACAGAAATATAATTGCAAACATATGAGTAACAAAAGCTTATATTGACAGTTAGAATGAGTTAATGCAGCAAGTCAATATTTGCAGTGTTGACCCTTCTTCTTCAGGACCTCTGCAATTCTCCCTGGCATGCTCTCAATCAACTTCTGGACCAAATCCTGACTGATAGCAGTCCATTCTTGTACAATCAATGCTTTCATTTTGTCAGAATTTTTAGGTTTTTGTTTGTCCACCCGTCTCTTGATGATTGACCACAAGTTCTCAATGGGATTAAGATCTGGGGAGTTTCCAGGCCATGGACCCAAAATCTCTATGTTTTGTTCCCTGAGCCATTTAGTTATCACCTTTGCTTTATGGCAAGGTGCTCCATCATGCTGGAAAAGGCATTGTTGATCGCCAAACTGCTCTTGGAGGGTTGGGAGAAGTTGCTCTTGGAGGACATTCTGGTACCATTCTTTATTCATGGCTGTGTTTTTAGGCAAGACAGTGAGAGAGCCGATTCCCTTGGCTGAGAAGCAACCCCACACATGAATGGTTTCAGGATGCTTAACAGTTGGCATGAGACAAGACTGGTGGTAGCGCTCACCTTGTCTTCTCCGAATGAGGCGTTTTCCTGATGTCCCAAACAATCGAAAAGGGGATTCATCAGAGAAAATAACTTTACCCCAGTCCTCAGCAGTCCACTGCCTGTACCTTTTGCAGAATATCAGTCTGTCCATGTTTTTTTTTTCTGGAGAGAAGTGGCTTCTTTGCTGCCCTCCTTGAGACCAGGCCTTGCTCCAAGAGTCTCCGCCTCAGGCCGGGATCACACATGCGAGAAACACGGCTGAGTCTCGCATGTGAAATCCCAGCTCTGGCCCGGCACTCAGGAGTGGAGCGAGCGGCTGCATATAACTACATGCAGCCGCACACTCCACTCCCGAGTGCCGGCGCCAGAGCTGGGATTTCACATGCGAGACTCAGCCGTGTTTCTCGCATGTGTGATCCCGGCCTCACAGTGCGTGCAGATGCACTCACACCTGCCTGCTGCCATTCCTGAGCAAACTCTGCACTGCTGGTAGCCCGATCCCGCAGCTGAAACACTTTTAGGGTGAGTTTCCACGGTCAGGAAACGCTGCGTGTTTGGCGCTGTGCGCTGGCGCAGCGCCAAACACGCAGCGTCCAGATGTTACAGCATAGTGGAGGGGATTTCAAGAAATCCCGTCTCCACTATGCGTAACAATACGCAGGTGGCAGACCTGCGTAAACGGACATGCGGCGCGTCTTTTTAGACCGCAGCATGTCCTCGCGTATTGCGGCGACGGTGCGTCGCCGCAACAGAATTTAACACAGGGCTATGTAGCCCTGCGTTCTTTCCGGAGGTGTTCCGGAGGTGTCCTGAACACCTCCGGAAAGATCGCGCGTCAGAAAGGGGGAATTTCCGCTCCGTCCAAAGCGCTGTGGTTCTGGACCGTGGAACCACAGCCTTAAGAGACGGTCCTGGCGCTTGCTGGTCTTTCTTGGGCGTCCTGGAGCCTTTTTGGCAACAATGGAACCTCTCTCCTTGAAGTTCTTGATGATGCGATAGATTGTTGACTGAGGTGCAATCTTTCTAGCTGCGATACTCTTCCCTGTTAGGCCATTTTTGTGCATTGCAATGATGACTGCACGTGTTTCTTTAGAGATAACTCTTTATAACATTCTGGAGTATATGCAAATTGCCATTAGAAAAAGTGAAGCAGTAGACTTTGTAAAAATTAATATTTGTGTCATTCTCAAAACTTTTGTCCATGACTGTATTACACACAAGGACACTGACATCTCCGATACTGTTTTTCCGGCACCAGAAATATCAGGACATGTGAAACCGGCCATACAAAGTACACAGCAGGGACACATTTATAAGATTATCTAAAGCACAGAAACATTTTATTTAAACACATCCTACTGTGGAAGTTATTATTATTCCAAGATCTATTGATTAAAATTAGTTTTTCTTTGTGGAAAAAACCCTTTAAAGTGACTATATCAGACATACTTTTTAGTGAACTCAACCTTTTATCATTATTTCTTCTCTTGCTGCACCCGGTTTGTTTCTGTATTGATTGCAGTAACTCTTTTTATTGTTATCTTCAATATCTCTTCCAGATTAGTGTCACTGCCTCAGACTTAAGGCTGGGTCTCACATAGCGATACACCAGCGATCCCGACAACGATATGCACTTGTCAGGATCGCTGGTGTATCGCTATATGATCGCTGCTGAGCTGTCAAACAGGCAGCTCAGGCAGCGATCTGGGACAGCGACACTGCGGGTAACATCGCTTAGTTACCCGCAGTGTACATTGGATACCAGCGCCCTGATGCAGGGAGCTGGTATCCAAGGTACACAGGGGTTTCCAAGCGCTGCGCGGTGCCTGGAAACCCGCTGTGTACCTTGGATACCAGCTCCCTGCATCAGGGTGCTGGTATCCAAGGTACACAGCGGGTTTCTAGGCACAGCCACGCGCCTGGAAACCCGCTGTGTACCTTGGTTACCAGCGGATCGCTGGTCTCCTGACTGTCACACGCAGCGATGCGTGCCTGTCAGCGGGAGACCAGCGATCAAAAAAATGTCCTGACATTTCAGCGACGATCAGCGATACCCAGCAGGGGGGCTGATCGTCGCTGAATGTCACACACAGCGATATCGCTGGTGAGATCGCTGCTGCGTCACAAAACTAGTGACTCAGCAGCGATCTCGGTAGCGAGATCGCTATGTGAGACGGGCCCTTTATATTTGGTATGCTATGGTATAGTGACTGTCAGGTTACAAGGCATGCAGTTCTGGTCTGCGCTGGATATTTCCTGGGTAGGGGGCCTGTAGTGACAAGCATATGTTGATCTAGTTGTTATCTTGAGAGCAGAGTCTTTTTTTTTTTTTTAGTGTTTTTTTTTTTTTGAGGGGGGGGCGAGTGGTAATGGTTAGGTTTCATGGAGTCCCTTGAGTTCACTTGAAGTGTTGCAAATCGCTAAGTGTTTGTCATTTATATCAATCAAGCTGTGTGTATTTGCATGGACTCCTCATAGTGTATGCACACTCTTTTCTCCAGATATTTATATTTTGTGTGTTTATGAGTTTCAGGTGCTGAAAACCTCCTTTTCTATAGCGAAAGTAGCTGTGCAGCGTGAATGTTGGAAATACACATTAGAGACTGCAGAATGGGTGATCACCCAAGCTCTGTTTGCCACTGTTTTGTACCTCATTTTTCCATTAACCACTTAACCCCCAGAAGTATTTTCATTTTTGCGTTTTCTTTTTTTGCTCCACTTCTTCCCAGAGCCATAACTTTTTTTTATTTTTCCATCAATAAGGCCATGTGAGGGCTTGTTTTTTTGCGGGACGAGTTGTACTTTTGAACAACATCATTGGTTTTAAAATATCATGTACTGGAAAATGGGAAAAATTTCCAAGTGCGGTGAAATTGCAAAAAAAAGTGCAATCCCACAGTGTTTTTTTTGTTTTTTTTACCATGCTCACTAAATGCTAAAACTGACCTTCTAATATAATTCTCTAGGTCATTACGAGTTCATAGACACCAAACATGTCTAGGTTCTTTTTTATCTAAGTGGTGAAAAAAAATTCCAAAGTTTGTTAAAAAAAAAAAAATAAAAAATTGCGCCAATTTCTGATACCCATAGTGGCTCCATTTTTCCTGATCACGGGATGGGTGAGGGCTTATTTTTTGAGCGCTGAGCTGACGTTTTTAATGATACCATTTTGGTGCAGATACGATCTTTAGATTGCCCTTATTGCATTTTACACTGTGTTCCAAATTTTATGCAAAAATGTTTAGAGTGTGATCATAAGGTAAAATTTATTGTGTATTAAAACCTTGATGTGAGATTCCAGGGCTCTATTATATCACTTGTAAGTCAATTGCAGACACTCTGTGCTCTATTCTTGGCAGTGTTGTTGCCATCACAGCAGATACTTGAGGTGTCCCTTCTTAGCGCTTACATATTCTGGCAAAATGGCAAAGAAAAGGATTGTCGGCTCGATGAGCAACAATTGTGGATTCTATGCTGCAAGGCATGACTACAATAACATGCCAAGACACTTCATTGTGATCATCGCCACTCAAGAAGTATGTAGTGATTCAAGTACACCCGGTGCGTGTGATAGGATTTGAGACTCTTTCTCATGCAAATTACGTCAGTTAAAAGGGCAGCGCAAAACTTTAGCTGCAGAAAGTTTTGAAGCTCTGGTGCTCCACGTCCCCGACACAAATGCAGGGTCCTTCAAGTTTTGCGCTGTGCGTAGCCATCTGTCGACCTCTCTGTCCACTGCAAGCGCACGGCTCCAGTGGGCCATAACAATATAACTGTCTTCAAAACTGTTTCACCGATAGAGGCGTGCACGCTCGATGTTCAGATTGTTGCGTGGGGAATGGCGTTGATGACACCCATGCAAACACAGCTACGGCGCAACAGGATGGATGTCGTAGTACTCTTTGGCTGCATCTGGGGAAGGATTGTGCCTTTAAGATTCCTGAAGGGGTAAAGATGAACTCCATAGTGTATTTGAGTTCTCAACAGCTTCTGCATGGTCAACATGAAGCAGCAAGATTATTTTCATGCTTGATAATGCACGTCCATGCGCACATAACATCTGCATCTCTGCTGCTATGGGCATAAAGGGACAAACTTATGTGTGGCCCCATGCTCCCTGACCTCAACCCCATTGAGAACCTCTGGAGCATCATCAAAAGGAGTGTCTATGAGGGCGGGAGGCAGTTCACATCTAAGCAACAGCTCTGGGAGGGTATTCTGTCCTCATGCAAAACAATTGAAGCAGAAACCATCTAAAACCTGACAAATTCAATGGACGAGAGAGTTCAGAAGCTCCTTTCGAACAAGGGGTCCTATGTGCAAATGTAACATCACCTAGAATAAAGTTTTGAGTTGAAAACTGTTTGATTTCAGTTTGTAATAACCTGCTAATGCTTATAATTTAAAAAATGACCATTTTTTTGTTCTTTATTAAAATGAAAAGGTTGAAAACTCTGCTGTGCATAATAATTTGGAACATGCATTTTGAGTGCAGTTTGAGTGTTTTATTTTTTAAAAATATACTGTTATCATAGGCAGTTTGTACAAAAACCTTTCAATTTTACTCTAATAGTTATTTGACTGGAAAATTACAATGACTGCAATTCATATAGGTAATTTGGAAAAATCAGAGAAAATATTATTTGCATAATAATTTGGAACACAGTGTAATGCAATGTCTGCCACCCCAGATTTTTCATGTCTGAACTAAGACTAGCACTTTAATCCGCACCTGTGCTGCATTCCATAAAGGGGTATACAACTTCCTGACTCGCCCTGTGTATCCCTAAAAACCTTTGAAACTCTCCCCTGATCTATGTAAATCCTGCTGGTCCAGTCTAATAGTCGTCCTTGCTGATGCGTCTATCCCTCTCCATAGCTTCTGATTGCCATCCTCCTGCTCTGATTGACGTTGATGACACCTTCTGCGTTATCCATATAGCTGGGTAAAATCTTGCGCCAGCACAGGGACATCGCCGGCTCGCACCTGCGCACTTTGCTCTGCCCTACTGCTGACAAAGCATAAGAAATAAGAGCGCATGCGCACTTATGTTTTAGACTCTGTTCGCAGTGGGGCGCATGCATACTTATGTTTTAGGCTCTGCCCGCAGTAGGTGCATGCGCTTTTATATTTTAGGCTCTGCCCACAGTCGCAGTAAGGGGCATGCGCACTTTTGTTTTAGACTCTGTTCGCAGTAGGGACATGGGCACTTATGTTTTAGGCTCTGACCGCAGTAGGGCGCATGCGCACTTATGTTTTAGGCTCTGCCCGCAGTAGGGCGCATGTGCACTTATGTTTTAGACTCTCCCGCAGTAGAGCGCATGCGCACTTATGTTTTAGACTCTGTTCGCTGTGGGGCACATGGGCACTTATGTTTTAGACTCTGCCCGCAGTAGGGCGCATGCGCACTTATGTCTTAGACTCTGTTCGCAGTGGGGCACATGGGCACTTATGTTTTAGACTCTGCCCGCAGTAGGGCGCTTGCGCACTTATGTTTTAGACTCTGTTCGCAGTGGGGCACATGGGCACTTATGTTTTAGACTCTGCTCGCAGTGGGCGCATGCGCACTTATTTTAGACTCTGCTGCAGTGGGCCATGGCACTTATGTTTTAGGACTCTGCCCGCAGTAGGGCGCATGCGCACTTATGTTTTAGACTCTGTTCGCAGTGGGGCACATGGGCACTTATGTTTTAGACTCTGCCCGCAGTAGGGCGCATGTGCACTTATGTTTTAGACTCTGTTCGCAGTGGGGCACATGGGCACTTATGTTTTGGTCTCTGCTCACAATAGGGGGCATGTGCACTTATGTTTTGGTCCCTGCTTGCAATAGGGCGCATGCACACTTATGTTTTAGACTCTGCCCGCAGTAGGGCGCATGTCGCACTTATTTTTAGACTCTGTTCCAGTGGGACACAGGGCACTATGTGACTCGCCCGCAGGGCGCTGTGCATTATGTTTTAGACTCTGTTCCAGGGGGCACTGGCACTTATTTGCCTCCACAATAGGGGCATGTGCACCTATGTTTTGGTCCCTGCTTGCAATACGGGGCATGCGCATTATGTTTTAGACTCCTGTCCACAGTAGGGCGCATTCGCACTTATGTTTTAGGCCCTGCCCACCAGGGCCAGCGTCAGCACCCGGGGCCCTGAGCAGGCGGGGGGCCCACTCGCCGTCGGGCACCCCGGCGCCCGTTAGCGGATGAGAGCGATGCCAGCGCCGCCACTGGGCTCCCCTGCTTGCTCAGGGCCCCGGCAGCCGGCACAATACTTTCCTCCACAACTTCGGGGGCGCCTGCAGGGTGCCCGATCTTGCTCTCACAGCAGCGCCGCTGGATGACGTCATCATTCAGCGGCCGGCTGTGGCAGAGAGTAAGGGCCCCGTCTCACATAGCGAGATTGCTACGGAGATCGCTGCTAAACAGCGATCTCAGCAGCGATCTCGCTATGTCTGACACGTACCAGGCCCCTGCTGTGAATCGCTGGTCGTGTCAGAAATGTCAGGACTTTTTTTTGATCGCTGGTCTCCCGCTGGCAGGCACGCATCGCTGCGTGTGACAGGCAGGAGACCAGCGATCTCCTGGTAACCAAGGTAAACATCGGGTTTCCAGGCGCGGGGCTGTGCCTGGAAACCCGACGTGTACCTTGGATACCAGCGCGCTGCTGCAGGGGAGCTGGTAACCAAGGTACACGTCGGGTTTCCAGGCACCGCGCAGCGCCTGGAAACCGACGTGTACCTTGGTTACCAGCTCCCTGCATCAGTGCGCTGGTATCCAATGTACACTGCGGGTATCTAGGCGACGTGCGTCGCTTGTTACCCGCAGTGTCGCTGTCCTGATCGCTGCCTGTTTGGCAGCTCAGCAGCGATCATGTAGCGACACACCAGCGATCCTGATCGTTGTCGGGATCGCTGGTGTGTCGCTATGTGAGACGGGGCCCTAAGTGCGGGCGCCAGTGATGCTGTGGGACTGCGTGCGGGGCGACAGTAGTTGGTGTGTGTACGGGATCGTGAGTTATCTCAGAAGCAGCACAGGCGCTGTTAGGTGAGCTTAAGTACTGCACATAAACACCACGATCACGATAGACGCTCTATGTCGTAGCGGTTGTTCATATCGCAATGCGGCACATTAGGATTAGTTACACGCTATGCGTTAGATTCTTAACCTTAGCGTACAAGTACCAATCGAAGAAAAGGTGACACAGCGATTAGTACTTACAGCGAGCGCGCGATGAAATAGGTCCGGAGGATTCAAAGAGATCAGCAGAGCTGTCGCTGAAGCTGCGCAGAACATTCGCTACGATCGTAAAAGGACTTTTAGGATGTTACGATATGTTAGTGGCATACCCTTAAGTTCGACACAAAATGTGACAGGACTTTTAGCAAGATGCACGGATCTCAACTTCCCTTATGCCATAGTCACAGGGGGTTATGCAGAGTGGTTTGCTAGAGAGTAGGAAGGGTGAAAAAATGTAACAAAATGAAATTTGACCCTTTGCAACCAATATTTCAGTGGAGACTAAAATAAATCCCCAATGACCAGCTCATTTCCTTACTATGAATTCTGAAAACACCACTAAACTACAGCAATTCTCCAGTGTGATGACGCCATCAAGTGCTCCATATTCTAGCTTTGTAGCCCATCTGAGTATCGCTTGGGAGGAAAGGATTTTATCAGACTTGCACACAAGTCTAATAAAAAAAAAATCATCTCTAGTTTCTCAGTTATTTGAATGTAATAGGTCAAAATCTAATGAATTATATTGTGAAAGACACATAATGATTTCTATATAGAGAATGTAAATGTCCAGGTAAGAGCCCCCGCAGAAAGAAGCAGGCCCGGGGCGGTGTGGAGAGGCAGCACGTTCCTTACTACCAGCAGGGGTGACTGGGTTCAGTGCTGTCTGATGCAACACTAGAGATGGGATTGAGTCAATCAGGATTGCTTTCAGATTCCATCAAAGCGGACACGAGGCACAAAGCATACAGGGGAAGGCTGCCAGGAAGGGTTCTTTTTATTCCACTTTTCCAGATGTGGTGTTTTCTTGAACTAACAGAGCAGTAGATGCCAGCCAGTATCATAGGTACTTGTGCTGCGTGTGCTTTAGTTAGCATGCAGCAGTGGGGGAGGGGTGTAGGGTTACAGTAAAGTACTGTATGTACCTACTCCAGGTTCAAGCAGTACAGAACAATGAATAAAACAACAATGTACAGCAAACATCAACTACTTCTGACCTAGGAGAATTCACACAGATATTCTGCCCTCCCATTATTACTCTATAAAAGCAGTTATGTATACTGGCACTTCTAACATTGGTTTTAGGTTGCGTTTACACTGCACGATTGTGGAAAATGACCCCCATACGGCTACATGTAAGGCCTTATTCAGACGTCCAGTTTTCCAGTACATAATCTATGCTGCTGTTCACATGTCCGTGTTTTTTATAGACCGTGTGTCCGAGCAAAACACAAGGAGACAGTTCCGTTTTTTTCTGGCAGCATGACTGAAAAGGGCAAATAAAAAAGTGTGGGTCCAAGAAAACACGCACAGCACAAGAATGGCATCCATATTATGTAGATGTTTAACATTGCAAAGTATAGAAGAAGATTTGTAATTTCGTTCTTTCTTTATCCATCAGTGAAAAATACTGATGACCACAGTGATGGTGAAAACGGACACAAGGATGACACAGTGATGGCAAAAAACGGACACATGGATGACACAGTGATCGCAAAAAATGGACACAAGGATGACACAGTGATGGCAAAAAACGGACACACTGATGACACAGTGATGGCAAAAAACGGACACATGGATGACACAGTGATGGTGAAAACGGACACAAGGATGACACAGTGATCGCAAAAAACGGACACATGGATGACACAGTGATCGCAAAAAACGGACACAAGGATGACACAGTGATGGTGAAAACGGACACAAGGATGACACAGTGATGGCAAAAAACGGACACATGGATGACACAGTGATGGTGAAAACGGACACACGGATGACACAGTGATGGCAAAAAACGGACACATGGATGACACAGTGATCGCAAAAATGGACACACGGATGACACAGTGATGGCAAAAAACGGACACATGGATGACACAGTGATCGCAAAAAATGGACACACGGATGACACAGTGATCGCAAAAAATGGACACACGGATGACACAGTGATGGCAAAAACGGACACATGGATGACACAGTGATCGCAAAAAATGGACACATGGATGACACAGTGATGGCAAAAAATGGACACACGGATGACACAGTGATCGCAAAAAATGGACACACGGATGACACAGTGATGGCAAAAAACGGACACATGGATGACACAGTGATCGCAAAAAACGGACACACGGATGACACAGTGATCGCAAAAAACGGACACATGGATGACACAGTGATGGCAAAAAATGGACACACGGATGACACAGTGATGGCAAAAAATGGACACACGGATGACACAGTGATCGCAAAAAACGGACACATGGATGACACAGTGATGGCAAAAAATGGACACACGGATGACACAGTGATGGCAAAAAATGGACACACGGATGACACAGTGATGGCAAAAAACGGACACACGGATGACACAGTGATGGCAAAAAAACGGACACACGGATGACACAGTGATCGCAAAAAATGGACACACGGATGACACAGTGATGGCAAAAAACGGACACATGGATGACACAGTGATCGCAAAAAATGGACACACGGATGACACAGTGATGGCAAAAAACGGACACACGGATGACACAGTGATCGCAAAAAATGGACACACAGATGACACAGTGATGGCAAAAAACGGACACATGGATGACACAGTGATGGCAAAAATGGACACACGGATGACACAGTGATGGCAAAAAACGGACACACGGATGACACAGTGATGGCAAAAATGGACACATGGATGATACAGTGATGGCAAAAAATGGACACATGGATTCAGTGTGATGGCATAAAGTGTATACACGTGCATTGAGACAGTTGGGAGAAAAGGACTTTACAGATTGCACACAAGTATACAAAAAAAAATCATCTATTTTGTTTTTGAATGTATGGCAAAAAATGGATATATGTGAATGACACATGATTTCAAAAAATGATAAATGTCACAGGTAAGAGCAAAAAACGGCCCGGCGTGGATGGCAGCAGTTCCAAAGAACTGGATCCAGTGCTTTTGATGGCAAAAAACGGAGACATGGATTGATCACAGTGATTGCAAAAAACGGACACGACACAATGAACAGGGAAGCGCCAGAAAGGGTCTACACGTTTCCAGTGTGGCAATAAACGAGACATAGGATGCAGCAGTATCATAGAAATGTGCGCTCGGTATTGAGCACAGTGGAGTGGGCAAAATAACGGACATCTGGATTCAAGCAGTACGAACAAGAATGAACACACGAATGTACACAGTGATGGCAAAAACAGGACACATGGATGACACAGTGATGGCAAAAATACGGACACACTGATGACACGTATGCCAAAATACCGTCACACTGATGACACGTGTAGTAAAAACGGACACTGTGACACAGTGATGCAAAAAATGGACACACGGATGACACAGTGATGTGCAAAAAGGACACGGATTGACACAGTGATGCCAAAACGGACACACTGATGACACAGTGATGGCAAAACGGACACAGGTTGACACAGTGATGGCAAAAACGGACACACGGATGACACGTGATGGCAAAAAAGGACACACGGATGACACGGTGATGGCAAAAAACGGACACACTGATGACACGTGATGACAAAAACGGACACTGATGACACGTGATGTAAAACGACACAGGATGACACAGTGATGGCAAAATACGGACACAGGATGACACAGTGATGGCAAAAAACGGACAAAGGAGACACAGTGATGGCAAAACGACACATGATGACACAGTGATGGCAAAAAACGGACACATGATGAACGTGATGGCAAAAACCGCACACTGTGACACAGTGATAGTAAAAACGGACACATGATGACACAGTGATAGCAAAAAACGACACACGGATGACACCGTGATGGCAAAAAACGGACACGGATGACACAGTGATAGCAAAAACTGGACACACTGTGACACAGTGATGGCAAAAAACGGACACAACGGATGACACGTGATGGCAAAAAACGGACACATGGATGACACGGGTGATGGCAAAAAACGGACACATGATGACACGGTGATGCAAAAACCGGCACACTGATGACACGTGATAGCAAAAAACGGACACACTATGACACAGTGATGGCAAAAAACGGACACACGGATGACACAGTGATGGCAAAAAACGGACACACGGATGACACAGTGATGGCAAAAAACGGACACATGATGACACGGTGATGGCAAAAACCGCACACTGATGACACAGTGATAGTAAAAAACGGACACACTGGATGACACAGTGATGCAAAAAACGGACACACGGATGACACACGTGATGGCAAAAAACGGACACACGGATGACACAGTGATGGCAAAAAACGGACACACGGATGACACAGTGATGGCAAAAAACGGACACACGATGACACAGTGATGGCAAAAAACGGACACACGATGACACAGTGATGCAAAAAACGGACACACGGGATGACACAGTGATGGCAAAAAACGGACACACGGATGACACGTGATGGCAAAAAACGGACACACTGATGACACGTGATGCAAAAACGGCACACGATGACACGTGATAGTAAAAAACGGACACTGATGAACAGTGATGGCAAAAACGGACCACGGATGACACAGTGATGGCAAAAAACGGACACACGGATGACACAGTGATGGCAAAAACGGACACACTGATGACACAGTGATGCAAAAAACGGACACACTGATGACACAGTGATAGTAAAAAACGGACACACTGATGACACAGTGATGCAAAAAACGGACACACGGATGACACCGTGATGGCAAAAAACGGACACACGGATGACACAGTGATGCAAAAAACGGACACACTGGATGACACAGTGATGGCAAAAAACGGACACACGGATGACACGTGATGGCAAAAACGGACACACGGATGACACGGTGATGGCAAAAAACGGACACACGGATGACACGTGATGCAAAAAACGGACACACTGATGACACGGTGATGAAAAAAGGACACACAGGGACACAGTGATGGCAAAAAACGGACACACGGATGACACAGTGATGGCAAAAAACGGACACACGGATGACACAGTGATGGCAAAAACGGACACACGGATGACACAGTGATGGCAAAAAACGGACACACTGATGACACGGTGATGGCAAAACACCGCACACTGATGACACGTGATGTAAAAACGGACACACTGATGACACAGTGATAGCAAAAAACGGACACACGGATGACACCGTGATGGCAAAAAAGGACACACGGATGACACAGTGATGGCAAAAAACGGACACACGGATGCACAGTGATGGCAAAAAACGGACACACGTATGACACAGTGATGGCAAAAAACGGACACACTGGATGACACAGTGATAGCAAAAAACGGACACACTGATGACACAGTGATGGCAAAAAACGGACACACGGATGACACGTGATGGCAAAAAACGGACACACTGATGACACGGTGATGGCAAAAACCGGCACACTGATGACACGGTGATAGTAAAAAACGGACACACTGATGACACAGTGATGGCAAAAAACGGACACACGGATGACACAGTGATGGCAAAAAACGGACACACGGATGACACAGTGATGGCAAAAAACGGACACACTGATGACACAGTGATGTCAAAAAACGGACACACTGATGACACGGTGATGGCAAAAACCCGCACACTGATGACACGGTGATAGTAAAAAACGGACACACTGATGACACAGTGATAGCAAAAAACAGACACACGGATTATTATTATTATTTATTTATATAGCGCCATTAATTCCATGGTGCTGTACATGAGAAGGGGTTACATACAAAGTTAGGCCGGCGTCACACACAACGACAAAAAATTTAGACGGTCGATTGTCGGATCAAAATGCAAACATCACACATCCTTCTGGCATCCGATTTTCCTTCAAAGATGCGATTTAGTCGCATGTGTGTGTACCTTGTAACATCCGATTTTCATCCGACTTGCGAGAATTTCTCGCAGGCTTGCAAAACTGACATATAATGGATCCAAAAGAATAGTATTTCAATCACAAAAAAAAGAATAGATATATACACATAGAACACATATATATATATATATACATGTCATTGTGACATGTATATATACATATATTTATAGTTCCTAGACTTCTACATACTGTTATAGCCGCTAATTCAATTGCCGGCTTTTGTGAAATCACAGAAGCCGACATGAAATGATACATTGTTTCCACACAGTTAACCATGTAATTTCCTGTATTTTGATATTTGTTTAGAACTTACAATTACATGAGTGTATTTGTGCAAAATTTCAGACATGTAGGGGTTAATTAAAGGTGTAAATTCGTTGACAAAAAAATGCTTGGGCTCCCGCTGTATTTTCTCCACCAGACAGACAAAGCAAGCGAGTGGGGGCAGATAATAACAGCCTGGGGAGGGTACATTTTTTTGGTGCCCCCCCTGGCTACTAACATCTGCCCCAGACACCCCAGAAAGGGCAAATCTATAATTAGATTCGCCCTTTCTGGCACTTTGCCCGTCTATTCCCATTGCCCTGTAGCGGTGGCGAATGGGTTAATAATCTTACCTTAATGTCACCTTAGTATTGAAAGGTGACCTTAAGGCAGGTTAATAATTGAGAGCTGTCAATTAGACAACTATCAATTATTAATCCTATTGTATGAAAGAAAAATCAAACACACACAGTTTAACCCCTTACTGCCATCGGACGTACTATCCCGTCCATGGTACCTGGGCCCGTATGACCGGGGACGGGATAGTACGTCATAGGCGATCAGCTGCGCTCCTGAGGGGAGCGCAGCTAATCGCCGCCGGGTGTCAGCTGATTATCACAGCTGACACCCATGACTGTGTGTCAGGAGCGGTCACGGACCGCTCCCGGCACATTAACCCCTAGCACACCGCGATCAAACATGATCGCGGTGTACTGGGGGCACAGGGGAGGATCGCGCAGGGTGGGGGCTCCCTGCGCGCCCCCCTGAGACCCTCAGAGCAGCGCGATGTGATCGCGCTGTTCTGAGGGCTTCCTCCCTCCCAGGACCCGGATCCAAGATGGCGCCGGGGTCCTGGAGGGAGGCGGCTACCTCAGTGCCTGCCGAGAGCAGGCACTGAGAAGCCTGCATCTATGCCTGTGCGATCGCTGGTGTGACAGAGTGCTGTGCACACTGCCACACCAGCGATCTGATAAAATACTGTGATGTCCCACCCTGGGACAAAGTAAAAAAGTTAAAAAAGTAAAAATAAACATGTGTAAAAAAAAAATCCAAAATAAATAAAAAAAAAAAAAAATATTCCCCAATAAATTCACTTCTTCCTGTAAATAAAAAAAAAAAAACAATAAAAGTACACATATTTGGTATCGCCGCGTCCGTAACGACCCCCCCTATAAAATTGTCCCACTAGTTAACCCCTTTAGTGAACCCCTTAAAAAAAAAAAAAAAAAAAACGAAGCAAAAAATCAATGCTTTATCATCATACCGCCGAACAAAAAGTGGAATAACACGCGATCAAAAAGACCGATATAAAAATACATGGTACCGCTGAAAACGTCATCTTGTCCCGCAAAAAACGAGCCGTCATAAAGCATCATCAGCGAAAAAATAAAAAAGTTATAGCTCGCAGAATAAAGCGATGCAAAAATAATTATTTTTTATATAAAATTGTTTTTATTCTATAAAAGCGCCAAAACATGAAAAAATGATATAAATGAGGTATCGCCATAATCGTACTGACCCGAAGAATAAAACTGCTTTATCAATTTTACCACACGCGGAACGGTATAAACGCCTCCCCCAAAAGAAATTCATGAATTGCTGATTTTTGTTCATTCTAACCTCCCAAAAATCTAAATAAAAAGCGATCAAAAAACGTCACGTGCACAAAAATGGTACCAATAAAAACGTCAACTCGTCCCGCAAAAAATAAGACCTCACATGACTCTGTGGGCCAAAATATGCAAAAATTATAGCTCTCAAAATGTGATGATGCAAAAACTATTTTTGCAATAAAAAGCGTCTTTTAGCGTGACAGCTGCCAATCATAAAAACCCGCTATAAATAGTAAATCAAACCCCCCTTTATCACCCCCTTAGTAAGGGAAAAATAATAAAATTAAAAAAAAGTATTTATTTCCATTTTCCCATTAGGGTTAGGGTTAGGGTTGCGGCTAAAGTTAGGGTTAGGGTTGGCGCTAAAGTTAGGATTAGGGTTAGGGTTGGGATTAGGGGTGTGTTAGGGTTAGGTTTGTGGTTAGGGTTGGGACTAGGGTTAGGGTGTGTTGGGGTTAGAGTTGGAGTTAGAATTGGGGGGTTTCCGCTGTTTAGGCACATCAGGGGCTCTCCAAATGTGACATGGCGTCTGATCTCAATTCCAGCCAATTCTGCGTTGAAAAAGTCAAACGGTGCTCCTTCACTTCTCAGCTCTGCCATGCGTCCAAACAGTAGTTTATCCCCACATATGGGGTATCAGCGTACTCTGGACCCCAAGAGTTATTGTGCAATTTGTCCTATTTCTTCTGCTACCCTTGGGAAAATAAAAAACTGGGGGCGAAAATATCATTTTTGTACAAAAAAAAATATTTTTTTGCTTTTATGGCTGTACATTATAAACTTCTGTGAAGCACTTGGGGCTTCATAGCGCTCACCACACATCTAGATAAGTTCCTTGTGGGGTCTATTTTCCAAAATGGGGTCACTTGTTGGGGATTTCCACTGTTTAGGCGCATCAGGGGCTCTCCAAATGCGACATGACGCCCCCAGACCATTCCATCAAAGTCTGCAATCCAAAACGTCACTACTTCCCTTCCGAGCCCCAACGTGTACCCATACAGTAGTTTTCTCCCACATATTGGATATCAGCGTACTCAGGACAAATTGGACAACATCTTTTGGGGTCCAATTTCTCCTGTTACCCTTGTAAAAATAAAATATTGGGGCAAAAAAATCATTTTTGCAAAAAAAAAAAGGATTTTTTATTTTTACGGCTGTGCGTTATAAACTTCTGTGAAGCACTTCGGGGTTCAAAGTGCTCACCACACATCTAGACAAGTTCCTTGTGGGGTCTATTTTCCAAAATGGGGTCACTTGTGGGGGGTTTCCACTGTTTAGGCGCATCAGGGGCTCTCCAAATGCGACATGACGCCCCAGACCATTCCATCAAAGTCTGCAATCCAAAACGTCACTACTTCCCTTCCGAGCCCTGACGTGCGCCCATACAGTAGTTTTCTCCCACATATTGGGTATCAGCGTACTCAGGACAAATTGGACAACAACTTTTGGGGTCCAATTTCTCCTGTTACCCTTGTGAAAATAAAATATTGGGGGCGAAAAAATCATTTTTGTAAAAAAAAAAGAGATTTTTTATTTTTACGGCTGTACCTTAGAAACTTCTGTGAAGCACTTCGGGGTTCAAAGTGCTCACCACACATCTAGATAAGTTCCTTGTGGGGTCTATTTGCCAAAATGGGGTCACTTGTGGGGGGTTTCCACTGTATAGGTGCATCAGGGGCTCTCCAAATGTGACATGACGCCCCAGACCATTCCATCAAAGTCTGCAATCCAAAACGTCACTACTTCCCTTCCGAGCCCTGACGTGCGCCCATACAGTAGTTTTCTCCCACATATTGGGTATCAGCGTACTCAGGACAAATTGGACAACAACTTTTGGGTTCCAATTTCTTCTGTTACCCTTGTGAAAATAAAATATTGGGGACGAAAAAATCATTTTTGTAAAAAAAAAAAAGGATTTTTTATTTTACGGCTGTACGTTATAAACTTTAGTGAAACACCTGGGGGTTAAAAGTTCTCACCACACATCTAGATAAGTTCCTTGAGGGGTCTAGTTTCCAAAATGGCGTCATTTATGGGGGTTTCCACTGTTTAGGCAGATCAGGAGCTCTCCAAACACGACATGGCGTCCAGCCAATTCTGCGTTGAAAAAGTCAGACGGCACTCCTTCCCTTCCAAACTCTGCCATGCACCCAAACAGTGGTTTACCCCCACATATGGGGTATCAGCGCACTCAGGACAAATTGCACAATAACTTTTGGAGTCTTGTTACCCTTGGAAAAATAAAAATTGGGGTGAAAAGATCATTTTTGTGGAAAAAAATATGATTTTTAAATTTTACGGCTCTACGTTATAAACTTGTGTGAAGCACTTGGGGGTTAAAATTGCTCACCAAAGATCTAGAAAAGTTCCTTAGGGGGTCTAGTTTCCAAAATGGGGTCATTTGTGGGGGGTTTCCACTGTTTAGGCACATCAGGGGCTCTCCAAATGCAACATGGCATCCAATCTCAATTCCAGCCAATTTTGGTTGGAAAAAGTCAAATGGTGCTCCTTCCATTCCGAGCTCTGCCGTGCGCCCAAACAGTGGTTCCCACCCACATATGGGGTATCAGCGTACTCAGGACAAATTGTACAACAACTTATGTGGTCCAATTTCTCCTGTTACCCTTGAGAAAATAAAAAATTAGTGACTAAAAGATAATTTTTGTGGGAAAAAAATAGGATTTTTTATTTTCATGCCCGGGCATTATAAACTTGTGTGAAGCACTTGGGGGTTCAAAGTGCTCACCAAAGATCTAGATAAGTTCCTTAGGGGGTATAGTTTCCAAAATGGGGTCACTTGTGGGGGGTTTCCACTGTTTAGGCTCATCTGGGGCACTGCAAACGGAACATGACCCCCATCAACGTCTGCATTCCAAAACGTTACTACTTCCTTTCCAAGCCCTGCCGTGCACCCAAACAGTTCCCCCCCCCCCACATATGGGGTATCAGCGTACTCAGGACAAATTGGACAACAACTTTTGGGGTCCAATTTCCTTGGGAAAATTCAAAAATTTGGGACTAAAAAATCATTTTTGTGGAAAATTGTTTTTTTTTTTTTTCACACCCAGGCATTATAAGCTTTTGTGAAACACTTGGGAGTTCAAAGTGCTCACAACAGATCTAGATAAGTACCTTAGGGGGTCTAGTTTCCAAAATGGTGTCACTTGTGGGGGTTTCCACTGTTTAGGCATATCAGGGGCTATCCAAACACGACATGGCATCCAATCTAAATTCCAGCCAATTTTAGTTTGAAAAAGTCAAACGGCGCTCCTTCCCTTACGAGCTCTGCCGTGTGCCCAAACAGTGGTTTTCCCCCACATATTGGGTATTGGCGTACTCAGGAGAAATTGCATAACAACCTTATTTGTCCATTTTCTCCTTTTACCCTTGTGAAAATAAAAAAAAAGTTTGTAAAAGATCATTTTTGTGGCTAAAAAGTTAAATATTCATTTTTTCCTTCCACGTTGCTTTAGTTCCTGTGAAGCACCTGAAGGGTTAATAATCTTCTTGAATGTGGTTTTGAGTACCTTGAGGGGTGCAGTTTTTAGAATGGTGTCACTTTTGGGTATTTTCTGCCATATAGACCCCTCAAAGTGACTTCAAATGAGAGGTGGTCCCTAAAAAAAATGGCTTTGTAAATTTTGTTGTAAAAATGAGAAATCGCTGGTCAACTTTTAACCCTTATAACTTCCTAACAAAAAAAAATTTTGGTTCCAAAATTGTGCTGATGTAAAGTAGACATGTGGGAAATGTTATTTCTTAACTATTTTATGTGACATATTTCTCTGTTTTAAGGGAATAAAAATTCAAAGTTTGAAAATTGCAAAATTTTAAAAATTTTCGCCATATTTGCATTTTTTTCAAAATATAAACGCAAGTTATATCGAAGAAATTTTACTTCTAACGTGAAGTACAATATGTCACGAGAAAACAATCTCAGAATCGCGAAGATCCGTTGAAGCGTTCCAGAGTTATAACCTCATAAAGAGACAGTGGTCAGAATTGTAAAAATTGGCCCGGTCATTAACGTGCAAACCACCCTTGGGGGTGAAGGGGTTAATAAAAAATAATTTTAATGAAATAATCACACAGTTTTTGACAATATTTTATTTTCCTGCTAAAACCATTTCCTGTAATAAAAATAAAATAAAAAAGCAAAATCATACTTACCAATCCGATGTACAGTCAGGTCCCACGCTGTAATCCATCAGAAAGGGTTAACAGGTTACAGTTAACAGAGAGATAATTCTGTCTCCGAGCTGTAACCCCCTGAATGAATAAGTTCCTCTACCACAGAAAGTAGAGGAAGTGAATCATGAATGGAGCTTAATTGATTTATTGGCAATTTAACTTTAGTGACCTGACCTAAAGGGAAAGTGGACACAATCAATTAAGCTTCATTCATTAAACACATCCTCTCCTGTCGCCAGGAGAGGAACTTATTCATTCAGGAGCTTTGAGCTGAGCATGCAGGATTACTTGCACTGCTTGGCTCAAAGCTAGTTAACCCTTTGTGAAGGATTACAGCGTGGGACGTGACAGATCGGCGGAATAGGTAAGAATAATGTTGTTTTATTTTTTTTTCTTTATTTTAGGAGATCAATGGCTTTGCACGGATTAAGTGTAAAATAAAAGATGGTCAAAAAAATGTGTTTTTATTTCATTAAAATTCATTTTTATTAATGTGTCTGTGTTTTTTTAATTTACTTCAATAGGATTAATAATTGATAGTTGTCTAATTGACAGCTCTCAATTATTAACCTGCCTTAAGGTCACCTTTCAATACTAAGGTGACATTAAGGTAAGATTATTAACCCATTCGCCACCGCTACAGGGCAATGGGAATAGACGGGCAAAGTGCCAGAAAGGGCGAATCTAATTATAGATTTGCCCTTTCTGGGGTGTCTGGGGGCAGATGTTAGTAGCCAGGGGGGGCACAAAAAATGTACCCTCCCTAGGCTGTTATTATCTGCCCCCACTCGCTTTGCTTTGTCTGTCTGGTGGAGAAAATACAGCGGGAGCCCACGCATTTTTTTTCAACGAAATTACACCTTTAATTAACCCCTACATGTCTGAAATTTTGCACAAATACACTCATGTAATTGTAAGTTCTAAACAAATATCAAAATACAGGAAATTACATGGTTAACTGTGTGGAAACAATGTATCATTTCATGTCGGCTTCTGTGATTTCACAGAAGCCGGCAATTGAATTTGCGGCTATTACAGTATGTAGAAGTCTAGGAAATATAAATATATATATATATACATGTCACAATTACATATATATAAATATATATATATATATATATATATATATGTATTCTATGTGTGTATATCTATTCTTTCTATTCTTTATTATCTTTATTAAAGCTGTCAGTGTGATTTTACAGTATAGCCGGGGATGAATTGCCGGCTTTTCTAAAGGACACCGATGCGATTTCATCGCAAGTCACACAGTGTGGTCCGTTTGTAATCCGATTTTTCATCGCTCCCATAGACTTGCATTGGCGATTGTCGACCCACAATCGGTGACAATCGCAGCATGCTGCGATTGTACACGGACGTTTAAAACGGACCACAAAAAATCTGATACTGGGAGCTGCTCCATAGATTAACATAGGGCAGACTGCAATACGATTTTTCATCGCATTGCAGTCGTCCGATTATGTCGCCAGTGTGACGCCGGCCTTATAGATATCGTTTACAGTAAACAAATTTACAATGACAGACTTGTACAGAGGGGAGAGGACCCTGTCCTTGCGGACTTACATTCTACGGGATAATGGGAAGAAACAGAAGGTCGGGGGTGCGGCAGCTCTGGTGGTGACAGCGATGTGGCAGCTCTGGTGGTGGCAGCGTGGCGGCAGCTAGGGTGGTGGCGGCGAGGCGGCAGCTCGGGTGGTGGCGGCGAGGCAGAATAGTTATTGCAGGCTGTAGGCTTGCCTGAAGAGATGGGTTTTCAGGTTCCGTCTGAAGGATCCAAGGGTGGTGGATAATCGTACATGTTGAGGTGTGGAATTCCAGAGGATGTGGGATATTCGGGAGAAATCTTGGAGGCGGTTGTGTGAGGAACGAATAAGTGTGGAGGATAGTAGGAGGTCTTGGGAGGATCGAAGATTACGTGAAGGAAGATATTGGGAGATTAGTTCAGCGATATAGGGAGGAGACAGGTTGTGGACGGCTTTGTAGGTCAGTGTTAGTAGTTTGAACTGGATTCGTTGGGGAATTGGGAGCCAGTGGAGGGATTTGCAGAGGGGAGAAGCAGGGGAGTAGCGAGGGAAGAGGTGGATTAGTCGGGCAGCAGAATTGAGGACAGATTGGAGTGGTGCAAGAGAGTTGTCGGGGAGGCCACAGAGGAGGGTGTTGCAGTAATCAAGGCGGGAGATGATGAGGGCATGCACAAGAGTTTTAGTAGATTGAGGGCTGAGGAAGGGACGGATTCTGGAAATGTTTTTAAGTTGGAGGCTACAGGAGGTGGCAAGAGTTTGGATGTGTGGTTTGAAGGACAGGGCAGAGTCGAGAGTTACTCCAAGGCAGCGGATTTCAGGTGCGGGAGAGATCGTGATGCCATTTACCATAATAGATAGATCGGGTAGGGAAGATACGTGAGATGGAGGAAAGATGATGAGTTCGGTTTTGTCTACATTGAGTTTTAAGAAACGAGAGGTGAAGGAGGATATGGCTGATAGACACTCCGGGATTCTGGACAGCAGAGAGGTGACATCTGGGCCAGAGAGGTAGATCTGAGTATCGTCCACATAGAGGTGGTACTGGAAGCCATGGGACTTTATGAGTTGTCCTAGGTCAAGGGTATAGATGGAAAAAAGTAGGGGCCCCAGGACAGAGCCTTGAGGGACTCCAACAGACAGAGGGCGGGATGAGGAGGTAGAGTGGGAGTGGGAGACGCTAAATGTGCGGTCGGAAAGGTAAGTGGCGATCCAGGACAGGGCAAGGTCTTTGATGCCATGGGAAGAAAGAATCTGTAGCAGTAGGCAGTGGTCGACTGTGTCAAAGGCAGAGGACAGGTCAAGGAGGAGGAGGATGGAGAACTGTCTGTTAGCTTTGGCTGTGAGTAAGTCATTAGTAATTTTGGTCAGGGCAGTTTCAGTGGAGTGGTGGGGGCGGAAGCCAGATTGGAGGTTGTCGAGGAGAGAGTTAGATGAGAGGTGGCAGGAGAGTTGAGTGTGGACATGATGCTCAAGGAGTTTGGAAGCAAACGGGAGCAATGATATTGGGCGATAGCTGGGCATAGCAGTTGGGTCAAGGTTTGTTTTTTTGAGGATGTGTGTGATGGTGGCATGTTTGAAGGCAGAGGGAAAGGTACCAGAAGATAGCGATAGGTTGAAGAGATGGGTTAGGGCTGGGATGAGCATGTTAGTGAGGTTGGGGAGCAGGTGGGAAGGGATGGGGTCAAGTGCACAGGTGGTGAGGTGTGATTTGAAAAGCAGATGAGTAAGCTCTCCTTCAGTGATGTTGGAGAGGGAGGCTAGTAGGGAAGGACAGAGGTCTGGTATATGGAGTGGTTGGGGTGGTGGAACAGTAAAGGTTTGCCTTGTTTGGTCGATCTTATTTTTGAAGTAGGTGGCAAAGTCCTCGGCAGAGATTAGGGGAGTTGGAGGTGGCAGTGGTGGGCGGAGGAGAGAGTTGAATGTGCTGAACAGTTGTAGGATAATGAAGACACAAGGTTTGCAATATAGGTCTGTTTAGCAGAGGTGAGGGCTATTTTGAAAGCAAGTGTAGCTTGTTTGAAAGCAGTGAAGTCGTCTGGCAGGCGTGTTTTCTTCCAATGCCGCTCCGTGACCCTGGATGATTGTCGAAGTTTTTTGGTAAGATTGTTGTGCCAGGGTTGCCTATTGATTCGTCGCACTTTGCCGTGCGTGCGAGGGGCGACAGAGTCTATGGCAGATGTGAGGGTGGTGTTATAGAAAACAGTGGCGCTGTCTGTGTCGTGGAGTGAAGATATGGAGGACAGAGGTAAAAAAGAATCTGAGAGTCTGTGAATGTCTAGGTGTGCGAGGTTTCTGCGAGGATGTGCCAGTGGCTGAACATAGGGGGCAGTTGAAGAGGACAGGGATGAGAAGGTGAGTAGGTGGTGGTCAGATAGGGGGAGGGGAGAGTTTGTGAAATTAGATAGGGAGCAGAGGCGGGTGAAGATGAGGTCTAATGTATGTCCGTCTGTGTGGGTGGCTGTGGAGGACCACTGAGTAAGTCCAAAGGATGAAGTAAGTGACAGGAGTTTGGAGGCTGCTGGCTGGCAGTAGGGATATTGAAGTCACCCATGATGATGGTGGGGATGTCAGAGCAGAGAAAGTGAAGAAGCCAGCTGGAGAATTGGTCAATGAAGGCAGTGGCTGAGCCTGGTGGTCGGTATATGACGGCCATTTGGATGACACAGTGATGGCAAAAAACGGACACACGGATGACACAGTGATGGCAAAAAACGGACACACGGATGACACAGTGATGGCAAAAAATGGACACACGGATGACACAGTGATGGCAAAAAACGGACACACGGATGACACAGTGATGGCAAAAAATGGACACACGGATGACACAGTGATGGCAAAAAACGGACACACTGATGACACGGTGATGGCAAAAACCGGCACACTGATGACACGGTGATAGTAAAAAACGGACACACTGATGACACAGTGATAGCAAAAAACGGACACACTGATGACACAGTGATAGCAAAAACCCGCACACTGATGACACGGTGATAGCAAAAACCGGCACACTGATGACACAGTGATAGCAAAAACCGGCACACTGATGACACGGTGATAGCAAAAAACGGACACACTGATGACACGGTGATGGCAAAAACCGGCACACTGATGACACAGTGATAGCAAAAAACGGACACACTGATGACACGATGATGGCAAAAACCGGCACACTGATGACACGGTGATGGCAAAAAGCGGACACTCTGATGGCAAAAAACGGACACAAGGATGACACATCAATTAACCACTTACAACTCTGATACCATTTTTTCACGTATTTGTTTCAACACGGAAGCGTGTCCGAGGCCTAAGCCAATCAGCAGTCGCTTAATAGCCTGTTTAGACAGCCAGACTTCTCTTGCATAGAATATCATTGTTCTCAACTGCAAATGACCAATTTACACAGGACCATGTGTAAATCATTTCCCCTGATGAACCAGCGTTTTGCTCATTCATCTGGTGATTGCCAATATGCTTAGATCAATAATTTGGAACGAGTTTCTAGAAACACTTGTTTCTGATTTTCGGCCTTTATAAATGGGCCCTTACAATTAAAACCTTGATTAGGTTACATTTTCTGAATTACAAAATAAAAAATGTTTTCAGGCAGGGTGGATTGATTTAAATCACGCCGATTTAAATCAATGATTTAAATCATGATTTAAATCAAATGATTTTTTTCTATTTAAAATCAGATCGATTTAAATCGTGATTTTAATCATGATTTAAATCACTGATTTAAATCAAAAGATTTTTTTAATATAAATCACGATTAAAATCTAAAACTTTCAATCATTGTTCAATTAACTCCACACTTCTAGCTTGGTTTCACTTTCTGTAGCTTGGTTTCAGTTTCTTTTTCCATTCAGTTGACATGCCCAAACTTGTTGGATAGTCAGTCAGCAGTACTTGGCTGTAGTAACAATCAAACTTCAGAAGTGATCTGCGTGAGCCATGGCAGGTCGTAAGAGAGACCCTATTTGGGTTAATTTTGTTGAGATGCCAGCAGAGCTTGGAAAGAAAGGTGGGAGAGCAAAGTGCAAATACTGTCAAAAGGATATCCAAGGACTTGTTTGCCGTTTGAAATCACATTATGAAAACTGCAACCAGAAGGGAAATGAAGATGTTGATAGTGATACAACTAATGTCAATGAACCCCCACAGCTTCTTATGCACCAGGACCCTAGCACTAGTGGTAAGTCTGGCAATTACAACCTATTTTAACAGATGTTTTACTGGGATGGTTAAAGTCTATGAAAAGAAACATTTCTAGCACTAGTTCTGAAGTATAGAATTTAAATTTATGTTAAGGCAATATTTCACAGAAGATTAACGTTAAGTAAAAATAAAAGAGTGTGTATACGCCTATTTTTTTTTTTTTATTGTAGGCTACAATTCACTTTTGAAGTCTGCCAAATTGACCATTTTTTTAAAAAAACATTTTTAAAACTTTTGTGACAATTTTTTTCAGTTGCTCTGATATTACTAGTATTACAGCAACTTCACCGGAAACTTGAGTAGCATAACTTTTGAGACAGCCCTTATAGGACGAGGACCATTACAATGTTCAAAAAGTTTGTTTCAAAATATTTTCGTTATATTTCTTCAAATACGCAGTCGAATTATATTTTTAATTACTGTGCTTTCAGGGTCAAATATGGCTTGTCCTGCACGTGACAATCAATATCTGGGTACAACTTCAACAAAGCAGCCCAACAAAAAACTTTGCGTGCAAAGTGTAGAAAAATTCCTCTTAAAGACTACGACGAGCCAGAAAGAACATTTTGATGAATTAATTGCTAAATTCATATTTGCAACCAATTCTTCTTTCCGACTAGTTGAACACCCATTGTTTGTACAAATGATGGAAGGAATAAGACCAGGCTACAAACCACCAAGTAGATTTGATATCTCAGGAAAACATCTTCAGGCTGTATACGACAAAGAAAGAGCGGCTTGTACAAAATATTTGAAAGACAAAGTTGTTAACATGAGCTTGGATGGTTGGAGCAACATCCACAACGACCCCATAATTTGCACTTGTGTCACAACAGAAGATGGTGAAACTTACCTTACAGACACAATCGACACATCTGGAAATTCACATACTGCTGAATATTTACTTGAAATTGCTAAGAACTCAATTCACCAATGCCAAGAACAGTTTGGATGTAAAGTAAGGAGCTTAGTTACTGATAACGCAAGCAATGTGGCAAAAATGCGAGCGGAACTGGCACATGAGGATGACAAATGTCATTACACACGGTTGTTCTGCCCATTTGTTGCATCTTTTGGCAAAAGACCTGCATATTTCGGGTGTCAAGGAACATGTTGTAGAAATTGTTAAATATTTCCGCAATAATCATTTTGCACATGCAACCTACAAGGAAATGGGAGGACTGAAGTTGGTTCTACCACAAGATGTTAGATGGAATACCTTGGCTGAATACTTGGAACTGTTTATTAACACCTGGTCAAAATTAGTGTCCATTTGCGAAACACATCGGGATAAAATTGATGCTAATATACGAAGCAAAGTATTAAATCTTGGTGTGAAGAGAAATGCCGAGGACCTTTTGGAAAGGTTAAAGCCAATATCTATTGCGTTGGATAAAATGCAGAAAGATACTGCAACCATAGCTGATGCCACAGAAGTTTGGAAAGATTTAGAAGGTTCGCTAGATCGCTTGAACCTCTCAAACAATGTAAAGGTTGCAATACACCACCGCAAGGACCAAGCATTAAAAGAAGAACACTATTTAGCCAATATCTTGCATCCCATCTACAGAGGGAAAAAACTATCTGAGGCGGAAATCAACTCTGCAATGGAGTGGCTCGCCAATACTAACCATGACATTGTGGCAACTGTGCTAAAATTGAAGTGTGAATCTGCACCATTTCAAAAATAGATGTTTGCAGATAACGTCGTTAATGAACTAAAACCACTGGACTGGTGGAAGTCGCAATCACTTGTTCTTCCAGCGAAGATAATAAATGTAGCTACTCAGCTACTGACTGCATCGGCTTCATCGGCAGGAGTAGAGAGATTGTTTTCTTTATTTGGTTTTGTGCACACAACAGTCCGAAACCGCTTAGGAACTGCTAAAGCAGGACAACTAGTTTTCCTATTAAAAGTCCTAAATAAACAGTAGGCTTAAAGGACTGATGTATTCACTGAAGATGTTTGCTTACTTCAAACGTTAGAGATAGGCTATTGTTAAAAAGTACTTACTCTCTGTAGTTCAATTCTGATTGCTTAATAGTGCAAATAAAAATTATTAGGTTTCATAATCATCAACTGTTTTAATATTTTTATTTGTGTAAAATAATTTGATTTGCAAAAGACAAAGTTTTGCTTGTGTACAACTTGATTAAAAAATCCTATTTAAATCAAAAAAATCCGATTTAAATCAAAAAAATCCGATTTAAATCAAAAAAATCCGATTTTTTTGATTTTTTAAAAAAAATCATGATTTTTATCCACCCTGTTTTCAGGTGTTGTCAGCTGGTGTAATGGAACTCCATGTAACACATTAAATACGGTAGATGTCAAAGAATAAACCAACTTCTCATGTGTATTGTAGCGCCGCCGTCAGCGTCCCTGTCCTCTGCCAGGCAGGGACGCTGTTCCTCGGCGTCAGCATCCCCGTCCTCTGCCAAGCAGGGACGTCGCTCCTCTTACCCACGCTCGGCGTCCTCCTCCCGCCCTGCTGGGGCTGCGCGCTCCTTCCCTGCCTCTGGACTTAGGGCGCGCGCCCGCGCGCTCCCCCGCTCTTAAAGGGGCCGCACGCATCTTTCAAAAAGGTCCCCGGCCAATGCCGGTGGACTCCACCCTATATAAAGCACTCCCTCCTTAATGGAGGTGCCCGAGCAATGTTGTTGCACTGTTCACTACTCTGCTTCAGCCCTCAGGTTCCGTTGCCTGTTTCCTGCCAGTTTGCTGTCTGCTACCTGTCCGCTAGCCTACCTGGAGGCTTCATCGTCCGACAGTCTGCCCGCCATCACCTGCCAGTCTGTCTATGGACCAGCCTGTCCGTTTATCTGCTGAGTTTCACCGGTTGCCAGTCTGCTAGCCTACCTGGAGGTTCAGCCGTCACGTGCAGTGATCTTCGGCTATTCCAGAGACTCTCGCCTGCTCACTTGGGGGCGCTCATCTGCCATCTGCCTGCTAGCCTACCTGGAGGTTCGGCCGTCACAGGCGGTGACCATCGGCTATTCCAGAGACTCTCGCCTGCTCACTTGGGGGCGCCCATCTGTCTTCTGCCTGCTAGCCTACCAGGAAGCTCAACCATCTCAGGTCGTATATACCTGTCCATCCAGAGACTGCCCCAGTCACTTGCCGTGACTACCTGCCTGTCTATCCAGAGACTGCCCCGGTCACTTGCCGTGACTCCCTACCTGTCCATCCAGAGACTGCCCCGGTCACTTGCCGTGACTCCCTACCTGTCCATCCAGAGACTGCCCCGGTCACTTGCCGTGACTACCTGCCTGTCTATCCAGAGACTGCCCCGGTCACTTGCCGTGACTTCCTGTCCGTCTTCCCCGGGCGCCACCCGCTCCTTTACAAGGAACACCCCCTTGTATAATAGCTCAGAGGTTCCGCCTCCCAGACCCGTTACAGTTTGCTCGGGCCATGGAACCCGGTGGCACCCAAACTCCCTCGCTCTCTGACCTGTGTCATGAACTGTCTCGTCAGAGGTCTCAACAGGAGTCCATCCTGGGTCACCTGCGGAACGTTAATTCCCGCCTGGACACTCTGACTACTTCACCAGCAACCACCGCTGGCGCCATGACTCGCAATCCGGCAGTTCCGCTGCTCACCAATTCCGTGGTTTCCGTTCCCGGACCTCGACTTTCAGTTCCTCCTCGTTTTGGAGGCGACCCTGCTCTGGCTCGGGGTTTCATTAACCAGTGCACCCTGCACTTTGAACTCCTGTCCCACCAGTTTAACTCCGACCGGGCCAAAATTGCCTTCATCATGTCCCATCTCACCGGAGAGGCTCTGGCCTGGCTTAATCCTCTTTGGGAGAGAGAAGACCCCCTGGTGTCCGACCTGCCTGCCTTTCTCTCGGCCTTCCGGAAGGTATTCGACGAACCCGGACGGAAGACCTCCTCCGCATCATCTCTGCTACGTCTCCGTCAGGGAAGTCTCACCGTGGGTCAATATGCCATACAGTTCCGTACCCTTGCCTCGGAGCTGGCTTGGGATAATGACGCTCTGATATCTGTCTTCTGGGAGGGTCTGTCCGGTCGTATTAAAGATGAACTTGCCGGTCGGGACATCCCTACCTCTCTCGATGACCTAATAACTCTTGCCAATCGAATTGATCGACGGTTCCAGGAGCGCGCCAAAGAGGTCACCCGTGAGAGAAGGCTTCCTCGTCTAGCTCCTACTTTTCAGAGACCCGTAACTCCTTCCGTTTCTCCCCAGGTACACACTCCTGAGCCTATGCAGGTCGACCAGACCAAGATGGTCAAAACCCGTCAGGACTTACGCCGTGCCGAGGGGAGTTGCTTCTACTGTGGCAGTAAGGAGCACCTGATCCGTACCTGTCCAGAGAGGTCGGGAAACGCCTGTGTCTAGGTTCGCTCGGAGAGGTCAACCTAGACAAGAATAAATCCTCTCCATCTCTGCTGCTGTCAGTCTCAATTCTTCTCGGTGAGAATCGTTATTTCGAACTAGCCCAACTTGATTCTGGAGCAGCCGGGAATCTCGTTTCACAAGCTCTGGTAGAAAAATATCGCATTCCTACCAAACCTCTGGTTGTACCAGTATCTGTCGCTGCTGTGGATGCGGGTCTCCTACCACGTCCCATCCAACTTATCACCGAATCCATAACCCTGCAGGTGGGAATGCTGCATTCTGAGAGCATCTCGTTTCATGTTCTGCCAGGACTCTCTCACGCTTTCTTATTAGGCCTACCATGGCTCCAAAAGCATTCACCCGTGCTCGACTGGCAGACTGGAGAGATTCTTCGCTGGGGACAGGACTGTCATAAAACGTGTTTGGTTCCTGTTCATCCCGTCCGTCCTTCTCCTACACCAACTAATCTACCAGGGCTCCCGATTCCATATTGGTCATTCGCGGATGTCTTTAATAAAAAGGAAGCAGAGACATTACCCCCTCACAGACCTTATGATTGCCCGATCGACCTGCTACCCGGTACCACGCCTCCCCGTGGGCGTATTTACCCCTTGTCCGCTGCTGAGACCAGGTCGATGTCCGAATATATTGAGGAGAATTTGGCCAAAGGATTCATCCGGAAATCTACCTCCCAGCGGGAGCAGGTTTCTTCTTCGTAAAAAGAAAGACGGCTCTCTCCGTCCCTGTATTGACTACAGAGGTCTAAACCTGATCACGGTGAAGAATAAGTACCCTCTTCCGCTCATTCCTGAATTGTTTGATCGTCTGAGGGGGGCTAGAATCTTCACCAAACTGGATCTTCGTGGGGCTTATAACCTAGTCCGTATCCGTCGGGGAGATGAATGGAAGACGGCATTCAACACCCGGGACGGCCACTACGAGTATTTGGTGATGCCCTTTGGTCTCTGTAATGCTCCGGCAGTCTTTCAAGAGTTGGTTAATGACATCTTCCGGGACCTTCTCTACTCCTGCGTTGTGGTGTACCTAGACGACATCTTGGTCTTCTCTCCGGATCTCCAGTCTCACCGGAGGGACGTTCGTCAGGTTCTGCTCAGGCTCAGGCAGAATCACCTCTTCGCTAAATTTGAGAAGTGCCTCTTTGAGCAGACCTCGCTTCCGTTTTTGGGCTACATCATTTCTCAGACAGGCCTACGAATGGATCTGGAGAAACTATCTGCCATCGAGAAATGCCCCGACCGGAGGGATTGAAGGCCATCCAGCGGTTCCTGGGATTCACCAATTATTACCGCCTCTTCATACCGCACTTCTCTTCCCGGACTGCTCCAATCTCCGCGCTCACCCGCAAGGACGCTAACCCCAAACAGTGGACGCCCGAAGCAGAAGAGGCCTTTCTATCCTTAAAACAGGCCTTCTCTTCCGCTCCAGTGCTGCATCGCCCGGACGGCAACAAGCAGTTCTTCCTGGAGGTGGACGCTTCCTCTTCTGGAGCCGAGCGGTACTTACTCAAAAATCTTCGTCCGGGAGGATGGTATCTTGCGGCTTCTTCTCCAAACTCTTCTCCTCTTCTGAGCGCAATTATTCCATAGGAGACCGAGAGTTATTGGCCATCAAGCTGGCATTGGAGGAGTGGCGTTACTTGCTCGAGGGGGCTCTTCATCCGGTAATCATCTACACTGACCACAAGAATTTGGCTTACCTACAGCATGCCCAGAGACTTAACCCTCGCCAAGCCCGGTGGTCATTGTTTTTTGCCCGCTTTGACTTTCTTTTACATTTTCGCCCGGCCGACAAGAACATCAAGGCAGATGCCTTGTCCCGGTCCTTCCTGGTGTCGGATCTCGAGGAGGAACCTAAACATATCATCGATCCCGCCAGAGTGATGCAGGTGGCTCCCGTGAGTCTAAATCGTCTCCCTCCTGGTAAGACGTTCGTATCGGTACCCGATCGGGAGAGGATCCTACACTGGGGTCATTCGTCTAAACTAGCTGGCCACGCTGGTCAAAAAAAGACCCTCCAGCTCATTACCCGGCATTACTGGTGGCCTACCCTGCACAAGGACGTAATAGACTTTGTTTCTGCCTGTGCCTCCTGTGCCCGCAATAAAGTTCCGAGACACCTGCCTGCCGGCCGTCTTCTCCCGCTTCCTGTACCCGCTGCCCCCTGGCAGCATATAGCCATGGACTTCATAACTGATCTTCCCGTCTCCGCTGGTTGTACGGTCATTTGGGTGGTCATTGACCGATTTTCCAAGATGGCTCACTTCATTCCCCTGCCAGGCCTTCCGTCTGCACCCGAGTTGGCTAAAGATTTTATCCGCCACATCTTCCGTCTTCATGGTCTGCCTCGCCATATCGTGTCGGATCGAGGGGTACAGTTCACCTCACGTTTCTGGAGAGCCACTTGTAAGTTGCTAGACGTCACCCTGGATTTCTCCTCCGCTTACCACCCACAGTCCAATGGACAAGTCGAGCGAATCAATCAGATTCTGACCAGTTATCTCCGGCACTTCATTAATGCCCACCATTCTGACTGGGTGGATCTCCTGCCTTGGGCCGAATTTTCTTACAACAATCACGAGAGCGAATCTTCCTCCAAATCTCCGTTTTTTGTAGTCTTCGGTCAACACCCTCGGATCCCTGTTCCCGTCTCCACCTCTGTGGACAATCCAGCTGCGGAATCTCTGGTTAACGAATTTTCCTCCATATGGGAGAGTACCCGGTCCGCACTCATTCTGTCATCCGAGCGCATGAAGAAACATGCTGACAAGAAACGTCTGGATTCTCCTCAATTCCGTCCTGGGGATAAGGTCTGGCTCTCGTCCAAGTATGTCCGGCTCAAGATTCCTTCCTACAAGTTAGGTCCTCGGTTCATCGGTCTTCTGGAAATCATCAGTCAGATCAACCCGGTGTCCTATAAATTGAAACTCCCGGCCAATTTGCGGATTCCTAACTCCTTCCATGTATCTCTCCTCAAACCGGTGGTACTTAACTCTTTTGTCAAGCCTACAGGTACACCTCCTGCTCCAGTTTCTGCTGAAAACGAATTTGAGGTAGAGAACATTCTGGCCACCAAAAGGGTAAGGAGAAAGACCTATTTTCTGGTGGATTGGAAGGGGTTTGGTCCTGAGGAGAGAACGTGGGAGCCTCGGGAGAACATCCATGCCCCTCTCATCTTAGCTAAATTTCTCTCTGGCCTAAAAAAGGGGGGGCCTAAAGGGGGGTGTACTGTAGCGCCGCCGTCAGCGTCCCTGTCCTCTGCCAGGCAGGGACGCTGTTCCTCGGCGTCAGCATCCCCGTCCTCTGCCAAGCAGGGACGTCGCTCCTCTTACCCACGCTCGGCGTCCTCCTCCCGCCCTGCTGGGGCTGCGCGCTCCTTCCCTGCCTCTGGACTTAGGGCGCGCGCCCGCGCGCTCCCCCGCTCTTAAAGGGGCCGCGTGCATCTTTCAAAAAGGTCCCCGGCCAATGCCGGTGGACTCCACCCTATATAAAGCACTCCCTCCTTAATGGAGGTGCCCGAGCAATGTTGTTGCACTGTTCACTACTCTGCTTCAGCCCTCAGGTTCCGTTGCCAGTTACCTGCCTGTTTCCTGCCAGTTTGCTGTCTGCTACCTGTCCGCTAGCCTACCTGGAGGCTTCATCGTCCGACAGTCTGCCCGCCATCACCTGCCAGTCTGTCTATGGACCAGCCTGTCCGTTTATCTGCTGAGTTTCACCGGTTGCCAGTCTGCTAGCCTACCTGGAGGTTCAGCCGTCACGTGCAGTGATCTTCGGCTATTCCAGAGACTCTCGCCTGCTCACTTGGGGGCGCTCATCTGCCATCTGCCTGCTAGCCTACCTGGAGGTTCGGCCGTCGCAGGCGGTGACCATCGGCTATTCCAGAGACTCTCGCCTGCTCACTTGGGGGTGCCCATCTGTCTTCTGCCTGCTAGCCTACCAGGAAGCTCAACCATCTCAGGTCGTATATACCTGTCCATCCAGAGACTGCCCCAGTCACTTGCCGTGACTACCTGCCTGTCTATCCAGAGACTGCCCCGGTCACTTGCCGTGACTCCCTACCTGTCCATCCAGAGACTGCCCCGGTCACTTGCCGTGACTCCCTACCTGTCCATCCAGAGACTGCCCCGGTCACTTGCCGTGACTACCTGCCTGTCTATCCAGAGACTGCCCCGGTCACTTGCCGTGACTTCCTGTCCGTCTTCCCCGGGCGCCACCCGCTCCTTTACAAGGAACACCCCCTTGTATAATAGCTCAGAGGTTCCGCCTCCCAGACCCGTTACATGTATTAGAGAGTCCAATTCTTCTTGCCAGCATATATTAGGGGAAAGAAGGTGTGAGCATGTTGAATTTAAACCCATAGCCCACATGTGAGAAATGCTATGTTTAGCCCTGAACAAAATGATTTACAGGCCACTAGTCCATTGGCCACTTCCGTACTCTGTGGCAGCCGGATCAAAGCACTGTGATCTTCCTACAACCTTCGGAATCCTGGGTTCCTCTTCTGATTAGTAGGTCCTGGCATGTCATGAGGTTGTGGCTCGATGAACATCAAGTCATAGTCATCACCTCGAGGGGCCTACTAATCAGAGAAGGCATCCAGGATGTGGGCAGGTAATAGGAAGTTTGCAGTGCTCTGGTTCAGCTGCAATGGAGTACTGCCCTGGCCACTGGACCAGGGTCCTGCAAATTATCTTGCTCAACTATATACTGTAGCTGTGCTTTATTCTCCCTATTGAGAGTATATGCACATTTGGCCGAGTTTACCATTCACAGTAGGGTCCATGGGGAGAGGTGAGTACCAAACGCCTCTTGCACCAACTTATCTAGAGAAAAGACTAAAGGATTGGGCATGGAAATTCAATAAGCCCATAAATATTAGAACACTAATTCTCAAACTGTAAGGCTATTCTCATCGGTGAGGTCCCCTATAGTGGTTGGTGAGGTGCAGCTGGTGAGTTAGAATTCACAGAAGTGATTATAAGCTACAAAGACCTTTCCATGACTTAAGTAATCTTTTGTTCACCAACATTATCGACTCATATTGTACTTATTATAGTGTCATACAGAGTTCAAGAGACAATAAAATGTAATTTGAGCAGTATTTTTAATTTTGCAATAACCTTACATCCTTGATGGTATTTGCCACCTATCACTTTGGTTAGTTTGGTGAGACCGAAGCACCATTTTTGTGTATCAGGTGAAGCCCAGAAAAAAAGAAGTCCTGCAACAGACTACGTGTACACAGCATCTTCTAGATTTATCCTGAGTTTTCCCAGCTTAAGCTGGTTCAGGAAAGTGCTGGCGGTTGTTTTTCCAAAAGTGTCTTAACCAGCAATTTGGTTAACCATTGGTTAACCAGCAACCATTCTTGCTCTGCTGCTGGTGTCTTCTACTCTATACTTTCTTCGGAAGCCGCTCCAAGAATGGACATGTCACATCTTTTATCCACTTCAGGGATTCCAAGCCCTCAGACCAGTAATAATCTATGGGCAGCTCCCATCACTGTTTTTTTCTTGGCCGTATTCTACGTACGAGTGAAATCGCAGCATGCTGCGATTGTCACAGACACTCGGCCGAGTCTCGGCACACTCGTACCCATATAAGCCTATGGGTGCGAGTGACACAGCGCACATCACTAGGATATCATCGGAGTCATGTGCAATATACGCCGACGCCGGCAATGGAGGAGATAGAGAAATTAGTTTCTCTGCCTCCTCCGCAGCTGTGCTCCGATCCGCTCTATCCTGCACAGTAGCAGACACTCGGCTCCCGCATGCAGCAGTGCACGAGCCGAGGGTCATTAGCATATCACATCCGATGCTCTCGCATCAGATGCCATACGCAAATGTGACCCCTGCCTTATCCGAAGACACTCGGTTAGCACCCGATTATGCTGGGATAACAGGTTATCCCAGCATCTCCGCTCATTACTAGTGTATACATTTATAAACTAATAAAGCTTTTCTACTGCAGATTTTTCTGTACTATCTGTAACGTTGCTCAGGTGGATGTGGAAGTGTGCCCAGGAAAGGAGTGTTTTCATGCCTTGTGAATTCCAACTAGCCAGTCAGACCTGGACTATGATATGCAGTGATCACAATGCAGCATCATACTCTAAGCAGTGGCTTATGTGAAATACAAACGTCTTATCCTTTTTGTTCAGGTCAATGATGTGAGGCCCAGAGATAATGAAATGATAATCAATACAATTTCTGAACTTATGTAAGCTATCTATTACTAATATCATAATGAGAATTGCGATCAAATGATCTCTCATAATGCGCAATATAAATACAATGACAGATATGCAAACAAAAATATATACGATGCGTCGACACACTGCGATTAAGGCCTCATTCACACGTCAGTATTTTTCCACCAGTGTTTGTATGCCAAAGCCAGGAGAAGAACTTACAGAGAGAAACTATAATTGAAAAGATTGACACCTGTTCTGTGTTTTGGAGACAGTCCTGGTTTTGGCATACAAACACTGATGGAAAAATACTGATGTGTGAATGAGGCCTTATAAATACAAGAACTCCAATATTGTCGTAAACATTAAATATCTAAGGCACTTGGTCACCATTTTTGATCAAAAAGTGCAAATGCCGTCCAACCACAGGAGTACCTAAATATGGATGGTCCCTATAGCTTAATGTCCTACCTCTACTTGTGCGAAGCCATGCCTCATGTAAACTGGGGAAGTGAAAGCAAACCAGGCACAGAGTTCAAAATTAAAACCTTGTCTGGGAAAGAAGGATTAATAAGGTACTGGGCACTGGAGGAGGCCATTTTATTTTTTTTTAATTCTTATTTTATTTTTTCTTTTACATAAAAAGTCTAACAAATCTACAACAGAATGTTCTATTTAAATCTTCCAGATCTCCGCAGGAATATTTTGAAGGAAAACCTATTTTTATAGTGCAGATCCTAAGTAGGTGAAAGGTAACGCAGAGTGACCCAGCGAGGACAGGCTTGCTAAAGCTAGATGATTCATTGACAGCAAACGCTCCCAGCACACATACCATGAGGCCTGACAGCACACTACCATTGATGTCACAATGACACCAGATGTGGAGGAACAAAATCATAACAAATGCTGGTAGTGTGGGGGATGCTGACACCCCACAGAGTCCAGTGCACGAAACATACATAGGATATACAGTGCACATGTGTGAGATAGATATACAGTATATATATATAATGTGTGTGTGTATTATTCATATCTGTGCTCTCTATCAGCAGGCCATGCATGAGATTTGTGTATAGTAAAACTTCATATTTTATAAATATTTCTTGTGGAAAGTTTACTCTTTCTGAAATGTTTGTTCGTGGGATTAAAGACACCCATTCACCTGATTCCAATAATAGCCACCCATCTTAGGGTGGCCAACTCACTGGAGCTGATGGGACACTGTTCAACATGACCAGTGATATCGTTACTTAGGGTGCTGATCAATCGGGATGACAGCAGGTGAGTATGGGATAGTTTGTTAAAACGGGGTGTCCACTACTTGGACAAACCCCTTCTTGATTAAAATGTTAGGCCCCCATAAAATAATAAAGCCTATACTCGCCACCCATGCTGGCGCCGTTCTCGTGGTGTCGGAACTCGCAGTCTTGGGGCTCTCGTACGGCGTCATTGTATCCACATTCGCACAAATCGAACATGAAGAGGAAGTCTGAGATCAGCTGCAGCCCGGACTTCCTTTTCCTGCTCAATTCAACAGGAAGAGGGGACAGTGATATCAGCGCTGATTGCGTGCCGGCGTCACGTGTCACAACAGGAGCACTGGGGAGAGCAAGTGCCGACACCACGGGAACAGCGCGAGCATGCGAGGTGAGTATAAGCTTTATTATTTAATGGGGGCCAAGCGAGGGGTATGAGAATGAGTTGTCCAAGTAGTGGGCAACGTCTTTAAGGATTCTCCTTGATTCTTGTACAACTTTTATCCATGATTGTCATGGATAGAACGCTTACCCGTTATAGTCTGTGTGGCTGTTCACATGTCTGCTTTTTTTGTAGACTGATTAGTCTGCAGAAAAGAAAATCGTGTCTAGGATTAAACTCTGGGAAGCAAGTCTATGGGTGCGTGAAAAAATCCACCCTATTCGCGCGCTAGTGCTATTTGAAAGGAGAAGCTTGAGAACCTTTTCGTATGCAAAAAAAAAAAAAAAGCTGAGGAAACACTGATTCTAAAAACTGGCACACTGATGAAATTCTGATCCCAATCACATGAAAATCTGTCCGTTTTTTTTGCGTTTGAGAAAAATCAGTGACGTCTGATTGAGCCCCTGGGGCCCATACGGACGAGTGTATTGTAGAGTCATGTGCTGTCTGAGTTAAAATCGTAGAGCGCACGTACCAATGATATTCAATAGGGCTTTTCAAATGAGCTTTTTTACACAAAGATCAAATGTCCGTGTGGTAAAATTCACAGCATGCCCTAGCCTCTTCAATATTTCGGATGAGATTTGCCTATTCAAGACACCTATCCATATGAAACATCCAATTTTTACTGATAAATTGCAATTATTAATATGGGAAAGTGTATTTGATCTTGTAAATGTTACGAACTGTTGAAGTGTAAAACTGTACACGTGGATGACATATGGTGAAAAACAGACGATTTTTTTATTCATTGATTCCAAGCCCTCAGGAAACATTGTATTTAGCCCGGAAAACCCCCTTTAGACCTCTTATGCACGTCTGATTTACTAGTACATGCTATATCCGTGTTTTCACGGATTAAACACATACCATCCATACGACCTCCAAATGACTTCGGTCTTGCTTATACTTAAAAAAAAAACTAAAATCTTAATCATAAAAGTCTAAAGATTTTACTATTAAATCATTGAATGAATCAATTTAAAATGGATGCAATATGGATGTGGACAGTGTTTTTTTTTTTTTTTATTCCCTTTTTTTTTTATTCCCCATTAAGTATACTGGGTGAGTTAGATCGGAAAAACATAAGGGACCAGTGCAAGCAGAGATTTTCTTACATGCAGACCATCGCGAAAAGAAAAATTTAAGTGAACCAGACCATTCTCACGTGTGGACTGTTTGGAACGGAGACACCACATCGACCGAAAATACGCTGGTCTGAACTAGCCCTAATTGCACTTAATATTAGCGATTATGTGCACCAATTTACACTAAAGCAGCAAATTAGAGGACAATTGCCAGAAATATCCTGTACCACAATATTACCACTTGCTAAAGTCCAATGGGCTTCTGGGATATTAAAATGTTATTAACTGCAATGTCCCCAATAATACAGCAAGCATACAGTGCGTATGTATATATAATAGAGTATATCATGTGTGTGTAAGTATGTCACCAATACAGCAAGCATACAGTGCTGTGATATATTAATAATGTTATTTAATGTGTAATGTCCCAATAATACAGCAAGCATACAGTGCGTGTGTATATATAATAGAGTATATCATGTGATGTGTAAGTATGTCACCAATAATACAGCAAGCATACAGTGCGTGTGTATATATAATAGAGTATATTGTGTATGTGTAAGTATGTCACCAATAATACAGCAAGCATACAGTGCGTATGTATGTATATATAATAGAGTATATCATGTGTGTGTATGTCACCAATAATACAGCAAGCATACAGTGTGTGTGTATGTATATATAATATATAGAGTATATCGTGTGTATGTATATATAATATATAGAGTATATCGTGTGTGTATGTCACCAATAATACAGCAAGCATACAGTGCGTGTGTATGTATATATAATATATAGAGTATATCATGTGTGTGTAAGTATGTCACCAATAATACAGCAAGCATACAGTGCGTGTGTATGTATATATAATATATAGAGTATATCGTGTGTATGTATGTCACCAATAATACAGCAAGCATACAGTGCGTATGTATATATAATATAGAGTATATCGTGTGTATGTATATATAATATATAGAGTATATCGTGTGTGTATGTCACCAATAATACAGCAAGCATACAGTGCGTGTGTATGTATATATAATATATAGAGTATATCATGTATGTGTATGTCACCAATAATACAGCAAGCATACAGTGTGTGTGTATGTATATATAATATATAGAGTATATCGTGTGTATGTATATATAATATATAGAGTATATCGTGTGTGTATGTCACCAATAATACAGCAAGCATACAGTGCGTGTGTATGTATATATAATATATAGAGTATATCATGTTGTGTATGTCACCAATAATACAGCAAGCATACAGTGCGTGTGTATGTATATATAATATATAGAGTATATCGTGTGTATGTATGTCACCAATAATACAGCAAGCATACAGTGCGTGTGTATGTATATATAATATATAGAGTATATTGTGTGTGTAAGTATATCACCAATAATACAGCAAGCATACAGTGCGTATGTATATATAATACTGTATATCGTGTGTATGTCACCAATAATACAGCAAGTATTGAGTATACAGTATGTATATATAATATATAGTGTGGGTATATTATATGCAGTATATCACATGTGTAAATATATATATATGTCACCAATAATACAGCAAGTATTAAGTATACAGTATGTATATATAATAGTGTGTACATAGAATATAGATACAGTATATTGCGTGAGTATATATAGACACACACGATATACGGTACTATTATATACATAAACTCTGTATACTTAATACTTGCTGTATTATTGGTGACGTGTGTGATAGATATATATATATAAAATGTAATGGTTATATATATAATTCACACACAGTATCTCCACATTTGTGAGCACAGATATACACACAGCCACATACGAGTGCAGTTTTTCTAGAGTTTTCTGTCTGTACAACTTGTCCCAAACAGGCTGTGATTGGGGGTTTCCTTGTGTTCCTGTCACAATGGCGCCCGCACGTTTACTACGTGCCTCCTCCAGCACATGCAATGGTTACAATAAGAAGCCCTCCACCTCCCCCCAGGATAATGGCTGCGAGTGGGGGGAGCGTGCTACGAGCATGCACACTACACGAGCAGCCCCGTCCTCACAGACACTAGCCCACAGCTGGCGAGCGCTCCCCTCAGCCACAGCGCCAACACTACTGCGTGATCAGCACGTGCTCGTCCGTCCCACTCAGCCTGGCGTGACGTCACGTAGTGGGCGGGCTTAATAGCAATATAAGGGCTGAGCCTGAAACATGCAGGCAGACCGCAGCAGTGCGACTGAGCCGTCCGCGATCCGAGCAGAGCGCCAGAGCCACAGGCTGTACTGCTACCCAGAAAGGTAAGGGCGATGGCACAACCTGGGGCACACACAGGGTGCATGCATGGGTGATGGGCATGGGCCACCTCTCTGTATCTGCACTGTATTACTGCTGTGGGGATGATGGATGCAGTGTGACTGTAAATGGTGATTGTAGACTGTTATGGGGGATCATATTGAGGGCTGTTTGTGGAATATTAGAATGAATAATTCCTGGTCATTGATATCGGGCCTCAGAGTCATCTGTGGATTAGGAGGGTGATGGAGAGAGTCATCTGTGGATTAGGAGGGGTGATGGAGAAAGTCATCTGTGGATTAGGAGGAGTGATGGGAGAAAGTCATCTGTGGATTAGGAGGGGTGATGGGAGAGAGTCATCTGTGGATTAGGAGGGGTGATGGGGAGAGTCATCTGTGGATTAGGAGGGGATGATGGGGAGAGTCATCTGTGGATTAGGAGGGATGATGGAGAGAGTCATCTGTGGATTAGGAGGGGATGATGGAGAGAGTCATCTGTGGATTAGGAGGGGTGATGGAGAAAGTCATCTGTGGATTAGGAGGGATATGGAGAAGTCGTCGTGGATTAGGAGGGAGATGAGAGTCATCTGTGGATTAGGAGGGGATGATGGAGAAAGTCGTCTGTGGATTAGGAGGGGATGATGGAGAAGAGTCATCTGTGGATTAGGAGGGGTGATGGAGAAAGTCATCTGTGGATTAGGAGGAGGATGATGGAGAAAGTCTCTGTGGATTAGGAGGGGATGATGGAGAGAAGTCATCTGTGGATTAGGAGGAGGTGATGGGAGAGAGTCATCTGTGGATTAGGAGGGGTGATGGGAGAAGTCATCCGTGGATTAGGAGGAGTGATGGGAGAGAGTCATCTGTGGATTAGGAGGGGTGATGGAGAGAGTCATCCGTGGATTAGGAGGGATGATGGAGAAAGTCATCTGTGGATTAGGAGGGGATGATGGGAGAGAGTCATCTGGATTAGGAGGGGTGATGGAGAAAGTCGTCTGTGGATTAGGAGGGATGATGGGAGAGAGTCATCTGGATTAGGAGGGGATGATGGGAGAGAGTCATCTGTGGATTAGGAGGGATGATGGGAGAGAGTCATCTGTGGTTTAGGAGGGGATGATGGGAGAGAGTCATCTGTGGTTTAGGAGGGGATGATGGGAGAGAGTCATCTGTGGTTTAGGAGGGGATGATGGAGAGAGTCATCTGTGGATTAGGAGGGGTGATGGAGAAAGTCGTCTGTGGATTAGGAGGGGATGAGGGAGAGAGTTCTGGATTAGGAGGGTGATGGAGAGAGTCATCTGGATTAGGAGGGATGATGGGAGAGAGTCATCTGTGGTTAGGAGGGATGATGGGAGAGAGTCATCTGTGGTTTAGGAGGGGATGATGGGAGAGAGTCATCTGTGGTTTAGGAGGGGATGATGGGAGAGAGTCATCTGTGGTTTAGGAGGGGATGATGGGAGAGAGTCATCTGTGGTTTAGGAGGGGATGATGGGAGAGAATCATCTGTGGATTAGGAGGGATGATGGGAGAGAGTCATCTGTGGATTAGGAGGGATGATGGGAGAGAGTCATCTGTGGTTTAGGAGGGGGTGATGGGAGAGAGTCATCTGTGGATTAGGAGGGGATGATGGGAGAGAGTCATCTGTGGATTAGGAGGGGATGATGGGAGAGAGTCATCTGTGGATTAGGAGGGGATGATGGGAGAGAGTCATCTGTGGTTTAGGAGGGGATGATGGAGAGTCATCTGTGGATTAGGAGGGATGATGGGAGAGAGTCATCCGTGGATTAGGAGGGGATGATGGGGGAGAGTCATCTGTGGATTAGGAGGGATAATGGGAGAGAGTCATCTGTGAATTAGGAGGGGGTGATGGAGAGTCGTCTGTGGATTAGGAGGGATGATGGGAGAGAGTCATCTGTGGATTAGGAGGGGGTGATGGGGAGAGTCATCTGTGGATTAGGAGGGGATGATGGGGGAGAGTCATCTGTGGATTAGGAGGGATAATGGGAGAGAGTCATCTGTGAATTAGGAGGGGGTGATGGAGAGTCGTCTGTGGATTAGGAGGGATGATGGGAGAGAGTCATCTGTGGATTAGGAGGGAGTGATGGGGAGAGTCATCTGTGGATTAGGAGGGAATGATGGGGGGAGAGTCGTCTGTGGATTAGGAGGGGATGATGGGGAGAGTCGTCTGTGGATGGGGAGGTGCCAGGGAGAGTCATCTGTGGGGGGAGTCAGTTTTGGATTAGGAGGGGGAGTTATCGTCTGGAATGAGTGTATGGGTGGAGGTGGGTTGAGTCCTCTGGAATGGGGCTGGCCAGAGTCTGGATCTGACCGGTAATAACATCGCCCTTTATCCTTTTGCCTGCAGGTCGGCCTCCTGACCTCTAAGCGCCTACCATGGAGACTATGCACGAGTTGATCCCTTTTGCGAAAGAGATGCTCAGCCAGAAACCCAACAAGAAGATGGTAAAGATGTACGTGCTGGGCAGCGTGCTGGCATTCTTTGGAGTGGTTATTGGACTGGTGGAAACCGTTTGCAGTCCTTTCACTGGAAGATCGGACACTGATGTAGAAGAGTTGAAGCACCCGGCTCCTCTGCCCGCTCCACAAAAAAAAGGAGAGGTACTGCTGGAGAAGAGCACCCCCAGGCAGTGCGGGGCCGCAGTGTGGCTAACCGCGGGCACGCATCCTGAGCAGCCGCCTCTGTTACTGGACTTACTGAGTGGGGGTTGCACTGTATGTTGTGACGACGCGCGAGATTACCTGTGTATGGATGATGTGCAACCTGTGGGACTATGTGACTATTGCTGCCGTGCAGCAGAACATACAGACATTGGGATGAGCCACATTGTGGAGCAGAAAAGTCAGACGCCTATCCCTTCTGTTTTTATATTCTACCTTTGAAATAAAATATTTTATTTTCCTAAAAACCTGTTTTGATTCTCTTCTATATTAAATACACGGGTCTCCATAAAGCATCAGATATATTTTGCACAAACCCGTCCATGGCAGATGCACTGGGAATGTTCTCATTGCATGATATGATAATAATGTATAATAATAATAATAATGGAATTCTTAGTTGAAGGATAAGAAAAACATGGCGGCTTTCTGTAAGAAACATCACCACGCCTGACCATGGGCTGTGTCTGGTGTTGCAACTCTGCCTCCTACTGAAGTGAATGGAGCTGGGCTGCAGTACTGTGCATAACCTATGGTCAGGGGTGGCGCTGTTACACTCCGGCGTCGGCCATGTTTTTCTGATCCTGGAGAAACCCTTTGGGTGAGTTTCCACGGTCAGGAAACGCTGCGTGTTTGGCCTGTGCGCTGGCGCAGCGCCAAACACGCAGCGTCCAGATGTTACAGCATAGTGGAGGGGATTTCAAGAAATCCCGTCTCCACTATGCGTAACAATACGCAGGTGGCAAACCTGCGTAAACGGACATGCGGCGCGTCTTTTCAGACCGCAGCATGTCCTCGCGTATTGCGGCGACGGTGCGTCGCCGCAACATAACAGGGCTATGTAGCCCTGCGCTCTTTCCGGAGGTTGGTGTCCTGAACACCTCCGGAAAGATCGCGCGTCAGAAAGGGGGCGGGGCTTAGACGGAGCGGAATTTCCGCTCCGTCCAAAGCGCTATGGTTCCGGACCGTGGAACCATAGCCTTTAAAAGGGATATGCCTACCTTTTGATATATTTATGGCATATTAGTAAAATGACACACATTTTCAATAAAAATTATACATTTTTGGGGCCCACATCTATATCCTCCTAACCCTGCATTGCCCGGACACTACAGCGTTTATGGGATGGGGTAGGGGATCCGTTTCTGGACATATTCCAGAAATGGCAACTGCACAGATGCCATAAATGTCTAAAGTGGGAATACTCCTTTAAAAAAATCAATATTCAAAATTGGGGAAAATGTGAGTCTAATACTAGTTTTGTGCAATTGGGAAAGAAATGGAATACAATGCTAAAATGTCACCATAACATCATGCATAAACTACAGGATTTCCTATGGCTGGCTCCTTCCTGACAAGAGGCCTAAATCTGCTTATTTGATAGGTTTTTGCTTTTTTTTCCACTTGATGAAATTGGCCATAATTAGACAAATATGGCTGCTTTCTTCCAATACAGCGCCTCATGTGTCTACAGGTTGTGTGTGGTATTGCAGCTCAGCTCTATGCAATTCAACAACAGTGAGCTGCTATACCACACACAACCTGTTCACAGGTGTGGCGCTCTCTTGAAAGTGACTACGTCTTTCTAATCTGGTGACCAGTTTTCTGTTTAGGACACTTTTTGGGAAAAATCACAGCAGGGAAGTTTTAAGTATTCTACCAAACACATGCCCCAGTCATATATGATCCTATACACTTACATATGCCTATTAATGCAGGGAGACTGTCAGTGGAGTGACCCCTCAGGTGACTTGAATGGTGCATTATCTAATGGTGACTGTTTCTGCGGCAGCCTATCACAAGCTGTGGCTGAATGGCGGAGTGATTGCTTCCAGTGCTATTGCCTATCACAAAGGGGTCTGCTCTGGCTACAGGTGGGCGACAGTAAGGGAGTATGATTTATTTGGTTATTATGATTTATTTGGTTATTGTTACATAATACGACCCCCCACCCAGTAAGGAGTGCATATTCTCAAGACAATTCCTTTAAGTCATGTAATTACCATTATGTTTTTCAATGCAGAGGTGTGTCTGACAAAAACATGTCTAATATAGGGGCTCTTGCACATGACCATATTTTCGGTCTGAGAGTAATCTGAAAAAGCCTCGGATCACCCACATACCAATGTTATTCTATGGGGGCCGTGCACCTGTCCAATTTTTTTTTTTTTCGTTGGACTGAGGCGGTCTGAGGAAAAAAAACACAACCTGCCCTAGTTTGATCCAATATTTGAATCACACTTGGCCATGAAGGTCAATGAGTGAAAACCATCGGACTGCACTCGGATGACATCCAAGTGCATTCTGATTTTCATGGACTGAGAATTGAGAAGATGGAGACATTTTTTTTCCTCCATCTTCTCTGAGAGAATCTGATCAGACTCTGTGATTAGCATAATCAATCTGATTCTCTCAGATAAGCGCATACACGGTCCTGTGATCCTAGCCTAACCCTCATTGGCATACTTTGGGGTAATAATGCCTGGGGGCAAGTGCCATATACAGGTATATTTGGCAGATTTACATACATTAATGTTGCCCCAAACCTGGACGTGTGCTGCCGAGTGCGCTGATGATCTATGTGCAGTCTCCATTGCTGACTTGGAGATCATCAGAAGCACAGTCATTAAAACGATCGGCAAACAGTTGTAATTCGGTCTTGAGAGGGCAGTGTCGGGTTTCTGTCATATATTATTTACTGTGTACAAGGTATTGATTTTTGTTATCAGCCATTTTCGACAGGGGAAAGAGTACCGGAGTGCGCCTCCATAAGATATCTGACAGGAAATGGAGACGAACGGCTGACATCTGGTCACTTCCACCTCCAATATCTCCAGAATTGATAACCTTCGTAGTTTTCTTAGTGCTTTCAGGTTTTTGTTGTGAGAAATATTTTAATCAGAATTTAATTTTTAATTTTACAGATAAATGTTAACAATTTCAAAATGAATAATAATAATCTTTATTTATATAGCGCCAACATATTCCGCAGCGCTTTACAGTTTAACAGTTTCAAAACACAAGTCATAAGTAACAACGTTAACAATACAATAATTAAAGCAAAATAAGTCGCCCCTGCTGTGAGAGCTTACAATCTACAATGAGGTGGGGGAGATACAAAGTACAGGTGTGTATATACAATGGTGCATTTACAATGATGGTCCAGCCATCTTAGGGAGTGAGGGATGGATGGAGATAGTGAATGGGCTACACACACACACTTACACAGAGAATGACTTTGATTAGTGAATGTGATAGGCCGCTCTGAACAGATGTGTTTTGAGGGAGTGCCTGAAACCATGCAAATTGTGGATAGTCCTAATTTCTTGGGGTAGAGCATTCCAGAGGATTGGCACAGCGCGGGAGAAGTGTTGGAGTTGGGAGTGGGAGGTACGGATTACTGCAGAGGTTAGTCGAAAGTCGTTTGCAGAGCGCAGCAGTCGGTTAGGCCGATAGGTAGAAATGAGGGAGGAGATGTAGGGGGGTGCTGCACTGTGCAGAGCTTTGTGGGTGAGAACCAGTACTTTGAATTGGATCCTGTAATGAATGGGCAGCCAGTGTAAGGACTGGCGAAGAGCGGACGCGTCCGAGTACCGATTAGCCAGATGGATGACCCTGGCTGCTGCATTAAGGATGGACTGGAAAGGGGATAGTCGAGTAACGGGGAGGCCAAGTAATAGAGCGTTGCAGTAGTCCAGGCGGGAGTGGATCAAAAATTAAATTCAAATCTAATGATGAAATTGCTATTGGAGATCCATATGCACAGGACACTTTTGAATGCGTGACTTCTGGTCGGAATATATCTGGATACTAAGTAAAAATTATAGTGTGATCCAACAAAACGTTATTCTATGGGGCCGTGCACTTGTCTGATTTTTCCTTCAGACAGAGTCTACATGATGAAAAAAATCGCAGCATGCCGAAGTTTGATTCAATATCCAGATCTCACTCGTCCATGCAAGTCTATGGGTCTATGGCAAACATCGGACTGCACTCGGATGACATCCACGTACAGTCCGATTCTCATGGACTGATAGAATGGAGAAGCTGGAGACAATTTTTTTCTATCTTGTCCTCATCCGATGAAATCTTGGAACTCTCTGATCATTTCTAAGACTCGGGTCACACGAGTGTTGATTCTCTAATGTGAGAGAATATGCTAATGCCACTGGGATCAAACACTTAGAATTTGAGCCAAGTGTCACCTTACTAGGATACGATTGTCTCGCCTGAGAGAATAGCAGCACAGGTGTGGAGAAGATGGAGAACATAATTTCTCTATTGTCTCTGAGCGTACATCTGATGACATCCGAGTGCAGTCCGATGTTTCATATGCACTCGTAGGCTTGCATGGGTGCGTATGGTGCACTGCCTCATAGTATAAGATTGGGCCAAGTGCTAGCTGATAAAACATTTGCTAGTACTCAGCCGTTTTATACACCAGTGTGAGCGAGGCCTAAGGTTGTGTCCTGCATTACGGCGTCTGTATTCATGGTGTTGAATGCATGAGATTTCAGGAGAAGGAAATATACCGGGAATTATCTTGAATATTCCTATATTCATTAGATTAAAGTAATCTGAATGTGCTGATTTCCATGGGAAGCACTCTGAGTTTGGTGCCTCCTGACTCTCTAAACACATAATTTTCAGCGATTTTCGAAGATCAAAGCAAAAACATCTCCATTCTGCTACAATTGCAGCAAAAAGCTCAGCGTTCGCAACGTGTGAATGCAGCCTTACTCTGCTCTCCTTATGGAAAACATGTTCGGCTGAGAGGAGTCAGGAGAGAGAGCTGTGGGGGCAAAACACTTGTTCTACCGACAGCTATCTAAAGGTACTGCCACACTACACAATCCCGCTAGCGATCTCGTTAGCGTCGCATACTAATGAGATCGCTAGCGGGATTGTTTCTATATCGCTAGTAGCTACCTAACTTAGCGATGTCGTTAACGACGCTATCGCGGTTAGCGATCTCCTTAACGACTTTAGCGGTACAAAAGTACCGCTAAATCGCTAAGAAAAGGTGCTACACTTAGCGATTATACTTACCCAGCGGGAGCGCCGGCGATAAAATAGGGTCCGGAACGATTCCAGCGACGAGCGAGATCACAGCAGGAAGCTCGTCGCTGGCAGCTGCCGCACTGAACAATATCGCTAACGGGATCGCTAAATAGTGACGTTTTTTAGCGATCCGTTAGCGATGTTGTTTAGTGTGGCATACCCTTAAGACGCATAGCCACCTTAAAGGGGTATTCTCAAGTTTGGAAGTTATCCCCTATTCATAGGATAGGAGATAACTTTCTGTTTGCTTGGGGGTTGACTGCTGGGACCTGCACAGATTTCGGAAACCCTGGCTATGAAAAACCCCTATGTGAAGGGAACGGTGATCGATCATGCGCAATACCACTCCATTCATCCTTATGGTAGCGCCGAAGACCAACTGTGCTCTGCCCTTGGCTATCTCTAGTGGTCCTATTAAGAATGAATTCACATGGGGTTTTCAGAGCCTTGAGATCAGTCGGGTCCCAGCTGTCAGACCCCCAGTGATAGGGATAGAGGATAACTTCCAAATAAATTCACACAGGGACTTAAGAGCCTTGAGATCAGTTGGGGCCCCAGGAGTCAGACCCCCAGTGATAGGGATAGAGGATAACTTCCAAATAAATTCACATGGGGTCTTCAGAGCCTTGAGATCAGTCGGGGTCCCAGGAGTCAGACCCCCAGTGATAGGGATAGAGGATAACTTCCAAATAAATTCACATGGGGTCTTCAGAGCCTTGAGATCAGTCGGGGTCCCAGGAGTCAGACCCCCCAGTGATAGGGATAGAGGATAACTTCTAAATTAATTCACACGGGGTCTTCAGAGCCTTGAGATCAGTCGGGGTCCCAGGAGTCAGATTCCCAGTGACAGGGATAGAGGAAACTCAAATAAATTCACACGGTCTTCAGAGCCTTGAGGTCAAACCCATGATAGGATAGAGGATAACTTCTAATAATTCACACGGGGTCTTCAGAGCCTTGAGATCAGTCGGGTCCCAGGAGTCAGATTCCCAGTGACAGGGATAGAGGATAACTTCCAAATAAATTCACACGGGTCTTCAGAGCCTTGAGGTCAGACCCCCCAGTGATAGGGATAGAGGATAACTTCTAAATTAATTCACACGGGGTCTTCAGAGCCTTGAGATCAGTCGGGGTCCCAGGAGTCAGATTCCCAGTGACAGGGATAGAGGATAACTTCCAAATAAATTCACACGGGGTCTTCAGAGCCTTGAGGTCAAACCCCCAGTGATAGGGATAGAGGATAACTTCCAAATAAATTCACATGGGGTCTTCAGAGCCTTGAGATCAGTCGGGGTCCCAGGAGTCAGACCCTCAGTGATAGAGATAGAGGATAACTTCCAAATAAATTCACACGGGGTCTTCAGAGCCTTGAGGTCAGTAGGGTCCCAGCAGTCAGACTTCCCAGTGATATGGATAGAGGATAACTCCCAAACTTGAGACTACCCCTTTAGGTTTTGTTCTTGCAACAAAGCACACACAGACTCCTTTTCCATTTCTTCTTTGTACTAGAGAGCCACATGTTGCTGATCTTACCTGCCTAGATGCCAATATTCAGGCACCTTATAGGTCTATAAAACAACGTAAAGAATAAATCAAAACACGACTGCAGTGATCAGAAATCATAGGGTTATCGATATCCTTCACTTAGTAGGATCTTACATCTTGTTCAAAGTTCATTGGAGATGCGATATTTTAGCATGATCTTTCTGGACAACTTAATTAACCTAAGTGCTCTTAATGCGAGAGCTAAGTCACTTGAAATGACCTGAAGGTAGAGTTAGGACTTAGCCTATTTTAGCAAAAGAAAAAAAAATGCACTGAACTTTAAATCTTTCATGAGACGGTGGAAGAACAGGAAGGTTGCCTTCATCATCCTTAAAATGGAAACCAGTAAAAACAAAAATCCACTACGAGATGACCAAGCAAAGCGATGAAAATGTTTGGGAGAATAGGAAAAGGAAAGGCAAATAAAACTGTAGTTCTTTTATTACAGCATTATATTAAGTACAACACGTTAGTTACGGTAATATACAGCGTGCACAGTAGGCACAGAGTTTAGATGCCAAAATGCTATTTACTTATTAATATGGATGGTCAGCTTGGTCAAACAACAATTTTTATTCTACGGCTGTTGGAAGGGTCTACTAGTTGGCTTACTTTGGTCAAAATATGTAAGTTCATTTGCTGTCAAATCTTACCCCTTCCCTCAATAGGTCTCATCTACTTGTCAAGTGTGTCGGAAAAATTAATAAACATGGTTGGGGTAAAATCATAGAGGGGTAGCCCCCTCATAGAATATAATGTAGCCCCCCCCCAGAATATAATGTAGCCTCCCTCACAGAATATAATGTAGCCCCCTCATAAAATAACGCAGTCCCCACCATGGAATATAATGTAGCACCCTCATAGGGTATAATGCAGCCCCCTCATATAGTATAATGCATCCCCACCACAGAATATAATGCAGCCCCCTCATAGGGCATAATGCTGCCCCCTCATATAGTATGATATAGCCCCCCAGAATATAATGTAGTCCCCTGAGAGAATAATGCAGCCCCACCACAGAATATAATGCAGGCCCCCATAGAGAATACTGTAGCCCCCTCATTGAGTAATATGAAGCCCCCCCAGAATATAATGTAGTCCCCAGAGAGAATAATGCAGCCCCACCACAGAATATAATGCTGCCCCCCATAGAGTATACTGTAGCCCCCTCATATAGTATGATGTACCCCCAAGAATATAATGTAGTCCCCTGAGAATAATGCAGTCCCCCCACAGAATATAATGTAGCCCCCTCATAAAGTATAATGCAGACCTTCTCCACCCCATCATTGTCCTCATCACCACCTCCATCATTGCCTTCTCCGCCACCACCCCTATCACTCTCCCCCACCACCCCATCACTGCCCATTCCACCACCTCAATCATTGCCTCCTTCTCCACCACCATCATTGTCCATTTCATCACCTTTTCACCATTTCATCACCTCCATCATCACCTCAATCATTGCCTCCCCCACCACCAGTATTGCCCATTTCATCACCTCCATCATTGCCTCCCCACCACCATCATTGCCCATCACCTCCATAATTGCCTCCCCCACCACCATCATTGCCCATCACCTCCATCATTGCCTCCCCACCATCATTGCCCATCGCCTCCATCATTGCCTCCCCCCTTCGCCATCCTTGCTCATCACCTCATCATTGCCTCCCCTACCCTCATTGCCCATCACCTCCATCATTGCCTCCCCCCACGCCATCATTGCCCATCACCTCCATCATTGCCTCCCCCACCAACCCTCTCACACACACACACACACACACACACAAAGCATCGCATCACTCTCTCACTCACACACAAAGCACCGCACCACATACACACACCAGGCACACAGACACACAGCACAGCTCACCTCCCCGCAGCAGCAGCAGCACATCCCGGAAGCCTCTTCCTCGGTGGCAGCTTTCTGTCTGAGACACCGCGCTGGATGATGACATCATCCAGCTGGGCTGTCTCCAACAGGAAGAGCCGGGAAGGAAGCAGGACGCCGGGATGTGCTGCGCTGTGTGTCTGCATGTGTGGCAATGTTAGCTGCAGCCTGTGGCTAGCGCTGCCCACTAATAAAGAGAATTGGTATTCACGCCTCTCCACACCCATTTCGCTTTAGCAGCGGGGACAGGATCCTGTCTCCAGCTGCTGCTACGCTGGCACAGGGTGGGCCCCCTTGACTTAAGGGCCCCATAGCCACTGGCTAGGGGCCCCTGGAGCAGTGGGGGCCCTTGGAGCAGTGGGGGCCCTAGGCAGCTGCTGGCCAGTATGCCAGCAGGTGTCAGTGCCTGGGCATACCGGAGAATCCTCCGGTTCTCCGGTGGGCCAGTCCGAGCCAGGGTATATAGGAAAGGGTAGGAATGTACAAACCAAATGGGAATAGGAGAATAAAGAAAGCATATACCCAAAAACAGCATACGACAATTTTCAGCAGCAAAAACAATTTCCAACTTCGCACAACAAATCCAGGGAACCAAGAAGTTAACTTTCACTGGCAAGGATGAGAAGGTATTGCCACATTTTATAGAGAAGAAATGACCAGGTAGTTGTGAAATGGAGCTGTATGTTTCTAATCAGCATAGAAAGGGTCGTTAACCTCTTCAGCACCAAAGGAAATGAAATCCATTTAATATGGAACACAAAACACACAGGCTAAATGGATGACCTGCTATTCACAATACACAAATATTTTCTAACCCCAGATCTCCAAGGAGGACAAGACACCAGGATCAGATGAATGTATGAATGTATGAAAAATCATTTAGATTTCATCCAGGAATAAAACAATTTTCATCCGTTTTGTCATCTGTATTATATTTGTGTGTCACAATATGTCTATTTTTTATATCCGTATGTCATACATCAACATTTAAAAAATGTGCAACATCAAATACATTTTTTTGTATTAAAAATTAAAATGTAGCTGTAAAAATGGCTGCAATATAGCTGATCTGGATGGGATATGTTTTTTTTCCTGCACCCATAGATTTGAATAGACAGGTCTCATCCACAATACAGAAGAGACTAGTGCATGCTGTGATTTTTTTCACACACATGCTTGGTTTGTTAAAAAAACATATTTATCACATTCAGATGAGCGAGCCAGCATACACTAAAGTTGGAATCTCTGGCTATAAACCCAGCATAGACATTTTATAGGGGTGTTGGCTTTGGTTCATGATCATTTCATGGGAATGACTACATTAGTGTAGGGTCTTATTGGGCCGCTGTACACAGTCTGTAGCTTAGAGCAGAGCGGCTATAAAAATAATGCAGGTCACTAACAATCAGTACTTACTGTAAATGTAGATAAAGTAGTAATTATGGGGGTACAAATCATGGTCTTTTATCAGTAAACCAATTGAAGAGATGAACAATGAGCTTATACCCAGGCTAGAAAGCCTTCTGATAATAAATAAATTGTAGTCCTCTACTCCGTAGCATACATAAAGAGATGCAGAACTCTAATGCCGGCAGTCCCATAGACAATGAATGGAGCGGAGATCGACCATGTGCCCAGTTTGAAGAGCCCAGTTTACTGGTTCCTGAGCTTTGTGCTTAAGATTGCGGAGGTCCCTGCAGTCTCACCCCTAGCAATCAGTATGTTATCCCCTATCCTATGATCCTATTGTGGGAATAACCCTTTATTAAAGTGAAAAATGGCTTGTGTATTCAATGCACTTAATGTATTCAATTAATCTCGGCCTTACAAAGCTTCGATACTACGGAAATTCACAAACCTGTAGAGCTGCAATCTTTTTTTCTTTTGCAAGCTGTGGAAAACTACTTTCCTGGGAGTGTAGCCAGTGCTGACATGGAGAGATGCCAATATTTATTTATCCAGTGCCAATAAACTAAATAGACCTAAAGGTTTTTGTATTTTAAACAGCAACGTGTACAATGTATTTAATCTGGCGCTGCTGTCTGAGCTATAGACTGTCAATTCATAAAGAATACATTGGCCAGTCACCATTGACTTTAGTATTATGTTATTATTGTCTTTGTGCCACAATGGAAAGTACATTCATATAATCCTTTACAGCTTTGTCCACAGCACCACGAATAATGAATCAGAGGTCTACTTTAAAGATGGCGTGATTTGTGTCCCATATTAAATGGATTTAGTTTCTTCTTGTGGTGAAGAGGTTAACGACCCATTGTATGCTGGTCAGAAAAATGCAGCTCCATTTCAGCTGCTTCTGATCTGGTTATTACCTCTTTTGTTGTGAACGTTCTGGAGACGACTTCTGAGTGGAGGCTCCCTCTGGTGGTTGCTGACGGTATTGAAGCTGTATTGAATGACAAGGCTTCTGCACCTGGAAGCGAGGACTGGCAATCAGGAGAGACGGACTGGGCTGATATAAGTGAGCTGCCTTCCCATGATCCTCGCCGGTGATCAATTGTTGTTTCCTGGTCCATTTGGAAGTCAGCTGGTGTCTTGCCTTCGTCTGCTACTTTCAGATAAGTTATTTGCTGCTTGTTTCTATCGTGTTTGCTATTTCCATTTTTTGTCTGCACTTTTGTGGGAGGTTATCTGGGTTCCCCTCCAGGGACCTGTGCTACTCTCTGTTTTTCAGTATCCACTGTTTATTGTTCAATTGCTCTGTCCCTGCTATTTGAGTGGCTGTGGGTTAGCCGCTTGTTCACACTAGAGATCTGATTTTAGCGGGTGGCGAGATCGTGTGATATCAGCATTTTTGAAATCAGAAGTGTTGGAAGTTTTTCTATGGTTTTGCTGGGTTGCTGATAGTATTCTGTCCTGACCTGTCCTATCTAGGCAGTGTTTGGCCCCAGCGTTTGCTCACTCTATTTTCTGCCTGAGTTTGTATTTCGTCTTGTCTAACCGCGATTATATGTGTGGGGGCTACCTATTCCTTTGTGGCTCTACTCTGGGGCAGTTAGCTTTCCTGTTTCTATCTTTAGGTGTAGCCAGCTCTCCGGCTGTGCCAAGGCATCTAGGTCACCGTAGGTACGTCCCACGGCTGCTTCTAGTTGTGCGGTTAGTTTAGGGATCTGCAACCCATTAGTTCCCAACCTCTCTGGGTGTTGGATGCCTTTGCTGTTTTTTGCTCCTGTCCTCCTCGGCTACCAAATCATAACACTCTTCCTATGTAAACTGGTCAGACCTTCTTGTCCCTGCCAGTGAAAGATTTGTCTTCCTGTGCAGTATGTTAAAGCTAACTGGTTGAAGTAGAGTTGTTGTAGAAGTGTTATGTGGTTTGCTATAGTACATGTGTGTTTATCTCCTAGTCCCTGTTTCCATTTAGTTTTTTCCTCACTGTGTCACTATCCTCCTCCCTATTGTTGGTTAGTGCTTTTGAATGATAGAGGTTTTCAGTTAGCTCTGTTTTGTCTTTGTGTCTTGTTTACATTACATTTCTGTCCATGCCTGATGAGATGGGAGAGGGGACAGATCAGTGTTTAACAGGAGTATAGTAAGGTCGGAGATACAGGCCTTTTTACCTCAAGAGTACACCCAAGACAGGAATAGGTAAGGTCCCAGTTCCAGGGACAGATTGAGGCCCCCCTTCCTTACTGAAGACCGTCACAGAGCAACATTAGCAAGGTCTAATAGGCCTCCTGACAGAAGAACACTGACAGGTCTAATGCACTATTGAGTGATCAAGTCCATTAGTGGGACTAAGAACAGCAAAGAAAAAAGTTTACAAAACATGAAACAAAAAAATGTAAAAATAACCAGATTTCATCTACAAGGTACATGGATGTAAATATTTGTGATACTGCCTTCTTCTCATCAGTACTGTGGTTCCTGTATGGTCTGTAGGCGGATGGTGACTGGTAACAGTAACTCCCAGCATCTCCTTATCATTGATAATGACATACTGGTAGTTGTGATACAATTATATATGGGGCTGAACCGAAATTGCAATTGATCACTGTATTAAACTTGGTGCTGTATAGGTGTACTGATGGTTTCTGGCCTTGCCATCATGTATTGACAGTTGTGCTGGTACTAAGTTCATGTACTGATGGTGGTTCTGTCACTGCATTTATGTACTGATGGTGGTTCTGTCACTGCATTCATGTACTGATGGTGGTTCAGTCACTGCATTCATGTACTGATAGTGGTTCTGTCACTGCATTCATGTACTGATGGTGGTTCTGTCACTGCATTCATGTACTGATGGTGGTTCTGTCACTGCATTCATGTACTGATGGTGGTTCAGTCACTGCATTCATGTACTGATGGTGGTAGTCTCGCTGCATTCATGTACTGCCGGTGGTTCTGTCGCTGAATTTCTGTACTGACGGTGTTTCTGGTGCTCCATTCATGTACTGCTGTTTGTTCTGGCTCTGCATTCATGTACTAATAGTGGTTCTGGTGCCACACTCATGTACTGATGGTGGTTCTGATCTTGTACACATGTAGCAATCCATAACATGCTTCATGGCTATGTTAAAATTTAAAAATCCTCAAAACTTTGAGATTATGAGGAGGATTTGGCAAATTCCTGCTCAAAAACCTAAATTTAGGTTAGCGTGTATTCACATTGATTTTTTTTACCAGAGACTCTCCAAATTCTCCTCAAATACTCAAAACTTGATTCAGATAATAGACAGAACTCATACGACAAATACACATGGTTTGAAATTATTGCAATACATCAATGTCAATAAACAAATATAAACCATATATATATGTGTATATATATAATAATATACACATATATATGTGTATATTATATATATATATATACATATATGGTTTATATTTGTTGATATATGTATATACAGTACAGACCAAAAGTTTGGACACACCTTCTCATTCAAAGATTTTTCTGTATTTTCGTGACTATGAAAATTGTAGAATTACACTGAAGGCATCAAAACTATGAATAACACATGTGAATTATACATTACACTTTACAAAAAAGTGTGAAACAACTGAAAATATGTCTTATATTCTAGGTTCTTCAAAGTAGCCACTTTTTGCTTTGATTACTGCTTTGCACGCAGAAAAGGTGAACGGCTGGACTCTACATGCCTGGTTCCCACCGTGAAGCATGGGTGAGGTGGTGTGATGGTGTGGGGGTGCTTTGCTGGTGACACTGCTGGGGATTTATTCAAAATTGAAGCGGTGAGCGGTCCAGCTCACCCCAAACCATCTCGATTGGGTTCAGGTCTGGTGACTGTGGAGGCCAGGTCATCTGGCGTAGCACCCCACACTCTCCTTCTTGGTCAAATAGCCCTTACACAGCCTGGAGGTGTGTTTGGGGTTATTGTCCTGTTGAAAAATAAATGATGGTCCAACTAAACGCAAACCGGATGGAATAGCATGCCGCTGCAAGATGCTGTGGTAGCCATTCTGGTTGACTATGCCTTCAATTTTGAATAAATCCCCAACAGAGTCACCAGCAAAGCACCCCCACACCATCACACCACCTCCTCCATGCTTCACGGTGGGAACCAGGCATGTAGAGTCCATCCGTTCACCTTTTCTGCATGCAAAGCAGTAATCAAAGCAAAAGGTGGCTCTTTGAAGAACCTAGAATATAAGACATATTTTCAGTTGTTTCACACTTTTTTGTAAAGTGTAATGTATAATTCCACATGTGTTAATTCATAGTTTTGATGCCTTCAGTGTGATTCTACAATTTTCATAGCCATGAAAATACAGAAAAATCTTTGAATGAGAAGGTGTGTCC
>JARQOD010000002.1:463700505-463749759 GCA_033576555.1 Oophaga sylvatica | reverse complement strand
AATCTGCCCTCACTCACTGGCTTTCCCTCTCTGGTGGATAAAATTGCGCGGGAGCCTATGTAATTTTTTTCTGCGATTATAGCCTTAAATTTAACCCCTAGAGTTCAAAATTTTTTCTAACACAAACTACTAAATTGATTAAACACTGACATATATAAATCGTTTTGATTTGACATGGTTTACTATATGTAAACCATGTGTATATATCGGGTTCGGAATGATTTTACTGAAGCCGGCAATTGATTTAGCGGCTATTATGCTATGTAGAACTCTATGAACTATAAATATATATATATGTGTCTCAATGACATGTATGTATGTATGTATGTATATATACATATATATATATATATATATATTATATACTGTTACAGACCAAAAGTTTGGACACACCTTCTCATTCAAAGATTTTTCTGTATTTTAATGACTATGAAAATTGTTGAATCAAACTGAAGGCATCAAAACTATGAATTAACACATGTGGAATTATACATTACACTTTACAAAAAAGTGTGAAACAACTGAAAATATGTCTTATATTCTAGGTTCTTCAAAGTAGCCATCTTTTGCTTTGATTACTGCTTTGCACGCAGAAAAGGTGAACGGATGGACTCTACATGCCTAGTTCCCACTGTGAAGCATGGAGGAGGTGGTGTGATGGTGTGGGGGTGCTTTGCTGGTGACACTGTTGGGGATTTATTCTAAATTGAAGTGGTGAGTGGTCCAGCTCACCCCAAACCATCTCGATTGGGTTCAGTTCTGGTGACTGTGGAGGCCAGGTCATCTGGCGTAGCACCCCATCACTCTCCTTCTTGGTCAAATAGCCCTTACACAGCCTGGAGGTGTGTTTGGGGTCATTGTCCTGTTGAAAAATAAATGATGGTCCAACTAAAGGTAAACCGGATGGAATAGCATGCTGCTGCAAGATGCTGTGGTAGCCATGCTGGTTCAGTATGCCTTCAATTTTGAATAAATCCCCAACAGTGTCACCAGCAAAGCACCCCCACACCATCACACCTCCTCCTCCATGCTTCTCGGTGGGAACCAGGCATGTAGAGTCCATCCATTCACCTTTTCTGCGTGCAAAGCAGTAATCAAAGCAAAAGGTGGCTACTTTGAAGAACCTAAAATATAAGACATATTTTCAGTTGTTTCACACTTTTTTGTTAAGTGTAAAGTATAATTCCACATGTGTTAATTCATAGTTTTGATGCCTTCAGTGTGATTCTACAATTTTCACAGTCATGAAAATACAGAAAAATCATTGAATGAGAAGGTGTGTCCAAACTTTTGGTGTGTACTGTATATATACAGTACAGACCAAAAGTTTGGACACACCTTCTCATTTAAAGATTTTTCTGTATTTTAAATTGTAAATTCACACTGAAGGCATCAAAACTATGAAGAGTGTGCAAAGCAGTCATCAAAGCAAATGGTGGCTACTTTGAATAACCTAGAATATATAGAATATAAGACTTATTTTCAGTTGTTTCACACTTTTTTGTTAAGTATATAATTCACAGTGTTTTAATTCATAGTTTTGATGCCTTCAGTGTGAATGTACAATTTTCATAGTCAGGAAAATACAGAAAAATCTTTAAATGAGAAGGTGTGTCCAAACTTTTGGTCTGTACTGTATATGTATTCTTTGTGTTTATATCTATTCTTTCGATTCTTTATTAAACATGTCAGTGTGACAGCGCACTGAATTGCCAGCTTTCGAAAAACGGAAGAAACGGATGAAAAAACTGATGCGATGGATCTGTTATTTGAAGGATCAGTCGCATTAGTATTTCACAATCTGCGAAGTATCCGTCGAGCCAACGGATTGTTAGGCTACTTTCACACATCCGTTTTTTACAATCAGGCACAATCCGTCTAATATGTAAAAAACTGATGCGATGGATCAGGTTTTTAGCCGCATCCGTCCTGAACTTTTGAACCCGAGAAATGCAGTGTGAGCATGCCTGGAAGGAGGAGGAGAGAGAGAACGGAGTCCGGCGGCCGGATCAGTCTTTTCGTCGCCCATTGACTTCTATTTTAACAACTAGCCTGATGCGCCGCTTCAGGTGCTGTCCGTTTTTGCGCCAGAAACAAAAAACGTTCCTCTGGCCGTTTTGTCCGGCTGCCAGAATTGAAATTTTTGCCGGATCCAGAAAAAACGGACAAAGCGGAAGGACATGCGGCCCGATCCGGCGCTAATGAAAGTCAATTAGAAAAAAACTGATCTGGCGGTAGAAAAAAACGGATCAGTTTTTTTTAGAAAAAGCCTGACGGCAAAAAACTGTTGTGTGAAAGTAGCCTTACTGACGGCAAAAAACTGATGTGTGAAAGAGGCCTTAGTGTGGGTCTACCATTGTTCAATCCACAAATCCAGTTAAACTAACAGTCCTTTTAAAGGGGGTATATAGATTGCAGTGCTAGGTAGGCAGGGGAGTCTATGTGTGCATATCCACATCAGTGCAAGGCATGTATGTGAGTATATATACCTAGCTGCAGGTATCCGTGGCTAGGATTCATTTTTTTTTGCCCCTAAATCCTGCTAATTTTATTACAAAGCAATCCAGACCCCCCTTTATTTCTACATTTATTTGATTGGTCACACTGCAGACCACAGCCAGGTAATTTTAATACAACAGTGTGAAAATCTGGCAATTTAAAACAGCTTTTTTTTTGTCCCAGGCATCAGATCTGAGTGCGCAGAAAATTCTGTTTTCTTTTTGGGTATTTAACAGTGTTCTATCTCCGTCAGACGCCATATCGTCTGTGGCCAGCAAATTGTGGCATTTTCGGACTATATTCCACTGTTTTTGCTGTCTGTTACCCTAGGTGTACACAGTATTTTGGGTTAAAAAAAAAAAAAAAAACTCCAGGGCACATATTGAACAGTCTGTTATCTCCGTCAGACGACTGGTGTATCTGTGCAAAACAAATAGTTGCTTTTCAGGCCTACATTACACTTTTTTGGCTGTCTGCTACCCTAGGTCTAGTATACACTATTTTGATGTTAAAAATAAAAAAAATACCGGCCACATATTGAACAGTCTGGTATCTCTGTGACACGCCTCATCTATCTGTGTGCTACAAAGTGTGCTTTTGAGGCTTCCCTTCACCTTTTTTTGCTGTGTGCTACCCTAGCTCTAAACACTATTTTGGGGTAAAAATTAAAAAAATACAGGCCACATATTGAACGGTATGGTATCGCTGTCAGACGGCTGAGCTATTTGTGGCCTACAAATTGCGGCAATTCAGGCCTACATTCCACTGTATTTGCTGTTTGTTAACCTAGTTCTGTGCTCTATTTTGGGGTATAACATAAAAAAATCCAGGCCACATAGTGACCAGTGTGGCATCTATGTCAGACTCCTATCTCTCTGTGTGCAAAAATTTGTGGCATATCAGGGCAACATTGCCCTTTTTTTGCTGTTTCTTACCCTATTTCTATACAGTCTTTTTGTGTAAAAAAAAAAAGAAATCCAGCCTACATATTGACCTCTGTGGTATCTGTGTCAGACTCCTATCTCTGTTTGCCAAAAATTGTGGCACATCAGGGCAACATTACCCTTTTTTTTTGCTGTGTCTTACCCTATTTCTATACAGTCTTTTTGGGTAAAAACAATTTTTTAAAAAAACTCCAGGCCACATATTGAACAGTCTGTTATCTCCATCAGACGCCTGGTGTATCTGTGCTCTACAAATAGTTGATCTTCAGGCCTTCATTACACTATTTTGCTGTCTGCTTCCCTAGGTCTATACAGTATTTTGGGGTAAAAAAAAATTATCCAGGAAAAATATTGACCTGTGTGGTATCTGTGTCAGACTCCTATCTCTCTGTGTGCTAAAAATTGTGGCATTTCAGGGCTACATTAGCCAGTTTTTTCTTCAACTTACCATAGTTATTGACAGTGACAGCAGTTTTTAAACAAATAAAGTACATTCCAGATATTTGAAAGTGCGTTTCTCCCGCACACGGATCACATCTAATTTTGCTCCAAATTGTGACTTTTTTATTGAATGTTGAAATTATTGTACTACATTTAAAATGGGAAAGGCACGTGATGGTGATGGATGGTGCATGCAGAGGCAGAGGCCGTGGGCAAGCTGCAATTGTGCCACAGCAAACACCCACATCTTCTCGCAACAGATTCCTGTCAGAATTCATAGGCGACGGCAGGAGACCACCCTTGACACCAGAGCAGCGTGAAAAGGTAGTTGGTTGGATTGCGGATAATACTTCCAGTCACTTTGCCAGCACCCTATCTTCCACACAGTCAAGTCTGAGTAGCCGTGAGCCTGGACCGCATATTTCTCACCCTGATCCTCCTTCCACCTCCCATGCTGAGTGCCGGCAGACAACTGATCCCACCCTTGGACACTCTGAAGAGCTGTTCAGTTGTCCATTTATAGATTCTGGCCTCTCGCCCAGTCCACTTGAAGCAGGGCAAACTGAGATTGCATGTAGCGATGCCCAAATATTTGAGCAGCCATGTTCACACGAAGGCGACGGTGGGAATGTGTCACAAGAGGTGGACAATGATCAGACACAATTGCCAGAAAGTCAGGAGGAGGACCACGGTGCGGAAGTGGAAGAGAAGGTGGTGGATGATACAGTAACTGACCCAACCTGGCAGGAGGATATGCAGAGCGATGACAGCAGCACACAGGGGAAGGGAGGCGTAGCACCACAACAGGCATGAAGTTGCACTGTGGTGGCCACAGATAGAAGGCGGGCAACCATTCATCGTAACACCAACACGACGGAAGTTGTCATTACAACTGTTCAGTCTTCCCGAGTCTGGTTGTTTTTTAAAGACTCTGCCGATAACCCCAAAGAGGCCATTTGCACCACCTGCCATGCCCGCATCAGCAGAGGTGGCATAACGACCAGCCTGACCACCACAAGCATGATCAGGCACGTGGCAGCGAAGCACCCGACTTTGTGGGCTGAACCCCAGAGTCCAGAAACAGTGTCTGAGGGTGACACCACAGCTTGTTCTGCTGTTGTGCGTGGAAGCTAATCCCCTGTCCATGGTGCCTGTGAAGATGCCTCCTGCCCTGCACCTGTCATTGCACACACTCAACTACCACCATCAGCAAGCATGTCCACGTCCTTGTCCCAGCGCAGCCTTCAGTTGTCCATACCCCAGTCATTGGAACGAAAGCGGAAATACGGAGCCAACGCCACACAGGCCACAGTACTAAATTCACATATTTTTCATCTGCTTGCGCTCGAAATGTCACCTTTAAGGCTTGTTGAGACCAAAGCTTTCCACAACCTGATGGGGTACTCTGTCCCCAGCCGACACTCTTTTTCCCGGTGTGCTGTCCCGGCATTACACAATCACGTGTCCCACAAAATTACTCGTGCCCTCAACAATGCAGTTACAGGGAAAGTACACTTAACCATGGACATGTGGACAAGTGATTCTGGGCAGGGATGGTACATCTTGCTGACGGCACACTGGGTTAACATAGTGGAAGCCAGGACCCAGTCTCACCTTGAGATGGTGCAGAGTTGGATGAAACCCGGTCAGCAAGAGCGCAAAAACAGGGGCTAAATAATAAACAATCTTCTTTTATTAAAACCACAATGCGTTTCAACAGGTAATTCTGTCTTCCTCAGGTGGCAATGATCATTGCACCTCACTTCCTCATCTGAGGCACCCGGCTGGAGCTGCATTACATCACCCAAAGCTGCGCTTGGCTGGCGCTCCTCTGTGACCGTCTTACCTTTCTGAACTCACCTTGGATGTAACACATCCTACCAACGCCGAGAATTGCGGGCCCTAGGTCAATTAGGGTTTCTCTACACTCTACAGCTCCTGCACGTCATCCACCTTCTCCTTCTCCTCCTCTTCAGCATGCATCTCTGAAATGACGACATCAGTTGCAAGCTGGAAGCACTGCAGCACTGACGTCGCCTGTGTGCCCATTTTAGAAAGTCAGCTACAGCTTCAGCCACCCTTGCCGTGCTTCAGCAGCGTTTGCAGCTTCAGGCTCACCGACTGTTGTGTTATGTCCCCACGCGTTGGAATTCTACACTGCATGTGCTGGAAAGGATCAACAAGGGCGTCGGTATTCAGTTCAGACTCCACACTAAAGACCTCTGAAGTGGACATGGATGTCAGACATATGTATCATCCTACAAAACTTTGAGGAGTCCACCTAGATGGTGAGCGGCAATGACACCATAATTAGCTTTACCATCCCCTTCTCTGCATTCTGAAAAACTCTCTGCTCACAATCAAAGAGGATGCATTGCAGATGGAGCACGATGAGATGGAGCAAGGAGCCATACAGGGTGATTATACACAGCCCTGCCTCATGTCATCCCAATGTGGATTGGTTGACAATGAGGAAGAGGGGGAGGAGGAAGAACAGGAGCTACTTTCCTGTGCTATAGACGGTACTACAAGCACAACTGTCATACCGTCTGTTCAGCATGGATGGCCTGAGGACAGGGAGGAGGAGGACAGCATGGTCAGTCGTCCTGTTGGTGAGGACACGGAAGGCTTGCCAGTTATCAGACTGGCACACATGGCAGACTTTATGTTGCGCTGCCTTTCCTGTTACCCTCGCATTATCAAAATTTTTGCGGACACTCAGTACTGGTTGGTGACACTTCTAGACCCACGCTACATGGAGAACTTTCAATCTCTTATTCCAGAGTCAGATAGGTGTATTAAAATGATGCAGTACCAGAGGATCATTGTTGCCGAATTACTGAAAAATTTCCCATCTGAAAACGCTGGTGGCAGAGGTCACAGTTCGTTGGCCAACCAAGAAGTAGAGGTGAGAGAAACCCAACTACAATCCAGCAGAGGCAGGGGAACACTGGCAAAGTACTGGGACACTTTTCTCAGCCCCTCCCATCGCCCAGAGTCGCAGGGTAGTCTCACAAGGCCTGGAAAGTTTGGGAAGATGTTGGAGTACCTTGCTGACCATACCAACATCCTCTGTGATTCCTCTGTGCCTTTTATTTATTGAGTATCCAAGCTGGACACCTGGCATGAACTCGCTCCCTACGCCTTGGAGGTCCTGACCTGCCCAGCCGCTAGCGTCTTGTCAGAGCGGGTTTTTAGTGCCGCTGGTGAAATAATAACTGATAAGCGTATCCGCCTGTCAGCAGAAAATGCAGACAGGCTGACTCATAAAAATGAACAAGGCCTGGATTGGGACAGCCTTCTGTACACCACCGAATGAGAACAGCGAAACATAACCTTCAATACAGTATATTTTTTTGGGAGGTGTATTGTCATGCACCTCTTCACATCCACACATGGGTATACGCTTCCTGACTTTGGCTATTTGGTGTGTCATTATCCTCCTCCTTCTCCTCATTATTATTATTATTATTAATAATTTATATAGCGCCATTTATTCCATGGCGCTTTACATGTGAGAAGGGGAAATCTAGACAAGTACAATAGACATGTGTAAGACAAGGGACATACAAGTACAGAAGGAGAGAGGACCCTGCCCGCGAGGGCTCACAGTCTACCCTCATCATCCACCACCACTAGAACACGAGGGTGACCGTGGTCTGTGAAGCAACAGTTAGTATAAATTTTTTCAAGGGTGTTTTGATGCCCGTTCAAAAAATGTTTACACTCTATTAGTGTTGAGCATTCCGATACCGCAAGTATCGGGTATCGGCCGATATTCGCGTTATCGGAATTCCGATACTTAATTCCGATACTTTTTCCATATCGTATACCGGAATCGGAAGTTCCCATAATTCTTTGAGAGGCAATGTGATTTTAGTCAGCCAATGAGGAATCCTACGAAGTGTGGGCACATCCTGTGATGCTGCGGTCATCTTAACTAATGGCATGGCTGTGATTGGCTGCTGAAATGATGTCAGAATGCACTATAAAAGGCGCCGCCGCCATTTTAGCGTCACTGTGCTGTGAACTCAGTAAGGGACAGAACGCTACTCTGCTCACTCTGAGGGACAGTTAGATATTGCGATTTTGTGTACTACTGTGCTTGAGGCAGGCTAGTTTACCAACCGCTGTGTAAAGCTTCATTTTGCCAGTGTTGTTTTAACAGCTCTGTGCAAGGTGTGTGTGTGACAGTGCAGGTGACGCTGCAGTTTGCTCTGCATCCACCGCTGTTTGTAGGCATCTGCACGTGTCCCTTTTTTTTTTTTTTTTTTTTTTTTTATTTTATTTAGTGGAATTGGTGCAGCTCCATTATATTAGAAAAAAATCAAATCTATTAGTGTGACGTGCTTCCATCCGTATACAATACATTGGTTGCAAACACTATAGAAGTACAGAAAGGAGCTTTTCACAGATTGTGGACAGTTGTGTTTCAGTGTTCACTTCAGTCTGTGTTTTTTACTTTTTTGAGTGCAGATCACGCTCCAGTTACATGTTCAAGCACTGCTGCTTGTACTCTGCTGAGCGTGTCTCAGTGGCTCATCCTTTTCATTTATCTCCAATTGGTTCTGCTACATTCCATTTAAAATAAATCTAATCTATTACTGTGACGCGCTTCCATCCGTATACAATACATTGGTTGCAAACACTATAGAAGTACAGAAAGGAGCTTTTCACAGATTGTGGACAGTTGTGTTTCAGTGTTCACTTCAGTCTGTGTTTTTTACTTTTTTGAGTGCAGATCACGCTCCAGTTACATGTTCAAGCACTGCTGCTTGTACTCTGCTGAGCGTGTCTCAGTGGCTCATCCTTTTCATTTATCTCCAATTGGTTCTGCTACATTCCATTTAAAATAAATCTAATCTATTAGTGTGACGCGCTTCCATCCGTATACAATACATTGGTTGCAAACACTATAGAAGTACAGAAAGGAGCTTTTCACAGATTGTGGACAGTTGTGTTTCAGTGTTCACTTCAGTCTGTGTTTTTTACTTTTTTGAGTGCAGATCACGCTCCAGTTACATGTTCAAGCACTGCTGCTTGTACTCTGCTGAGCGTGTCTCAGTGGCTCATCCTTTTCATTTATCTCCAATTGGTTCTGCTACATTCCATTTAAAATAAATCTAATCTATTAGTGTGACGCGCTTCCATCCGTATACAATACATTGGTTGCAAACACTATAGAAGTACAGAAAGGAGCTTTTCACAGATTGTGGACAGTTGTGTTTCAGTGTTCACTTCAGTCTGTGTTTTTTACTTTTTTGAGTGCAGATCACGCTCCAGTTACATGTTCAAGCACTGCTGCTTGTACTCTGCTGAGCGTGTCTCAGTGGCTCATCCTTTTCATTTATCTCCAATTGGTTCTGCTACATTCCATTTAAAATAAATCTAATCTATTAGTGTGACGCGCTTCCACCCGTATACAATACATTGGTTGCAAACAATATAGAAGTACACAAAGGGGCCTTTCACAGCTACTGAACATGGGTTTTTAATTTTTAACTAAAATATGTATTTTTTCAAATGACACAAATATAAGTAATGTTGAAGAGGAATAGTCCTACATCCATTGTTTGCACAATATTACAGGTGTACATCATGTCCCTTAATCAACAATGTATTATTATATTTACTTGTATGCTTTTATTTAAAAGCCAAGAACACAGAAGGATAACCTTCGCACTGCAGCTGTTGTCAAAGTTCAACCCACATTATGCACTTCCAACATTGCAGCATTTGAGGCATGATGTGAGTTGGATTGGTCAAAGTTATGGAGTGAGAAGGTTCACCATCAGTACCCTATAGCATAAGTATGCTTTTGTGTTAGCATTTGTGTTAGACATGTGGATATCTGCCATAATATGTCACAATTATTTAGTTACAGATTTGTTACCAACACTAATCATTGAATGGTTTTAAATTTGACGTTTCACTTGTTTACAGCTTAGAAATAAGGGTGTAGCCTGATATCTATGTGTAGCACTAGCCACTTTAACATGTCATGTTTTTTTAAACATGTGTAGCTAGGTAGCAGTAATTTTTGCCGGACACACAGCAGGGGAACAGCAGGCGTTACTGAACCCCACTATCACTATAGCTTGTGTATTGGTCTGTGGACACGACACTTCTGAGCAGCAACTGGCAGTGTTGTAGCCCAGGGAGTATAGCTCAGGTGGTAGAAAGATGAACATAACAGAGACATGGAAAACGTTGCCAACCAGTTAGTTAATCTGAAACCGGACAGGCAAATTCAGGCGAGATCCATGCCTAGTTCATTTTCAGAAAAGTAAGCCGTTCTACATTATCGTAGGATAGTCGCATGCAACGGTCTGTTAGTACACCACCTGCAGCAGTAAAGACGCGCTCCGATAATACACTGCCAGCAGATCAAGCCAGCACCTCCAATGCATACTGGCTAAGCTCTGGCCATGTATCCAGCTTAGAGACACAAAACTTGAATGGGGAAGAGCCATCTGGGAGTACACTGAGAGGGCAAGACATGTAGTCTGTCACCATCTTACGGAAATGTTGCCTCCTGCTGACTGGAGCCGTCTCGGATGGTGTAGACATTGGTGGCGCTGCCACAAAACTTCGACACATTTGGAACATACTGTTCTTGCCCTGTGCAGAGGCGCTGCTTGTGCTCCCTCTTGTTGCAGAGCTGTCTCCACTGCCTCGACGCACAGAGCTGCTTTGTAAATCAGTAGCAGCAGCAGTGCTCTCGGCTGGAATGGAGAACATTATGGATTGCACCAGTGTGTCTTGGTACTTCCGCATTTTACGCTCCCGGTTCAACGGTGTGATGAGGCTTTGTAAGTTGTCCCGGTAGCGAGGGTCTAGGAGGGTGTACACCCAATAATCAGACGTGGTGTGAATGTGTTCGATGCGGCGGTCGTTTCTCAGCCACTGCAGCATGAAATCAACCATGTGCTGCAGACTCCCAACTGGCCAAGAAACGTTGTCCCCTGCAAGAGGCGTCATCTCCGCCTGCTGTGCATCACCCCACCCTTGGTCTACATACTGACTAGAGCATTGTCTACCTCCCTCTGGAGCGATGTCTTCCTCCTCCATTGACTCCTCCTCATCCTCCTCACAAAGTCCTTCAAATACATATAAATTTACAAAATTTAAAACTCAAAATTTAAAAACTTTGTATCATAATTCTGTAACATCAGTTTATGGAAACACAATAGCATTACAAAAGGATAGACAAAAAATGTACATTATGTGCTTTGTAAATACATTAAAAGTTTGTAATGGTTATGAAAATATAGACAGCGACTCTGGAGGTTCAATTGTTGATACAGCATGGTACTTTGAAAGTCCTCCAGCCCTTTGTGAGGAACCACGTTGCGCTGACTGTCCAGAAGGTGATGGAATTTGTGACTCCTCATCCTCCACCTCTTCCAAAACCTCATGCCTTAGTGCTTGCAGTGTTTTTTGAAGCAGGCAGATAAGGGGGACAGTCAGGCTGACTAGTGCATCATCTGCACTCGCCATCCGCGTTGACTCATCAAACGCACGCAAAACGTGGCAGATATCCTTCATAGAGTTATTCGCCACTCATTACACTGGCAGTGGCTGCCCATTCATTATAGGATCCAATTCTAATTACTGGTTCTCACCAACATAGCTCTCCACAGCGCAGCACCCCCCTACATCTCCTCCCTTATTTATATTTATCGGCCTAACCGACTGCTGCACTCTGCAAACGACCTTCGACTAACCTCTGCACTAATCCGTACCTCCCACTCCCAACTCCAAGACTTCACCCGCGCTGCGCCAATCCTCTGGAATGCTCTACCCCAAGAAATTAGGACTATCCGCAATTTGGATGGTTTCAGGCGCTCCCTCAAAACACATTTGTTCACAGTGGCCTATCACATTCACTAATCAAAGTCATTCTATGTGTAATTCTGTGTGTGTAGCCCATTCACTATCTCCATGCATCCCTCACTTCCTTAAAATGGCTGGACCATCATTGTAAAAACACCATTGTATATAAACACCTGTACTTTGTATCTCCCACACCTCATTGTAGATTGTAAGCTTTCACCAGCAGGGGCGGCTGATTTTGCTTTAATTATTGTATTGTTAACGTTGTTACTTATGACTCGTGTTTTGAAACTGTTAAACTGTAAAGCACTGCGGAATATTATGGCGCTATATAAATAAATAATATTATTATTCTTATTATAGAGGCCCACTCAGTAGTGGTGAAGTGTGAACGCCGCAAATTGCGAGTTGACTGCGCCTGATGCAGCTGATACTCCATTACTGTTGGCTGCTGCTCACACAACCGCTCCAACATATGTAACGAGGAATTCCACCTGGTGGGTACGTCACATATAATGCGATGTTCATGAAGGTGAAATCTGCGTTGCAGAGCTGCAATCAGCGATCTGGCCATGCTGGAACGTCGCAAGTGAGCGCACTCTAGGCGGACCTTGTGCAGCAGTGCATCAAGATCCGGATAGTCCCTCAAAAAACTCTGCACGACCAAGTTGAGCACATATGACAGACATGGTATGTGAGTGAGGTTGCCAAGGCCCAGAGCTGACACCAGATTTCGGCCATTGTCACACACTACCAAGCCTGCCTGTAGATTCTCTTCCAAAAACCACACGTCGCTCTCCTGCTTTATGGCATTACAGAGCTCCTGCGCTGTGTGGCTAAGATTCCCCATGGAAATTAATTTCAGGATGGCCTGTTGACATTTGGACACGGCTGTGCTCATATCGGTCGCAACAGGTAAACGTTCACGGGTCCATGTGGAGGTAGACCGTGACGGCTCCTGCAGCGATGATTCTGAGGAACTGGAATAGGAGGAGGAATCAATGTGTACAGACTTGATTCCTGCAATCCTTGGAGTTGGCAGAACACGTACAGCGCCACTCGCAAGATCAGTACCCGGCTGCACAACATTGACCCAATGGGCAGTGAGGGAAAGGTATTGTCCCTGGCCATGGGTGTTAGAACCCTCTTGTTAGGTTTTGTTTCAGTTTGCTGGTCACATGACCTTTTTTCCCTATTTAGTCTGGCTCCGCCCTTCTGGCTTTGCTTGACTTCATTGTATTATCTACTGTTAAGCTAGCCGGTGCTTAGGTGCCTTAATCTGTGAGTTTTGCTTGATGTTAGGATCACAAAGTATTTATTTTTCTGTTTAATTATCCATGCTACAATTTATGTTAGGACTAGGAGGTGTCCACCTTTTCTCCCAGTCCCTAGATCTTGTAGGGATTACTCCCTCGCAACTATAGGTCTTCGTTCACACTAGATGAGGACTTTAGCGGGTCTGGTCGCAGGATCAGGTTCCCCGTTACATCGTAGGGATTCAGCTTAGTTGTATTGTAGGGACAGAATTCCCTTCTTTCCTTACTGGTTGTAGCAGATCATAACAATGGGTACTGGTCCACGCATCGGTGGTCAGGTGGACCTTGCTACTGAGGGCTTTTAGTAGCGCATGTTTAATTTTTCCCTCAACATGCTTTTGCAGACCAGGGACGGCTTGCCTGCTGAAATGAAATCGGCTTGGCACATTGTATTGTGGGATTGACAATGATATTCAGTTACGGAAACTGTCTGTCTCCACCAGCCTGAATCACAGCATTTCAAGGGACAGGAGTTTTGCAATGCCAGCATTCAGAGCCTGTGCTCGTGCATGGTTTGCGGAGTATGGCCGTCTTTTATCCCATGCCTGTGCTACCGCTGGCTGTTTTGTGGCCTGGGAGTGTGAGGATGACAGGGAACTTGCTGCTGTGTGTGGAATAACAGTTTGTCTCTGGACAACAGTGGCCGAGGTTCTTCCATGGCGATCCTGTGAGGAAGCATAACCAGCTGTGTGTGAGCTCGATGAAGAGGCTTCAACACAACCTGAAGATGTAGGTGCTGCTGTAGGTTGGCCTACATCTCCAGTGTGTCTTTGTAACTCAACTACGTGCTTTGTCCGCACATGTTTCCACATATTTGTGGTATTGAGGTGACTGACACTTTTAGCTATTTTTAATTTTTGATTACACAGCTTGCATTTCACATAGCAAATATCATGTGCAAGTGTGTGAAAAAAGGACCACGCAGTGCAAGTCCTGGGAGCGCACGTTTTGACTTTTGGAAGACAACTGCTCCGAACAGGTGCCAAACTGGAGGCTACAGGCAACCGAGTCTGCAGCCTAACTCTCCCTCCTGTTTGTACCGTTGGGGCAATGTCTTCCTCTATCTTCCTTCTATCACTAACCATTTCTCTAGGCCTCTCCCAGCTTTCAACCAAAGTACTGGTTCTCACCCACAAAGCTCTCCACAGTGCAGCACCCCTCCTACATCTCCTCCCTCATTTCTATCTATCGGCCTAACCGACTGCTGCGCTCTGCAAACGACTTTCGACTAACCTCTGCACTAATACGTACCTCCCACTCCCGACTCCAAGACTTCTCCTGCTCTACGCCAATCCTCTGGAATGCTGTACCCCAAGAAATTAGGACTATCCACAATTTGCATGGTTTCAGGCGCTCCCTCAAAACACATTTGTTCAGAGCGGCCTATCACATTCACTAATCAAAGTCATTCTATGTATTCTGTGTAAGTGTGTGTGTGTCTCTAGCCCATTCACTATCTCCATCCCTCAGTCCCTTAAGATGGCTGGAACATCATTGTAAATGCACCATTGTATATAAACACCTATACTTTGTATCTCCCCCATCTCATTGTACATTGTAAGCTGTCACGAGCAGGGGCGACTTATTTAGCTTAAATTATTGTATTGTTAACGTTGTTACTTATGACTTGTGTTCTGAAACTGCTAAACTGTAAAGCGCTGCGGAATATGATGGCGCTATATAAATAAATATTATTATTATTCCTCTGAGCTGCTCCCACCACCTTCCTGTTCTTCATGCCATGTTGGGTATTGGACCTCATCATCTCCACTACCCTCTTCCAACACCTGCTGTTGGGTGGTCTGGCCAGCACCATGCTCAACAGAAACTGGCACCTGGGTCTCATCATCATCATCAGATGCGTTCTGCGGTGTGCTGACCATCGGCACTGTCTCACCCGCCTCTTCAGATTCAGAGAGACACAGCTGTTGCGCATCACTGCATACTCCCTCTTCTTCACATTACAGAATGCTGCTTGGCTGGGCCCCTGTTTGCAAGCCAATAGATTCTGAGAACAGAAGCAGACACTCAGCTGGCTCCTGTACAGAACTCTCTGACTGCCTGGGCAATTTGCCAGGCGGTGAAGAGACAGATGGTTGCCCAACAGTGCTGTGGTCCTGAGAGGAGGTGGAAGCAATTGAAGTCGATGCATTGGCTGAGATCCAAACAACAACGGCTTCAATTTGTTCTTCCCGCAGCAGGGGGGTACTCCGAGCTCCTACAAAAGTGCGCATAAAGGAACGCTCACGGCCCGGGGAAAACTGGTGGATGCTGTGTCACTGGGGGCCGCAGCAGCCACAGAATCCCCACGTCCTCTCCCTGAAGAAACTCCACGACCACGTGCCTTACTCCCTGCCTTCTTCATCTTGGTAGATTGATAAAGAAAGTCTGAAAAGTTATAAGGCCTAAGTGTGGTTATTCCGCAGAGACTGCAGTGAACACTGCACACAACTGTTCAGTAGTGTGAAAGGCCCCTTTGTGTACTTCTATAGTGTTTGCAACCAATGTATTGTATACGGATGGAAGCGCGTCACACTAATAGATTTTATTTATTTGTAATAGAATGGAGCAGCAACAATTAGAGAAAAATTTCAAGGATGTGCCAGTGACACACGCTCAGCAGACTACAACCAGCAGTGGTTGAAGAACTAACTGGAGCGTGATCTGCACTCCAAAAAGGAAAACCTCAGACTACAGTGAACACTGCACACAACTGTTCACTACCCAACGCGTCTCAGCAGGAAGGCAGTCTGTGCGTCAAAACAAAGGCGCAAGCATACATCCACGTACCCTGTTTATAAAGCTATATAAAAAAAATTATGTAGTAGTGACGCACACTTTATTGAGGTACAGTATTACATCGCCATTCACCATCTGTGGCTATGCAGTCTCATCTATATATACCTTATCTATCCGTTGTCATGCTTGCAAGTCGACAGTCAGGCATAAATAGCAATTTTCGCTATGCACTATGCACTTTTTAAAGGTTATGTTTGTTAATAAACATGATTATTGCCACATATTATGAGTATTACATGATGGAAATTGTATAATTTTGTATAAACTGTTTAGTGACATTATTCAGCAAATGTAACATTTTAGTAATGTCACAGATAACTTGTAATGCTGATGATGTTTTAAGTCAGACATTCATTGTCTATACAATAAAAATGGTGTACATACTGTTACTTATCCATCATTAATGGATTCAGATATGTACTTGTATGCTTTTATGTACAACCGTATAGCAGATTCCTTAACTAATTTATTTTGTGGTTTGCATTGCTGTTCAACATGTTAATGTATGTGTTTATGTTTGTCAATTCTTTATTTATCTAGATATTAGTTTAAATGAAATCATCATCTTATGGTAGTAAAGGTTATCTTTCTCTTGTTTGAAGTATAGACATTTAAAATTGACAGGTAACAAGGAAATTACTTGATCTAGTATTTAAACATCCTCCTTGACCCTGGGCTCCAACACCGCCAGTTGTTGCTCGGAAGTGCTGTTAGCACAGTCAACACTTGCTCCTGTGTTACTGGGGTTCAGTAACGTCAGCTGGTCCTCGGTTGTGCCATTGGCTCTTTTCCTTCTGCTGCCCCTCCGGGTTCCAGCACAGTCAGCTGGTCCTCGTTACTTGCATTGGCTCTTGTACCTTCTGCTACCCGTCCGGTTCCAGTACCGTCAACTGGTTCTCCGCAGTGCCTTTGGCCTAGGTGCCTCCATCTCGGTATCCGAGTTCCAGCAACGTCTGCTGGTCCTTGGTAGTGCTTTGGAGCACAGGTACCCCCTGCTTAGTAACCGTGTCCCAGTAACGTCAGCTGGTCCTCGGTTGTGCCATTGGCTCTTTTCCTTCTGCTGCCCCTCCGGTTCCAGTACCGTCAACTGGTTCTCCGCAGTGCCTTTGGTCTAGGTGCCTCCATCTCGGTATCCGAGTTCCAGCAACGTCTGCTGGTCCTTGGTAGTGCTTTGGAGCACAGGTACCTCCTGCTTAGTAAACCGTGTCCCAGTAACATCAGCTGGTACAAGATTGTGCTACAAATACAAGATACGGAACAAGAGACACAAGAACAATAAGCAGAAGATCTAAAAGCAGAAGAACATGAAGTATAAGACCAAAATGAAGAGCAAAATATATGCTCTAAATTCTAAGCAGAAGAAGACTAAGCAGTGTATGGGGGTGAGTCCGTTCCTCCTCGTGGTGCCCTGGAAAATGCCTGCTGCTGCAGGCTAAACTGAACACGGACAAATACTGTTGTAATTTAAATCTTTGTGACAGCAAGAACGGAAGGATGAAAAATTCATACTTTGACAGATTACAAGTACAGGATTCTCTGTCACAAATAAGAATATGATGAAGAAGATGAAGCAGAATATGAATAAGAATAATAGTTTAATAAGAAGAATATGAGTAATGTTAACAAAGATGAATAGCAAGAAGTTTAAGAAGAAGATAAAGAAGGTGAAGATGAAGAATAATTTGATGAAAAAGATGATGCTGCAGAAGATTATGAAGGAGAAAGTGTGTGAAAAGTTAAAAAGGTGAAGATGAAGAGCATGGAAGTTGTGTAATATACATATTTGCCAAAATATAAAAAACGTTAACATTGTCAATTTCTTCGTCAATCCGAACATCTTTAAAAAAAAAAATATTTATGCTATTCCATTTGATTGGGTTAAACATCTATGCCTTTAATGTCTCCTCAACCTTCCCCAATACATTCTACATTACTCTTTCTTGTTTTCCTTCATGTACAATTAACCAACAAGGCAAGAATGGGTTTTTTTTAATTTCGATATTTTGTTCCCATAGACTTACATGGGACTTCCGGTATCGGTATCGGGTATCGCCGATATTTTAGTGATATCGGCGATACCATTCCGATTCCGATACTTTAGGATATCGGAAAGTATCGCTCAACTCTATGCTGGATTCAAAAGCACTCAAAATAAGCTTTGAGATCGTATTAATTCAATGCCCCTAGGAATTAGGCAGATTTTAATCTACATTATGAAATAATTGAAAGCATCTCAAATGTTAATTCGTTAGTCATTCTGTGTGTTTTATGCCTCTTCACAGATTTTTTCAAAATGATAAGGGGTATTTCATCATATGATCTTTCGACATAACAATGCATATATTATCATTTTTACAAAATATAACGAAAAACTCTGATCAAAATTGCCATATCCCATATGAATTTACATGCATTGTGCATATATATGAACATGCACAGTTTTAAACAGCTTCTAGTAATGTCTGCAGCTTCAATTCCAGTGCGTTGTCAGGCCCATTAACGACATGGTCATGTTCAGTATCACGAACAAATCAATTTAACCCTTAATGACCAAGCATTTTGTAGGTTAAAGACCAGGCCAATTTTTACAATTCTGACCACTGTCTTTTTTATGAGGTTATAACTCTGGAACGCTTCAACGGATCTTGGCGATTCTGAGATTGTTTTCTCAGTACATATTGTACTTCATGATAGTGTAAAATTTCTTCAATATAACTTGCGTTTTTTTATGAAAAAAATGGAAATATGGCAAAAATTTTGAAAATTTTGAATTTTCAAACTTTTAATTTTTATGCCATTAAATCAGAGAGATATGTCACAAAAATTAGTTAATAAATAACATTTCCCACATTGCTACTTTACATCAGCACAATTTGGAACCAAAATTTTTTTTTGTTACGAATTATAAGTGTTAAAAGTTTGACCAGCAATTTCTCATTTTTCCAACAAAATTTACAAACCATTTTTTTTAGGGACCACCTACATTTGAAGTGAATTTGAGGGGTCAATATGACAGAAATACCCAAAGTGACACCATTCTAGAAAACTGCACCCCTCAACGTGTTCAAAGCCACATTCAAGAAGTTTATTAACCTTTAGGTACTTCACAAGAATTGAAGCAATGTGGAAGGAAAAAATAACATTTAACTTTTTTTCCCAAAATTGTTCTTTCGAAACACAATTTTTTTAAATTTTGTCAAGGGTATCAGAGAAAATGAACCACAAATATTTGTTGTACAATTCATTCCAGAGTACACGATATCACCATTGTGGGGTAAACCACTATTTGGTGCGCATGGCAGAGCTCAGAAGGAAGCAGCGCCATTTGACTTTTTTGGCTGGAATTGAGATTGGACGCCATGTCGCATTTGGAGAGTCCCTGTGTGCCTAAACAGTGGAAACCCCCACAAGTGACCCCATTTTGGAAACTGACCCCTCAAGGAACTATCTAAATGTGTTGTGAGAGCTTTTAACCCCAAGGGCTTCACAGAAGTTATAACGTAGAGCCGTAAAATTAAAAAATCATATTTTTTTCCACAAAATGATCTTTTCATCCAATTTTATTTTCCAAAGGATAAAAGGACCCAAAAGTTATTGGAATTAGTCCTGAGTACGCTGATACCCCATATGTGGGGTAAACCACTATTTGGGCGCATGGCAGAGCTCGGAAGGGAAGCAGCGCCATTTGACTTTTTTGGCTGGAATTGAGATTGGACGCCATGTCGCATTTGGAGAGTCCCTGTGTGCCTAAACAGTGGAAACCCCCACAAGTGACCCCATTTTGGAAACTAGACCCCCAAGGAACTTATCTAAATGTGTTGTGAGAGCTTTTAAACCCCCAAGGGCTTCACAGAAGGTTATAACGTAGAGCCGTAAAATTAAAAAATCATATTTTTTCCACAAAAATGATCTTTCATCCCAATTTTATTTTCCAAAGGATAAAAGGACCCCAAAAGTTATTGGCAATTAGTCCTGAGTACGCTGATACCCCATATGTGGGGGTAAACCACTATTTGGGCGCATGGCAGAGCTCGGAAGGGAAGCAGCGCCATTTGACTTTTTTGGCTGGAATTGAGATTGGACGCCATGTCGCATTTGGAGAGTCCCTGTGTGCCTAAACAGTGGAAACCCCCCACAAGTGACCCCATTTTGGAAACTAGACCCCCAAGGAACTTATCTAGATGTGTGGTGAGAGCTTTGAACCCCCAAGGGCTTCACAGAAGGTTATAACGTAGAGCAGTAAAATTAAAAAATCATATCTTTTCCACAAAAATGATCTTTCCACCCCCAATTGTTATTTTCCAAAGGGTAACAGGACCCCAAAAGTTATTGTGCAATTTGTCCTGAGTACGCTGATACCCCATATGTGGGGATAAACCACTATTTTGACGCATGGCAGAGCTCGAAAGGGAAGGAGCGCCTTTTTCAAATGCAGACTTTGATGAATGGTCTGCGGGTGTCATGTCACGTTTGGAGAGCCCCTAATGTGCCTAAACAGTAGAAACCCCCCACAAGTGACTCCATTTTGGAAACTAGACCCCCAAGGAACTTATCTAGATGTGTGGTGAGCACTTTGAACCCCCAAGTGCTTCACAGAAGTTTATAACGTAGAGCCGTGAAAATAAAAAAATCATATATTTTTTTCCACAAAAATAATCTTTTTGCCCCCAAATTTTTTTTTTATTAAGGGTAACAGGAGAAATAGGACCCCAAAAGCTATTGTGCAATTTTCCTGAGTACGCTTATATCCCATATGTGGGGGGGAACCACTATTTTGACGCATGGCAGAGCTCGGAAGGGAAGGAGCACCGTTTTTAAATGCAGACTTTGATGGAATGGTCTGCGGGTGTCATGTCGCGCTTGGAGAGCCCCTGATGTGCCTAAACAGTAGAAACCCCCCACAAATGACCCCATTTTGCAAACTAGATCCCCCAAGGAACTTATCTAGATGTGTGGTCAGCACTTTGAACCCCAAGGGCTTTACAGAAGTTTATAACGTAGAGCCGTGAAAATAAAAAAATCATATTTTTTTCCACAAAAATGACCTTTTTGCCCCCAAATTTTTATTTTTATAAGGGTAACAGGAGAAATAGAGCCCTAAAAGTTGATGTGCATTTTGTCCTGAGTACGCTGATATCCCATATGTGGGGGGAACCACTGTGATCGCCTTACTGCGATCTTTGGGAGGCACAATGAACAAATCCACAAAAGGTGAAAAATTGGTTTTCTTTTTTGCGTTGTTCCTCGTGCGGTATTATTAATTAGGCGACTTTATTCCTCGGGTCGGTGTGATTACAGCGATACCAGATTTATACCCTTTTTTCATGTTTAGCTTCTGTCACACTCTAAAAGATGCTTTTTTTTTAATAATTTTTTGTAAGAAATTTTTGCATCGCCGTATTTTGAGAGCTATAATTTTTCCATATTTCGGCCGACAGAGTTATCTGTGGGCTTTATTTTTGCGGGACGAGGTGACGTTTTTATTGGCACCATATTCGGGCACATAACATTTTTAATCGCTTCCTATTCCGATTTTTGTGGAAGCAGAATGAACAAAAACCAGCAATTCAGGAATTGTTTTTTTTTTTCCTCCATTCCGTGTGTGGTAAAATTGATAAAGCAGCTTTATTCTTCGGGTCACTACGATTACAGCGATACCTCATTTATATTTTTTTTATGTTTTGGCATTTTTTACATAATAAAAAATTTTATAGAAAAAATAATTATTTTTGCATCAGTTTATTCCGCGAGCTATAACTTTTTTATTTTGTTGCTGATGATGCTGTATAGCGGCTTGTTTTTTGCGGGACAAGATGTCATTTTCAGCGGTACCATGATTATTTATATCTGACTTTTTGATCGCGTGTTATTGCACTTTTTCCAAGCGGTATGATGATACCGCTTGGAAAAAGTATAATTTACTACTTTTTTTTTTTTTTTTACGGCTTTCACTGAAGGGGTTAACTAGGGTTACACTTTTATAGATGGGATTTTTACGGACATGGCGATACCAAACATGTGTATTTTTTTGGTTTTTTATTTTTTTTATTACATAAAATTGTGTATTTTTTAGGGGATTTTTTTAAATTATTTTTTAATATTTTTTTTACAATTTTTTTAAAAAAATTATTTTTTTTACTTGTCCTTTTATGGGACTTTCACTTTTTTTACTTTTTATTGCAGTTACAATGCATTGAAATGCTCCAGCATTGCAATGCATTGTACCTATGATGAAAGCTGCTGTGAGCATGATCACAGCAGCTTTCCGTAGCTAGATGACCCGGAGGTTGTCATGAAAACCCCGGGTCATCAAGGCAGAGATCGGGCCCTGCAAATACATTGCATGGCGCCGATCTGAGGCAGAGGGAGCTCCCGACCCTCTGCCTCCCCCCCTGAGCGCTGCGATCGCGCTCGATCGCAGCAGTCAGGGGGTTAACAGCCAGGGGCGGTGGGGGCGCCGCTCCTGGCTGTCAGTGCAGGAAGCCTGGCCACTGCAGCGCCGGCTCCTGCACTGATCGCGCTGGAGATGCTGAAATTTCAGCTTCTCCTGCGCGATCGCTGCTGTGTTTGGTCAGTCAGATTGACTGACCAAGCACAGCGCTGTAGGTGCAGGGACCGACGGCAAAGGTCCCCGCACCGCTTGCCGTGCCTGTCAGCTGTCTGTGACAGCTGTCGGCACTGATCTACCACTGCGTGTTTACACGCAGTGGTAGATCAAAGGGATGACGTGCACAGTCCGTCCTGGTGCCGAAACTGACACCCGGCCTTGACGGACTGTGCACGTCATTGGACTTTAAGGGGTTAAACTGGGAAGACCTTTTTCACAGGCCATACTCTACGTCTCTTCCTACACAACCCCTAGATCACCAGGGTGACCGTTTTCCGTGATGAAACAGCCACTGTTTTGCCAGGGTGTTTAGGATGTCCCTAACTACAAATATTTACACAGTCGGTTGATGTGCCCCCCCCCATGGGAAATGTTTTTCAGCCTATGCACTTAGTGTATGGCCATTACAAGTACAGGTATAGGAGACCTGCTCCTTTGTAATGGAAACTGATTTTTAGGAGGACTTCATACACGTCTCTTCCAAGTGGTATTTTGGTTTGTCCAAATTGGGAAGGCCTTCCATTCAATCCATAGGCAATAGGCAAATAGTACGGAGACCCGCTTCATAATAATGTGAACTTTGTTGGTTGTTAATATTCTTCAACAATGCAATTCTTCAATGCCAATTCTTTAGCCTCAACACTGCAATGCTAACATGCAGGGTCTTCTGACTCACCACAGCAATTGATCAATGCAAGTTCTTAAGCCTCAACAGTGCAATTATCCACTGATGGTTCTTCAGGCTCAACAATGAAATGCTCCACTGCAGGGTCTTTAGCATTAACATTGCAATTATCCACTGCCAGTTATTCTGCGTCAACAATTAAATTTTAAACTGCAGAGTCTTTAGCGCTAACACTGCACTGGTCCACCGAAGGGTCTTTAACGTCAACTCTGCAATTGTCCACCGCTGGGTCTTTAGCATCAACACTGCAATTGCCCACTGCCGGTTCTTCAGCGTCAACAATGCAATTTTAAACTGCAGGGTCTTTAGCGCCAACACTGCAATTGTCCACCACTGGGTCTTTAGCATCAATACTGCAATTGTCAGCTGCCGGGTCTTCAGGCTCAACTATTCACTGCGTAGCCAAACAATATGGGAGTAGCAAATTAATAGGAAGTGTGCTTTCAGGTGGCCATCAAGTATGTGGGTTCAAAGGCTTATTGGGGTGTGTGTTACTTTGATGTAGGGCAGTCCTTGCATTCAATACATAAGCTAACAGTATGACAGTGGCAAAAAAGTAATGTGAACTTGGTTTTCATTTGTACATCCACTACGTCGGTTCAAATCCTTTTTGGGGTGCGTTTGAATTTGATGTAGGGCGGGCCTTGCATTCAGTAAGAAGCTAACAGTATGGCAGTGGCAAAAGAGTAATTTGAACTTGGTTTTTCTGTGTACATCCATTACGTTGGTTTAAACCCTTTTTTGTGGTGCATTTGAATTTGATGCAGGGGGGGCCTTGCAGTCAAAGGATAGGCTAACATTATGGCAGAACAAAATGAATAATGTGAACTTGGTTTTCCTGTATACGTACATCTACTAGGTCGGTTCAAAGCCTTTTTGGGGTGCGTTTGAATTTGATGCAGGATAGGGCCTTGAAGTCAATGCATAGACTAAAAGTATGGCAGAACAAAATGAATAATGTGAACTTGGTTTTCCTGTGTATATCCACTGGGTCGGTTCAAAGCCTTTTTTGGGTGGGTTTGAATTTAATTCAGGGTGGGCCTTGCATTCAATGCATAAGCTAACAGTATGGCTGTGGCAAAAGAGTAATGTGAACTTGGTTTTCCTGTGTCCATTCACTACGTCGGTTCCAAGGATTTTTGGGGTGCGTTTGAATTTGATGTAGGGCGGGCCTTGCATTCAATGCATAAACTAACAGTATGGCAGTGGCAAAACAGTAATGTGAACTTGGTTTCCCTGTGGCCATCCATTACCTGGGTTCAAAGGCTTATTGTAGTGCCTGTTACTTTGCTGCAGGGCAGGCCTTGCATTTAATGCATAAGTTAACACTATGGGAGACCTATTTTCTTATAATTGGAACACTTTTTCATGAGGCCCTCCTGTACGTCTCATCAAAGGGGTATTGTGGTGCGTCCTAATTTTTGACAGCCCAGCCACTCAATGCATAGGCAATAACAGTAATGCCGACTGATGCCCCTATAAAAATTGGCTTTGTGACTTTAAGAGTCTGTCCTTCATAAATGAAATAAGATGTGTCTGATGATGTGTCACACACCACATGGCCAGCTAAGGTTGATAAATGCTACAATGACATTTCACAGTAAATGCTTTTGTATTGTTTGAAAGCAATTGTAACATTGAAAAAAGCATCAAAAACGCTACGTGTGAACATAGACAAATTGGTGGAGGAACATTTTTACCTTGGGTTCATTATTTTGCCTTATATAAAAGTCATTAGCCTGGAAAGGATGTTCCTTGACATATTTCCCAGGAAAATCCATTTTGGTTTAGTTTTTGTATGTTTTTTGGTGTGCCTGAAAAAATGGCGTAAGAGTCTGACAACATTGCTCACAGCTGTGACCTGGGAGTCAGAAATGCTTCCAGGGGCATTCCCCATGATGTTCCCGTGTCATTTGAGCAGTGTTTCCATAATTTACAGACGTTTTTAGACTTTGAAAGGACCCCCGGGGGGATCGCGGCAAAAATGCTCGGTTTTCCCTTAGACTTATATTGTGCTCGTTGCTTGGGTCGAGTACCCGAGTTTTCCAATTTGCTTGACCCGAATAACGAGCACCCGAGCATTTTAGTGCTCGCTCATCTCTACTAGGTCACATCATTGTAACGCTGGTATTGTCTGTACTTTGTTTTCCAGCGTTACTTTGCATGTCTTTGCTTTAACCCTTTTGCTCCTTTCCCCCTAACCAGCTGGGATACTGTTGTCTGTTACCTGTATGGATGCTGCTCAGTTCCCAGCTCTGCTGCATAGCCGTACTTGCTTGAGTGTCTCCGCTGCGTTGCATGACCACCGCATGTGCGGTCCCTGGCCTGCTGTAGAAGCTACCCGTAGGTTGCAAAGTCCTCTGCAGTGGTGCATGACTTACTACGTGTGTGGCTGCAGCCACTGTCAGGTCTCCTTCTGTGCTGAGTTGTGTCTAGCTCTGCATAGGGGGCGCGGCCCACATCTGTCCTGCTTTTATGAGGATTGGGTGTGCACTAGAATTGCTGCTCCAGCCTATCGCTGTGAAGCAGCTCATATATAAAGTTCCCCAGCCCTGTGGGGCGTTGCCAGAGCTTTGCATTGAGTCTGCATTGAGTTCCTGAACCTAGCTGTGTGTGTTTGTGTGTTCAGCTCCTGCTCTGAGTGCGATCAGTTCTGGAGAGCTGATTCCCTTTGTCCTGTCTTGTGTTTCCACCTGTTCTGGGGGCTGAGTACCCAGATCGCCCTTCCTGGAGGCTGCATATCCAGGCCTGTTCCTGTTGTATCTTGTTCCCTGAATCCCTGATCCTGGATCTATCCCGGTACCTGAATGTCTGAACTGTGTCTTGTGTTTCCACCTGTGCTGGGGGCTGAGTACCCAGATCGCCCTTCCTGGAGGCTGCATATCCAGGCCTGTTCCTGCTGTGTCTTGTTCCCTGAATCCCTGATCCTGGATCTATCCCGGTACCTGAATGTCTGAACTGTGTCTTGTGTTTCCGCCTGTGCTGGCGGCTGAGTACCCAGATCGCCCTTCCTGGAGGCTGCATATCCAGGTCTGTTCCTGCTGTGTCTTGTTCCCTGAATCCCTGATCCTGGATCTATCCCGGTACCTGAATGTCTGAACTGTGTCTTGTGTTTCCGCCTGTGCTGGGGGCTGAGTACCCAGATCGCCCTTCCTGGAGGCTGCATATCCAGGCCTGTTCCTGCTGTGTCTTGTTCCCTGAATCCCTGATCCTGGATCTATCCTGTACCTGACTGTCTGAACTGTGTCCTCTGTGTTATGTTCCTGAAGTCCTTCTGCGTCCTGAACCCTATGCCAGTGACTGTGAATCTTTGCTATATAACCTGAGTTCATCTTGGAAGGAGGAGTCCGGTGTGTGTGCTGAGTTTCTGTTACTCTGTGCTCAGCTTCTGTGCAATTCCCGGCCAGCTCCCGTTGAGCCTGGCGGGGCTTGCACCAGACCGCTGGGGTTCCTTTTCAGGTCGCTGCCAGATGTCTGATGCCTGATGACTATGGCCTGATGTCCGATGTCCACTTCCAGATGTCCGGAGCCTGCCTGATGTCCGGAGCCTGCCGATCGTTGCCAGATGTCCGGAGCCTGCGATCGTTGCCAGAGTTCCAGTCCATGTTCCTGTGTTCCAGTCCGTGTTCCTGTGTTCCAGTCCGTGTTCCTGAGTTCCAGTCCGTGTTCCTGAGTTCCAGTCCGTGTTCCTGAGTTCCAGTCCGTGTTCCTGAGTTCCGGTCTGTGCTCCTGGGTTCCAGTCCGTGTTCCTGAGTTTCAGTCCGTGTTCCTGAGTTTCAGTCCGTGTTCCTGAGTTCCTGTCCGTGTTCCTGTGTCCCTGAGATCCAATCCGTGTTCCTGAGTTCCTGTCCGTGTTCCTGTGTCCCTGAGATCCAATACGTGTTCCTGATATCCTGTCCGTGTTCCTGTGTCCCTGAGATCCAATCCGTGTTCCTGATATCCTGTCCGTGTTCCTGAGTTCCTGAGATCCAATCCGTGTTCCTGATGTCTTGTCTGTGTTCCTGAGTATCTGAGATCCAGTCCGTGTTCCTGATGTCCGATGCCCTGCCGGTTCCTCCGTGGTCTACCCTGTGATGACGTCTGTCCTGGGTCAGTGTCTGATGTTCTCCTGCTGAGCCTGTGCTACGCCTGAGGCCTGAGAGAGAGGCTATCCTAGTATGCCCGTGCCAGATGACCCTGGACTGCATCTACCCGTGATGTCCTCCTGCATTCGTCTGTGATCCTGAGACGTGTACCCTTCTCTGATGTGCGGAATCGGGAGCCCGGCATTATGTTCTGTTTATGTACTGTGTGTTTCTTTAAGTAAACTTTATGTTTCTTCATACTTGAAGTTGTGCGGTGTTGTCTAGTCCTGCAAGTCGCCATCTCGCCCACATGCTCAGCTGCCACGGATCCCGGTTGCTGCCCTCCCCTAGTCTGGGCAGGCCCGGGTCTCCCTCCGTGGTCCAGTGGGTCCACATTCTCTTACCATCTGGGACGCATGCCTCACGTCGTCGTGGACTGGCGGCGTGGGAGCATTGGCTAGTTAGGCAAGCTATGCCATGTACCAACGCCCCGCAGCCGTGGGAAGCGTCACAATCATCACATGACCTCAGGATTCTATCCAGCAGTCTTGTGTTTGTCTGCAGGTGTCTCTATCCACTGAGCCTCTGGAAATTCAGTTGCTGTCCGAGTGCAGATTACCCTTCGTCTTTTCATCCACTACTTTCTTACAGCAAGTGTTTTCCATCTGCTATTTGGCCTAGCCTATCATTCTGCAGGGGCTTCTATTTAAACCTCACTGCTTCCTCTGTTCCCTGCTGGTGATAGCTTACAACTACCCAGTTTGGTGGTGAAAGAGTAGTCCTTATTTGTGTCAGTTATTTGTTGCTAACTTTAGGAGCTATTTGCGTGGTTTTGGTTGCGTGTGTATTTCCCTATCCCATCCCATTTGGTTGGTTGCTCCTATTTTTCCCTGGTTCTCCAGTTTGTTGTTTCATGAGCATTTTTGTGTGATTGCGGTTTCCTTTCATTCCCCTGTCTGTCTGGTTTGTGCTATATGTTTCACGTCTGTCCCCCATATCTCCTTGGGTGTGGGAGGGAATAGTTTCAGTGTGTATTTAGGGGCGTAGTAAGGTTGGAGACCTAGGCCTCTCTACCTTTAAGAGTACCCCTGAGACAGGGATAGTGAGGACCCCACCTCCAGGGAGAGTTGCATGCCCCTCTCCCTTATTTCAGGCAGCCACATCTTGTCACGTTTTTACTCTTATCCCAGACAATTATGCAAATCACGCTCTGATCAGATTCTGATCAGAGTATTATCATAATGTTATCCAATGTGGAAAAGATGGGAAGATTTTTTTTCCATCTACTCCATTGTGTCAGTCTGTGAGAATCAGACTACAGTCAGATGTCACCCGCGTTCAATCTGATGTTTTGTCATGGACTCACTGATTTGCATGGCAGAGTGCAATCCAATAATTGGATCCAACTTAGGAATGCTGTGAAAATAAATTGGACATGTGCACAAACCCTTTAAAATAACATTTGTCCGAGTGTAATCAGATGTTTTGTCTAATCGCACAAGGACGAAAAATAAGGCCATGTACATGAGACCTTAGGGGTATAAAGTTTGTAAAATTTACAAAACAAAAAGAAAAAAGTAGATTGTGATAATAAACTATCGTTTTGTGATTTCCAAAAATATTTCTCAAAAACATCAGTTTTCAGAAACACTTCCAAAGGCAAGCTTGTGTATCTGTGTATCATTGCTTTCAAGTATGTAAAATGAACTTTTGGGTAGAGGTTATCCAAGTTGTATATCAAAAGGTAAATGTATGACTCAAGAGCTGACCATTTCTAGTAGATCTTTACCAGATGACTCACATTCTGTAGAACAGTCAACACTTGTTTCAAAATACAATAGTCTTTTCATAATCAGATGAATAAAGAAAAGTTATTAACTGTGGATCACAGATGTTCACGCTGATTCTTATTATGCATCAGCGTGCACTCCTTTTCCCAGTTCTTTGGCTTCTCCGTCATTAAACGTACACGCTTGTATATCTTGGACAAGCATAGTAGTCAAAGGACACTTTCTACTTCATCCTCAGTCTAAAATTAGAGGCAGACAAGATTGCGGGATATTGTTTATAGTGTATGTCCTAAACTGTGTGCAAAGCACAAAAACAATGTAGAGATTGTGTCTTCCATTCGAAGAAGACTTGCCAAACTTCCAATGGACAAACATTTTTTAAAGCACATCCTTCATGACAAATGAATTTCCAGGTGATTGATGGTATCTTGTGGCAATTAGATTACATGATTATAATGCTGGGAAATGTCTGATAGTTTGATTGCATATTTGTTTTGACAAAGGATCTCACTAATTCATGGTTTGATCATACTGTGCTGCTAAAAGTTTTTCAGTAGTTAAAGATCCATAGGCTTCTTGGTCCAAAGCCGAAGGATGGTATCATAAGTCTTGGGGAGCATTTAGTAATATTTTTTTAGTAAAGAAGTCATGTCCATGCAAATTTGGACAATGCTCTAATTTCGCTGTTCTTCTTCACAGCGTATTGGAGATGTAAATGAATAATGACTATGAAAGCGAAAATATCAGAGCCTGTCTACATCCAAATCAGTTGAATGATGACAACTGAAATTATGTCATATATTCTAGGTTCTTCAAAGTAGCCACCTTTTGCTTTGATGACTGCTTTGCACACTCTTGGCATTCTCTTGATGAGCTTCAAGAGGTAGTCACCGGGAATGGTTTTCACTTCACATGTGTGCTCTGTCAGGTTTAATAAGTGGGATTTCTGGCCTTATAAATGGGGTTGGGACCATCAGTTGTGTTGTGCAGAAGTCTGGTGGATACACAGCTGATAGTCCTACTGAATATACTGTTAGAATTTGTATTATGGCATGAAAAAAGCAGCTAAGTAAAGAAAAACGAGTGGCCATCATTACTTTAAGAAATTAAGGTCAGTCAGTCCGAAAAATTGGGAAAACTTTGAAAGTGTCCCCAAGTGCAGTTGCAAAAACCATCAAGCGCTACACAGAAACTGGCTCACATGAGGATAGCCCCAGGAAAAGAAGACTTCTTCTGAGAATAAGTTTATCCGAGTCACCAGCCTCAGAAATCGCAGGTTTACAGCAGCTCAGATTAAAGACCAGATCAATGCCACACAGAGTTCTAGCAGCAGACACATCTCTACAACAACTTTTAAGAGGAAACTTTGTGCAGCAGGCCTTCATGGTAAAATATCTGCAAGGAAACCACTGCTAAGGACAGGCAACAAGCAGAAGAGACTTGTTTGAGCTAAAGAACACAAGGAATGGACATTAGACCAGTGGAAATATGTGCTTTGGTCTGATGAGTCCAAATTTGAGATCTTTGGTTCCAACCACCTTGTCTTTGTGCAACACAGAAAAGGTGAATGTATGGACTCTACATGCCTAGTTCCCACCGTGAAGCATGGGGAGGAGGTGTGATGGTGTGGTGGTGCTTTGCTGGTGACACTGTTGGGGATTTATTCAAAATTGAAGGCATTCTGAACCAGCATGGCTACCACAGCATCTTGCAGCGGCATGCTATTCCATCCAGTTTGCGTTTAGTTGGACCATCATCTATTTTTCAACAGGACAATGACCCCAAAAACACCTCCAGGCTGTGTAATGGCTATTTGACCAAGAAGGAGAGTGATGGGGTGCTACGCCAGATGACCTGGCCTCCACAGTCACCAGACCTGAACCCAATAGAGATGGTTTGGGGTGAGCTGGACCGCAGAGTGAAGGCAAAAGGGCCAACAAGTGCTAAGCATCTCTGGGAACTCCTTCAAGATTGTTGGAAGACCATTTCCGGTGACTACCTCTTGAAGCTCATCAAGAGAATGCCAAGAGTGTGCAAAACAGTCATCAAAGCAAAAGGTGGCTACTTTGAAGAACCTAGACTATAAGACATAATTTCAGTTGTTTCACACTTTTTTGTTAATTATATAATTCCACATGTGTTATTCAAGTTTTGATGCCTTCAGTGTAAATGTACAATTTTCATAGTCATGAAAATACAGAAAAATCTTTAAATGAGAAGGTGTGTCCAAACTTTTGGTCTGTACTGTATGTGATACAACATGAAAATGATGGTGGTACATTGTGACATTAAATTTAACAACTGTAAAGCAACCATCAAAAAAAGAAATCCAATCCTGATAGATTTCTTGTTACCGGTGGCAAGTTGCGCTTATTGTTGCTGAAATAGACTATAATGTCAAATTCCTGTGACTTGCAACTTGCGTTCTGACGGTCTGCGAATTGACTGTTTTTTTCACAGCCCAAAATCAGTTCTAAGAACAGTCATAAAACTGCAAAATAACAGTTACACACAAGTCACACAAGTATTTATGGTCTCTTGAAGTGTCTGAAAATTACTGTCACGCTATGAGGTAATTGCAGCATGTTTGCAGATTTCTAATACTTGATTTTTTTCTGCTGTTGCACAATTGAAATATACAGTGGGTACAGACAAAAAATTATTTAGACCCTTTAAATTTTTCACTCTTTGTTTCATTGCATTCATTTGGTAAACTCAAAAAAGTTCATTTTTTTTCTCATTAAAGTACACTTTGCACCCCATCTTGCCTGAAAAAAACAGAAATGTAGAAATTTTTGCAAATTTCTTAAAAAAAGAAAGCTGAAATATCACATGGTCATAAGTGTAATGTCCACACGGTATAAGGAATTCAAGAGAGAACGCTTTAACTGTATTTTATTCTTCTCCTTCTTCCTCCAGCACACAGCATAACATTTCTCATCATCAGGCTAAAACTGAAACTGAATCTCCTCACCCCACTTCCTGTCTTTATCTTTCAGGTCACAAGACTTCCTTTCTTAAAGAGACAGGTCAAAATACTATACATTATATCATCCCTCTTTTCTTTTTTTTTTACACAATAACAACTTCAAAGAAAGGAAAAAAAACAATATAACATCCAAGAAAAAAAAAACATACGTCTGCATTGTCTTATTTGTTCATTTCCAAATCAGAAACTTTAATTATATCTCTTCAATGAGCCTCGATGGAGCCCTTCTTTCCCGCGGAGGGTAACGTCTGGGTTCATTGGGGGTGTCTATTGCTGACGAATCAATTATCCCCTGTTGGCCCTCTCCACCGTCGGGTGCCAAATCTACCGGTGAGAGTTCATTACCATTGTCCGGCCGTATAATTTTAAAATGTGAGGAATTTCGGGTTATAGAGTGTCCATCTCGCTCAGCTGTGACCATGTTGCCTCTTCTCTCAGTAACATTATATTTTGCCGGACCATATACGGCTGAGGTTTTGTTGGTTGGTCTTTGACGCACAACAACAACATCACCTCTTGGATGGCACTTGGTTGTGCCCTTCGCCTTCTGTCTGCATAATGTTTCATGGCTTGCTTGTTAGAGAAATCTGTTGATCACACTGAAGAGTCACTTGGTGGGGGATGGCTGGTCACATCAGGGACCTGTATGCGAAGAGTTCGCTGAAATTAGATGAGATGGAGCAGCATTAGTGTTGGAATGTGGTGTATTGCGGTAATTGCGCAAGAATTTGTATAGTGACTGTTTCAATGGGGTGTGCTCCAGACTAGCTGCCTTCATTCATTTTCCCATAGTGCGCATGAAACGTTCTACAATTCCATTGGCTTGCGGCTAACAAAGTGTGATTTTCCTGTGGCTGAACCCTAAGTATTCAGAAAACTGTGTAAACATATGTCCATTGAATAGAGGTCCATTGTCTGTTTTAACCACTCTTGGAATGTCATATGCAGAGAATATGTCGTCCAGTTCTGGTATGACACTATTAGCAGATGTTGAAGAATGAAAGAAACAACAGGGTATCTAGAATATTCATCAATTGTTACTAGAATGTGTTGGCCATTTGGTAATGGTCCATATATGTCAACTGCCACTTCCTCCCAGACAGCAGTGGGTAACGGAGACATTTGTAGTGGCTCTACACTTGATGATGGAGTAATTAATTGACAAGTGGAGCAGTGTCTAATCTCTTCCACCAATTGATCCATATTTGGGAACCACACTTTTTCTCGAAGTAATTTTTTTGTACCAACAATTCCTAGATGACCTTCGTGTGCTATCTGTATGACTAAGTTGCGCAAGGCCTTAGGTACAACCAGTTTGGTACCTCAAAGGATGAGGTGCTCTTCAGTGACTGACAATTCCTCACGTACATTTGAAAATAGTTTTAATTCCTTCAGATCAATCCCAGAATCAGGAAATTTTTCCTTTTGGATTTCATGCCACCTTCGATTTTGGATAATTTGTATTAAGGCACAGAGTGTCTTGTCACTTGTTGTTGTATTCACAAACTGATCAACAGAAAGTGCTTTTGGCGCGGCGTGAGCTGCAATGAATCGTATGCATTCTTCCATGGAGGAATGCCCGGGTATATCACCATTCACAGGATGTCTTGAGAGATAATCAGCTGGATTGCTATATTTTCCAGGTTTGTGAGCAATTTTGTAATTATAGTCCTGTAGACGTAGACCCCATCGTTCAATCCGTGCAGGCATTTTAGCTCGGGGATTTCCAAAAATTGTAAGGAGAGCTTGATGATCTGTGACAATGGTGAAGGGAGCTCCATAAAGAAATAAATTAAAGTGTTCACATCCCAGACAACTGCCAAGCTTTCTTTTTCAGGTTGTGAATATTTTCTGTCAGTGTTTGTTAAGCTTTTGCTTGCATAAGAAATGATGTGGGGACTTTGTTTGTCATCCTTGTATTGCGCTAAAATACCACCCAGTCCCACAAGACTGGCATCCACAATCAGTTCAGTTCGAAGAGCTGGATCAAAATAGGCCATGGTGGTTGTTGAGCAGAGTTCTTTTTTAATTCTTTCAATAGAGGCCTGACAGTCCTGGGACCATTGAAAGACACAACTTTGTTTTGTAAGTTCCCTTAATGGAGTGCTGATTGTTGAAAAATTTGGAATATATCTAGCACAGTAGCTGGCCATTCCAAGAAAAGAGCGCACTTCACTGGCATTATGTGGAATTGAGGCTGCTCTGATGGATTCCATTTTCTTGGGATCAGGTCGTACTCCTTCCGCTGAGAAGATGTGACCATAGAACTCCAATGAACTTTTGTCAAATTCACAATTCTCTTTGTTTAAAGTAAGTCCAGCAGAGAGCAGGCATTCAAAAATAGCATATAGGGCACGATTGTGTTCAGCTTGAGTTTTCCCAAAAACCAGTATGTCATCACTATAATTAAAGGCATTTGGAATGTGTTGAATGACGCTCCTTATTGTGTCTTGAAAAATTTCCGCTGCTGAGCAGACCACAAAAAGTCAATCTTTTATATCTTCTGAGCCCCACATGGGTAGAGAAGGTTGTCAAGTGTCTCGATTCAGGACTCAACTCTAATTGATGATAGCCCTTATTGAAGTCAAGCTTTGAAAAATGGTTGCTCCATTTAATAAGTGAATGATATCATCAATTGTAGGTGAGATATGCCTTTCTCTCTGAATAGCGGTGTTGGGCAGGCGCATGTCAACACACAGTCTCACCTGCTCTGGAGCCTTGGGTTTTGGAACTACCACAAGGAGAGAGAACCACGGAGTGGGACCAGTAACAGTTTCAATAACGTCCTCATCCATGAGCAATTGGAGTTCCTTTTCTACCTTCTTTCTCAGGTGAAATGGAATACGCCTGTGAGCCTGGGCTACTGGACGAACACTGTCATCTACATGATGATGCACTTGAGAGTTCTTTAGTTTTCCCAAACCACTAAATAAGGATGGAAAGCTGTTCACCATGGCTTGTACATCCAGACCCGCTGGGTCAGTTATAGTATGAATGATCTGGATGAGTCCCAGCTTCAAGGCAGTGTGATAGCTGAGAAGACAGCCTCCCGATCCTTGTAATGTGTGAAAAGTGGTCTTCTGCCTATTTTCTTTATAGCTAAGTTCAGCGTCAAATTGTCCATTGTAATTAGAGGTGTTTTAGATCCATATGGAAAGATTTTAGTGTGCACTTGCTGTAAGACTGGCTTTGTTTTCAATTGTTCATATGCATTGCTATCTATGATATCCACTGAAGCTCCCATATCTATTGTAAAGGTGATATCCGTGTTGCAGATAGTAAGTGGGATACAGGGAGACCGCCCTGAGTCAGAGACAGAGGTAGTGAACACATAGTTCTCAGCCACAGACATTTCTTTGGTATCCTGATTTACCATTTTTATGTTTGCTTTTGTTCAGAGCACCCTATCACGTTCACTAATCAAAGTCATTCTAGGTGTAAAGGGTATGCCACACTAAACGGGATCGCAAACGAGTTCGCAAACGAGATCACTAAAACGTCACTATTTTGTGATCTCGTTAGCGACTTAGCTGTGTGTGGCATGTAGCAACTATGTGGCCCCTGCTGTGATCTCGTTGATCGTTCACTAGAGTTCTGGACCGTTTTTTGATCGTTGGCGTCCCCGCTGGTGAGCCTATATCGCTGTTTGGCACCTTTTGCGAACGACCTCGTTTGTGACGCATATGTGTAACACCCCTTCAGGGCTACCACGGTACGCTGGGTGTTATGGGGGGTCTCACCTCTTTAGGGCGCAGTGCCTCCACCCGAATCTTGATTGGAGCTCTCTCTAGGACTGCAGAAGGACTGTTATCTTCTGCCAGGGACTGATTCGGGAAACCCCTGCCTATAGCTCAGTACACACTCACCCAAAACAGGAGTAAAACAGTTTAACTGGTTTATGGATATGCAGCAGAAATGAAGTATATTTAAAGAAACAACATGCAATACAGGTAACGATGCTCTATGAAAGTCATATACACATTACAACCTAATTCTTTCCCCAACCCTGCAAATATAATATAGCAGGGTTCCCTTTTCTTGTATTAACCCAGTCCAAACGTTGGGGCCCAGTTGCCGCGGATGTTGGCGCGCAAATTTATAACCGTTGGTGCACTTAGATGCTCACGAAGGTAAATAGCCTGGGCGTATTGTACTCACTGTAACGGGCTGGTTGAACCACAAGTCTCGAAAAGGGCACTCACGGTGCGTCTCAACCGGTTGTAGTTTTCCCTGGACCCCAACTGGGGGCGGCAGGATTCAGGCCTTTATAAGGTGGGAGTGCCGGTAGAACTCTCCGAGTCCTTAATGTTGCTTGCTTCACCTGGTGACCGGGCTGCGCTCTCTCCAGATTCGCAGGTATATCAGAGGGACTGGAACGCTCCGCTCTTTAGAGGAATACAAGTCCACAGCGCTCCATCTTTTACATGAACAATCTGCTCTCTCACTTTCTTTCACTTCCTCTGCAGCTCCCTCCCCAAGTTCCTCCTCCCTCCTAGCTGTGTCATCTGACTGAAACAAGGGTCCATGGGAATTGTAGTCCACCGCAGCTCAGGGAAAAAAACATTAATGTCTGAAGGTCCCTGTTTAACAGCAGCTGCAAAACTCTTCTTAGTGTCTGTAAATCCCAGTATACCAGTAGCTGCTCTGACAGTTCCATGTGCAGGTGTTACATATGGGTTTAGCGTCACAGAATGGATCGCAATATCTATAAAGTTCTCTTTTGCGTCACAGAGAGGATCGCAGCAGTTGCAAAGCAGGCTAGCAGGACGCAGAGAGCAGGAGCGATGCTGGAAATTCCTATGAATCAGAAGCGCTCAGTACATGCTAATGACATCCTAACGACCGCCAAAGTCGTTAAAGAGATCGCTGACGCTGATGAGTCGTTTATGAGATCTCCTGTTTGGCAGCTACTAGCGACCTAAAAGAGATCTCACAAACGATCTCATTAGCTTGCGTCGTTATTGAGATCGCTAACGAGATCACTAAGTGTGGCAGTACCTTAAGTGTGCGTGTGTAGCCCATTCACTATCTCCATCCATCCTCACCCCCTCAAGATGGCTGGACCATCATTGTAAATATACCATTGTATATACACACCTGTACTTTGTATCTCCCCCACCTCATTGTAGATTGTAAGCTCTCACGAGCAGGGGCGGCTTATTTTGCTTTAATTATTGTATTGTTAACGTTGTTACTTATGAGTTGTATTTTGAAACTGTTAAAATGTAAAGCGCTGCGGAATATGTTGGCGCTATATAAATAAAAATTATTATTATTATTTGTGGGCTTTGTCAGGGACAGAGGAGACTTGTTGGGCGCTGATTTACAGACAGCTGCAAAATGGTTCCCTTTTCCACATTTACTGCATGTTTGTCCTGTAACTGGACATTTGTTCAGGTGATGAGGGAAATCTTGTCCACATCTATAGCATTTCTTCTGTTTCAGGGCTTGCTTGTCTTGTGCACTTTTATGTTTGAGATTATGCACATGTAAATTATCCCCATTCTCCATTGCAGTGGCCTGATGATCTGCTATCTTTATAGCACGGGCCATCTTGAGTAAATCATGCAGAGAGAGATCCTGCTGCAGAGCTTTACGCCTTATGTTATTAGACAAGCAAGTGACAATTACTTGAGTTAGGATTTCATCATCTACATCCGTAAAAGCACATCCATGTGCTAGCTCTTTTAGCTTTGTGACATAGGTGTCTATGGATTCTTCTGGAAGCTGCTTAGCAATCCTAAACTTGTATCTTTCATATCCGATGTTCTGTTTGGGGTTGAAGTAGTCAGTGAGAGCTTTGGTGCAGTTACTGTACGTGTCGGTCTCTGCTGCAGGTAACGTGCTGTATAGGTCATAGACTCCTGTGTCTGCGCAGTGCAGGAACACGGCTTTCTTTTCTCCTCTTTTATGTCCACAGCTTCTAGGAAGTTCTCAAACCGGTTCAGCCATTTTCTACAGTTATGAGAGAGATTAATGACATCAGTCATATCTGTGGGAACGTGTGCAAGTAGTCAGCCATGATGGAGTCTCTCAGTGGTGCTGGCGTGTGAAGCGATAAAGCAGGGGTTAGTACTCACAGCAGCAGGTGATTGGATCCCATCCTCGTCGCCAGTTGTAATGTCCACACGGTATAAGGAATTCAAGAGAGAGAGAGAATGCTTTAACTGTATTTTATTCTTCCTCTTCTTCCTCCAGCACACAGCATAACATTTCTCATCATCATCAGGCTAAAACTGAAACTGAAACTCCTCTCCCCCACTTCCTGTCTATATCTTTCAGGTCACAGGACTTCCTTTCTTAAAGAGACAGGTCAAAATACTATACATTACAATAAGTATTCAGACCCTTTGCTCAAACAGTCATATTTAAGTCACATGTTGTCCATTTCTTTGTGATCCTCCTTGAGATGGTTCTGCTCCTTCATTGGAGTCCAGCCGTGTTTAATTAAACTGATAGGATGTGATTTGTAAAGGCACACACCTGTCTATATAAGATCTCACAGTCCAGTGGATGTCAGACCAAATGAGAATCATGAGGGCAGGGACAGGATGACTGGTTGCAATTGAAGGAAACATGAATGCGGCCAAGACAGAGATATTCTAGATGAAAACCTCTTCCAGAGTGCTCTGAACCTCAGACTTGGCAAAAGTTTCACCTTCCAGCAAGACAATGACCCTAAGGCTGGGTTCACATTGCGTTAATGGCAATGCGCTGATGGCACTAACGCTATGTAACGGTTAGCGCACCCATAGACTGCTATTATGTAGCGCATCGCTAACGCATGTCATAATCGGCATGCGTTAGCAATGTGCCGTCATTCTGTGACGGACCCTCGGACGCGGTCTGCAGCGTCCGAGGGTGCGTCGGGTCTAGCGCACAGCGAATGGACGCGTTTGCTGTGCATAGACCTGTATGGGCTAACGCATGGTAGCGCATAGTACCAAACTGCTACCATGCGTTAATGCATACATTAGCGCTATGGTCACAAATGATGTAAAAAATGACATCTGAGTTAGAGCATCCGTTTAACGGATCCGTTAAACGGATGCCCCTAACGCAATATGAACCTAGCCTAAGCACACAGCTAAAATAACAAAGGAGTGGCTTCAGAACAACTCTGAGACCATTCTTGACTGGCCCAGCCAGAGCCCTGACCTAAACCCAATTGATCATCTCTGAAGAGACCTAAAAATGGCTGTCCACCAACGTTCACCATCCAACCTGACAGAACTGAAGAGGATCTACAAGGAAGAATGGCAGAGGATCCACAAATCCAGGTGTGAAAACTTGTTGCATCATTCTCAAGAAGAGCTGGATGTTCTAAAGGATAGAAATGTCCAAGAAGCTTGCAAGATTTTACTAAATGAAATTCTCATTGCACAATCATTAATGATCTCAAAAATAAGGAAGAATTGGAAACATTTAAAGAGACCAGAATGGATGAACACATAACTTAATCACTTGTTAAAAAGGAAAAACAAAGTATATTAAATGGAAAGAGGGGACATATCTAAAGAAGAATATAATGCTGTTTTCAGGGCAAGAACTAAAGCCAGTAATAAAGAGAGGCTTGCAAGGGAGACCAAAGGCAGTGAAAAAGGATTTGGGGGTATGTGTAATGCAAAAGAAAAGTTAGAGATGCTATAGGATTTTTACAGGATGAAAAAGGTAAAGTGTTCAAAAATGATGTTGAGAAGGCCGAACTTTTAAATTTCTATTTTGTATCTGTTATCTTAGAAACCAATTGTAACATCAACTGATCTTCAGGGTGCCATCGAAGGAATAAAAGAATCCACACCTAATCAATACACAGAGAAATTGTGCGGAAACACTTAGCTAATTTAAATTAATTTAAATCTCTTAAGCCCCCTCTCACACAGCGATCTCGCTAGCGATATCGCTGCTGATGTCACTAGTTTTGTGACGCAGCAGCGAGCTCACCAGCGATATCGCTGTGTGTGACATTCAGCGACGATCAGCCCCCCTGCTGGGTATCGCTGATCGTCGCTGAATGTCCTGGACATTTTTTTGATCGCTGGTCTCCCGCTGACAGGCACGCATCGCTGCGTGTGACAGGCAGGGAGACCAGCGATCCGCTGGTAACCAAGGTACACAGCGGGTTTCCAGGCGCGGGGCTGTGCCTGGAAACCCGCTGTGTACCTTGGATACCAGCGCCCTGATGCAGGGCGCTGGTAACCAAGGTACACAGCGGGTTTCCAGGCACCGTGCAGGGCCTGGAAACCCGATGTGTACCTTGGTTACCAGCTCCCTGCATCAGGGCGCTGGTATCCAAGGTACACTGCGGGTAATTAAGCGATGTTACCCGCAGTGTCGCTGTGCTGATCGCTGCCCTGAGCTGCCTGTTTGGCAGCTCAGCAGCGATCATGTAGCGATACACCAGCGATCCTTACAAGTGCATATCGTTGTCGGGATCGCTGGTGTATCGCTATGTGAGACCCAGGCTTTAGTCCAGATGAATTGCATCATACAGTACTGAAAGAGTTGGCAGAGGAAATGGCAGAACCTCTAGCCAGAATCTTTGAAAAGTCCAGTAGAACAGGAAATGTCCCAGAAGTTTGGAGAAGGGCAAATGTTGTCCCTATCTTCAAAAAAGTAAGGAAGATGGTGCCAGAAAATTACAGGTCAGAAAGCCTTACTTCCATACCAGGAATGATCTTTGAACAAATTATTAAACAGCATATATGTAAGTACTTGGATAAGAATACAGTTATTAACCAAAGCCAGACTAATCTAATTTCCTTCTATGATGAAATCACTAACTGAGTTGATCAGGGAAATGCGGTAGATATAGTATATTTCGACTTCAGCAAAGCATTTGATAAAGTATCTCATGCTATCCTTGTTGATAAAATGACCAAATATGGGATCGATAAGTCTATGGTTAGGTGATTTATAACTGGCTCAGTGATTGTACTCAAAGAGTGGTAATTAATGGTTGTACTTCTATTTGGGAGAGTGTTTCATGTGGGATACCACAAGGTTCTCTACTGGCACCAGTGTTGTTCAACCTTTTTATAAATGATCTAGATAAGGGAACTGAAGGTAAACGAATCAAATTTGCAAATGATACAAAGCTAGGAGGGATAGATAACACTAGAGAAGACAGGAAAAGATTCAGAAGGATTTAGATAAGCTTGAACAATGGGCAGCAAAAGGCCCTGTCACACATAGCGACACACCAGCGATCCCAACAACGATATGCACTTGTCAGGATCGCTGGTATGTCGCTACATGATCGCTGCTGAGCTGCCAAACAGGCAGCTCAGGCAGCGATCAGGACAGCGACACTGCAGGTAACGTTCTTAAGGTATGCCACACTAAAATATCGCTAACGGATCGCTAAAAAACGTCACTATTAGCGATCCGTTAGCGATATGTTCAGTGCGGCAGCTTCCAGCGACGAGCTTCCTGCTGTGATCTCGCTCGTCGCTGGAATCGTTCCGGACCCTATTTCATCGCTGGCGCTCCGCTGGGTAAGTATCTTATCGCTGTGTGGCACCTTTTCTTAGCGATTAGCGGTACTTTTGTACGCTAAAGTCGTTAAGAAGATCGCTAACGGCGATAGCGTCGTTAACTATATCGCTAAATGTGGCCGCATTTAGCGATATAGAAACAATCCCGCTAGCGATTCATTAGTATGCAACGCTAACGAGATCGCTAGCGGGATAGCTTAGTGTGGCAGTACCTTTAGTTACCGCAGTGTAGTTGGATACCAGCTGCTGTGCAGGGAGCTGGTAACCAGGTACACATCGGTTTCCAGTGCAGCGCACTGTTATCCAACGTACACATCGGGTTTCCAGGCGCCGCCCAGCGCATGGAAACCCAATGTGTACCTTGGTTACTGGCTGATCGCTGGTCACCTGCCTGCCACACGCAGCGATGCGTGCTGGCCAGCAGGAGACCAATGAGCAAAAAAATGTCCAGGACATTCAGCGATGATCAGCGATACCTAGCAGGGGGGCTGATCGTTGCTGAATGTCACACACAGCGATATCGCTGGGGAGATCGCTGTTGGGTCACAAAACTAGTGATTCAGCAGCGATCTCGCAAGCAAGATCGCTGTGTGTGACGGGGGCTTGATAGAATGATGTTCAACGGAGAAATGCAAGATTCTACATCTGGGCAAGAAAAACGAAAATTACATCTACAAAATGGGAGGAATAGAACCAGGAAACAGAATATGTGAAAAAGGCTTGGGTCTACTAATAGATTACAGACTGCACATGAGTCAACAGTGTGATGCAGCAGAAAAAAGGCAAACACAGTTCTAGGATGTATTAAGTGAAGCATAGAGTCTAGATCACGTGAAGTAATGCTCCTTGGTCAGGCCTTATCTAAAATACTGTGTCCAGTTCTGGGCACCACATATTAAAAAAGACATGAACAAACTGGAGCAAGTTCAGAGACAAGCTATAAGGATGGTGAGCGGACTGCAAAGTATGTCCAATGAAGAAAGGTTAAATGATCTGGGAATGTTTAGCTTGCATTGCAAAATAGAAGGCAAACACAAAAACCAATGGAATGAAACTGAAAGGGAGAAGATACAAATTACATATTAGAAAAAACTTTTTAACAGTGAGGGTGATCAATGAGTGGAACAGGCTGCCACAAGAGGTGATGAGTTCTTCTTCAACGGAAGTCTTCAAACAAAAGCTGGACAGACATCTGTCTGAGATGGTTTAGTGAATCCTGCATTGAGCAAGGGGTTGGACACGATGACCTTTGAGGTCTCTTCCAACTCTAAAGGCACTGTCATACTTAGCGATCGCACCAGCGATCACGACAACGACACGACCTGGCGAGATCGTTAGTGCGATCGCTATATGATCGCTAGTTAGCTTCCAAACACAAAGATCTCATCAGAGATCAGCGATCTGTATAACGACCTCTGCGGTCACTGGGAAAACCTAGTCCCACCTGCGACGCTGGTAAAGTCGTTCATAAAGGGTGTCACACTCAGCGATTCAGGCTCACCAGCGGGACACCAAAGACCAAAAAAAGGCTCAGAACGTTCATGAGCGATCAGCGACTTCGCAGTGGGGGCCACATCGCCGCTACATGTCACACACAGCGGCGTCACTAACGAGATCGCTGCTGCATCATAAAATCGCTGACGCTTTAGCAATCTCGTTAGCGATCTCGCTTAGTGTGACAGTACCTTAACATTCTATGATTCTATACATCTTTACTATTGTGTATATTTTATTATCCAGGTATATCCACCAATTGTTTTTCTGTAGTTTCTCAATGTTTTTTTTAATGTATTCATAGATGTTTTTAGCATTCAGTATGCTAAATAAATATTATTTTTATATATATTCTTTAATCAAATAAACCATAGATCAACTTTACATGAAAGATGTGAGTGTAAAAGAATGAAGAAGAAATAGAACTGTTTGTGAGCCAAAACATACAGCTTCATCTACAGTCATGGCCAAAAGTTTTGAGAATGACACAAATATTATATTTTCACATGATCTGCTGCCCTCTGGTTTTTATGTGTGTTTGACAGATGTTTTTATCACAGACAGAAATATAATTGCAAACATATGAGTAACAAAAGCTTATATTGACATTTAGAATGAGTTAATGCAGCAAGTCAATATTTGCAGTGTTGACCCTTCTTCTTCAGGACCTCTGCAATTCTCCCTGGCATGCTCTCAATCAACTTCTGGACCAAATCCTGACTGATAGCAGTCCATTCTTGCACAACCAATGCTTTCATTTTGTCAGAATTTTTAGGTTTTTGTTTGTCCACCCGTCTCTTGATGATTGACCACAAGTTCTCAATGGGATTAAGATCTGGGGAGTTTCCAGGCCATGGACCCAAAATCTCTATGTTTTGTTCCCTGAGCTATTTAGTTATCAACTTTGCTTTATGGCAAGGTGCTCCATCATGCTGGAAAAGGCATTGTTGATCGCCAGACTGAAGAGACCCTTGTGGCGTAATAGCGGTGCTTCCCCGCCTCCGCCAGTCCCCAGGTAGCCGGTGTCACTGAGGCTTGGATCAAGGGCATCAGTGATTGGCCACAGTGTCCCAGAGGGAGGGAGGACACTGTAGGCCCAGTGGATGAGCTTTGGGGCGGAATGATTTGAAGGCCTGCCAATCGGAAGACTACAGAGAGTTAACAATCACATCTTCTGCGATATACGTAACTCTGGCGCGGCACCAGATGTTGTGTCTAAGGCATAGTAACGCTAGGCGGCGCAGCAGCGCGAGAACAGGCAGGGAGGAAGAAGACATGCTGTTTAAACTTATTGCAGTTCCCGGGTATCTGGTTAGAAATCTGATGTTAGTGTTTTTTAGTTGGGTACCCCAGAGCTCGATGGATGCTACTATTGCAAAGATCTCCCGCAGCGCCATGCTGCGGCCCCAGCTGCATGTGGACCATAGAACAGGCCAACTGCATTTGCACCACTCATCCTTGTAGATTGCCACAAAAACGTTATTGGCGTCACTACCAACCTCTAGACCTATGGTTTTGCTCGGCGTTTCCTGCGCCATTACACAAGTGTGACCGTTGTAAGAGTCTAGGAACGATTTCCAGACTAACAAATCTGCTTTCAAGGAGCGGTTGAGTCTAATTCTGTGTCCCGGCTGGGTAATGCCTTTAGTTGACAATGATAGACGGCGTGAGAACGCTCTGCCACGGGCATAACGCGGACGCGAAATTGAGCAGACCTAGCAACGACTGCATCTGCTGAAGGGTGACTTTTTTACCATTTCGTTGGTATCAATTTCAATGCCGAGGAAAGGGAGCACGTTGGATGGGCCAATGGTTTTTTCGGGTGACAGTGGTACCCCGAAGAGCAGCGCTATAAATTTAAACTTCTGGAGGAGAAAGTTACAGAGTTTTGAGTTCATTGGCCCGACGAACAAAAAATCGTCTAGTAGTGGGTGGTTGAATTGCTGCCCGTTTCGTGCCGCACTACTCAGTCTAAGAAGGTGCTGAAAAGTTCGAAATAGTGGCATGAGATAGAGCAGCCCATTGGTAAGCACATGTCGAAATAAAGAAGCTGGTCCACCCTGAAGCCCAACAAATGAAAGCATTCAGGGTGCACCGGCAGAAGGTGAAACGCCGACTCTATGTCTCTATGATTTCGCTAGGAGCGCACCAGGCCCCGCAGTGCATACCAGTTCGACTGCTCTGTCAAAAGACACATATGTTACGGAAAAGTCTTCGGGGGTAATCGCGTCGTTAACCAAGCCACCCTTCTGAGATTTTTGAAGGGAATTGATGTGAAAGGGCCCGCTACTCGGCCTAGTTCTAATTCTTTTTTGATTTTTTGCTTCAAAATTTCAGGGTATTCACGCGCAGATTTTAGATTATTTGCCGAAGTTGGTATTTGATTTGATTTGAATGGAATGAAAAACCCGTTTTGAAACCCGTCGCGCAATTGCTGGGCCGCGACTTTATTTGGATAAAGGCTTAGCCAGGGGGCCATTGCGGCTACGCTCACCGGGGTTTTGCCTCGTAGCTGTTCCGTTTGGGAGGCGGGTACACCTGGATGCAGGGTGTCCACCTCCGCAGGCTGAGCAATCATGCCTAAATTTGCATGATGCCTGGAATCGGCAGCTTCCTTCATTATATAGCATGCAGGCCCCTGGTCTACGCACGACCACTGAGTTTGGGCCTGTGGCAGTTGACAGGCTAGTGGCCGTTGCTGAAAAGGGAGAATGTTTTTGCTCCATCATTAGCCGTAGCCAGACCTCGGTGGCTTTAACGCCCCATCCTAAGTCCGGTTGGAGGGCTAGCCTCATGCGGAACTCTTCGTCGTAGCGTCTCCAAGCGACGCCGCTATGAGCCTTGTATGAGTTATATATTAAATCTAGATAAATGAAGAGCTCCGCGCAGCGCTCGGGAAGTTTTTGACCCATGATACAGCCGAGGACAGCAAGGCCTGAATCCAGTTATTCATAGTATACGCTATTTTTCCTCTCAGCCGTTCGCCAACTCTCCTTTCCTTGTCTACTGACTGCTGGTCTGGCGACAGAAGTGACCATATATCGATGTAATCATTGTTCCAGATTTTTTCTTTTGTCTCTAGGTCTATGTGTGCGCCTAGAGGGCTGATGCCACAGTAAAACGCATCCTTGTGTAGGCTCGCTGAATTAGCTTTAGGTGTTGTTCTGGTGATGGATGACCCAGTAGGGTGATCCAGTTTGTGAATTAGCACCTGACGGCAGATGCCAGATCGCTGTCTCTAGTGGTGTGTTGTGCAACGTTAGGTTCGTTTATCGTGCGTAACTCACCACTGTCAGTTGCAGGCGGCTGATGGAGACTCTCCGTCAGCGGTGGATGTGCTGGCTTGTTGGCTGCTAATAAAGGTGTTATTGGGAGATGAGGCTTTGCCTCCACGGGTGCGTGACAACCCTTGGTTGTCGTGCGCCTGGGGCCGAGTGACAAACTCTGTAGGCGGGACTCCCGCGCCGTCGAGTATGTCGTTCTGGCCAGGTGCCCTGTGGGCTGTAGCGGATTCCCTCCGTCGGGAAGACCGCATTGCGGAACGTGATCGCCGTCTTGCGCTGGATCCATATGACCGTCTGTCGTGACCCTCAGACGTGTCGGACCGTCCGGAAGTTGACGGTGATCGCCATCTGGAGGACCGTGATCTGCGGTAATCCCTGTAGGTGCTGCGTCTTTGTCTATCCCTGAAACGAGAACAGCAACACCCAGGGGGACAGCGAAAATGTCTGTGGGAATCTTCTGAGGAAGAGGGTGAGGGTCTACGACGTGCATGATTACTGCGACCGTGGCTACGGACTGCGTTAGGGGCGCTAGGATCTAGTGACGGGGACGGGGTTCTGGAGCTGGCTATGTGATAGCTCCGGGGCAGTATTGTGTGGCGGAGGAGATGGAATATTATATGGCCGTGACGGCGCGGGGGATGTTAGTAGGTGGGGGTAACTATGCGTTTGTTGCAGCTATGTTCTTGGGTCGCGGGGGGTTGGTGGCATGTTAGGTGTAGTCATGGTGTTTATGTGATTACGTGATTGTGACGTATTACTCATTTGCTGCGGAGCGCGCTGAGCTGTCGGGTTGGACCGGACAGCGCGCTCTGCAGTCGCAGAAACCATATTGACCCTGGGCCGTGCGATATCCTGAGCAGGCGGCACCGCTGCGCCTGCCAGGGAAAAGCTGCAGCCCGGGCGGGAGGAGACGGGCTCCTGCCGGCGGGTGCCTCCCTGCAGCGTAGGAGCTGACAGGCTGCTTGGGGAATTTTTCCGCTTTTTAGCTCCAGCCAGACCTGCCTGCATGTGCAGGTGAGGCTAAGCTCCATGAGACCAGCGCTGGACTGCAGCGCCGGAAGTGCTCGCCCCCTGACCGGAAGTGCGCGGAGCCCGGACACCGAGAGCAGTGGAGGAGGCCTGCCCGACGCTGCAGGCCTGCCAGAGGACCCCGGGGGATGGCGGCAGGAGAGCGGGCGACGGGGCCAATGGCACGCGCCTGGTGGCATAGCAGTGGCGATCCCCCCCACGTGAAGACGCTCTGGGGGGCGGGTGGAACCGCGCCGAGTGCCTGCCTGCCGGCGCCGCTGCGCCTGTGTTCACTCGTGCGGCCACCGGGGCCGGAGCGTTGGAGGCCGGCGCCGCTGCCGGAGCGATCGTGGGCGCCAGTGCGGCGCCCAAGGAGAAGGCCGGGGCATTGGAAGCCACCGGAGGGACCAGCAGAGTGCCAGGACCGATGGCAAACGGTGAGCCCTGGGTTGCCTGGTGGGGAGGAGGGGGGGGACCGTGACGGGCGACAGCTGGGCTGAGGGGCGTCTGGAGACAACTTCGGAGTGCAGGGGCCTGGGCGAGGGGGCCAGAAAACCGGGGGACATAGGGGAGGCCAGGACACCAGGGGATATAAGGGGGACCCGAATACAGGGGGACATAGGGGAGGCCGAGATACCGGGTGATATAGGGGGGACCCAAATACTGGGGGACCTAGGGGAGGCCTGCAGCGATGCTAGAGAGGGAACAGCAAGGTGAGCATTAAGGGAGGACATTACTGACCGTAACCATGGCTCACCTTCCTGTGCTGCTCTCTGTAGCAGGGCCTCAATCAGGGGCTCAGACATCGCTGCAGGACACTAGGACAAAACTTCCACTGGTCAGACGAGGGAGAAAGAGGAAGAATCCCTGTTGAGAGGAACAGAGGCCGCTATCTGCAGACCGGATATAACCTCAAGAGAAATGTGCTGTCTTCCAGGTGCAAAAATTAAGATGTGTCTGACAGGATATCAGGACTCTTCAGACCTAAAGATGACTACCCATTCCTGCTAATACATGTGGGGACAAATGACACCGCTAGAAACGACCTGGAAACCATCTGCAGTGACTTTGAAAACTTAGGTAAGAAAGTGAAAGAACTGGGAGCGCAGGTGGTCTTCTCTTCCATCCTCCCAGTGGATGGCCATGGAACAAGGAGGTGGAATAAGATTCTGCAGGTGAACAACTGGCTACGTCGATGGTGCCGTCAGCAAGGATTTGGATTTCTGGATCACGGAGTGAATTACCTATACGATGGACTACTTGCTAGAGATGGGGTGCACCTTACGAAGACTGGAAAACATGTATTTGGAAGTCGCCTTGCTACACTCATCAGGAGAGCTTTAAACTAGAACAATGTGGGAAGGGAAGCAAAACGCCAGCAAAAGCCATACACTTGACAAATACTATTGAGATTTCTGCTATTAGAAGTGAAGGGGAAGAACAAAGACAAAAAAATTTACATAATAAAAATATTGAAGGAAGAGAACCGATGTTAGAAAAGCGTATATCTGCACAGAGATTGACGCTTCAGAGACTGGGAGTTCTGTGGAAACTGTTTGGGTAAGAATACAAGGACAGAACAATGGAAAGGACACCATTGTAGGCATTTACTACAGGCCGCCTGTGCAAGCTGAAGATATGGATGAACTCTTTATGCATCAAATGGCCAAGTTCTCCAAAAAATATGACATAGTGGTCATGGGAGATTTCAACTATCCAGACATTTGTTGGGAATCTCTCTCAGGCAAAACTAACAGGTCCAGGAAATTCTTATCCTCTCTTGCTGACAACTTTATCTTCCAAAAGGTAATGGAGAAAACAAGGGGATCTGCTACCTTGGATCTAATCCTCATAAACAGGGAGGAAATGGTGGAGGAGGTAAGAGTGGCTGGGACTCTAGGAGGTAGTGACCATGCTATTTTAGAATTTTGGATAACAAGAGGAGGAAAACCTGTGAAGACTCAGACGTCAAAGTTAGATTTCAGAAAGGCAGATTTTAAG
>JARQOD010000002.1:463628448-463700405 GCA_033576555.1 Oophaga sylvatica | reverse complement strand
AATGTTATTTATTAATGTTTTTCTGTCGTGTGACTATCTGGATTAAAGGTTATAAACAATTAAAGTTTGAAAATTGCTAATTTTTGGAGATATTAGTAAAATTTCAGATATTTTTAAAATTAACGCAAAACATATAGACCTATATTTACCATTCGCATAAAGTATGATGTGTTATGGAAAAAATAATCTAAAAATCAATAGGATCTGTTGAAGTGTTCCAGAGTTATTACTACTTAAAGTGACACTGGTCAGATTTTAAAAATATGGCCCGGTTACTATGGGGTTAACCACTGTCTTTTTTACTCAACAATAATACATGTATTCCAAAAGATTTATTAAGAAGTAGGAAACTAAAGTACAGCAATATGTATGATTCTTCAAAAGGTATTTATAAGGAGTTGTTCAGGTACACGTATCATTGCATAGTTTGATATTAGTAAATTAATTTAAAACCAAATTTGTGTTGAAGAAGCATAGAAGCAATATATATGTTACCCTTCTATCATCAGAATTTAGACTGTTCAGATCTAACAATAACAATAAAACCTTCTGCTGCCCACTGTAAGAGTCCCATCTACATCTCCAAACTATAAGTAACCTTTTACTGATGATACAAATAATACCTCATTTGTGAAAGACTGTATACGCCGATGAGCTTCATATGTCCCATATCTTATCAAACTTCTGAGGGCATCCTCTATTATGATACACTGTTTTTTCCTATGTGATTATTGGTATGATGACTCCATATTTCTCCATGTAGTAGCCATAACCATTGTCTTGTATTTTTTTTTTTTAACTACCGTTAATAAATCTAGCAGTTTTATTCTGTTTTCCAGGTACAGCGCCATTGAACTCCATTTTTTCTTATTCCACTTGTATTGACGAGCACATGAGCCAATATTTTCAGTTTAATCATAAAATGTAAGAACTGCTATGTCCCAATTATCTGTAAAATGAAGCAGCAGACGGTTTCAGTACAAAATGGGAGTTGTGAAAGACCTGTGTGTGTATATGTGGGCTCCCAACCCAAGCAATACATGTTTGAGAACTGCAGAAGCGCATCCTGTAATGCTGGTGGCCGTGGACCCACTGTGTCATGAGCCAGGCTTACCTTGGAGGGGCTTAACTAAGTGACTACCAGGTATTCACTAGAGCCTCTGATTGTGATGATAGACTTGGCTGCAGTTAGTCACCAGGTACAAATCCAGGAAAGTCCTTGGGTCTGCAGCAGCTGACTGGAAGGTCGATACACTGGTATGAGGTACAGGAGGACAAATGCAAAGATGTATTCAGATAATCCGGGGTCAGGGCAGGCAGCACAGGTTCAACATACGTAGCTGAGGTTACGAGTGGAGAGATCAGACAGGACTGGTATACAATCCGGATCGATAACGGGAGAAACAATACAAACGCTAAAGGGGACATTAGCAGACTAACTAACTAGGAACCTATTTAGACTTGAGAGTCCTCAGTGGTTGATACCTTTTAATGGCTAACTGAAAAGATGGTAACAAATTGCAAGCTTTCGAGACTACTCAGGTCTCTTCATCAGGCTAAACTAATACAAAATCTGAAGAATCACATATTTATACACAAGAGGACACAGGAATAATGCAATAGGTTAGACATGTGACGTGAAGCAGAACTGTCATTATGGCAGAGGGATGAACATAAATATTGGAACAGTTCATAGATAAGGAGTGAGAGTTTTATTGCCCTCTGATTGGGGTCTGGTATTGTGTTTTGATGCCCCCAGGTCAGAGAAGCAGATTCCTTAATTGATGTACACAGACATGAATCCATGTGACACGTTCATTCCAGCACTAAGAGTGTCAAAGGTCATCATAAGTTTATATTCCCAAATCTTTCTATCTTTCTCAGATTTGAAGTTAGCTTTTAATACCAGTAATTCCATATCCATCATGCTATGACCGGGCATACAAAAGTGTTTGGCCACAGGTAGATCCATTCTTTTTTCTCTTATTGTGTGGCGATGAGAATTCATCCTTGTTCTCAGTTTTTGCCCGGTCTCCCCCACATACAGACCCCCGGTTGGACATTTCGTACAAATAATTAGGTACACCACATTAGATGTGATGCAGCTGAAAGTACCTGGGATCTTGTAGTCCTGATGGGAGTTGGGGATCTTTATCTTGTCCGTGGTCATTATAAATGGACAGGTTTTGCACTTCTTCTGTTTGCAAGGAAAGGTTCCTGCAGCTGTTGGGGAGGACAGGGAGCTTCTGACAATGATGTTTCTTAGATTTGGGGGCTGCCTAAAACACAGTAGAGGGGGGTCTGGAAATATGGATTGTAATCGGGCATCTTTTTGTAGTAAAGGTTGTAGTTTCCGTGCAGCTCCCCTTAGCATCTCCAGATTTGGATTGTAGGTGACCACTAGAGGCACCCGGTTATTTTCTTCTTTAGCTTTGTAATGTAGCAGGTGATTCCTTGATATTCTGGTGGCTCTTGTAATTTGGTTCTCATTTGTTCTTGGATGGTAGCCCTGGTTCAAAAAGGTCTTTCTGAGGCGAATAAGGTGTTCATCTCTATCCATAGAGTTGGAACATATACGATTGTATCTGATGGCTTGGCTGTAGACAATAGAGTTTTTTATGTGTTTTGGATGGAAACTGTCCCATTTAAGGTATGTTGGATGGTCGATTGGCTTCTGATACAGGGATGTCTCTATTTCATTGTTCTTTAGCTTAATGGTGGTGTCTAAAAAGTTAATTTCAGTGCTGGAGTAGTTAAGTGTTAAGTTGATGGTGGGATGAAATTGGTTGAACTGTTCATGGAACATCTTTAGCTGTTGTTCAGACTCCGTCCAGATGATTAAAATGTCATCAATGTAGTGGTAATAGGCCCGAGGCCTGATGGGACATGAGGACAAAAATTTGCTTTAAAGCTTGGCCATGAAAAGATTTGCATACTGTGGAGCCATTTTACTTCCCATCGCTGTGCCAGTCTCCTGAAGATATATCTTGTTGTCAAATTCAAAGTAATTGTGGGTGAGGATGAATTTTGTGAGTTTCACCACAGAATCAGCATCATTCCCGGTGTTTCCCATGAAGACTTTGCAGGCATTTAATCCATCCTGGTGTGGGATATTAGAGTACAAAGATTCCACATCCATGGTGGCCAGGATGGTTCCTTCTGGTAAGGGACCTATTGCTGCTAGTTTATTCAGTAGGTCAGTTGTGTCCTGAATGTAGCTGGGTGTATCCTTTACCAGGGTTTAAGAATACCCTCTACCCATCCAGATACCTGCTCAGTAAGGGTGTCCACACATGAAATAATCGGCCTCCCTGGATTCCCAGCTTTGTGGATTTTGGGAAGCATGTAAAACGTCCCTGTTCTTGGACTTTCTGGTATCAGGTCATCAGCTCTTATGGATTTGTCAGACAGACAAGATACCAACTTGCTTAGTTCCTTGTAATAGTCCTGTGTAGGGTCCGACTCCAGTTTTCTGTAGTAGCGTGTGTCCGTAAGTTTGCTTCCTTCATATAGTCTGATGTGTTCATCATGACTATTGCACCTCCCTTGTCAGCAGGTTTAATGATGATTTCTTTGTTGGTTTTCAGAGACTGTATGGCCTTTCTCTCCTGGGCACTGATGTTGGAGGCTTGTCTCTTGTTGGTGGCTGTGATGGTGGATTTTATCAAATGTCTGAATGAGTCTATATATTTATCCAAATGAGGGTTACATCCAGGTGGAGGTGTCCAGTCTGACCTCTTCTTGATTGTTGGGATCCCTTTTCCTTCAGTCCGAGTGTTTTCTGAATCTTCTGTATCATTGAAGTATTCCCTCAGGCGCAGTCTCCTGAAAAAATGTTCCATATCACTGCAGAGTTCGGTTTTATCCAGGGCCTTAGTAGGACAAAATGAGAGTCCTCTAGAAAGCACGGCAAGCTCCACTTTGTTGGGTTTGTAATCTGAGAGATTGATGACACAGTTAGATGCTTTTGTGTCTGGAATGGAGTGGTTGTCAGAGTTGTCAGGTTTTGGTTTTGTTTTGTATCTGTTTGTTTAGAGTCCGGAATGGAGGCGCAGTCTGTGTAGTTTCTTTTCCTTGTTTTGAATCAGAAAGGTCCGTAGTTTGTTATAGTATTGTTGTAATTTTTGCTCTGTGCTTTCTGTAAGTGTTTTCCTCAGAGTTTCAAATTGCCCTTGGACTTTACTCCTTTTGCTGTAGCAGACATGCAAAAGATGGTTCCTAAGTCTCTCAGACGTCCTGTGACAAAGGTTTTGTGCATAATGGGTATTGTAGGTGTGAAGAATTGGGTTTGTAATCCAGAGTCCTTTGGGAATAAGATTCTCCTTTTTGCATTTAGATAAGAAAAAAATGTCGCTGTCCATTTGTGCGCGTTTCTTCAGAAGTGGTTTTAGTTCCATAAAGATGCGGTACATTCTGGTATCCTCCATTTTGATATAGGAAAGATGTGTATCTTCGTACCGTGTTAGCCAGTAGATAGAAAAATATTTAGACTTGAGAACCTCAGTGGTTGATACCTTTTAATGGCTAACTGAAAAGATGGTAACAAATTGCAAGCTTTCGAGACTACTCAGGTCTCTTCATCAGGCTAAACTAATACAAAATATTTTTCTATCTACTGGCTAACACGGTACGAAGATATACATCTTTCCTATAACTAGGAACCAACATTCAGGCAAGGAATGATAGGAGGAGTGGATTCATAAACCCACTGCTGTCTAGGGATACGCTTGGGGAAGTTGCAGGACACAGCAGGGTTAAGTTCCTGCAAGATCTGCCTGCGTCTCCTTATAGCCATGTGGCGACAGCAGGGATATGCAGCAGAGTGAGAAGAGCTGCAACAGGACTCAGTATGGTGGCCTGACACAAGAAGGAGCAGAGCGGCAAATTCAATGAGTAGCACAGAGCTGGGAGTGCATGCGCATTACCACTGTGACACATCCTAATTATAATGGTTTATTCTGTGTGTCATTACAATTATGATAATGGATATATTTGTTAGGTAATCCTTGTATATAGGTACGCACTGGGGCTGAAATTCAGCCCTGGCATTTGAAAACACACAGGCCCATGATGTCCCCGTCCCCAAGCACCAGAAAGGATATATTACTACTAATATTACTGTGGATGGAGGAAAGCAAGGTTTACTACAAGATCAGTATTTCTAATGATACCCGTGGCTTGCTGGGGTAAGTGACGGAGTCAGTGACTTTGTGCTCCGTCACAACTCTTAACAGTATGGGTGTCTTGAGAACCTCGATTCTGCTAACAACGTAGCAGACTAGGCAGCCCACAACCAGACAGGCCCTTCTGGCATTTGCCAGAATTGCCAGATGGCCAGTCCAGCCCTGCTTGCATATGTTGCAGCTGTCAAAAACCCACGAGACAAGCAGGAGCGGGGACTCGAACATAGTATTTGAGCACTACAAAGGCACTCGGTTAGCACACGAATATGCTCGGTTAGTGCCTTATCTGAGCACGTTCGCTCTTCTCTAGTAGTAACACAGTGACAGAGATGACAGTTAGTATAAAGAGTTATTGAGCCTACTACAATGTTTGCATTGCACAAAGCTCAGAGGATGCACCAGCTTATTAATGGTTAGTGTGCCCCTCCATGTGAGTTGGCCCAGGTCCCTCTTTCTGACTATGCTTCTATCAAGTGCTCGTACAAAACATACATTATAAATATGCAACCTAGCATAAAAGTGCTGCCACCAGTCACTTTGTGCTCCTTGTTGCTGTGAATGCAATTTCATACTATTTAAACTCTCATGAATTTGTTGCACGCTGACCAAAATCTATCATGGTTAAGAAATAACGTGAACCCGTTGTCACGCTGTCTAGCAGATGTATAAATATATAATGTCAGTAATCTATCAAGTGGGACAACATTCTATATAACATATAAATAGGTAACATTAACATGTATATATAGCATAGTATTACCTGACATAATATCCTGTGGGTCAATACTGAATCCTTTTCACGCTGTCTCTGGCTAGAGGTGGACCTGGGTCTATGCTGACCCTAAACTGGGGTCCTGACTAGTCCCTCTACCTGGAGGTACTGTTAATGGTACAGAGGTCCAGGCCACCAGCGTAAACCCTGTCTCCTATAAATCCCTGACCACTGTAATCTAGTCCTTAGAAGGACCCTGATTACCACCATAGGGAATGGACAGGTAAAGGTTAACAAACAGTATAGACAAACGAGACAGACAGGGGATAAAGTAAATACTGTCTTGCATACAACATTAAAACACAGAGGGAACACCAAAGGTCTAGGAGATAAACTATAAGCAAGGTGAGGAGAAACAACAAAAGAGCTCTTAGCTTAAGTCTTCTCAGAACCGATCCTATCTGCAGTCTGTATGAATGCTTTCACCGGCATCTAACCAGCAGACTGGCAGCTATATAAAGGAAGCTAATTAGAACATAATCAAAAGCAGCCGGGCGAGGCTGGACCTAGTCTTAGCAAAGAGCTAGGTAAAATTAACTCCCTCATTACCAAACACAAAGAAACAGCAACTCAGCTGCAAGAAGTCAGAATGTGCAATCGCGACAATCTTCGTGGCGATGCACCCATGACACCCGTGAATCAGTTATTTTTAGTTCTGTGATATAATTTACAAACTTCCTATTTTGGATTATCTGGAAAAGTGACTTTCACTGTGGTTATAGCCACTATTTACCGATTTACATATTTTTTCTAATTGTATTAGAAGGTGAAAAGAAGAAAGAAGAAGTACGCCAGCTGTTTAAGTGAGGCAACAGTTTTCCCACTTACCTCAGATACCCTCTTATAAAAATCCAGCATGCCCCAAGTGACATTTAATTGAAATTTCTTCATTATATCGTCTTCTACAGATGTCACTGAATCTCGGTCCGAGCACAAACCACAATGTGTGGACTGGCCGAGGGTCTCATGACCCCTAACACGATGGACTCATAGGTGTCTATGAGGCTGTGGAGTTTGGGTTGGGAGCCCCTTGACCAGTCTGTGCATCATGATCCGTGCTCAAACAGAATTTTATGGACGTCTTTTGTAGCCCTTGGAGCTCATTCAGATAACAGTATTTTTTTCCTTCACAAAAAGCTGTCTGGATTTCATCAGTGTTTTTGATGAGAGTTTCAGCAGAGTTTGGTGAATGTACCAGAATTTACCAACAGAGTTTGGTCAGAGTTTCATCAGTTTTTCTTGGATGAAACGAAACTGATGGAGGTTTCCTAAACTTCACCTATTAAACAGTACATGAAAAAGATGGCATCTGGTTGCTGTCCGATGTTTTCACGGATTCCTAGACTTGCATTGGCAAGTTTAGTCTAACATCAATGTCGGACATGTCTCCATGCTTTTGTGTGGACCATTAGATCCGTGGAAAGAAATCGGATGTTAACTAACCCACAGACTATAATGGGTATGAGTGATGTTCGTGAAAGTCATGGAGAGCACTCGTATGAGATAAGATGACTTGTGAGTAAGCCCTTATGCTGTGCGTCAATTGATACCTTATGCAGTAGTGTTCAAAATAATAAAATAATAGCAATCCAGTATGACTAACCAGATTAATTAACTATTTATGGTATAATTCTATTAGCACATGTCAAACAATTTATGAGTTGGTGCAGTAGTTTCTAAGAAAACCAACAGACTCCACATTCATGATCTGCAGGTTTTTGAGTCTGTGTATTAGAATAATTAATTGAAAGGTGGTGTGTTCAAAATAATAGCAATGTGGAGTTCAATTAGTGAGGTCAATCATTCTGTGAAGAAACAGGTGTGAATCAGGTGGCCCTGATTTAAGAGTGAAGCCAGGACATGTTGTACATGCATTTCTCCTTGGAAGCCTGAAAAATATGGATCGTTCGAGACATTGTTCAGAAGAACAGCGTACTTTGACTAAAAGTTGATTGGAGAGGGTTAAACTTATAAAGAAGTGCAGACAGTGATAGACTGGTCAGCTAAAATGATCTCCAATGCTTTGAAATGGAAATCCAATCCACAGAGACATGAAGAAAACATAAGACTACCATTCAAATACATGGAAGAATAGCCAGAATGGAAGAGGCTCAGCCACTGATCAGCTCCAGGACGATCAAAGACAATCTCATGTTACCAGCGAGTACTGTGACAGTTAGAAGATGCCTGTGTGAAGCAAATCTCTCAGCAAGAAGTCCCCGCAAAGTCCCACTGTTAAAGAAAGACATGTACTGAAGCCGATACAATTTGCTAAAGAACACATCAACTGGCCTAAAGAGAAATGGAGAAACATTTTGTGGACTGATGAAAGCAAAGTTGTTCTTTTTGGGTCCAAGGGCTGCAGACAGTTCGTCAGACGACCCCCAAACTCTGCATTCAAGCCACACTACGCTCCGAAGACACTGAAGCATGGTGGTGCAAGCATCATGATATGGGCATGTTTCTCTTACTAGGGTGCCGCACCTATTTACCGCATACCAGGGATCATGGACCAGTCTGCATATAGCAAAATACTTGAAAAGATCATGTTGCCTTACGCTGAAGAGGATATGCCCTTGAAATTAATGTTTCAACAAGACAAAGACCCTAAACACACCAGTAAACAAGCAAAGTCTTTATTCCAGTCCAACAAAATTGAGGTTATGGAGTAGCCAGCCCAATCCCCGGCCCTTAATCCGATAGAACACTTGTGGGGTGAGATTAAAAATGCTGTTTCTGAGGTAAAGCCAACAAATGCCCAAAAAATTGTGGGATGTAGTCCAAGGATCCTGGGCTGGAATAACAGTTGATAGGTGCCAAAAATTGGTTGACTCTATGCAACACAGATGTGAAGCAGTTGTAAAAAAACTGTGGGTACACAACTAAATATTAGGTTAGTGATTCACAGGAATGCTACAGTCTCAAAAAATAGTGCATATTGTGAGTGTGTATAGACAAATGCAGACACTGCTATTTTATAGAACAGCCCAATGTTAATTTTTGTTATTTTCTGTAAAGAAGTAAAAATGATATACATTTGTCTTCATGTTTTGAATTAGAAAACAGTATAAAGTGTTCCCAAAGCATGGAAATGAAAATTAGTATAAAGATTTTGGGATTAACTCATGTTTTTGAGCACACTGCTATTATTTTGAACACTACTGTACATCACACTCTTGTCTGATAGGCCTCTTTTCACACATCCGGCGGGCGCCTGGCGGCGCCCCCGGCATTTTACCGCAGCGCCGCATGTGAAAAGCTTTCACACTTCCGGCGCCCAAAATGCGTTTTTTTGCCGGATGATTTCTGATGCTTGGAGAGATAAGAAATCATCCGGCAAAAAAAACAAAACGTTACATGCAGCGTTTTTTCCGGACGCCGCAATGTACATTTGCGCCGCATCCGGACAAAACCACATGCAACGCATTGACATGCGGCGCCATCTGGCGCTAATGCATGTCAATGCGAAAAAAGCCGCATGCGGCGCATCAGATTTTCAGATGCGGCGCTGCGGGAAAATGCCGGGGGCGCCACAAGGCGCCTGCCGGATGTGTGAAGCCAGCCTAAAAGGTTCTTTTGCACCCTGTGTATTTCTGAAGGTCTTCCTTCAGTTGGCATGCTTGGTTCTGATTCAGATTGTGTCTGGCTATGCCATCAGAGATATGCCTGTTCTAACATGTACCTGCTTACCTATATTGCAAGTTTTCCTCTGCCTTGATCTTGGATTCATATGATTATTTCTGGAATTATGTTTAAAAAATTCCAGTCTCCTCACAAGTTATTAGCTTCTTAGAAAAAGCAACCTGAGGATTTCATACAGGAAGTGACAATTAAAAAAAATCTGCCTACAGGTTTTTGCCAAATAATCTTAGAGGAGCATAATGTATGGACAGAGACCTTATTCCAGCTATGTGTCACTTACTGGGCTACTTACTGTAGTTTTGATAAAATGACAGTTTTATCAACAGGTGATTACCACTAAAAGACTATTAAATCTTCTACCATGTAGTCCTTTGTATTCTTGAGCTCTGTATAACTCTGCCCCTCCACTGATTGCCAGCTTTCTGAAGCCTGTGTGCACTGTAAACTGAAAGATGCCAATCAGTGGTGTGGGTGGAGTCATGCAGAGCTCAGCATTCAGAGAACTGCTGGATGAGCAGATTAACAGCAATATTAACAAAATTGCAGTAAGCAGCCCGTTAAGTGGCACATCGGTGAAATCATGCTCTCTGCCCTTACATCATGCTGTCCGCAGATGGCGTAGCAAAAACCTGGAGACAGATTTCCTCTAAGAGGGGTTTCCAGATGAAGAGGGGCTTGGTTCCAAGATTTATGCAATAGCAGTTCGGAAGGGGGCAACTTTCTCCCATTGTCACATCTTGTAAGATATGGAGGAGTCCATCTAGTTTTCTTAAGTTTGTCACCCTGCTTGCAAAATTAAAGTGACATTTTAAAAATATGAGTTCATGCTATGACGTGTAACACAGTATGTGTCAAAAATGATGGCGCAACTTTATTACATCCAGAAAAGCGATTGTTAACACCTTTATCCCCGATGGTGGTTTGCACGTTAATGACTAAGCCAATTTTTACAATTCTGACCACTGTCACTTTATGAAATTATAGCTCTGGAATGCTTCTACGTATCCCGCTGATTCTGAGACTGTTTTTCGTGACATATTGCATTTCATGATAGTGGTAAAATTTCTTTGATATGACTTGCGTTTAATTTATGAAAAAATAGGAAATGGCAAAATTTGGAAAAAATGTAGCAATTTTAAAACTTTGAATTACTATGCTCTTAAATCAGAGAGTTATGTTGCACAAAATAGTTAATAAATAACATTTCCCACATGTCTACTTTACATCAGCATAATTTTTGAAACTTTTTTTTGTTAGGAAGTTATAAGGGTTAAAAGTTGAATCATTTTTATAACAAAATTTACAAAACCATTATTTTTGGGACCACATGACATTTGAAGTGAATTTGAGGGGTTTGTATCACAGAAAATACCCAAAATGTCACCATTCTAAAAAACTGCACCCCTCAAGGTGCTCAAAACCACATTCACAAAGTTTATTTACTCTTGAGGTGCTTCAAAGGGTTTTTTTTAATTTTGCAAGGGTAACAGGAAAAAAAGGACCCCAAAATTTGTTGTGCAATTTATCCTGAGCATGCTGATACTCCATATGTGGGGGAAATACTGTTTGAGCACACAGCAAGGCTCAGAAGGGAAGGAGTGTTATTTGTCTTTTTGAACTCAAAACTTGCTGGAATAATTTGCGGACGCCATGTCCTGTTTGAAGAGCCCCTGACGTGCCTAAAAAGTGGAATCTCCCCACAAGTGACCCCATTTTGGAAACAAGACTCCTCAAGGAATGTATTTAGATGTGTGGTGAACACTTTGAATCTCCAGGTGCTTCACAGAAGTTTATAACGTTAAGCCATGAAAATTAAATAATTTCCCACAAAAATGTTATTTTAGCACAATTTTTTTTATTTTCACAAGGGTAACAGGAGGAATTGCACCATACAATTTGTTGTGCAATTTCTCCTGAGTACGCTGAATGTGGGGAAAAACTACTATTGAGGCACAGTGCAAAGCTCAGAAGGGAATAGGCACTATATTGGAGTTCAGATTTTGCTGGAATGGTTTGAGGGTGCCATGTCACATTGGCAAAGCCCTTGAGGTGCCAGATTAGCAGAAACCCCCCATATGTGAATCCATTTTACAAACTACACCTCCCAATGAATTTGTCTATGGGTGCAGTGATCATATTGACACCACATGTGCCTAACAGAATTATATATCATTGAGCAGAGAAGAATAAATTAAATTTTTACCACTAAAATGTTGTTTTAGCCCCAAGTTTTTAATTTTTCTAAGGGCTACTAGGAGAATTTTTTACAACAAACTGAGGTTTATTTGTTCCTGAGTGCGTCAATACCCTACATGTAATCAGGAAATACTTTTCAGGCAAAGCGCAAAGCTCAGAAAGGACGGAGCGCCATATTATTGTGCAGATTTTACTGTTATGGTTTGTGGGTGCCATGACCCACTGGTAGAGCTCCTGAGGTGCCAGCACTGCAGAATCCCCCATAAGTGACCCCATTATACAAACTACACCTCTCAACGAATTCATCTAGGGGTGCAGTGATCATATTGGCACCAAAGGTGTGTCACAGAATTTTATACCATTGTACTGTACATTGAAGAAAAAATAATTACATTTTTACATCCAAAATGTTGTTTTATCCCCAGATTTTAAATTTTCGCACTAGAAGTGGGTAAAAATGGCACCAAAATTTGTCCTTCAATTTCTACTGAATGTGTCAATACCCCATATGTGGCTGTACAGTTCTGTTTAGACTCACGGTCAGACTCGGGAGGGACGGAGTGCTATAAGCGCAGATTTTTCTAGAATAGTTTGGGGACTCCATATAAAGAGCCACTAAGTGCTAGAAAATTAGAATCCCTCCCTCAAGTAACTCTGTTTTGGAAACTAAGCCACATTGGGAATTTATCTACAGATTTAGTGACGATTTTGACTCCATGCGTGTTTTCCAGAAACAAGCAGCAGAAGATGTTGCTGAGTGAAAATTGCAAACTGCCGTTGTAGTGACCAATGCGCTGTAGTGACAAGTACATTGTAGTGACAAGTCCCTTGTAGTGACCAGTGCGCTGTAGTGACCAGTACCTTATAGTGACCAGTACGTTGCAGTCAACCGTATGTTATGCCCTGCTTATGCTTCTGGAGACATGCACCAGTAAATTAGGCGGGCTCTCATATCTACAGAAATGCCAAACATGTGAACACTGTATGTGGTTTAGGCACACAGGGACCTAGAAGAGAGGGGGGTGTTTGGATTTGGGAGAGCAGTATTTGCTGAATTTCTTTTGGAGTGTGAGGAGCCATTTTGCATTTCCAGAGTCTTTGTACTACCAGTTACGTGGAAGCCCCCTATATTTCTGTTAACAGATGACGGATCTGAGTAATAACTTGCTTTTTTGTGTGGATTGAGTTGAAACTTTTACCAGGAACAATTTACATAATGTTTGGGATCACATTTATTCTGCACTCTACGCTGAGCACTTACATTGGGCTTTCCATCTAAATTTCTGAGTGATGTGATTCTGATAACCCCCCCAAGGATTAATTTATTATAATAATAATAAATAATCTTTATTTTTATATAGCGCTAACATATTCCGCAGCGCTTTACAGTTTTGCACACATTATCGTCGCTGTCCCCGATGGGGCTCACATTCTAGATTCCCTATCAGTAAGTTTTTTTTTTGGAGTGTGGAGTGAAACCGGAGTACCCGAGGAAACCCACGCAAACACGGGGAGAACATACAAACTCCTTGCAGATGTTGTCCTAGGTGGGATTCGAACCCAGGACCCCAGCTATGAGGCAGCATAGCTACTTTGGACTCCGTCTGGCCTCTGTTCAGTTGTGTCCTACTTTTCAGAAGTGCACAAAACTGTGGCCGACCGCGCTCTTATACTCGCGTAAAAAGACGGACACCATAGGATCATAGGCCAGACCGCATTCACAATGCCTTCATCTGCCTCACCATAGGGAATCTTCTGCCGGGAGTTCCGTGTGAATCAGAAATTTAGGGCTCATACTCACTGGCGCCGAAAACGGATGATATTCAGGCGAAAAAAAATCGGATTCACATCTGACCAATGTTATTCAATAGGTGAGTTCTCATTTGTGATTTTTTTCTCATCAGAAATTGGTGTGAGAAAAAAATCGCAGCATGCTGCGATTTGATGTGATTTTGGCATGATAATCGCCAATGCAAGTCAATGGGTGCGAGAAATCATCGCACAGCACTCGCACCATGCGAGTGCTGTCCGATTTATATGCACCAGTCTCCTTTGAAAAGCCGGCAATTCATCCCCGGCTACTGTAAAGTCACACTGACAGCTCACAAAACACTAGATACATACACATAGAATACACATATATATATATATATATATATATTACATGTCATTGTGACACATACATATATATATATTTATAGTTCATACACTTCTACATACTGTAATAGCCGCTAATTCAATTGCCGGCTTTTGTGAAATCACAGAAGCCGACAAGAAATGATACATTGTTTACACACAGTTAACCATGTAATTTCATGTATTTTGATATATGGTTTTAACTTACAATTACATAAGTGTATGTGTGCAAAATTTCAGACATGTAGGGGTTAATTAAAGGTGTAAATTCGTTGAAAAAAAATGCGTGGGCTCCCGCTGTATTTTCTCCACCAGACAGACAAAGCAAGCGAGTGGGGGCAGATAATAATAGCCTAGGGAGGGTACATTTTTTTGTGCCCCCCCTGGCTACTAACATCTGCCCCCAGACACCCCAGAAAAGGCAAATCTCTAATTAGATTAGCCCTTTCTGGCACTTTGCCCGTCTATTCGTCTATTCCCATTACCCTGTAGCGGTGGCGAATGGGTTAATAAGGGGTTAAAGCCACCTTGCAATTGAAAGGTCACTTTAAGCCAGGTTAATAATTGAGAGCTGTCAATTAGACAACTATCAATTATTAATCCTATTGAAGTAAATAAAAAAACACACACACTTTAAGAAAAAATAATTTTAATGAAATAAAAACACATTTTTTTGACCATCTTTTATTTAACTCTTAATCCCTTACTGCGAACTTTGGGAGGCAGAATGAGCAAATCAACATCAGGTAAAGAAATGGTTATACTTGTTTTTGATACTGTTCCTCGTGCGGTATGAGTGATTACGCGACTAAATTCTTCGAGTCGGTGCGATTACAGTGATACCAGATTTATATTGGGTTTTTATGTTTGGCTGCTGTCACACACTAAAAAATGCTTTTTATTGCAAAAAAACAATTTTTTGCATCTCCATATTGGAGCTATAACTTTTCCATAGTTGAAGTTTTTATTGGTACCATTTTCGGGCACATGACATTTGATCTCTATCTATTACGGTTTTTGGGAGGCAGAATGAACAAAAACCAGCAATTCAGGATTTTTTTTTATGTCATTCCACATGTGGTGAAATTGATAGGGCAGCTTTATTCTTTGGGTCAGTATGATTACATTTATATATTTTTTAAAAGTTTTGGCGCTTTTACACAAAAAAAACAATTTTATAGAAAAAATAATTATTTTTGCATCTCTTTTTTTTCTGAGAGCTATAACTTTTTTCCTTTTCCGCTGCTGGAGCTGTATGATGAATTGTGTTTTGTGAGACAATATGATGTTTTCAGCGGTATTATGTTTATGAATATGTGTCTTTTTGTCGTGTTTTATTCCACTTTTTGTTCGGCGCTATGATGATAAAGCATTGTTTTTTGTCTTGTTTTTTATTTATGTTTTATGGTGTTCACTAATGGGGTTAACTATTTGGACAGTTTTATAGGTCGGGTCATTCCGAAAGCGGTGATACCAAATATGTGTACTTTTATTGTTTATATATTTACTTTTCATAAACATTTTTATTTTAGGGTACTACACTGCTAAAAAAAATAAAGGGAACAATTAGGCTATGTGCACACGTAGCATTTTTTAAGCTTTTTTGCCGTGTTTTTACACGGCGTAATTGCTTAAAAAACGCTTAGAAAATGCATCACATGCAATCCTATGGGATTACCCATTGCTGTGCACATGCGTATTTTTGCTGAGCGTAATCGCTTCACGCAAAAATATGCAGCATGCTCATTCTTTTTGCGTAATTGCGGTGATCATGCCGCCATAGGGATACATTGAAACGCTCACATCACACATGTTGGCTATGCCCACCATGTGTGAAGTGAGCGCTTCATGTGCGCTTGGTATCCAGGGTCTGGAGGAGAGGAGACTCTCCTCCAGGCCCTGGGTACCATATTCCTGTAAAAAATAGAATTAAAATAATAACTATTGATATTCTGATCTTCCGGCGTGCCCTGCAGCCTTCCCTCCTCTCAGCCACGCTGCCAGCATCTTCTGTTCCCAGGGATGCATTGCGAGAATGACCTTTTTGACGTTGCGATCGAGTGACCGTGACCAGGTCGGACTGGCCCACCAGAGAACCAGAGGATTCTCCGGTGGGCCCAGGTACTGACATCTGCTGGCATACTGGCAAGCAGCTGCCTAGGGCCCCCACAGCTCCAAGGGCCCCCACTGCTCCAGGGGCCCCCAGCCAGTGGCTATGTGGCCCCTGAGTCAAAGGGGCCCGCCCTGTGCCAGTGTAACAGCAGCTGGAGACAGGAGCCTGTCCCCGCTGCTAAAGCGAAATGAATATTCACGCTTCCCCACGCCCCTATGGGCGTGGAGAGGTGTGAAAACCATTTCTCTTTAATAGCGGGCAGCATTAGCCGCAGGCTGCAGCTAACACTGCCCGCATGTAAAGCCCCACCACGACCGCACCGCACCGTACCACACACACGCATACGCACACACATCCTGGCTTCCTGCTTCCTGCCCGGCTCTTTCTGTCTGACACAGGCCAGTTGGATGACATCATCATCCAGTGCGCTGTCTCAGACAGAAAGCTGCCGGCGAGGAAGAGGTTGCCGAGATGTGCTGATGCTGCGGGGAGGTGAGCTGTGCTGTGTGTCTGTGTGCCTGGTGTGTGTATGTGGTGCTGTGCTTTGTGTGTGAGGGTGAGAGAGTGATGCGGTGCTTTGTGTGTGCGTGTGTGTGAGTGAGAGAGAGACTGGTGGTGGGGAAGGACAATGATATTGGGGGGGGAGGCAATGATGGAGGTGATGGGCAATAATGGCGGTGGGTGGAGGCAATGATGGAGGGTGATGGCAATGATGGTGGTGGGGGAGGACAATGATGGAGGTGATGAAATGGAATGAGGTGGTGGGGAGGGGAACATAGAGATGTGGATGAGGTGTGGAGATGTAGGGTGGTGGGGAGAAGGCAATGATGGAGGTGGTGATGAGGCCAATTATGGGGGTGGAGAGGGGCTGCATTATACTTTATGAGGGGGCTACATTATATTCTGTGGGGGGACTGCATTATTCTCTGGGGACTACATTATATTATGGGGGCTACATCATACTATATGAGGGGGCTACAGTATACTCTATGGGGGCTGCATTATATTCTGTGGGGGGCTGCATTATTCTCTCAGGGGACTACATTACATTCTGGGGGATACATATTACTATATGAGGGGGCTACAGTATACTCTATGGGGGGCTGCCTTATATTCTGTGGTTGGGCTGCATTATTCTCTCAGGGGACTACATTATATTCTGGGGGGCAACATCATACTATATGAGGGGGCAGCATTATGCCCTATGAGGGGGCTATAGTATACTCTATGGGGGGCTGCATTATATTCTGTGGTGGGGCTGCATTATACTATATGAGGGGGCTGCTTTATACCCTATGAGGGTGCTACATTATATTCTATGGTGGGGACTATGTTATACCTTATGAGGGGTTGCATTATATTTTGCGGGGTGCTGCATTATATTCTATGAGAGGGGGCTGCATTATATTTTATGAGGGGGCTACATTATATTCTATGAGGGGGCTACATTATATTATATGAGGGAGTTACCCCTCTATGATTCTACCCCAACCTCTGCTACATAATTAAGACGTGTACTACCTTATATTATACCCTGATATTGCTGTGTTTTACCACACAATTGGTGGCCTTGTATTTATTTCTATGTAGCTACATAGTGGGCCCCAAGAATGACTTTCTCTAGTGGGCCCAAGGTTCTCCAGTCCGACGCTGACCGCGACGTTGCAAAGGTCATTCTCGCAATGCATCCCTGGGAACGGAACATGCCGGCCGCGTCGCTGAAGAGCGGGAAGGCTGCAGGGGCCACCGGAACGTGAGATTATCAATATTTATTATTTTTTTATTATTTAAGTTGATCACACTTGTCAAGCACTATGCTTGACAAGTGTGATCAACCTGTCTATCAGTTTTCCAAGCGATGCTACAGATCGCTTGGAAAACGCTATCATTCTGCAAGCTAATTACGCTTGCAAAATGCTTGTGTTTTGCGGGAATACGCATACTAATTACGTATGCGTTTTACCCGCGGCCGGGAGTTGTGCAAATGCTCCGCAAAATTGAGGAGCATTTGCGCAACATGTGCACATAGCCTTAAACAACAGAATATAACTCCAAGTAAACCAAACTTCTGTGAAATCACGCTGTCCACTTAGGAAGCAACACTGATTGACAATCAATTTCACATGCTGTTGTGCAAATGGAATAGACAACAGATGGAAATTATTTGCAATTTTCAAGACACACTCAATAAAGGAGTGGTTCTGCAGGTTGGGACCACAGACCACATCTCAGTACCAATGCGTTCTGGCTGATGTTTTGGTCACTTTTGAATGTTGGTTGTGCTTTCACACTCGTCGTAGGATGAGACGGACTCTACAACCCACACAAGTGGCTCAGGTAGTGCAGCTCATCCAGGATGGCACATCAATGCAAGCTGTGGCAAGAAGGTTTGCTGTGTCTGTCAGCGAAGTGTCCAGAGGCTGGAGGCTCTACCAGGAGACAGGCCAGTACACCAGGAGACGTTGAGGGGGCCGTAGGCATCCAACAATCCAGCAGCAGGACCGCTACCTCTGCCTTTGTGGAAGGAGGAACAGGAGGAGCACTGCCAGAGACCTGCAAAATGACCTCCAGCAGGCCACAAATGTGCATGTGTCTGCACAAATGGTTAGAAACTGACTCCATGAGGATGGTCTGAGGACCCAATGTCCACAGATGGGGGTTGTGCTCACAGCCCAAAACAGTGCAGAAAGCTTGGCATTTGCCACAGAACACCAGGATTCACCACTGGCGCCCTGTGCTCTTCACAGATGAAAGCAGGTTGACACTGAGCACATGTGACAGATGTGACAGAGTCTGGAGATGCAATGGAGAGCGATCTACTGCCTGCATCATCCTTCAGCATGACCGGTTTGACAGTGGGTCAGTAATGGTGTGGGGTGGCATTTCTTTGGAGGGCCGCACAGCCCTCCATGTGCTCGCCGCCAGAGGTAGCCTGACTGCCATTAGGTACCGAGATGAGATCCTCTGACCCCTTGTGAGACCACATGCTGGTGTGGTTGGACTGGGTTCCTCCTAATGCAAGACAATGCCAGACCTCATGTGGCTAGAGTGTGTCAACAGTTCCTGCAAGATGAAGGCATTGAAGCTATGGACTGGCCCACCCATTCACCACACCTGAATCCGATTGAGCACATTTGGGACATCATGTCTCGCTCCATCCACCAGAGTCACGTTGCACCACAGACTGTCCAGGAGTTGTCGGATGCTTTAGTCCAGGTCTGGGAGGAGATTCCTCAGGAGCATTGCTGTACCGTATGGCATTGCCAGCCCTGCAAACACAAGTTAGTTAGATCCACTGTGCATGATCTAACTAACTTCCTAGTGCCTGTTGAACCGGATGTTAACATCGAGTCACCATGGTAACGATCGGGACCCCGAGATGACGTCTGCCTGCTCCTGAAATGTTTCGATTGAGTTTGATGTCAGCATTTAGGGGGTTAAAGTTCTGGGAGCCTTGCAGGACTACTCCTGGCACTGAGTGCTGGGTGTCAGCTGTCAGGTCGCGCTCACACATCGTCTGTGCATGCAAAATGATGTAGCCATATGTCCCAGGTTGATAAGTACCTGGCCACAGGTACGTATGGATATATTTAAGGTCAGAAAGAGGTTAAAGTATCTATTTTTGCCTATCGAGTTGTTCAGTGTTCTTCATACATTCTATTAGTAGCATTAGTCTATGGTCACACCTTCAGTATTTGGTCAGTATGTTACATCAGTATGTGTAAGCCAAAAGCAGGAGTGGGTCAAAATGCAGAATTGATAACGTGTTTCTATCATACTTTTCCTCTAATTGCTCCTCTCCTGGTTTTGGCTTACAAATACTGATGCACAATACGTACTAAATACTGATAGTGTGACTGTGACCTTTCACTGTAGGAAGCATTACATGCCATGTTTGTGCTAGCTGTATTTTATGTGTACTGTTTATTCTAATCCTCATAAGGACCAAGTTCCATAAATTTTAAGGTGCTTGCACCTAGGCTTTAATGCAGGGTTAACGCACCTGCTCTTGCAATCCAGCAGGGGCAGGTCAAGTCTCAGGCTGTCAGACATAGCCAGGGACTCTGGGGAAAAGACAGAAGTGGTTTATTACTCTTTCTGTCTTTCATTTTGCCAGCTTTAAAGTGTTCAGTGAGCACTATGTACTGTATAGAAACAGCACCACTGCTTCTGTAGGACCTGTGATCACATGGTCACCGTCAATCTGGCAGCATAGCTGAGCTGCTGGGTCCGAGCAGACCCAAATCAGCTTTGTCAGTGACTATTGCACTGTATTGTGCTGTTTTTTTCCTGGTAAAATTAAATTCCTACAATGAGTTTTTAACGTTGTGCACAAAACTCATCATCTTACAGTTTCAGCAAAGTGGATGAGATTTGTAGACATCTCATGCCCACTGTGCTTTTTTTTTTTTTACTGAGTGTAATCTGCTGTGTGTGTTTGAAATCCACAACATATACATCAAATTATCTTGTGGGTATGTAAGGAGGAAGACCGGGCTGCAGGTTCCTGTACTGAGTCGGGTCCGGAACTGTTGAGGCTGCGTCCCATGTTGCCTGGGGGAAGAAATAGGGACCAGACGGACCCAATGACCCAGGAAGAAGGGGTGAGTTAAAGAAAAAAGCGCATGCAGTGCCAGTTAGTTTCCCGCCGGTGGAGAAGGAGACAGACGGGGTGCGTGCGCAGTGTGCTTCGGCTTCTAGGGAGCAGAGGCATGATGGGCTGCGGCCGACATCCCACGGGCAAGGCATCAGGACTGTAAGCAGAGACAGGCCCATGGGCTCAGTTAAGTTTAGAGCCGTGCTCGTGCATAAAAGCGCTGGCTGCATACAGCACCCGGCATTGCGGTCTCGCTTGCTGACGAGTGGACCAGAGGCCTCACTTGATACCGGGGTTTCGGCAGTACCTGTGAATTTGGCTTCACGAGTTTATGGACTAGGGGCTCAACGGGTGTGACCAGAGACTGCCAGTTGCCACCAGAAGCTGGAGCGGGAGCTGAGGATCTCCATTTGAGGACATTTCACCGGCTGCTACTATGACTACAACCCTCATGGGATCATTTGCAGCTGAGGAAACCACAGACACGATAAGTTTGCTGAGTGAACTGTTGCTAATTTTACCATTCTCCTTTGCATTGCCCCAGTTTAACTGTTTATCTCCCTGCGAGGAGTACCTCTACTGTTAATTAAATTGTTAACCCTTGCTCTGCCTTCCTTGCATCACTGCATCTTGCAACCTGCTTACAGGTACACTAAGTTTTATGTGTAGATTTTCTCCATAGACTTGCATTAGATGAAAAAAACATCAGATCTTTGGGTTTATGTCATTATTTTCTGAGACCTGTAACATTTTTGCTTTTCCATCTATGAAGCTGGTTGAGAATTTGTTTTTTAGTGACAAACATTTACTTGATGTTTTCACTGATACCTTTCTGGGGTACATGTGATGTTTTTAGTGCTGTTCATTGTATTTTTCATGGAGATTTGGTGAATAAAAAGATGCTATTTTGGCATTATGATTTTTTATTCTTCTGACAGCGCTCACCAATTGAGTTAATTAATTTTATATTTTGACAGATCAGACTTTTCTGGATGTGGAGATACCAAATATGTGTATTTTTTTTAGTTTTTGTTGGGTATTTTTTAGTTTTAGTCCCAATGGGTCTAAAAAATAAAGTAAAAAAAAATATATGTTTTGTCCCATTGGGGGACTTGCATTTTTTTCAGCTGTATTTTTCTAGCAATTTTGGATAGCAATGAATGCTATAGAAATAGATAACAGATAGAGATAAATAATAGATATAGATTACAGTGTGACAAAGTCACTGGTAAGGTGCTGGAGGGGAGATATGTAACTCTGTGGTTAACGGCTTCAGTGATATAGAACCCAGAAGTTTTCCTCCAGCACATTAAGTGCTGCAAGGGGTTAACAGCCAATTTGTTTAAAGGGCTGGGCTTTTTGTGGACAACCATAAAGCGGATGGGAGGTTTTCCACCTTATCTCCACCCCTGGGTGTGGTTTTGGGCTTAAATAGTTGGCCTCCAGGGGCAGTTATGGTTCAGTAGGGCTGCTAGAGATTGGATCTCCAGCGGTTTGTGTCCTGAGAGGGAAAGACTGAACTTGTGCTAACTCTATGTTGCTCCAGAGCGGGCAGCGCCACCCAGATGTATGGACTGTAATACAGCATTTTTTTTTGCTTTCCTGTTTTGCCCAAGGGGCTGTGTATGTGTTTATTTTTACCTTCATGTTGATTTATGCCATCTACAGTTGAAACAAGACGTTGACCTGACAAAACTGGTGTAAATATCCAGGTTTGTAGGTCACTTTGCTCGAACCTGCCTTTTCAGCTTTGCCCATGCATTTTCAATAGGATTGAGATCATTGCTTTGCGATAGCCACTCCAAAAAATTGACTTTATTATTCTTAAGCCACTTTGTTACCATTTTGGCAGTATGCTTCGTGTAACTCATTGTCCATTTGGAAGACCCATTTCCACCCAAGCTCTAATTTCCTGGCTGATGTCCTGAGATGTTGCTTCAGTATTGCCACATAATCTTCTTTTCTCATGATGCCAACTGTTTTGTGAAGTGCACCAGTCCCTCCTGCAGCAAAACAACCCCACAACATGATGCTGTCACCCCCATGTTTCACAGTTGGCATGGTATTCTTAGGCTTCCAAGCTTCTCCCTTTTTTCTCCAAATGTAACGATGGTCATTATGCCCAAAAAGTTCCACTTTAGCTTCATCAGACCACGAGACATGTCTACAAAACTTAAGGTCTGTGTTCCTGTGTGCATTTGCAAACATTAATCTGGCTGTTTTACATTTCTTTTGGAGTAATGGCTTCTTCCTGGCCGAGTGGTCTTTCAGCCCATGTTGATACAGTACTTGTTTCACTGTGGATATTGACACAATCTTACCAGCTTCCACCATCATCTTCACAAAGTCTTTTGCTTTTGTGCTTGGGTTGATGTGCACATGTCGGGCCAATGCATGTTCATCTCTGGGACACAGAACCCGTCTCCTTCCTGAGCGGTATGATGCCTGGACATTCCCAATTTGTTTGTACTTGTATATAATTGTTTGTACAGATGAACAAGGCACCTTCAGCTATCTTGAAATTGTACCCAAGGATGAGCCAAACTTGTGCAAGTCAACAATTCTCTTCCTAATATCTTGGCTGATTTCTCTAGACTTTTCCATGATGCTACACAAAGAAGCAGTGTGTTTCAGGTGTGCATTAAAATACATCCACAGGTGTGTCTCTAATTAACTCAGATGTTGCCAAAAAACCTATCAGAAGCTTTCAAGCACATGACAATCATATGGGCAGTCCAGAATTGTTTAAAGGCATGGTAATTTAGTGTATGTAAACTTTTGACTTTGCAGTAAGTAATAAAAAATACCTTAAAACATTCTCTCTCATTATTCTGGCATTTGGCAAATATTAATTATTATGGTAATCCTAACTGACCTAAAACTGGAAAGGTTTATTTTGACGTCATGTCAGATATTGAGAACATGCAGAGTGAGATGAACTACCTCAACAGATATAGATAGATCTACTGTAGATAGACAAATATCTATATAATTTCACAATCCCTTGACAAATTGCACCCTGTAGAGCTTATTGGATTTATAGAAAGCAGGAGCTTATTTTTATAGAAAAAAAAAAGTTCCCATGCAGGTTCGAAGTAGTCCACGAAATCTGACGTAGTCCACAAATGGAGACCTGAAAAACATAAACAGAGAGACATAAAAGCAAGACACTGTCCCATGTTCACCACTTTATTAGAAAGAAAAGTTCCCACACAGGTCCAATGCAGTCCAGCGCTCCACACAAAGTTCTCCAAATCCGTCGTCCAAAGCCTATGGAGCTTCATTCTGAGGCTCCAAAGACTTTAGCAGCAGCCACTCTCGGGTCCCGCTGGGCTGCACAAGACTTGACGTCTCAGAAGAGCAATGATGTCAGTAACGTCACTGCTTTTCAAACGTTCCTGGTCCTTCTGCGCTTTGGACTATGTCAGATTACGGTGGACATGAGTGGGAACTGTTTTTCAAATAAAGTGGTGAATAAGTGTAACGAATGGAAGCGGAGGCAAGGTGGTGAAGTTCACATTCGTTTTTATTTTTTAATGTGGAACCTCGAGGCTCCGAAGGGGGCGTAACTAGTGAGCCCCGGGTACTCGTAGTAAGGCCCCTCGAACAGGACCAGAATGGAATACCCGGAGGACACAGGTGCTACCTCCAGTTAGACCCCGGACACGTGGCAGCTGTCCCAGAGGGACCAAAAGGGTAACAAGTATTTACAGAGTCCGTGGAGGGTTATTGACGGAGAAGGATAAGGTCCTGGTCCAGAACGGATGGTAGTAGGCTGGCTCCAGTGATCTTGTCACGGTCCACGGGTACGGATGGCTGATGGCAGAACGGGATGACACTTGCGCCAGTAATAGCCGAGATTGTCCAGGTTAGCCAGATACGGGTTAGCAATGATCTGAGGAGACAAACAGTATCAACGAAGCACAGAGACTGCAGACGCAGCGCAGACAGATCAGGAACGGAACCGGATGTAGCAATGATAGAACACGTTGCTCCGGCACTCCCCTAATGGTGGAGTGACCAGATATAGTACTGAGTGCGCAGCCATTGGTTAATTAGCTATTTCAAAAAATGCATGCTGCCCCTTTAAGAGAGACGGTGGGCGCGGCCTCGCGTCCTAAGCAGACTATCTGGAGGCCTGCCAGCAGCGTGCCAGGAAGTGGAGGAGGACACAGGACGCCGAGGAGCAGATGGGACAGGTGAGTGAGCAGAACGGAGTGCAGAGCCAGCGCTGGGACCGAGTGTAACAGTATCCCCCTCTTTACTCCCCCTCTTTTTCAAGCCTGCGTGAAATCTTTTAAGAAGAAGAGGAGCCTGGATGTTCTCTTTAGGCTCCCAAGATCTCTCCTCAGGACCAAAACCTTTCCAGTCCACCAGGTAATAGATCCTACCTCTTACTCTCTTAGAGGCAAGATATGTTTTACCTCAAAAACATCATCCTCAGAGACCGGATCAGGAGTGGTACCCGGGTCCTTAAAGAAGGAGCTCAACACTACTGGTTTGAGGAGGGAAACATGAAAGGAGTTAGGTACTCGTAGAGAATTAGGCAATTTCAGTTTATAAGAGACCGGGTTGATTTGTCTCAAGACTTCAAAGGGACCAATGAAACGGGGACCCAATTTGTACGATGGTAACTTCAGACGGATGTACTTGGAGGAGAGCCATACCTTGTCTCCTGGACAAAGATGGGAGCCTCCAAACGTCTTTTGTCCGCATGCGTTTTCATACGTTGAGAAGATTTCTCCAAAGCCGACCTGGTCTCTCTCCAAATGTCCGAGAAATTCTTAGACAAGGTATCGACTGCCGGAACATCAGACAATCCCGAGACAGGAAGAGGAATTCCGGGTTGCAGTCCAAACACAATCTGAAAGGGAGACTTTCCAGAAGATTCACTTACTTGGTTGTTGTAGGAGAATTCCGCCCAGGGCAGTAATTCTACCCAGTCATTATGATGAGCGTTGACGAAGTGACGCAGGTATCCAGCCAAGATTTGATTGATCCTCTCCACTTGCCCATTAGACTGGGGATGATATGCAGAAGAAAAATCTAGTTCAATTTTTACCATTTTACAGAGTCCTCTCCAGAACTTAGAGGTGAACTGGACGCCCCTGTCGGACACGATGTGGAGAGGAAATCCATGTAGACGGAAGATGTGCTGAATGAAGTGAGTGGCCAGTTCTGGAGCAGATGGGAGGCCAGATAGCGGAACGAAGTGGGCCATTTTAGAGAAGCGGTCCACCACAACCCATACCACTGAGCAGCCAGAAGAAATGGGAAGATCCGTGATGAAATCCATCGCGATGTGCTGCCAGGGAGCGGACGGAATCGGAAGAGGCAGAAGCCTGCCGGCTGGTAGATGTTTAACAGTTTTGTTGCGGGCACATGAAGGACAGGCTGCGACGAACTCCTGGATATCCTTGCCCATGGTAGGCCACCAGTAATAACGGGAGATGAGTTGCTGCGTCTTTCTCTGACCAGCATGGCCAGCCAACTTAGAAGAATGACCCCAGCGCAGAACACGACTACGATCAGAGGCGGACACGAAAGTCTTCCCAGGAGGAAGCCGGGCCAGATCAGTGGAGGCAACAGAGACTAACTTAGAAGGTTCAATAATGTGCTGAGGTTCCTCCTCCAGTTCAGGAGGCAAGAAGGCTCTAGAGAGTGCGTCTGCCTTGATGTTCTTGTCAGCTGGATGGAAATGAAGTACAAAATTGAAACGGGCAAAAAATAATGCCCAACGGGCCTGACGGGGATTCAGTCTTAAAGCAGATTGGAGATAGGCAAGGTTTTTATGGTCGGTGAATATGATTACCTGGTGATGAGCTCCTTCAAGAAGATGTCTCCATTCTTGCAGAGCCAATTTGATGGCCAACAGTTCGCGATCACCGACAGAGTAGTTCCTTTCTGCAGGAGAAAAAACCTTGGAAAAAAAAACCACACGAGACCATCCGCCCGGTAGACGACTTCTGGGTCAGAACTGCTCCTGCACCTATGGAAGAAGCGTCAACTTCAAGAAAAAATTGCTCACTTGAATTAGGACGATGGAGAACGGGTGCGGAAGCGAAGGCTTTTTTGAGAGAAACAAAGGCCTCTTCTGCCTCGGAGGACCATTCCTTAGAGTTTACACCTTTCCGGGTTAAGGCTGTGATTGGAGCCACTCGGGTGGAATAAATTGCCGGTAGTAATTGGCGAACCCGAGGAACCTTTGTATGGCTTTTAGCCCAGACGGACGAGGCCAGTTGAGAACTGCAGACAACTTCTCCGGATCATCTTTAAGCCTGTGGAAGATACAATGTACCCAAGGAAAGGCAAAGAAGACTGCTCAAAGAGGCATTTCTCATATTTGGCATATAGCCTGTTCTCTCTCAGTCTTTGTAAGACCAGGCGTACTTGCCTCCGGTGTGACATCAAGTCAGCAGAAAAAATCAAAATATCGTCCAGGTAAACCACGACACAAGTATAGAGCAAGTCCCTGAAAATGTCATTAACAAATTCCTGAAAAACCGCAGGTGCATTGCTTAGGCCGAATGGCATTACCAGGTATTCATAGTGGCCGTCACGGGTGTTGAAGGCTGTTTTCCATTCGTCCCCCTCTCTGACTCGGATCAGGTTATAGGCCCCTCTGAGGTCCAATTTGGTGAAGATCTTGGCCCCTCGGAGACGATCAAACAGCTCTGAAATAAGAGGTAATGGATACCTGTTTTTTACCGTGATTTGATTTAGACCCCGATAGTCAATGCAGGGCCGCAAGGATCCATCCTTTTTCTTCACAAAGAAGAATCCAGCTCCTGCCGGTGAGGATGACTTTCGGATAAATCCTCTAGCCAGATTCTCTTGGATGTAGTCCGACATGGCCTGAGTCTCTGCCTGTGAAAGGGGATAAACTCTCCCGCGAGGAGGAGATGCTCCAGGAAGAAGCTCTATCTGACAGTCATACGACCTGTGTGGAGGTAGTCTCTCAGCCTCCTTTTTCCCAAAGACGTCAGAGAAGGACCAATAGACGGAAGGCAACCCTGGCAGGGTATCAGGCTGGACTGGAGGCGAAACAGGTTGAATCCGGGTTAAGCAACGATTCATGCAGGTATCTCCCCAACGCAGAACTTCTCCAGTTTTCCAATTAAGGACTGGTTCATGCATCTGGAGCCAAGGTAAACCTAAAAGCATGGGATGGGATAAACCGGGATATACATAAAATCGCATTCGTTCAGTATGCATTAGACCTACCCGGAGTTCCACCAACTCGGTTTGAAACTGGACGGGCTCGGTCAGCGGTTTGCCATCCACGGCGGACACCTGTAATGGATCAGGAAGACGCTGGACTGGTAAGCGGTAATGATCCACAACCGCCTGCTGGATGAAGTTCCCTGCAGCTCCAGAATCCAGTAGACAATGGTCGGAGAATTTTATTGCTCCATAGGACACGGAGACTGAGATGTGTAAAGAGGGAGAGGACTGTTCTCTACCTAGGTTGGCCCCTCCTACCGGGCCTAGGCACTGTAGTTTCCCGACTTTTTAGGACATAAATGGATCAAATGTTCAGAACTACAGCAGTAGTAACAACTTCCCTCCTTGCGACGTGCCTCCCGGCGGCGGGTGGCCAAACTTACATGGTCCACCTCCATGGCCTCGGAGGCGGAGGGCGAAGTACCTGTTTTGTACAAACTAGAGTCCAGGTGATAGGACCTTTTGTCCCGCTTGATCTCCATGGAGCGCTCCTGAAAACGCAGGTCAATTCGGGTTGCCAAGGATATTAGCTCTTCCAAGAGGGTAGGTCTGTCCCGTCCCGCCAGCTCATCCTTGATTCTTCCGGATAGGCCTTCCCAGAAGTTAGCAACCAGGGCCTCATTGTTCCACGATAATTCAGACGAGAGGGTGCGGAATTTAACAGCATACTGAACTACCGTGAGAGTACCTTGGCGCAGGCGGAGCAGAGCTGAGGCAGTCGAAGTGGTGCGACCAGGTTCATCGAAAGTCCTGCGAAAAGCCTCTAGGAAAGATTGAAGATCGTTAACCAGCGGTTCCCCTCTCTCCCATAGCGGGTTTAGCCAGGCGAGGGCCTCTCCTCCAGGTGTGACATGATGAAGCCCACCTTGGCTCGGTCAGAAGAAAACATATGCCCCAATATTTCGAAGTGTAGAGTGCACTGATTGAGGAAACCCCGACACAGAGTAGGGTCACCCTGGAAACGGGTAGGAGCCGCCAGACGGGTACCTTGACTTGCCATGGGAACTGGTACCTGATTATTGATAGAAGAGTCAGGTGCAGACGAGGGCCCTAAGGAATCCATGCGGGTAGACAAGCTGCGTAGATAAGTCGTGATCTTGTCCTGTTGAACTCCCAAACGGGTCACCTCCTGGCACAGATCCGTGGTCGGAGATCTCTGGGATCCAGCGGGTTCCATGGCCGGAGCAATCTGTAACGAATGGAAGCGGAGGCAGAGGTGGTGAATTCACATTCGTTTTTATTTTTTAATGTGGAACCTCGAGACCGCGGTCCGGGGGGCTCCGAAGGGGGCGTAACTAGTGAGCCCCGGGTACCCGTAGTAAGGCCCCTCGAACAGGACCAGAATGGAATACCCGGAGGACACAGGTGCTACCTCAGTTAGACCCCGGACACGTGGCAGCTGTCCCAGAGGGACCAAAAGGGTAACAAGTATTTACAGAGTCCGTGGAGGGTTCTTGACGGAGAAGGATAAGGTCCTGGTCCAGAACGGATGGTAGTAGGCTGGCTCCAGTGACCTTGTCACGGTCCACGGGTACGGATGGCTGATGGCGGAACGGGATGACACTTGCGCCAGTAATAGCCGAGATTGTCCAGGTTAGCCAGATACGGGTTAGCAATGATCTGAGGAGACAAACAGTATCAGCGAAGCACAGAGACTGCAGACGCAGCGCAGACAGATCAGGAACGGAACCGGATGTAGCAATGATAGAACACGTTGCTCCGGCACTCCCCTAATGGTGGAGTGACCAGATATAGTACTGAGTGCGCAGCCATTGGTTAATTAGCTATTTCAAAAAATGCACGCTGCCCCTTTAAGAGAGACGGTGGGCGCGGCCTCGCGTCCTAAGCAGACTATCTGGAGGCCTGCCAGCAGCGTGCCAGGAAGTGGAGGAGGACACAGGACGCCGAGGAGCAGATGGGACAGGTGAGTGAGCAGAATGGAGTGCAGAACCAGCGCTGGGACCGAGTGTAACAATAAGGGACAGTGTAATGTTTTTATTTCCCTCTGTTTATGTTTTCACGTTTCCATTAGAGGACTGCGTTGGATTCGGTGGATTATGTTAGATTCGGTGGACTATGTGGATTCGTGACTACGTCGGACCTTCTTGTCATCTTAATAGGCCAGCAAAACGCCTGTACTGGTTCATACACTGCCACCCAGTTCTCAGGAGCACCTGCTTGGTAGTCTTCTTGCATTTTGCCATACACAGGGTTATACAATCAAGCTATTCAGGCTGTATTTAGTAGTACTAAGGAAGAAAAATATTTTTCCACCACCAAGAGCACAACAGTAACAATGTAGTGAGGTGACAAGAATCTGCATAACTAATTATATGCTAAATAGTCAAATTTATGTATGAGATAGCCAAGATTATTGTCTGTAAAATGATGGTAGTCTCACGATAAAAGCAGTAGTGGATAGTGAGATATGGAATCTGAAAGTCAAAAGTTCAAAACGGTTACCCTTTGGCTCATCAGTGTAACTCTATAACATTACCAGGTACCAAACTACTACAGTGCATGTCATCAGTATCACCCAATCTTACTACATTACCAAGTTTCACTTGGTTGGAAAATCTAAGTAACCTCAGACCCTTGTAAAGTTATGGCAGTGGTAGCAGGAAGATCATCATTGGTAAGAGTAAAAATGTTAGTCTCTGCAGTTCAGGAAATTGGTTTTACCCCAAGTACATCTGGTGCATCTAATGGAAGCCTTGATTATTGCATCAGATGTACCTGAGACAACATGTGATTTGGCAAGGTTGATTATTATGAGGGATACTACTCAGAGGGATCAACATTTCTGAGACTGCAATAGTCAGTACAACCATTTGCTATATTAGTTGTGCTAAGGTATTCAAATAGTTGTTGTTTGATTGATTTGTAAATTTTGCTAATAACCAAATTTGCAATGAAGGTTGAATTATTTTGATTACAATTGTATACACTGATGTATATGGTGCAAATAAAGATATATGGCAAGTATACAGTACAGACCAAAAGTTTGGACACACCTTCTCATTTAAAGATTTTTCTGTATTTTCAAGACTATGAAAATTGTACATTCACACTGAAGGCATCAAAACTATGAACATGTGGAATTATATACTTAACAAAAAAGTGTGAAACAGCTGAAAATATGTCTTATATTCTAGGTTCTTCAAAGTAGCCACCTTTTGCTTTGATGACTGCTTTGCACACTCTTGGCATTCTCTTGATGAGCTTCAAGAGGTAGTCACCGGAAATGGTTTTCACTTCACGGGTGTGCCCTGTCAGGTTTAATAAGTGGAATTTCTGGCCTTATAAATGGGATTGGGACCATCTGTTGTGTTGTGCAGAAGTCTGGTGGATACACAGCTGATAGTCCTACTGAATAGACTGTTAGAATTTGTATTATGGCAAGAAAAAAACAGCTAAGTAAAGAAAAACAAGTGGCCATCATTACTTTAAGAAATGAAGGTCAATCAGTCTGAAAAATTGGGAAAACTTTGAAAGTGTCCCCAAGTCCAGTTGCAAAAACCATCAAGCGCTACAAAGAAACTGGCTCACTGAGGACCGCCCCAGGAAAGGAAGACCAAGAGTCACCTCTGCTTCTGAGGATGAGTTTATCCGAGTCACCAGCCTCAGAAATCGCAGGTTTACAGCAGCTCAGATTAGAGACCAGGTCAATGCCACATAGAGTTCTAGTTCTAGCAGCAGACACATCTCTACAACAACTGTTAAGAGGAGACTTTGTGCAGCAGGCCTTCATGGTAAAATAGCTGCTAGGAAACCACTGCTAAGGACAGGAAACAAACAGAAGAGACTTCTTTGGGTTAAAGAACACAAGGAATGGACATTAGACCAGTGGAAATCTGTGCTTTGGTCTGATGAGTCCAAATTTGAGTTCCAACCACGTTTGGTTCCAACCACCGTGTCTTTGTTTGATGCAGAAAAGGTGAACGGATGGACTCTACATGCCTGGTTCCCACCGTGAAGCATGGAGGAGGAGGTGTGATGGTGTGGGGGTGCTTTGCTGGTGACACTGTTGGGGATTTATTCAAAATTGAAGGCATACTGAACCAGCATGGCTACCACAGCATCTTGCAGCGGCATGCTATTCTATCTGGTTTGCATTTAGTTGGACCATCATTTAGTTTTCAACAGGACAATGACCCCAAACACACCTCCAGGCTGTGTAAGAGCTATTTGACCAAGAGGGAGAGTGATGGGGTGCTACTCCAGATGACCTGGCCTCCACAGTCACCAGACTTGAACCCAATCGAGATGGTTTGGGGTGAGCTGGACCACAGAGTGAAGGCAAAAGGGCCAACAAGTGCTAAGCATCTCTGGGAACTCCTTCAAGATTGTTGGAAGACCATTTCAGGTGACTACCTCTTGAAGCTCATCAAGAGAATGCCAAGAGTGTGCAAAGCAGTCATCAAAGCAAAAGGTGGCTACTTTGAAGAACCTAGAATATAAGACATATTTTCAGCTGTTTCACACTGTTTTTGTTAAGTATATAATTCCACATGTGTTAATTCATAGTTTTGATGCCTTCAGTGTGAATGTACAATTTTCATAGTCATGAAAATGCAGAAAAATCTTTAAATGAGAAGGTGTGTCCAAACTTTTGGTCTGTACTGTATATTCTACAGCAGAGCACACATGAGCAGTGCATGTTTGCAATAACAAATCAAGGTTTCATATTTCAATCTCCTTACACAGGGTCGGACTGGCACACCGGGGAACCTGAGGATTCTCCGTTGGACCCAGGCACTTACACCTGCTGGCATACAGGGCTGGCAGCTGCCTAGGGCCCCCGCTGCTCCAGGTGCCCCAGCCAGTGGCGTGTCACTAATATCGGCACACTGAACTGCTATGGGGCCCTTGAGTCAGGGGGCCTGCCCTATGCCAGCAGAGCAGCAGCTGGAGACAGGAGCCTGTCCCTGCTGTAAAGAGAAATTAATATTCACGCTTCTCCGTGCCCCCATGGGCGTGGTAAGGAGTGAATGTTTATTTCACTTTAATAGTGGGCACTGGACAGTGTTAGCTGCAGGCTGAGACTAACATTGCCCGCAGGAGCGGACATACTGCATGTACCCCGGAAGTGGGCTCCTGCAGGGTGGCTAACCCTGAGAGCAATCGGCGGGCAGGGAGCGATCCTTGCAGGCTGCAGCTTCACTGCTTACAGGAGAAAATGGCAGCAGAATGGAGCTGCAGAGATCCAATACTGTCCTGCTTCCTGCCCGGCGCTTCCTGTCTGACACAGCGGTGCAGCTGGATGACATAATCATTCAGCACTGACTGTTTCAAAGCTGCCGGCAATGAAGATGCTGCTGGGATGTGCAGTGGCTGCGGGGAATGTGCGAGAAGTGAGTGGTTCTGTGTGTCTGTCTGCCTGCGTGCATGTGTGTATGTATGTGGTGTGGTGCTGTGCTGTATTGTGTGTATGTGTATGTATTGGAGCGGGCAATGATGTGGGAGATGGAGCCTGTAGTGATGGGGTGGTGGTGGAGAAGGCAATGTTGGTGGTGGTGGAAAGGACGATGGGGTGGTGGGGAAGGAGAAAATGATGGTTTTGATGGAAAGGATAATGATGGTAGTAGTGGAAAAGACAATGATGGTGGTGGTGGTGGAGGAGGCAATGATGGTGGTGGGGAGAAAGCAAGGATGGAGGTGGTGGAAAAGGCAATAATAGGGGTTGCGGGTGAGAAGGCAATGATGGAGGTGTTGATGAGGACAATGATGGGGTGGAGGGGAGAACAATGATGGAGGTGGGGGGCTGCATTATACTACATAAGGGGGCAGAATTATATCCTATGAGGGGCCTGCATTATACTATATGAGGGGGGGCTGCATTATACTATATGAGGTGGCTGCATTATACTTTATGAAGGGGCTACATTATATTCTGTGGGGGCTGCATTATATTCTGTGTGGGGGCTGCATTATTCTCTCAGGGGGCTACATTATATTCTGGGGCTACATTATACTATATGTGGGGAGCTGCATTATGCCCTATGAGGGGGCTACATCATATTCTATGGGGGGCTGCATTATACCTTATGAGGAGGTTGCATTATACTCTGAAGGGACTACATTATATTCTGTGGAGGGGCTGCATTATACTATATGACAGGTGTGCATTATACCCTATGAGGAGTCTACATTATATTCTATGGGGGCTGCATTATACCTTATGAGGGGGTTGCATTATATTTGTAGGGGGCTGCATTATACCCTATGAGAGGGGCTGCATTATATTCTATGAGGTGGGCTGCATTATATTGCATGAGGGAGGCTACATTATTATTATTATTATTATTTATTTATATAGCGCCATTAATTCCATGGTGCTGTACATGAAAAGGGGTTAAATACAAAGTTATAGATATCATTTACAGTAAACAAATTTACAATGACAGACTGGTACAGAGGGGAGAGGACCCTGTCCTTGCGGACTTACATTCTATTCTACATTATATTCTATGAGGGGGGCTACTTTATATTCTATGAGGGGGCTACCACAACCCCTGCTACATAATTAAGACATGTGCTACCTTATATTATACCCTGACAATTGGTGGTCTTGTATATATTTCTATGTAGCTACATAGTGGGCCCAAGAATGATTTTTTCTGGTGGGCCAAGGTGCACCAGTCTGATGCTTTCCTTACATACTAAAGTAAAGGGGTCTTCCTGTTAGAAGGCATTCTTTATCCATAGAATAGATTAGAACTGCTAGATTAGTGTGGATGCAACCACTGTGACCCCCATATTCATCATAATGGTACACTTCTATCCCTAACTTAAATGGAGGACAGATTGTGCACACACAGTACTGCTCTATTCATTCTTCATGGGACTGATGAGGATATCGGTGTACACATCACTTAGGATACTTCTTTGTGTTAGAAGAAAATTTTTAAAGTTGACAGATCCAGTGTTGGCCCATTGGTCTTATGGCCAACATTTTAGTTACTTTTGTGAAAACAGTGAAATACGTTCGGGCTGTAGACAATCATAGACGTTTGTAAAATGAAGGAGTTTACAGGGTTTATGGCACACGTTTTCTGAACAATAAGAATTTAAAGGTTAAGCTTGTCTTTGAATTTCACTTATGACGTACAGACTGTTTGGGTTGAGTGTTATCAAAACAATAATTAACTAGACCAACATATAATTTCTCAACACCTCCTTTTATGTCTTCTCTCTCATTAGAACTCTTGCTAAGTACTTATGCATATACAGGTGCTACTCACAAAATTAGAATATAATCAAAAAGTTAATTTATTTCAGTTCTTCAATACAAAAAGTGAATCTCATATATTGTATAGTCATTACAAACAGAGTGATCTATTTCAAGTGTTTATTTCTGGTAATGTTGATGATTATGTCTTACAGCCAATGAAAACCGTAAAGTCATTATCTCAGTAAATTAGAATACTTTCTAACACCTGCTTGAAAAATGATTTTAAAATCCAAAATGTTGGCTTACTAAAATGTATGTTCAGTAAATGCACTCAATACTTGGTCAGGGCTCCTTTTGCATCAAGTACTGCATCGTGGCATGGAGGCGATCAGCCTGTGGCACTGCTGAGGTGTTAAGGAAGCCCAAGTTGCTTTGATAGCAGCCTTCAGCTCATCTGCATTGTTGGGTGTGGTGTCTCTTATCTTCCTCTTGACAATACCCTATGGGTCAAGTACAGTGATACTGTTGTTTTTTAAACCAGGCATTGGTACTTTTGGCAGTGTGGACAGGTGCCAAGTCCTGCTAGAGAATTAAATTTCCATCTCCAAAAAGCTTGTCGGCAGAGGGAAGCATGAAGTGCTCTAAAATTTCCTGGTAGATGGCTGGGCTGACTTTGGTCTTGATGAAACACAGGGTCTACCGGACATACACCAGCAGATGACATGGCTCCCCAAACCATCATTGATTGTGGAAACTTCACAATAGACCACAAGCAGCTTGGATTGTGTGCCTCTCCACTCTTCCTCCAGACTCTGGAACATTGATATCAAAATGAAATGCAAAATTTACTTTCATCTGAAAACAACACCTTGGACCACTGAGCAACAGTCCATTTCTTTTTCTCCTTGGCCCAGGTAAGACACTTTTGTCTATTGGTCAAGAGTGGCTTGACACAAGAAATGTGACAGTTGTAGCCTATGTCCTGGATATGTCTGTGTGTGGTGGCTCTTGAAGCAATGACTCCAGCTGCAGTCCACTACTTGTGAATCTCCCCCAGATTTTTGAATGGCTTTTTATTAACAATCCTTTCAAGGCTGTGGTTATCCCAGTTGCTTGTGCACCTTTTTTTACCACACTTTTTGCTTTCCATTAATATGCTTGGATACAGCACGGCGTGAACAGCCAGATTCTTTAGCAATTATTATTATTATTATACATTTATATAGCGCCATTTATTCCATGGCGCTTTAAATGTTAAAAGGGGAAATATAGACAAGTACAATAAACATGTGCAAGCCAAGGGACACACAAGTACAGAAGGAGAGAGGACCCTGCCCGCGAGGGCTCACAGTCTACAGGGATGGGTGAGGATACACTAGGGGAGGGTAGAGCTGGTCGTGCGATGGTTCAGTAGACTGAGGATCATTACAGGCTGTAGGCTTGTCGGAACAGGTGGGTATTCAGGTTCTTCTTGAAGGTTTCCGTTGGTGAGAGTCTGATGTGTTGCGGCAGAGAGTTCCAGAGTATGGGGGAAGCACGGGAGAAGTCTTTTATGCGGTTGTGGGAAGAAGAGATGAGGGGGGGAGTAAAGAAGGAGATCTTGAGAGGATCGAAGGTTGCGTCTGGGTAGGTACCGGGAGACCATGTCACAGATGTATGGAGGAGAAAGGTTGTGGATGGCTTTGTATGTCATGGTTAGGGTTTTGAACTGGAGCCTCTGGGCAATAGGAAGCCAGTGAAGGGCCTGGCATAGGGGGGATGCTGGGGAATAGCGGGGAGACAGGTGGATTAGTCAGGCAGCAGAGTGTAGGATGGACTGAAGTGTTGCCAGAGTGCTAGAGGGGAGGCCAGAGAGTAGGAGGTTGCGTTAGTCGAGGCGGGAGATGATAAGGGCATGCACTAGTGTTTTTGTGGCTTCATGGAAAATAAATATTTTTGAGTTTGAGGCGGCAGGAGGTGGCGAGGCTTGGATATGAGGTTTGAAAGAGAGGGCAGAGTCGAGGATCACCCCAAGGCACCGAGCATGCGGGACTGGGGGAAAGCGAGCAGCCATTGACATTGATGGATAGGTCTGGTGGAGGGGTAGAATGAGGTGGGGGAAAGATGATGAATTATGTTTTGTCCATGTTCAGTTTGAGAAAGCGAGCAGAAAAGAAGGCTGAGATAGCAGACAGACACTGTGGGATTTTGGTCAGTAAAGAGGTAAGGTCAGGTCCAGATAGGTAGATCTGCGTGTCGTCGGTGTAGAGGTGATACTGCAAACCGAGGGATTCTATGAGCTGTCCCAGGCGAAGGTGTAGATGGAGAAGAGTAGGGGTCCTAGGACTGAGACTTGAGGCACACCGACAGACAGGGGGTGAGGTGAGGAGTTGGTGTGTGAGATGGAGACACTAAATGTTCGGTCTGTTAGGTTAGCAATTATTATTATTATACATTTTTATAGCGCCATTTATTCCATGGCACTTTACATGTGAAGAGGGGCAAAGACCTTTTCTGGCTTACCCTTCTTGTGGAGTGTGTCAATGACTGCCTTCTGGACATCTGTCAAGTCAGCAGTGTTCCCCATGATTGTGGAGCCTACTGAACAGACTAAGGGACCTTTTTAAATGCTTAGGAAGCCTTTGCAGGTGTTTTTTGTTAATTATTCTAATTTACTGAGATAATGACTTTAATGACTTTTGGGTTTTCTTTGGATGTAAGGGATAATCATCAACATTAACAGAAATAAACACTTTAAATAGATCACTCTGTTTGTAATGACTATAAAATATATGAGATTCACTTTTTTGTATTGAAGAACTGAAATAAATTAACTTTTTGATGATATTCTAATTTTGTGAGAAGCACTTGTATAATACATTTCTCCAAGTCCACTATAGAACCCTGCCAAATCATCAATACATCATCGATGTAACAGCCCCAAAATTTCACATGTTGGATGAGTGGGATGGGGTCCATTAGAAAAATTTCCATCTCCCATTGACCCAGGAACAAATTTGCATATGAGGGTGCACAAGCTGCTCCCATAGCGGTTCCCTGGAGCTGGAGATAAAAAGAATCTTTGAAGAGGAAATAATTATGTGTGAGGGCAAATGACAGTAAATCCAAGATCAAATCACTTTTATCCATATCAATGTTGTTCACATGGCAGAAAGTTCTTACTGCATGAAATCTCTGATTGTGTTTAATGTAAATATACAGTGGTTCCATGTCGCAAGTCACAAGGAGCATTTCGGGTACCAGATGGATACCATCCAATTTGAGCAGAACATCCTTATTATCTTTAATAAAAGACGGAAGATTTTCTACCATAGGTTTTAGATAGAAATCGATAAGTTTGCAAATCGATTCGCATAAATTGTTATTACCTGATACTATGGGCCACCCATTGGTGTTCTGTGGGTCCTTGTCAATTCTTGATAAGATAGATGGTTGCAATCGTGGGATCCTTTATAGTAAGTCCATCAATTTGATTTTTAGTGAGTATACCCTTTTCCTTGGCTCTATCAAGGATGGTGAGTAGTTGGGCTCTATATTGTGACAGTGGATTATTATAGGTGAATTTTTTGTAGCACATTGGGTTACATAGCTGTTTAAATATTTCACGTTCATACACTATAGTTGGCCAAACAACCACATTGCCCCCTTTATCAGAAGATTTTATCACAATTGCCTTCAAGTTCATGAGTTGCTTAAAGGCACTGCCACACTTAGCAATCGCACTAGCGATCACGACAACGACTTAACCTGGTGAGATCGCTAGTGCAATCGCTATGTGATCGCTAGTTAGATTCCAAACACAACTCATCAGCGATCTGTGATTCCAAACACATCTCATCAGCGATCTGTATAACGACCTCTGCGGTCGTTGGGAAAACCTAGTCCCACCTGCGATGCTGGTGAAGTCGTTCATAAAGGGTGTCACACTCAGCGATTCAGGCTCACCAGCGGGACACCAACGACCAAAAAAACGGCTCAGAACGTTCATTAGCGATCAACGACATCTCAGCAGGGGCCACATCGCTGCTACATGTCATACACAGTTAAGTCGCTAACGAGATCGCTACTGCGTTGTAAATGGTGACGCAGTAGCGATCTCGTTAGCGATCTCGCTTGCGATCTCGCTTAGTGTGGTATACCCTTAAGAGCAAGGCGTTGTGGCTTGGTAAGATTATCATTCTAAATGGATTCAGGGATTTGTCTAAGGTCAGAGGAGACCAATTTAATAAACATTTCCACAGGCAGACACAGTGTTGTCTGGGAAATTTGGTTAATCTAGGGAGTATTGAGGGTGGGTACTCACTCTGTTCTTGTCCAACTTGTTCTTGGAAGAGTTTCTCAAGGATTCGCAAGGTCTCCTGTTTTGACACTGTGTCAAAATCATACCTTTCATTGGTCCTATCAAAGATCTTTTTGAAATTTAATTTTCTACCAAAAAGATGAATGTCTTTCATGGCTTAAAAAAGGCAAATTTGTACTAGGTGAAAAAGAAAGACCAAGACCTCTATTTGTTCATTTGTCAAGACAATTGAAGACAAGTTGATTACCCTCAAAGTTGAATGATCCATTGGTTTTGGCATCATCCCAGTCTAGCATCTTTTATTGTATGGTTTCTTATTGTTTTCAATCTTCCGTTTCCTAAAAAGATACTGTCGAGTTCTTGTACTTGACCCAACAGATACAGTGGTGACAGATGATAATAAAATAGCTGTTAAAGAGCTACATGCACACATAAATAGTTTTTTATTAGTATGGTTAGTTTATGTTTGGGCCACAGTCAACAGCTGTGTGGTTATTTAGGACAACGCTTCCATCGTCGAAAACCAAGTTTTGTCAAGAATGAACGACACTGTGATGGAAGCTGTTGTACCACATTATAATGGCTTTTTACATGGACAGAACACGTCCGTATCATTAACTGGCCAATGTAATTCAATAGCACAGTTCAGATGCCAATGTTTTCACACTGGCCAAGTGTCTATGTGAAGAAAATAGCAGCATGAACTGTTCTCTTGAAGTCTCGGATGAGACTCACTCATGCATGAGTGCACAAAAAAATTGGATCCCATACAGAACATCCCCCAGCCCAAATTTTACCACGCATCTGTCACCACTGCTGCCTGAGCTAGTGCAGTGCGGTGTCTTTGCACCCTGGTACAGTTTCAAAATCATGTTTTTGCTGTGATGGGTTGGTCCCCCTGGTACTGTATGAAATGTTCATGGTTTTACAGTGATGGGGTGGGTCCCCCTGGTACTGTTTCAAATGTGCATGGTTTTGAAGTGATAATGTGGATCCCCTGGTACTGTATAAAATGTGCATTTTTTAAAGTGATAATGTGGATCCCCTCCTATGTGCATTTTTTCAAGTGATAATGTGTATCCCCTGCTACTGTATAATGTGCATGTTTTCAATTGATAATATTGATCCCCTGCTACTTTATAATGTGCATTTTTTCAAGTGATAACGTGTATCCCCTGCTACTGTATAATGTGCATGTTTTCAATTGATAATGTGGATCTCCTGGTACTGTAGAATGTGTTTTTTTTTGCTGTGATGGGGTTGGTCCCCCTGGTACTGTATCAAGTGTGCATGTTTTCACTGTGATGAAGTGGATCCCCTGGTACTGTTTAAAATGTGCATGGTTAGCAAGTGATAATGTGTATCCCCTGCTACTGTATAATGTGCATGTGTTCAATTGATAATGTGGATCCCCTGCTACTTTAAATGTGCATTTTTTCAAGTGATAATGTGTATCCCCTGCTACTGTATAATGTGCATGTTTTCAATTGATAATGTGGATCTCCTGGTACTGTAGAATGTGGTTTTTTTTTGCTGTGGTGGGTTGATCCCCCTGGTACTGTATCAAGTGTGCATGTTTTCACTGTGATGAAGTGGATCCCCGGGTACTGTTCAAAATGTGCATGTTTTGCAAGTGATAATGTGCAACACCATGGTTTCCTTGTGATGAAGTTGGTCCCCCTGGTACTGTATCAAGTGTGCATGTTTTCACTGTGATGAAGTGGATCCCCTGGTACTGTTCAAAATGTGCATGTTTTGCAAGTGATAATGTGCGTCACCATGGTTTCCCTGTGATGAAGTTGTTCCCCCTGGTACTGTATCAAGTGTGCATGTTTTCACTGGGATGAAGTGGATCCCCTGGTACTGTAAATGTGCAGGTTTTCAATTAATAATGTGGATCTCCTGGTACTGTAGAATGTGCATGTGTTCAATTGATAATGTTGATCCCCTGCTACTTTAAATGTGCATTTTTTCAAGTGATAATGTGTATCCCCTGCTACTGTATAATGTGCATGTTTTCAATTGATAATGTGGATCTCCTGGTACTGTAGAATGTGTTTTTTTGTTGCTGTGGTGGGGTTGATCCCCCTGGTACTGTATCAAGTGTGCATGTTTTCACTGTGATGAAGTGGATCCCCGGGTACTGTTCAAAATGTGCATGTTTTGCAAGTGATAATGTGCAACACCATGGTTTCCTTGTGATGAAGTTGGTCCCCCTGGTACTGTATCAAGTGTGCATGTTTTCACTGTGATGAAGTGGATCCCCTGGTACTGTTCAAAATGTGCATGTTTTGCAAGTGATAATGTGCGTCACCATGGTTTCCCTGTGATGAAGTTGTTCCCCCTGGTACTGTATCAAGTGTGCATGTTTTCACTGGGATGAAGTGGATCCCCTGGTACTGTATAATGTGCAGGTTTTCAATTAATAATGTGGATCTCCTGGTACTGTAGAATGTTTTTTTTTTTTTTTTTGCTGTGATGGGGTTGGTCCCCCTGGTACTGTTTATGTGTCCAATTCATGATGGGATGTTGTATTCTGTACACCATAAAGCTCACTCCAGTCCATGTTTGACTTTTATTTTTTTCAGCCAGGGCCAAGAATATACGTATATTCACTGGCCCTTTTTGTCTGTTTATTCCACAGCAGAAGACTAGAAAGAGAGGCAGCAAGAGAGGCGGCAGCAGCAGCAAGGGGAGAGGAGGATCTACTTGAAGCGAGGAGGACAGCCAGCAGAAAGTAAATCTGACATCCACCATTTCCAAAAAAATGTGATCACTTATTTTTCTCTTTCAGCCAGGGCCAAGGAATAAACATATATTCACTGGCCCTTTTTGTGTCCTATATATCAACCAGCTGAATGAACGTCAAAGGAGAACGAGCGAGTTGCAGCAGCAGCATTTGCAAAGCAGCCAGAGGCGAGCAGGAGAGGAGCAGCTAGTTGCAGAGAGGAGAACAGCCAGCAGAAAGTAAATATGACATCCCCCATTTCCCAAAAAATGTAATCATTTTTTTCTCTTTCAGCCAGGGCCAAGGAATATACATATATTCACTGGCCCTTTTTGTGTCCTTACTCAACAGCAGAATACGTCAAAGAGAGGCGGCAGCAGCAGCAAGGGGAGAGGAGCAGCTAGTTGCAGAGAGGAGAACAGACAGCAGAAAGTAAATATGACATCCCACATTCCAAAAAAAAAATTAAATTTTTGCATTTTCAGCCAGGACCAAGGAATATATATATATTCACTGGCCCTTTTTGTGTCTTTCATCCACAGCATAGACCGGCAAACAGCGTCGGCAGCAGCTGCACTTGCGGCTTTAGCCGCTGAAACTGCGGCTTCAGCTGAACCGGAGTCAGTGGAGCTGCAGCAGGAGTTGGAGACATCTTCTTTTGGGAGCCCTCCTTCCCATCGTCAGCATTTGGCGGTAAAAATATATCATTTCTTTTTTTTCCACAATCAATCTGTGGGATATATGTATTGATTGTCTTTTTTTAATAACAGGAATCGCAAGATGAAGAGGAGCTCCCAGAGGAAGAAGGACGGGGTGGAGAGATACCCGGAGTGGGCTCACAATTCGTAAGTATCCTGCATCAATCGCAGAAACACAACATCACACTACACACAACACATAGAAAACCATTTAGTACATACTTCACACAGCGGCCAACACATGCCTATATCACAAACTTTTATTTTTTCTTTTTAGTCTCTCGGATCTGGTAGCCAACAAAGGGGTCCTCACAGCGCCTCCCAGAGTCATCGTCGTGAGAACGGCGGCGGTTACCACCGTGTAAGTTGTTTTTTTTTTTTCCTTCCAATTGCAATTTTTGCTAAAAATTAATCCTTTTATTGGTTTTGGAATATTTTTTTTTTGTTACATTTTTAATTTCGACTTTTTTGGTTATCTTTTAACTTTTTTAGTATTTTTCCATTAATTTTTTAATATTTTTTGTCTTTTTTTCTAAATAGTTTTGGAATTTTTGTATATATATTTTTTGATTTTTTTGGGGATTTTGTTAAACATTTTTCCTTTTTTTCTTTTTCACTTGCTAGTGTGGAGGCTAATGTTTTTTTTTTCTGTTTTTATTTCACAGGCTTCACAGCGTGCTCCCGATTCGGATGGTGAGGAGGGGATAGACGTCGACCTCCTCATTGATCTGGTCAGAGAAAGGGAGCAGCTGTGGAACATGGGGGACCGCCGCCATTCTGATCAAGTAGTGACCCGACGGCTCTGGGAGGAAGTGGCATCGGGAATGGTGGAATGCTGGGAGGACCTCGATGTTCGGTCCTAGACTAAACACCGTAAGTACAGCTCAGGTTGCTGACGTAAGTGTGTTTCCCAAACTTCAGTCCTCGTGTCCCCCACGGTTCATGTTTTCAGGATTTCCTTTTGTGCAACACTATGGAAATACTGAAAACATGACCATCTGGGGGACACGAGGACTGAAGTATGGGAAACACTGATGTTGTATAGTAACCAATGTGTGCTTTCTCGTTTCAGGGGAGAGAATTGTGAAGTGGTGGCGGTCTGTGAGGGATCGCTTCAAGGAGCTCAACAAGGAGATGTGGGCCCCGAGTGGATCTGCAGGACGCCAGAGCAAGTACAAGTACGCACGAGCCATGGCGTTCCTGCGGGAAACTATGGTCACCCGAAGGTACATATTACCAGAAAATGTTAACATCTATCAAATGTTTTTTTGCAGCCAGGGCCATTCCACATCTGTATATTAATTGTATGTTTTCTCTTTATTCCACAGCACGGTGACCAGCACTCGGGCGCCCGCAGAGTTGGCGTCTTCTGGGGCGATCCCTCAGGAGACCGACATCAAGGGACACTTCGACCGCCCCGGTACATCTGCACCTTCCCAGCCTTCCCTCACATTCGATCCCGCAGTCCCATCCACCAGCGCTGGAGCATCGTTGCCGCCTGCATTACATGCAGCTGCTAGTGAGGAGATAGCATTCCCTTTACCCCACCCTTCTGCCACTGCCACCTCTAGTACAGCTGCGGGTACTGGGCGCAGCGGCAGAGGGGTCAGGAAAGGAGCTATGCACCGGAGTTCTTGCATTTGAATGCATCTTTCCAGAACTGTCTCAAAGTATTATCCGAACAACTTGCCGCAGGCATTAATCAGATAACCTCCGGCATTTTGGAGGTAAAGACACTGCTGCAAACCATGCAGTCGGAAGCAAGATCATCTCCTAATCACAGCTTTTTTAGGTCTGTGGTGGAGCGCATAGATATGCTATCTGCTGACCAGCAGATGTATGTAATGCATACGTGCCACGCTGCTCTAGTGCAGGTTACCACCCAACCTTCTTCATCCACCCCAGTCGTTCCTCCACCTCACCCCCCTCCAGCCGCCGTCCCTCCTCCCCCTCCTATTCAATACCACCCACCTCCCCAGCTCCAGCAACCTCCCCAGTACCAGCCACCTACCCAATTCCAGCAACCTCCCCAGTACCAGCCACCTCCCCAAATCCAGCCACTTCCCCAACTGCAGTCACCTCCACAGTACCAGCAACCTCCCCAGTACCAGCCACCTACCCCGTACCACACTCCTACCTCTTACCAATCTCCTTCCCCCTTCCAATTCCCTACCATGTCACCTGCTCCTCCTGCCCAACCCTCCACTCCACCACCCACCTGTTCTGCCTCTAACTTGTCTTCCCATTCTCTCACTCTTTCCACCCCTTCACCTCTTCCTGTTCCTTCATCACCACCATCCCGGTCGTCCCTCCACACTCCCACGGTCGAAGTGTCCCGCAGCCCCTCCAGCACTATTTCCACCCCACAATACACACAACTGTAAATATGTTTTTTTTACCCTTAAAAAAAAATTCTATTTTATTAAAAAAATAAAGTTTATTAAAATTGAAACAGTTGGCAAAAAGGCCACATTTTCACAAAATTATAATAAAAAATTATTTTTTTAATAAAAGTTAAAGTGGTTTACAAATGTTGTCTGTCATTTCTTTATAAGATGTTAAGTAACAAATGTATTAAACCAGGTAAACATGTGGGTACACAAACACCAACATCTGTTAGGGTAATATGTCAAAAATATCTACATAACTTTGAGGAACATAAATTTTACCTTTATGCCAAAATTTTGTCCCGGGTTGTGGAGTATAGAAAGTATCTTACCTTTTTCCAAACTTGTGTACTTTATGAGGTTATCCCCTAGCAGGTACACATTTTTTGTAAAAAGTTGAAATACTTTGGGTTATTTAAAAAAAAAAAGACAGGTACACAACTATGGCCAAAAGGTAACATACAGTACAAAACACACAAGAATGTAGAAAAGTTTCTTTATTGTGGGTACAGAAAGAGTTTTAAAAGAAATAATCAATTGATCACCCTCTGTCATCCTGCCAGTCTACTCTACCTTCTGGTGACACAAAGTATTGGACAAAATGGTCCCTCATTCTTGAAACCGCCAGTGTACTCCGAGTGGTAATGTTGATGTAGTCGTGCAAGGTTGTTTCTTGATTGTGGTCCTCAATCACAAAATTATGTAGGACCACGCACGCTTTAACAACATCATCCACAGTCTCTGTCTTCAAGTTTATCGCAGCCAAAAGGACACGCCATTTGGCTGTCATATTCTCAAACGCACACTCCACCATCCGTCTGGCTCTTGTGAGGCGGTAGTTGAAAATTCTCTTTGTATGGCGTACGACTTCAAGAGGTGTTCGGACAGCTGGAATGCCTCATCACCTACACACACGAAAGCATAGGTGGGCCAGAGGTTTGAGGCAGTGGCCTAGGGGGTTGGAACTGAAAAGTGTTTCCGTACAGTCTCTGTCCCATAGCAGGAAGTTTAAACACTTGAGAGTCATTGGACCGTCCATAAGCCCCAATGTCCACAGCAATAAATTTGTACTCCGCATCAGCAATAGCCATCAGGACGACCGAAAAATATTTCTTGTAGTTAAAGAATTCTGATCCGGTTCCTGAAGGCTTTTGAATGCGGATGTGTTTGCCATCCATAGCGCCCAGGCAATTTGGAAACTGGCAGATACGGAGAAACTGGTCCGCTATTTCAAGCCACCGGTCTGTAGTTGGCTCTGGAAGAAATTCTCCAACCAAATGTGTAGCCCTGGTACACAATACCAGGAGGATGAGTGGAGAGGTAACAGTTAAGGGCTCTTCATGACATCACGTACACTTCGGACACACCCAGCAGGGGTGTGGAGGGGAGTGATTCAGTGAGTCAGTTTCCTGTCCTCGGACAGAGCAGACGTGTTCAGTCTGAGCCTGTTAGCAGTTCAGAAAGTGGAGGCTAGTACAGGTGGCCTAGTTCACCTCAGCCTAGTCAGAGCTGTGCCCCACTGGAAGACAGACTGAGATATCTACTAAGAGTGTGAGCAAATCGAAGGGCAAAGTGGAAGAGAACAGAGAAGTGCCATAGGTCAAGGATACCTGCACATTGCTACCGGTCACTGGGGACCGAAGGATCACTATAGCTTCAAGCTTAGTGGTAAGAAAACCAGAGGCTTACCGGACCTTAGGTAGTGGAAAGCAGCCCCTAAATAGTCAGTACGTAACTGGGGTCAGGGGAAGTGAGGACCTTGAGTCTCTGCAGGACAAGATAGGAATTCAGCTCTCCCACAGGAAGGCTCCGACCACAACACTGACTGGGCAGAACAGCTTTGGAATAGCTGGAATTATAGAGGGAACTACGCTTCAGGCTGGTTGGACTCATCATTATTGGACAGTAAAGGAGGCCCCTAACTTGCTTAACTGTTGCCTCAAAGCTCATCCTCCATCAACCCCATCAGCCTCCCTGGGAACTGCCTTACCATCTTGCAAGTAAAGGTATGGAAAGACGCTGACTGTGTGAGACTGTGTTATTTATCTGCATGCCTGCACAACCCTGCTTTAACTACCGACTTGAGGGAAGAGTCCCACCTGTAGGGGACCCGACATCTAGCTGCTTCACCATCCCCTCAGAGATCTACAGCAGCGCTGGTACAAATTACCAGAGACTACAGGTGGCGTCACGAACTGTAAATATACTTATCCCCTGTAAATATTCCCCCCAACAAACGCCAGACCGCCAGGGCCACAGACCGAGCCACCGCTACCTGTGACAAACCCCATAGACTTCCATGGGCTCGGCTCTGAGTACCCCATTGCCCTGGTAACCCACAATTGTGGTGGCGGGTCGAGACAAATTGGCGTCACGAACAGGATACGAAACTTGCAGCATTGCGAGCCCTGTGTGCCTGTGGAGTGTTTTGGTGAAAAAGACTGTTGCTGTTGTTTGGCGCCAAATACCGCCATATTTGCCGCCAGATTCGCGCCCTAAGGCGCTGGAGAAGAAGGTGGGCGTACCTGAAAGAGCGCGCAGAGTCTTGGACACGCCCCCGGCTCTGACTCATCGGCAGGTCCTGCAACAGGAAGTGAACGCCTTGACATCAGAGCGCCTGCGACGAAGGTCCTGTTCCCACTGCGGTGCCTGTGAAATAGCAGCGTCTGAAACCGGTAGGCTCCGTTTAACCAAGGGGGCGCTAAGATGTCACAACAACCGGCTGACAGTGCGGCCCCGGCCGGAGGCCCCAATCCCGCACCGCTTGGTATTGTAGCGCCAGATGGGGGCGCAGGCCCTGCACCCAGTCCGGTAGTCCCGATCATGCCACTAACGCTCCCATATATGCCTGGGGCGAAATGGCTTCCCCAGTACAGCGGTGAGCCAGGCACATTAGCAGGCTTCAAGCGGAAGTTATGCAGCATCCTAGAAATGTACTCCATGCCTGAGAGACAAAAAGCTGCTGTGCTAATAGGGCAGCTAACTGGCGCTGCTGAGAGGGAAGTGGAGACTTGGGATACCGTTGATCAGGAGTCGGTACCTGCGATCTTCCTTAAGCTGCATGCCATATTTGAAGACCACACAGAAACGGATCTCCGGATGGCCTTCTATCACTGTTCACAACAGCCAGGTGACAGCATCCGGGACTACGCTTGCCGACTACAGGGAGCCCTGAGAGCCCTCAAGCAGATTAACAATTTAAATGCTATCGATGAGAATAAAATGCTGAAAGAACAATTTATACAGGGATTGAGATCCCAAGAGGAACGCAGAACTGTAAACTGGTGGTCCTTAGACCATCCGGATGCTACCTTTGATGCCCTAAAGGACATGGCAATAAAAGGGCTGCGGCCCTGTCACGCTGTATAGCAGATATATTATGTGATGACAATAATCTATATCAAAAGGGCAACATACTATATAACATGCGCATAGCTATATGATAACATAGATTTACCTGACAGAAAGTCCAGTGGGTCAAAACGGAATCCGTTATACGCTGTCTCCGGCTAGAGGGTGACCGGGGTCTAAGCTGACCCTAAACTGGGGTCCTAACTAATCCCTCAACCTGGAGGTACTGTTAAAGGTACAGAGGTCCAGGCCACCAGCGTAAACCCTGTCTCCTATCAATCCCTGCCAACTGTATTCTAGTCCTAAGAAGGACCCTGAATACCACCAAAGGGAATGAACAGGTAACGGTTAATGAACAGAAAGACATACAAGAAAGACAAGAAATAAAGTAAATAAAGTCTTACATACAACACTCACACACAGTAGGAACACCTAAGGTCTCAGAGATAAACTATAAGCTGTAAGAGTAAAAACAACTAAGGAGCTCTTAGCTTAAGTATTCTCAGAACCGATCCAGTCTGCTAAACTATATGAATGCTTTCACCGGCATCAAACACCCAGACTGGCAGGAATATAAAGGAAACTAATTAGAACATAATCCAAAGCAGCCGGGCGAGGCTGGACCTAGTCTTAGCAAAGAGCTAGGTAAAATTAACTCTCTCATTACCAAACACAAAGAAACAGCAGCTCAGCTGTGAGAAGTCAGAATGTGCAATCGCGACGATCTTCGTGGCGATGCACCCATGACAGTACCCCCCCTTCTACGAGGGGCCTCCGGACCCTCATGACCAGGTCTGTCCGGGTAAATTGTGTGAAAGGTCCGAACCAATCGATCTGCGTTATCATCAGACGCAGGGACCCACGTCCTCTCCTCAGGACCATACCCCCTCCAATGAACTTCCACGTTATCATTGACTACCACTGAAGGAGGAGGTAGAGGTGACGGTATGACTGGTGCCACATACTTTTTAAGTAATGACTTGTGAAACACATTATGAATTTTAAACGTAGGAGGGAGGTCCAGACGAAATGCCACAGGATTAATTATGGAACTGATCCTGTATGGCCCGATGAATCTGGGACCCAACCTCCAGGAGGGAACTTTAAGTTTTATATTCCTGGTAGACAACCACACCAGATCGTTCACCCTCAGATCTAGACCAGAAACTCTCCTCCTATCAGCCATCCGTTTGTAAGGGTTCTCCGTAACCTTCAGTCTTAAGCGATCTGGAACTATCAGTCTCCCTGGAAGTCCCACAGGGGCGTCCCCCTGAGCCCCCAATACCTCCCCCTCAAGCTCAGAGCATACAGCTGACACTACAACTCCCTCCTGAGGAATAGGAACCGGATCATCCGTCTTCCCGACCCCTGGGAAAGTACGAGATAAGGCATCAGGAAGCAACTTTATTGAGCAGTCATATGTGCGATGAGGAGGTAACTCTTTACACCCCTCCTCTGAGAACTTCTCCCAAAAGTCCTCCAGAAAAGGAGGCAAAGTCCTAGGCACAACCGCACCGATGACCGTGCTCATGCAGTTATTCTTGCAAAATTCACCCCACTGGCTTATCTTTCTGGATTGCCAATCAATCACTGGGTTATGTTTAGCCAACCAAGGAAGTCCCAACACAATAGGAGCAGGCAGACCCTCCAACACATAACAAGACAATTGCTCTTTATGTATTGCCCCTACTCGAAGATCTATGTTATGAACAGCTTGTACCAAGCTACCTTGACCAAGAGGTCTAGAATCAATAGAGAGTATAGGGACCGGTTTGGCCAATACACTCAGTTGCATACCTTGCACCTGGGCAAACCGAGCGTCCACCAGATTAGCCCCGACCCACTATCAAGAAAAACAGAAATCCTCTCAGTTCTAGTACCAATCACCACCTCCGCAGGCACGAGAAACTGAGAGGATTTGGGACGAAATACACACTCCCAGGTTAACTCCTTGCTCAAAGAGGCCCGGGATGGACACCCCCCAACAAAATGTCCCTCTCTCCCGCAAAAGAAACACCTTCTAGTCTTGCGGCGCACCGCTGATTCCCTCCTACAAAATGATGTCCCTCCCAACTGCATGGGTTCCTCAGAACAGACCAGGGAACCTCAGTATAAGGACTTTAGTAGTAGGTGGAGTCATCACGGGGGCGGAGTTACCTCGCGTCTTCCCCGAAGACGTCTATCAATGCGAATAGCGAGGGCCATAGCAGCCTCCAGTGATGGAGGAGAATCATACTGAGCCAACACATCTTTTAATTTGTCAGACAACCCTTGACAAAACTGGCTCCTAAGAGCTGGGTCATTCCACTGAGTATCTGTTGCCCATCTACGGAACTCAGAAGAATATTCCTCCGCTGGACGATTTCCTTGCCGTATTTTACGCAACCTTGTTTCAGCAAGGGAGACTCGATCCGGATCATCATATACCAGACCCAGGGCATAAAAAATCGATCCACTGACTGGAGATCTGGGGAGCCTGGAGGAATAGAGAACGCCCAAGATTGAGGGTCCCCTTGTAAGAGCGAGATAACAATTCCCACCCTCTGCTCTTCACTCCCAGATGACCGAGGCCGCAGCCGAAAGTACAATTTACATGCCTCCCGGAAAGTAAAAAATTTGTCCCGCCCACCAGTGAACCTGTCCGGGAGAGCAACCTTAGGTTCAGATCTGGTTTGCTCCGGGGGGACAGAACCTTGGACTTAATGTCTGCCAACTCCATGGACAATCCCTGCAACTGCCGGCCAGCTGGGCTACTGGATCCATGATAGCTGGGGAGAATCTTTAGTATAGGCCGTGAAAATGTCACGCTGTATAGCAGATATATATATGTGATGACAATAATCTATATCAAAAGGGCAACATACTAATATAACATGCGCATAGCTAATATGATAACATAGATTTACCTGACAGAAAGTCCAGTGGGTCAAAACGGAATCCGTTATAAACGCTGTCTCCGGCTAGAGGTGACCGGGGTCTAAGCTGACCCTAAACTGGGTCCTAACTAATCCCTCAACCTGGAGGTACTGTTAAAGGTACAGAGGTCCAGCCACCAGCGTAAACCCTGTCTCCTATCAATCCCTGCCAACTGTATTCTAGTCCTAAGAAGGACCCTGAATACCACCAAAGGGAATGAACGGGTAACGGTTAATGAACAGAAAGACATACAAGAAAGACAAGAAATAAAGTAAATAAAGTTTACATACAACACTCACACACAGTAGAACACCTAAGGTCTCAGAGATAAACTATAAGCTGTAAGAGTAAAAACAACTAAGGAGCTCTTAGCTTAAGTATTCTCAGAACCGATCCAGTCTGCTAAACTATATGAATGCTTTCACCGGCATCAAACCACCCCGACTGGCAGGAATATAAAGGAAACTAATTAGAACATAATCCAAAGCAGCCGGGCGAGGCTGGACCTAGTCTTAGCAAAGAGCTAGGTAAAATTAACTCTCTCATTACCAAACACAAAGAAACAGCAGCTCAGCTGTGAGAAGTCAGAATGTGCAATCGCGACGATCTTCGTGGCGATGCACCCATGACAGGCCCCTGGGCAAACCCGAGGTGGCAACCCAACATCATCAGGCTGAAGTCACTCTGGAACCGGCAGTAACCCCCTTTCCCCGCTAGTGGCTGAAGCCAAAGCGCAGGTGACACCTCCTAGTGAATTGGACTGTCTGCGCTCAGAGGTGCGCCAGCTGACTAAAAAATCTGGCTGCTGTAATGAGTGCCCTGCAGCTGCGGAAAGAGGAGGAAGGAAAGATCTTGTTAGCTGACTGCCCAGAAGACGTCCCGTGGATGCACCGGAGAAGAAAGAAGACGTCGCCCCCCCGGAGGAGGACAACGCCACCCCCAGGAGCACCTCTGATCAACACCCTCCTCGTCGAGAGATCATCTGTTATCGCTGCAACCGGAAAGGTCATCTGTCTCCACAGTGTCCTTTAAACGGGCAGAACCTGGGTCCAAGGGCCAACACCCAGGAGAATACCCGTCAGGCCCCCTAGACTGGAACCGCAGGTATGTGGGCGGGCGACCCTACCTGTCTATTATTCTAGATGGTATTGCTGTTCCAGCATTGTTAGACACTGGTCGCAGGTGACCCTAATTCCTGATGCCCTATATACCAAGTACTGGTCAATGGACAGTCTTAAACCTCCGAGCCTTGACTTTACCGTGTATGCTTCTAATGGTCTTCCTGTAGAAGTACTCGGAACAAAATGTGTAGATGTAAAAGTGGGCAGAGAGGAAATGAAAGACCAGGGCTTCCTGGTAGTAAAGACTGTAAATGAGGAGAACGGTCTAAATATAATTTTGGTACTAACATTATCGTAATTGTTTGGGAGAAGTTGTGTTCTTGCTCCAACAGCTCGCTGAGATTGCCCGACCAAGGCAGAAAGGAGTAATCCAAAGAGAGATCCGGGCCCTGGTGTGTCAGCAGCAAGCGAAGCTTACCGACGGGGAAATTGGTAATTACGGGTCACTGACTCGGATCCTATTGTGATACCCCCAATGAGTGAAATGATAATCTGGTGCAGGCAGCCATAGGTCTGAGAGGACAGAATTATCAAGCTGTAGTAGAACCCCACCATTCAGAACATAGACCTACACTTATGACTGCTAGAGGAGTAGTAGAAGTGGTGAATGGAAGAGTACCGGTACGGCTTCTCAATTGGGGAGATGATGAGGTGAACTTACCCCGTTATGCAACCATTGCTAAACTACATGCTGTTGATAATAATTCTATTCTCCCGGCTGAGTCCTTAGACTCCTGTCAAATAGTGGAGGACAATGACCCAGCAACTCAGGTAGCGGAATGGTGTCAGCAACTCCATGTTGGGACGGACACCACTCCCCGCTCACCAGAAGCAAGGTATTACGGGTGGTGCAAGAGTACGCCCAAGTGTTTAGCAAAAATCCACTTGATTTTGGGATAATTAAGGGAGTACAACATCATATCCCTACAGGCAGTCATCCTCCCATCAAGAGCGTATAGGCCCATACCTCCAGCTCATTATCAGAAGGCTAAAGAAATGTTGAATGATATGAAGAAAGCTGGGTGATAAGGGATAGTTGTAGTCCCTGGGCAGCCCCTCTAGTTCTGGTTAAAAAGAAAGATGGTAGTATGAGAATGTGTGTGGATTACAGGCAGGTGAACCGCATAACACACAAGGATGCATACCCGTTACCACCATAGAGGAATCATTAGCTGCTCTGAAAACGGCTAACTACTTTTCTACCCTTGATCTGACTAGTGTTACTGGCAAGTGGCTGTGGCTGAGGAGGATCGTGAGAAAACGGCTTTCACCACCCCAATGGGGCTCTGTGAGTTCGACAGAATGCCGTTTGGCTCAGCAGTGCCCCAGGAACATTTCAGAGAGTGATGGAAAATTGTCTGGGACATCTCAATTTTGAAACCGTGCTGCTATACCTAGACGACGTTATCGTGTATTCCAAGACATATGAGGACCATCTGAAACACCTGGCAGAAGTGTTTGAGTCCCTGTCCAGGTACGGGATGAAATTAAAACCCTCAAAATGCCATCTACTCAAGCAGAAGGTACAATACTTGGGGCACATCGTCAGTTCGGAAGGAGTAGCGCCGGACCCAGAGAAAGTCACTGCCATCCAGAAGTGGCCGAGCCGAAGAACCTTAAGGAAGTGCGACAGTTCCTGGGACTAACGGTTACTACAGGAGATTCGTGAAAGATTACACGAAGAAGGCAGCTCCTTTACAGGACCTCCTGGTAGGACAATCCTTAAAGAGCAGAAACCCTCCCTTTAATTGGGGTAAAGAACAGGCTGAAGCATTCCAAAAGATGAAAGAGATCCTTACAGCTGATGAGATCTTAACCTATCCTGATTACAGCCAACCGTTCCTGTTGTACACCGACGCCAGTAATGAAGGGTTGGGAGCAGTTCTCAGTCAGAAGCAGAATGGCCAAGAAAAAGTCATCGCATATGCCAGCAGAAAACTCAGGCCAACTGAGAGGAATCCGGAAAATTATGCAGCTTCAAGCTGGAGTTTCTGGCGCTGGTCTGGGCCATTACTGAAAGATTTAAGCATTATCTGGCCTCCAATCGGTTCACTGCGTTTACAGATAACAACCCCTTAACGCACCTGGAAACCGCCAAGCTGGGTGCCATGGAGCAGCGATGGATGGCTCGGTTGTCCAATTACCAGTTTACTATCAAGTACCGGGCAGGTCGAAAGAATGCTAATGCTGACGCATTGTCCCGAATGCCGCATGACTCTGACACGGAAGAAGAATCGGACGACCTGGAAGAAATTGAGCTACCTGCGTTCCATCGAAATGGGGTAGTCCACGAGCATCGAGTCCACAGAAAGCAGTATGGTGCAACATTAAATCCTTTACCCCATCACAGCTGGAAAGAGACTCAGGACAGTGATCCAGTGGTCAGCCGCATCAAGGAGTTGTTAAAACAGGAAGGCTCCTCTTTGGAAAAGGATGCACCTATGTCAGCAAAGCTCCTGTGGAACGAGAAAAGCAGGTTGTTCCTATACCGTGAGAAGTTGTGCAGAGATACGTCAACCCCAAACCCATGAGATGGTCTGGCAAATAGTGGTCCCCAAGGCAGACGTCCCAATGGTGTTGGAAGCATACCACGATCAAGCAGGACACTTTGGCTGGAGAAAGCTGGAGACCCTGTTGAGATGCCGGTTCTACTGGGTAGGGATGCGCAGCTCCATTGAGAGGTGGTGTCGGAACTGTGGACCCTGTGGTCTCAGAAGAAAGGACTACGGTAGTCAGAAGGCACCCCTGCAACCTATCCGGACGACTCGTCCTCTGGAGATTGTGGCCCTGGACCACGTCAAATTGTCGCCAAGTAGATCTGGATACTCATACGCCTTGACCATGGTGGACCATTACTCCAGATTTCTGGTGGTTGTTCCAGTTAAGGATCAGACCGCAGTGACGGCAGCGAAGACCTTTCAAGCAAGCTTCTGCAGACCGCATGGGTATCCGGAGCAAGTATTAACCGATCAGGGACCTGCTTTCGAAGCCGATCTATTCAAGGAATTCTGTCACATGTACGGGTGCAAGAAAATTAGAACGACACCATACCACCCTCAAACCAACGGTCTTTGTGAGAAAATGAACCATATTGTCCTTGACTTGTTGAGATCCATACCGTTGGAAGACAGGAATCGATGGCCGGATTTACTACCTGATTTGGTTGATTTGTATAATCATATACCTGTAAGTTCAACTAACTGCACTCCAGCCTATCTTATGAGAGCAAGGCCCGAAGATTACCAATGGATCTAGAACTTGGAGTGGTAGAACCGAGGCAGACGACGCCGTTGAAAACTGGGACATCAATCGGCAAGAGCAATACAGAAGAGTACAAATCTGTGTAGAGGAAAGTCTCAACAAGGCACGGGAGAAACAGGAAGATGTTTACAACAGAAATGCTCCTGCCAAGCCTTTGATGCCTGGAGAAGTCGTCTTAAAAAGGAAAAGGAAAATGCACAAATTGGATAACCAGTGGGAGCAAGAACCCTACGTCATACAAGATTCTAAATATGACAACAGAAAAGTTTGTGTCGTCAGTAAGGACGGAGGAAGAACAACAACCACTGTGTCCAGAGACCATTTGAAATTGTGTCCAGAACCCTTAAAGCGTTGTGAAAAGAACCCTGTCATCAATCAAGGAGAAAGAAAGGAAGAGGTCATACACACAGATCTGGGAGATTTTCCTGCGGATTGGCCTAGACTGGGAGATGCTGTAATAGTTCCGGTGTTGCAGTTTTATCAGCCACAAGAGGAAGTTTTACCTCCAGTTGTGCCCGTGGTGCCAGTCGAGCCCGTTCAGGAGTTACCCATTCCAGCAACACCTCAACCTGTGGAATCTCAAGAAGGATCATCTGAAGCAGCGCCCCATACTATGGGATCCCCTGGTGAAGCTGACTCACACCGCCCAGCCATCAGTACGCTTGCCAGATCCATAGAAAGATTGAGGCAGTTCTATAGTTTGCCGTTACGCAGTGCAGACAGATCGCAACTTGATATACCTGAAGCTACACCACGTAGATCAGAGCGAACCACCAAAGGGAAGTTACCCATTAGATATCAGCAGTAATTATAACGAATTAATGTGATATAATATGTCTTCGTTTTACAATGGACTCAGAGGCTGAGGACTGAGCCAGCCCAAAAACTGTATCCTGTAAATAGTTGCACTAAGGTGCCTTTTAATGGTTTCACATGAAGCCTTGACTTACCTCTGAACAGAAAACCCGTGTGGTGTGGCACTGAGTGAGGTCTGCATTTGGATGTCCTGCAGCCCACCCAGGACCCACGTTGAAGGTTTGGTGCGGGTCCTTCACAAGAATACTGTGTATTTATTGAATGTTTGATGCCTTAATACTTTTGTATTTTTCTATATACAATGTTTTTGTTTTGCAACGTTCAAGACATCTTCACCTCCCGGATGGGACGAATTAATGTTTATTGTTGATGTTAAATGCATAAACAAAATGTCTCTTTGTATTTTACAGCCCGGGAGTGCTGTCGTTTACCATGGGGAATGTGTAGCCCTGGTACACAATACCAGGAGGATGAGTGGAGAGGTAACAGTTAAGGGCTCTTCATGACATCACGTACACTTCGGACACACCCAGCAGGGGTGTGGAGGGGAGTGATTCAGTGAGTCAGTTTCCTGTCCTCGGACAGAGCAGACGTGTTCAGTCTGAGCCTGTTAGCAGTTCAGAAAGTGGAGGCTAGTACAGGTGGCCTAGTTCACCTCAGCCTAGTCAGAGCTGTGCCCCACTGGAAGACAGACTGAGATATCTACTAAGAGTGTGAGCAAATCGAAGGGCAAAGTGGAAGAGAACAGAGAAGTGCCATAGTCAAGGATACCTGCACATTGCTACCGGTCACTGGGGACCGAAGGATCACTATAGCTTCAAGCTTAGTGGTAAGAAAACCAGAGGCTTACCGGACCTTAGGTAGCGGAAAGCAGCCCCTAAATAGTCGGTACGTAACTGGGGTCAGGGGAAGTGAGGACCTTGAGTCTCTGCAGGACAAGATAGGAATTCAGCTCTCCCACAGGAAGGCTCCGACCACAACACTGACTGGGCAAACAGCTTTGGAATAGCTGGAATTATAGAGGGAACTACGCTTCAGGCTGGTTGGACTCATCATTATTGGACAGTAAAGGAGGCCCCTAACTTGCTTAACTGTTGCCTCAAAGCTCATCCTCCATCAACCCCATCAGCCTCCCTGGGAACTGCCTTACCATCTTGCAAGTAAAGGTATGGAAAGACGCTGACTGTGTGAGACTGTGTTATATTTATCTGCATGCCTGCACAACCCTGCTTTAACTACCGACTTGAGGAAGAGTCCCACCTGTAGGGGACCCGACATCTAGCTGCTTCACCATCCCCTCAGAGATCTACAGCAGCGCTGGTACAAATTACCAGAGACTACAGGTGGCGTCACGAACTGTAAATATACTTATCCCCTGTAAATATTCCCCCCAACAAACGCCAGACCGCCAGGGCCACAGACCGAGCCACCGCTACCTGTGACAAACCCCATAGACTTCCATGGGCTCGGCTCTGAGTACCCCATTGCCCTGGTAACCCACAATTGTGGTGGCGGGTCGAGACACAAACAGTCCCACAGAGCACGACAAGTGTACTTGATGATGCCTGATAGCGTAGAAATTCCAAGGCGATACTGGAAATGGAGCGATGACAGCGTTTCTCCAGGTGCCAGAAATCTGTAAACAAAATTGAAAAATAAATTAGTTCACAATCACAGCATTACATAGCAGAACTCAGCTATAACTATTGGAGATACCAAAAATAAAAAAAAACAAGGAAAAACACACTGTTTTTCACCATGTTTTATTGTACTGATATGGTTCCCTTGTTGTCCTGTGATGTTAAAAAAATAATAACAATACAAGTGTGCTCAAGCAAGCAGATCCAATACATATAGCTTACCTTATAGTGACCATGAGACGCTCTGCCGGAGAAATCGAGAAGCGACAATAGGTGTCAGATCTTCGGATTTGTTCTCCAACACGCTCCAGCAAAAAGTCAAAATTCTCTTTCTTCATCCGAAGATAGGCAAAAAATTTCTCAGGGTTTTCTCTCAGCTCCATGTTGAGTGTAGAATACACACCACGGGTTAGTCTCTGTGCTGTGATGGGTGGATCCACATACGGCGTCGTCTTCGCTGGCGCTGACGCATAATGCGCTGCTCAATCTTTCCTTCTCCATAACTATAATCCTCAAGCGATTCGCCTCCGCAGTAAAATCCACCAGATTCTTGAAGATATTGCCAATAATCACATCCATGTTCGCCAATCACTTGCTACTTGCTCTTCTCTCCAACCTGCACTTGCTCCTCTACAACCTGTCAAAGATGGGCTGTAGGAACAGTGTATATATAGGATTACAGTAGCCAATCATGTTTGGAACCCCAAAAAAGGGCATTTTTAAAAACCGGATCCGGCGTAATCCGTCGATAAACGGATAAAAAACACGGATACACCGGATGAGACGGATCCGGTTTTTGTTCGGATGCCCGAGACGGATCCGGCGAAAAACCGGATGCGTCTCATCCGGTTTTACATACTAGTTGCCGGATGCGGCGATCCGGCAAAACGCTGGTGGCGCCGTCAGGCGCAAAAGGATGTGTGAAAGAGGCCTTAAAAGAAGAGTATTGGATGGGTAATATCCAATAAAAAATTGTTATTTGAATTTGTTTTAAGTGTTTTCTTTGCGCAGGAAAAAAAGGGGAGCAAATTGTTGAATAGGTATGGGCAGTTTGTGCTACAGATCAAGCAATGTGTTGTGGCTTCTGTGTAAGTTCCCACAACAAGAAATTGATGTGTTTTTTGACATTACGAATTTTCACTGCAAAAAAGAAAAGCAACGTCTAAGTGTTCCAGCAAAGTGAATAGGATTTATATAAATCTCATGCCCACAGTGCTTATTTTTAAACCTTTTTTTTTACGCATTCGTAAACTGAATCGTGGTGATAAAAAAAAACACAGCCCAAACAAACACAATAAAAACGCACTCAAAAACTCAATGAAAAGTAAACTAATTTAGCGAATTGGTGCAGCAACGTATTGAAAAACATGATACAAGTGTAAAAAGGGTTGAATAGTGAACAAATTACACGGTGACATCTCAGTATTAACTGTTCTCAGAATTTGAAGAATTCTCTGTACAGGTTATAATAAATTGCATTTGTCTGATATTTATGAGCATTTTATGACGGCTTTCTTTTAGTGCCTATGGACACCCCCAGCTTTTGGTAGCCGTGTTCCCTAAAATTGTTTTGTTTGCAGTAACTTAGGGAAGTGACTTCACTTGGGCTATGTGTAATAGAAGCAGATTTTCGTTACCTGAGTGCAGACAACAGACACACCCTGGGAGGTGCAGCAATGGAGACTACACACCAAGCAGTACAGGAAATCACCCAGTCAGATCATGAGATCTTTTCTACCTCCAGGGCATGTTATTTGTGTCATTAGGTGGGTGTCCTGTACTTCTTCTGAAATGTAACATTAACTATTTCTTCCCACAAGTCCTGCTACAACTAGCATGGAGAATGGGGTTTGGTCATCTCTTTTGACTGTCAGATGTGAGGTAAATGAAGGAGATGTAGGGCTCACGCAGACTGTTATAATCGTTGTTTTGATGGATCGCACTCGGACCAATGTTATTCTATGGGGCTGTGCAAGTATCCAATTTTTTTCCTTAGACAGAGGTGGTCCTGGGGAAAAGAAATTACTGCATGGCCAAGTTTGATCCAATACTCGCATTGCACTTGGCCATACAAGTCATTGAGTCTGTGGAAATATCGTACTGCACTTGGATGACATCTGAGTGCAGTCCAATTTCCACAGATTGACACAATGGAGAAGATGGAGACATTTATTTCTCTATCTTCTCATCCAAGAGAATCTGATCACATTGTGATAACACTCTGATCAAACGCTGGTTTGGTGTTGTATTGGTCAGTTTTGTGGCGGCTTTCTCACCACTGTCTTTTTGTTTTTAACTGTATATATAAAATAATGAATGGCTTCCATATATTAGCCACCTGAATAATGGTCAGGTCGCTTCTTTTCGCTGCTTTACAACTTGCGAAGACTGAAGCTGTTGAAGTTCAGCAAGAAGGAACATGTGTTCTGTAAGTTGTTTTGACATTGTAGTGCATATGTTCATTCTTTTTTGCGTTTTTATGTAATTTTTAAGGCGAATTTCAAGCAAAATGTACTGAAATAGATGTCGTGAGCACATTACCTGAAAGAAAAACTGTCTTTCTTGCCCATAGCAACCAATTAAAGTGCAGCTTTCATTTTAACAGAGCTGTTTAAAAATTAAAATCTGAACTCTGATTGCTTCCCGTGAGCAACAAAAAGGATTTTAACAATCTGGTAAAAAAAAAAGCAATTTTCAATAAGGTAATTGAAGTTATAGCATCCATTCATATATATTGCAAACAGTTATTCTGATAAACAAGAACAATGAAAAGTTATAGAAAAATATCGAGTAAGGCCTCATACGAGAGTGGAATATCAGGTAAAGAGGACCTGTCTCCAAGTCAAAAGTGGCCAGTTTTGCTCTTATTTTTTAACTCCTTCAGTTTTTTTGTCTTTTAAGTCCGCCATACGGTTCTAGAGATGGGCCTTTTATTTAGTGCTAATTTGTATGGTCTTACCAGGGGTATGACTCACAAGATTCTCTTGGGACATATTTTAGGCTGTTCTGCATTCTTACCCTGTGAGCCACACGCCCTTATAAAAACCCTAAAAATTAGTGCTAAATAAGAAGGCCCAAATTTCTGGAAATGTGTGGTAAATGTAAAATAAACTGAAAATGGATTACTCTGGGGAGCAGCGAGAACAAAGTAAAAGCAAAAATTGGCCACGTTTGACTTGATGACAGGTGCTCTTTAAAGGATTATTCCCCAAAAATCAAGTAGTTTCCTATCCATTGAAAAAGGAATAACTTGCTGATTGCTGGGGGTCCAACCACTGGGAATCTCTTTGTGAGAGAAGAGGTCCGTGGGTTTGTGCAGTAGAGTCTCGTTCTCGGATTTGCAGAGCACCGATCTCAGTTAACATGGAGAACGTTCTCAGTTCTCGGTTAACTTCAGATAGTGGTTAGCCGAACACTCATTCAGCCAACAGTTATCGCTCCTGACTTTCCCAACTTTCACAATACTCCTCTTCCCCAACATCATCTATCTGGGTAGAGTCAGGAGGTCTTCATGGGCTTTAGATGGTTGGCCAAAATTGGTGAGTCTGACTAACTTTTAATTTAATGTATTTTTTGACTACAGCTGATCTTTCCATTCAGACAATTCAACCCTTATGCCAACATTGCCGCTGCAGTCGTATGTACGATCCCTATAAATAAAGGTGAAACAACTGTAGGAAGCCAAGAATAATCAGATGAAATAACAGCAGACTTATATCTGCATTGACGTAATTTGTTAATATAGCTTAGTTTAATAAATGTCTTTTTACCTCCTGGGTGACATGACCTGGATGTATTAACAAATCCTGGAAGACCAGATAAGCAGGTTACAAATCCTCATGTAAACTTTACCTGCCAGCCCCATCCTGCCCTGACATTACTTGGCACAACATTTTTCTTCATATAAACAAGGTAAAGTGGCACATTAGACGGTTAAAGAGTTTCTCCAGTTTCCATAGACCTCTGTCTTCAGCTACAGCTTAAAAACAAAAATCTTTGCTCACCGGGTCCATTGCTGATTCTGGTGTCTGTTACGGTCTGCAGCGCTGACATCATGTATATAGCACTGCAGATAGTTAGCTCAACATTTCTCCCTGGTTTGATGGCACAAGCTACTAAAATCCACTGAGCTCACTGCAGTGCCGTTGACATGATGTATTCACTGCAGACGACACCGCAAGCAGCGTCATAGGCTATGTGTTGGACCCAGGGAGGGTGAGTAAAGTGTTTTTTTTTTCAACTAACCAGGAGACACGGGTTTTCCCAAAACTGGAAAACCCCTTTAATATTCTTCTTCTTCTTTTATTATTATTATTATTATTATTATGCATTAGTCAAAATTAGTGATTTTTTTAAGAAGGCAACATTTTAGGAAGATATATAGACATTTCATCATAATCAGTTTGTGAACTAGTTTTTTACATTTTTGTCTCATTCAGCACCACACTTTGTACTTACTTTCTTCATAAATAAAGCGGCTGATACATTGAGGCTGGCGTTACGGACAGGCTCCTAGGAGTATGATGCACCTAATTTCTTAGCGCCATAAACCACTTAAAGAATTAGGCACATTTCTTAACTGGTGTGTGCCTCCAGCAGAATTGTACTTCAGTCGGGTAAGGTGGTGTAACTTTTCATGAATTAGGTGAGCAGATGTAACCATGTCCCATTCCACCCATGCTCTGCCCATTTTTGCAAAACTGTGCGGGTCTGGTGTCAAATTAAGGTGTTTTACTACAGAAAACTAGCAAAGATACCTTGATAAATCAAGGCCAAGGGATTTTGTTGCCTACAAACAGCCTCAACAATGGAAAAATTTTTTTATATTTATGTTATACTAGCTGAAGAGCCCGGCGTTGCCCGGTCATAGTAACTAACTGTGGTTATCTATAACAAATTATAATGATTATCCTTCATCCCATAGTCCAGTGTCCATATTACCCATCACACATCCTCCATCCCATAGTCCAGCGCCCATATACCCATCATATATATCCTACATCCCATAGTCCAGTGCCCATATACCCATCATACACATCCTCCATCCCACAGTCCCGTGCCCATATATCCATATATTCATCATACACATCCTCCATCCCATAGTCCTGTGCCCATATACCCATCATACATATCCTGCATCCCATAGTCCCATGCCCATATACCATCATACATATCCTCCATCCCATAGTCCAGTGCCTACATATCCATCATACACATCCTCCATCCCATAGTCCCGTGCCCATATATCCATATATCCATTATACACATCCTCCATCCCATAGTCCCATGCCCATATACCCATCATACATATCCTGCATCCCATAGTCCCATGCCCATATACAGTCATATATATCCTCCATCCCATAGTCCCGTGCCCATATATCCATATATTCATCATACACATCCTCCATCCCATAGTCCTGTGCCCATATACCCATCATACATATCCTGCATCCCATAGTCCCATGCCCATATACCGTCATACATATCCTCCATCCCATAGTCCAGTGCCTACATATCCATCATACACATCCTCCATCCCATAGTCCCGTGCCCATATATCCATATATCCATTATACACATCCTCCATCCCATAGTCCCATGCCCATATACCCATCATACATATCCTGCATCCCATAGTCCCATGCCCATATCCAGTCATATATATCCTCCATCCCATAGTCCCGTGCCCATATACACATTACACATCCTCCATCCCATAGTCCCGAGCTGGGTGGCGCTGAGCAGGGAGTTCCTGGAGATGTGCTGCTATGTAACCTGGCAGTGCGGCTCTGTGTGCGGTTGCTGATGATGCGATTTTCTACGCCGGTAACAATAGAGCCCGGCAGTCATAGAGGAGGGGGTGATTCATTTCTGTCATGTGCTCTCTGCTCCTTTCTGGGGGGCAGACAATGGCTGGGAGCTTATGCTCCTGGGATGCTAGGTTTCTCCCACCCAGTCAGTGTCTGCTGAGGTGTTGTGTAGTGGGAAAACTGTTGCTCATATCAACCAATCGCAGCTCAGCTTCTTTTAAACAGCTCTGATGAAATGAAAGATGCTTAGTGATTGGGTGTGGCTATGTGGAGTGGGCGTGGCTGATGAACAAACACACATGCACACATACATACTCATTTTTATATATATAGATGTCATTTTAGATTATCTTTTTTTAAGTCCATTTTGTTTTCTATCCTTGACCGCCAACTCCCAATTTGAATCCATAAATAGTAAGTAAAATCTTATACAAAGATATACTGATAGGAAATGTAGATTGTGAGCCCCAATGGAGACAGTGCCGATAATGTCTGTAAAGCTCTGCAGAGTATGATGGCGCTATATAAGTGAGCAAAATAAATAAAAAATAAAATACAATAGTCCACATGCAGTATGTGCAGAACCGCAACAGAATTGTATTATGTATGTATTATGAAAATACCAAACTATATGGCGTCTCTTCTAATAATTTTGAGGTGCGATGCAAAGAATTGAAGATTTTACAGTTACGTCCACAGAAGACTTATGTTTTCTTTCTTCACTTATTGGGCTGTTCTAGTAAAGCTTTAGCCAGGGTGGAAACTTCACACCAACTGCCTATCTTAGCGGCTTCGTATCATCGGTATATATTGAAGAACGCAGAGTACATTCCAGCTCTTTCTCCCAAAATGTGCAGTTAGCTCCTAAGTGCTATAGGCTGGTTCACACCTGGGGGTGAGTGATAGACCCATGATGAATAATTGTCAAATTGCCAGGAAGACTTGCACGCTACAGAGGTACAGTATTATATACAGTATCGTGTACTGTACTGCCTGGAGTTGGAGCAGGCATGCCGTGTCTAGGATGAGGTATGTGATGAGTAACCGTGTTTGGGTGTGTGCGTCTGATGAGGATACTGACACACTCCCTTATCACAGAGACTGCGGAGGCTTCTAGGTGAGCCCTGGTTTAAAAAGCCAGCTCCAGGAAGGAAAAGTGCAGTTGGGATTTGGGGTGGAGAAAGAGACAAGCTCCCAGAAGACGTTATTAGAGAAAAGTGAAAGTCCAGGTGAGTCTCACAATGCTGTGAACTATGAATAATAACTGTGCTTCTGTCTACAGGGAACTTTAGGGATATCTGATACACATTATAGGGAGTTACCTAGCTGGCTCTTACGACAAATCAATGGATATATAATATATTGCTCGTCTCTTAGGAGGGTTCCTAACACTACTGAGCATTGTGCTTGTGGAATTGACATACAGAATACAAGGAGTTCACTGGCTCTTTTTAATCCCCAATCAACAAAATAGTCTTAAAGAATAAACCAAAAAAATCCGCTGGTTGAGTTACCACTATATTTGACAATGTCAGCCTTGTAAGTATGGGGATATGGCCAATAACACCACGTCTCTATCTCAGGGTCTTGTGTCCGTATAAGGTGTGACTTTCACATGCTATGACTAAGGGCTTCAGCCAGAAACATACATCAGAATGGCCATGGTTTTTTAATTGTTTGGACACCCCTTTTTTAACCATGTGAAATAAAGCTACATATTCTTTTCCTACAGCCATGTGGATCCTTTTCTTCTTCTTTTTTGTCAAGGTGCAACTTTAGTGTGCATAAAAAATCAAAGATTTTCCTGCCGATTCATGATTAAAATATTTCAAAAACTTTTATCCCTTGGCTCTAACAATAAATGCAAGAAAGATGTAGTTTCCTACACGTTCCAGACTTAAAAAAAAAGTCCTTAATCATGGATGATGTGTCCTTATAAGATATGACTTTAGTGTGCCCTAAAAAGGTGTAGGTCCGGTGAATGATATGTGACTGTCCTAAAGACACTCAAGGTAGTCAACGACATTTGTTGGCAGGCCTGAACAATTTTTTGGTGGGGTTTGATGACAATCTAATGTCTATGACAAGCTATTGACCTTGGATGAAAAGCACAGCATATAAAAATTGGCTGGACTTGCCAACAAATATCTAAGGACAGGGCTCTTAGTAGACCATTTCATGATTAGTGACAAGATATAACTTGTCATGATATTCCCACCCCCAAAACACTAAAGGACACCGGAAAGATCCATAGAGTAATCTTGTCCTCTGGAAAATATGCCAATCCTAGATCTTTCTTCTAAATTTCCAGTTTTGAAACTCTTGTATGAATTACCACCAGGTCAAGTTATAGTATTTACTATACGTCTGCTATGTTTGTCCAATGTAGTTTAATTATGATCATGTATTCACCAGGAATATAATCTATTACATTACATGCAGAATGATTGCTTTGCGTCAAATCTGTTAAATCTCTTGTCTCATTTAAAGGAGTTGTCCAACTCTCACTTGTCCAACACTTTTTTTATTTACTTAAATGCATGTATTTTAGGCAAAAAAAGTCATTTTTGTGATTGAGTTTCATTTAAAATTTTCCACAGCTTATTGCTTTGTTTCCCTGCATATTGTACTTTTGTGTGGTCTACCGTCATAAATTAGCTGAAAGGATCTCAGAAAAAGACATATAAAAAGTTACGGTAAATCTTCCCCGTGAGATCTCATAGCGGGCTGGCTGATGGAATCTCAATTAACGCTGCTACCAGCAATGCACGGTGCGACATGGAGGCTATAGAAGGGAAATGGTCCAACTTTTTGATGAAACCCAATTGGAAAAATATTTCTTGCCATCAATTACATGCATATAAAGTCAAAATTAAAAAAGTTGTCTCAACAGGTGGACAACCCCTTAAAAATAAGGAGCAAATCTGGTAAGTATACCCGTGCATGTTGATATCGATCTGGCTCCTCTGTGAAGCCACACATGTTGCATGGGCTCCATAACTAGAGGCTTTCTATAAAATATATTCTGAATTAGGTTCTAATTACACAGGACTTTTATAAAAACAGATGGTTCTCAGCAGTAAAGAGCAGAACGGAGAATCTTATGGCATTATTCTGAATTTCATTCACAGGTGTTCAGAGCTCAGGAACAAAGGATGTGGTTCTGCATCATACTGCTAGGTAAGGCTTTGTACTATGTGCCTTCAGGGCAGATTATTCTCCACTAATTATACGTATTGTGCTTTTTATGGAAAATATTTAGTGCATGCCTAGAATAGGAAATGTTTTAAGGATTCTCATGCATCTATTAAAGCAGTGTTTCTCAACTCCAGTCCTCAGGACCCACCAACAGGTCATGTTTCAGGGTTTCCTTAGTATTGCACAGGTGATAACTTTACCACCTGCTCAAGCATTAATTCCATCACCTTTGCAATACTAAGGAAATCCTGAAAACATGACCTGTTGGTGGGTCCTGAGGACTGGAGTTGAGAAACACTGTATTAAAGGGAACCTGTCTGTAGGTTTTTAGACCCCAAAGTAACATCATCACTCTAAAGTACCTGTAACTATGATAACTTCCATACCTTTATATTACGATCCATGTCTCCATGGTCTTGTAATCCATTGGTGAATTCTTATCTAAATTTTCAGGAGAAAAAAAAGCTGCAAAAACGTTAAAATAGTTAAAAACACACTTTGATGACTCAAATATGCAAGGAAAAACAAGGGCATTGTGCATCAGATTTCAGAAATATAATTCACTTAGTTGGTACTGTAAAACGCTGCATTTTTTCTCCCTGAAAACAATTGGCAAAAATGCAACGTGTGAACATGCCCTTACTTTTTGTTTCTAAACTTTATTAATAAAGTCATGTGCGTTTTTAGTTTATCCACTGTAGAAACACACTAAAAATGTATAGATTTTTTTTACATATGGTCTTTCCTCATGTCAGTCAAGCCTTTGGAGAAAAATTTGTAAATAAAACTCATATTTACCACAAAGGAATCAACATGTTGCGGATCTCAAAAATATACCGGAGGTCTGTTTATGCTGCGTATCATGACATAAGATTTCCATAAATCCCATTCACTTTGCTAGAACTGGAATACATTGTGTTTTTTGCACAGCGAAACTATGTAGAGTCAAAAATGCACCAAATACTCATCATGGGAACTTAGTCTAAAGGCTATATTCCCAAGCATGGATACAGTCATACAGGTGCTGTTCTCTGGAGTTTCCGGCTGGGTAGGTACGTAATCATAAGCCACATCCAATGGCATCAGACGTATGCACAGTGTACAGATGAAGCCAAGTTCTGTACACCTCGGCTTCACTGTGCATGCACTGGCTGTGACTTGTGATACCCGACCTGGGGAATATCAACAAAACAAAACTGAATGGGACAGTCTGACTTCTCCAATGGACAGCTCAGATCCCATAACCGTATACAAACTTGGAAATCCCGTCTTCAAAGCTTTTTTTTTCTGCAAACATTATACCTGGCCAAAATGGAAGAAATCATTAGGAAGCTCTTACTGTCTTGGCTAATGGTGACTTGAGAACCTAAATCTATAAACCAGGTTCCCTGGAGGGATCATACTGAAAAAAACCTAAAGTGTATGAACTGGGATATAAACTGGTGTGCACGCAGCATGTAAGCGCATGTTCACACTGGCCACTAAACAGAAAAAACAAAGACAAAAACATAATGATTAAATACCCAGCAGTAAAGAAATAGCATAGTGGTTGAAAATAACATATGGTACTTAGTTAACAACATGTTTTTTGATTAAAAAAATGTAAAAGCCATCCCACACACTTCACGGTGACCATAATTGGGACAGTCCTAATGTGGTAGACCACTTTTTTTCAGTCTGTTTGTATCATGTTCATGTAAAGGTGTGGCCTGCTTTTCTTTGAGCTGGGAATTATAGTGATGTGGTTTCCCATGGCTGTGTCCACTAGCTGGGCTCACTCCTTCTCAGCCCTTATCCACATGCATGTCACTTGACATAGTTAGAACTGTCCCAATTACGGTCACAGTGAAGTGGTGGGATGGCTTTTGCATTTTTTTTTATCAAAAAACATGTTAACTAAGTACTATTTTCATGCACTATGCTATTTATTGTTTTACTGCAGGGTATTTAGTCATTATGTTTCTGTCTTAGTTTTTTTTCGCTTGAGGGATCGTGCAGATGTCCAAGTAAATCAGTCCGAGCATGGATTCCTCAATTAGTTTTCCTACATGACTAGTAAAGAAAATAATAGATATCTTCTGTCCTTGTTTCTGTGTCCTTGGTAAAAAAGTCCCTATGAGCTATATCCAGGGTCGTCTTAAGCGACTGATTATAGCTAGCATCAGCTTTTGCATAGATATGCTGAGCACAGGATTTTTAGCAAGTGAGATCTATCTAACTGTAAATGCATATATATGAATATACATTGAATACGTGGAATACATATATATTTCCATGACACTTTTAGCCAGAGAGCACAAAACTAGCATTAATCGAAGATGATTATTGCTATAGAAAATGTATCAAAATTAATTTTTAAGACCTTTCATGGTAAATAAAATATTCGAAGGACCGTATTGCATTTATTATGATGTCTTAAAAATATGTCTCTAATATATTTTCCGTTACATATACAGTATATTTTGCAATTATTATATCAATAATGTCAATTTTACATTTTATGTAGGTTTTGCATCACTTGTAAATGCACAGCAAGACTGTTCTCGTGGAGGATGTTATCCTGCAATAGGAGATCTTCTTATAGGAAGAACGGATTTCCTGAGGGCTTCTTCCACTTGTGGAATGGAAAGGCCAGAAACTTCCTGCACTCCCTTTGGAGAGGTTGGTTCATTCATTCTGCATACAGTATAAGCTTCCATTCTTTTTGACACTTGATTGTTCAAAAATGGGTGTATGTGTCTGTGTGTGTAAGCTGGATCAATTCTTAGAGGATAAAATCTAGTCAATATTAGATCAGAGTGGTCTGACTCGTGGGGCCATGTTGATTAGATGTTCGAAGGAACAGCTGCGCTTTTGTGAGTTCTGCCACCTCTTCAATGTTTACAATGTTAGGGGTCACAAACTGAAATGGGTTCCAGGGTTACTTAAAAAATCCCTGTTAGGGTGAAGACCACATTGTTAAATTTAGACTGGGGGCTGAATGGCTACTTTGGCCCTGATAGAGTCCAAGTCCCCTCAACTGGGCCCTGAATACAGGTACACCATATATATAAGTAGCTCCTGTGCAACCTAGCTCTCAAAATATAAATGCTCTGTGACTCCCATTAACTATAATTAGCCCCTTTTCCCCAATCCAATAAAATATAAATTAATTATTCACAATGCCTCTCTCCCTACACAATTCATTAAAAGTCACTGTCCTGTCCACTAAATTCATTGCAATTACATGTCCTCTTTCCTAACCCTATCCCCAATTTATTGCAATTATATGTCCTCTCTCCCACCCCCATCCACAGTTTATTACAATTGCTCCCCCAGTTTATTGCAATTACTACTCAGCTGTGTAGGCCTCTTCTGGCCAGGCATCTGCTTAATTGCGCAGACACCCAGCGTGATGTCATCGCTTAGGCTGAATAATCGAGAACACACCAGAAAGGAAGCCGAGAATGTGACTTGCCTAGCAATTCACGCCACCTAAAGGAACTAAAAAATACTACAAGGAGGGCAATCAGATCATGGACCCCTTTCCATCCCTGCTGAAAAAAATTGGTTACGGCATGCGGGCTGCATTTTTGAGACCCAGTCAAAGTCTAGTTTTCGTTTTCTACAAGGGATTGGACAATTTCCCAAAATTCACACTGCACAGTTACGAGTAAGTCTCCAATGGATGGGGAAAAGTAAGCTTTGAAGGGGCTTCATATTGACAGCTGACCAAGGTAGAGTCAGCCCCCTACCGATGTATACGATGACCTACACTAAGAACAAGCCATCAATGTTGTAAACCAGAAAGCTCCTTGACTTTTTTGTACAATAAATGTTTCTCCCTTTAAAACCCCTTCCTTGAACAATGCTAACAGAATATCTGCCATTCGACACACTGATAGGCTATTCAATATCATTTGGGAATTTAATTTCAGTTATTACTGTTGAGCAGACAGCCCTCCCGAAAATTTACTATTGTCACAAGTCTATTTTAATATTAAACCTTTTATACACTTTCTAACTTCCACTTAAACTGTTTAAAAAGAGTTTTGTGACTAGGGCGGGTTCCATCCTAGGGCAAGCAGTTTACAAAAAAGTACTTTAAGGGCGCTGCCCCTTGCCCACATCAAACAGGGGAATGGCAGACTTATTTTTAAAACGCCGCTCTTTTGACCCTTGGAGAGGAATTGAGAGTTGCTTTTTCCCTTTTTCTTTAAATCTGCCTGTGGTTTATTGGGGGATTGGGTTTTTATCCCTAAACCAAGACTTGGGGACACCTTTTCGCTGTGCCGCTATAACCTGAAGTGACAGAAAAAACAGACTAAATGGGCAAAGTGGTCTTCTTTTTGAACACATCGTTAAAGTCTAACGGGAGTATTTTAGTTTATCTTATGCAAAGGAAAAAGGAAATTCCCAGAAATTTAAATTTTATCATGATTTAAAGTTTTCATTGAAATTATGCCTGCTTTTTCTAGAACATCTACTTTATAAATTATTCTTTGTTTTCACTGATGAAAAGCCCAAACCTGAAACACTGTCATAGAGTTAAAAGGATGTAATCCTTTTTCCTGTAAAAGAAAACTTCAGGGAAAGCACGGGTTAAAATTTAAAAAAATGCAGAGGCAACATTTTCCTTTTACCCTTTGATTGGAGGACCCAGTGGCCCTCGCCACAAGAAAACAGCAGGACTATAGCTAACAAGGGGGTTT
>JARQOD010000002.1:463598520-463628348 GCA_033576555.1 Oophaga sylvatica | reverse complement strand
CCAATGTTGGTTTGTTCTCTCAGTTTCTTGGTCTGAGGATGAAATGCGAGGAAAAAGGCAATTGAACCCCAGTTTAAAAACCAAAAATCCTCAAAATCTGGAAACAAACTGGACTCCTCTGTCAGACACAATGTTTGGGAAATGCCGTAAAAAGAACCACGTGCTGAAGGAACAACGGCCCCAATTCAGGGGGAAGGCAATTAGGTAAGGGCCCAAAGATGTATCTTTTGGGAAAACCTACCCAAATTCCCCGGGGTGGTCATTCTCTGAAAAACGGAAGTCGGAAATGAAACCCAAGAGATATGGGCCCATGGTTTTTTGGGCACAGGAAATGGCTCAAAAACCCATAGGCGAGAGCAAGGTTTGGGAGCGGAGAAAAGTCCCGCAGGACTGCACAATTTTTTCCCTGACATCGCGAGAAAAAGGTGGGCCACCAAAAGGACCGACAAAACCAAGTCTCTGGTCCCCAAAAATTCCGGGTCCCCAACCCCAATGCGGAAACAATAAATCCCCGACATACACTCTTTTTCCATTGGCCCGGGAAAAAAACAATTTTTCCAAACAGGGCGGCTCGGGCTATCCTCCTGAACCCCTCCAGAGCAATTCAATTGGGCGAGATGGGGGAAAAAGAATTTCACCCTCCTTAAAAATAACAGGGGGATCAGATATCAGGAGGTCTGCAAGGAAAACTTGAGAGGGCATCCGCCTTAACATTCTTAGTCCCAGGAAGAAAGGAACCAAAAAATTAAAAAGTGTGAAAAAAAAGGGCCCCCCGGGGCCTGTTAGGTTTGAGTCGTTGGCAGTTTCCCAGTAGACCAGTTCTTTGGTCGTAGGAACCCCCCCCTGATTTTTGGCCCCCTCCACCCAAATGTCTCCCTCTTCAAAAGCCCAAATTCAGGGGCCAAATAATCCGATTCCCCTCATAAATTTCGTTCAGTAGGAGAAAAAATTTTTGAGGAAAAAGGGACAAGGGTTACTTTTAGAGGTCTTGGTCTTTTTGGAAAAAGGCACCTGCCCCCAAATTTTAGAGGGATCAACTCCACCCGAAAAAAAGGCAGAGAAAAAAACAGGCTGCCGTTTTTGAAAAGGAGCAGGTGAATCTTGCTTAAGTTCCTGAAATGCAGAGGACTGCCGGAGGCCCTTCACCACATCAGAAAACCCTTTTTGGGAAATCAGTTAATGGTTTAACAATAACCGAGAAATTACCAATAATTTAGATAAAAATTGGCAAAACCCAAAAATCTCTGAGAGCCTTTAATGAAGTAGGTTGGACCCAATCACAGATGGCATGAACCTTGACCGGGTCCATTTCAATAAAGATGGGGACAAATGAATCCCGAAATGAGATCTTCTGTACGCCAAAAAGACACTTTGATCCCTTCACATACAGAGCATTCTCTCTCAAAATCTGGAATACAGTTCGAACATGTTTCACATGAGAGTCCCAGTCATTAGAAAAAATCAAGATATCATCCAAATAAACAATCAGAAACTTGTCCACAAAATCCCTGAAAATGTCATTCATGAAGGACTGGAAGACGGAGGAGCATTAGTGAGCCAAAGGGCATCACAAGGTACTCAAAATGCCCTTCAGGGGTGTTTAAATGCCGTCTTCCATTCACCCCCCGTGCTAATGCGAATAAGGTTATACGCCCCCCTGAGGTCAAGCTTGGTAAACCAAGTAGCGTTTTTCACCTGGAAAACAGGTTCAGAATCAAGGGTAACGGGTATTGATATTTCTACAGTAATATTGTTCAAGAGACGATAATCAATACACGGCCTTAATGAACCATTTTTTTGGCCACAAAGAAAAAACCGGCACCTAAGGGTGAAGAGGTGGTCTGATATGACCCTTCTCCAATGATTCCTTGATATAAGACCGCATAGCGTCATGTTCAGGTAAGACAAGTTAAAAAGGCGACCTTTAGGGAATTTACTACCTGGCACTAATTCAATAGCGCAGTCATAGCTCCTATGGGGAGGTAAGGATGCAGATTTACTTTCGCTAAACACATCAGAAAATCAAACAAAAAGTCAGGAACATCCTCAGCCTGGGGGGAGGCAGAAAAAACAGGAGTGTTGGTATTAACACATTGGCAGCCCCCAACTGGTTACAGACACAGATTTCCAATCCAAAACAGGATTATGAGACTGTAACCAAGGGAAACCCAGCACTATATGTCATGCAGATTATATAGAACCAAAAATTTGCAGCACTCCTGGTGATCAGGTTCAACCTCATTATCACCTGAGTAGAAAACTGGGGTTTATTCTCAGCCAAAGGGGGTAGAATCGATCCCAGTAAAGGAATAGACTTCTGTAGGGGTATCAAGGGAAACCCACAACGTTTAGCAAATCATAATCCTCAGGTTAATAGCTGCTCCAGAATCACGAAAGCCTGAGCAGAAATGAGGACAGAGAGCATATCAGAGTGAAGTTAATAAAAACTTAGTCTGAACACTACCCAAGACAACTGAGCGTGCAAAATGTCTTCCCGCTTAGGGCAGATGAAATAGCATGAGAGGCATCACCACAGTAGAAACATAACCATTGCGCTTTCGAAACTCATGACGCTGTGCCCCAGACACCACTCCATCCACTGCATGGCTCAGCAGCTGGCTCACAAGCAACACCACTCCACGCATACTTCTCCGCTCACGCAAATTTCTGTCAATTTGAATCGCTAATGACATAGAATCATTGGACCAGAGGGGACAGGGAATCCACCATATCATCCTTTACATTCCGACAGACCTTCCGGAAAAGGGCCGCCAAAGCGTCGTCATTCCACTTGGTCAGGACTGCCCACCTACGGAATCTCTGACAGTATAACTCAGCGTCATCAAGCCCTGATTTAATGCCAACAAGGCTTTTTCAGCTTGATCAGTGACATTAGGCTCATCGTACAATAACCCCAAAGCCTGAAAAAAATGCATCAACATCACTCAAACAGGATCCCCAGGTATCAGGGAAAAAGCCCAATCCTGAGGATCGCCGCGCAGGAGAGAGATGATAATTTGAACCTGCTGCGCTGCGTTCCTGAGGACTTAGATTTTAAGGCAAGAAACAATTTACAATTATTTTTGAAATTCTGAAACTTAGCTCGATCCCCTAAAACAAATCTGGCATGGGGATCTAGGTTCACAACAGGCAACCTAGCAAGATTATGCAGCAATACTCTGAACTCAGTGGCAAGCTGATCCACACGGCAGACAACTGTGCAAACTCCATTGGGAGAAAAGATCTCCCCAGCACCAGAGATACAGAGGGAAAAAAAAAAAAAAAAGAATGCAACAAACAGAAAAATATCTTGACACTTTTTTCCTTCAAAATATTTTTTCCCTTCTGTGAGTACCATACAATTTTTATGGCGGTGATATAATGTTATGTTACGGTAGCTGAGGAGTGCAGGTAAAAAAGGAAATACACCAGCAGTTGGAATCTATGAGATTGCAGTACCCTGACTAACCACCGAACTAGAGGCAGCCATGGAGCGTTCCTACGTTGGTCTAGACGCTCGTCACAGCCTGAGAAAACTAACTGCACCTAAAGATAGAAATAGGAAAGCTATCTGCCCGGAGCAGAAACCCCAAAGATAATAGAAAGCCCCCAAAATGTAATGGCGGTTAGACAAGAGGAAATACTGACAGAAAGAAAAAATAGTATGAGCAAAGCTGGGGCCCAAACTATCTAAATAGAAAAGGATAGGAAGGGTACTTACTGCAATCTCAGAAAACCCTGAAAAAACACAACTCTACTAATTCAAAATCACCTGAGATCACACGACCTCTACCACCTAATTAGTTCTTGGTGTAACAAAACAAAACAGCAGCCACTGAAAAAAAACTGGAAAAAGCAAAAGTACAAAAACAGTGGCTGGACTAAACTGAGAGGGCAAAAGCCCCCGGAGGGGACCCTGAAGGCCCCCACAGAAGTGCAGGACAAAATGCAAAAAATATAGCAAAAACACAAAATAAGAAATTGTCTTATCTGATAGCAGGAGATGCAGACACGACACAGCAGGCTACAAGGGAAACTGGAAAGAAGGATTCAGACCAGAACAATTGATCACCGGCAACCCTGATGGGAAAATGACTCCCTTATATAAGACCAATCAGTAACACCTGATTCCCAGTCCTCACAATCCTCACTAGTACCGCTTGTAACCACCAGAGGGAGCCTCTGCTCAGAACTCATCTCAAACCCATTCACAACACAAATGCACCCTAAGTTACCCTAGATGCCGATGCACCCTACTTACCTAGATGCCGATGCTACCCTAAGGTACCCTAGATGGAGATGCAGATGCACCCTAAGTTACCCTACATGCAGATGTAGATGCACCCTAAGTTACCCTACATGCAGATGCACGCTAAGGAGTTCCTCCCCTCTCCATAGATTTTCAAAAGGACCAACTGTCATCTCCTATCTCTGTAATGGGGAAATCTGTCTTCATTGAATATAGATGTCACCCAAATGTGAAAGATCTTCTGACATGACAGTTACAGTTCTCCATAGAACTTTATGAGCACCAACTTCCATCTCCAGTCTCAATAATGGAACAATCTGTATTCTCTAAAGACAGATTTTAGCATGAATACAAAATTTTGAGAATGAATCCCTGTGCGCGAGGAAAAGTTTTTATTCTCACAAGTAGTGATTTATGAAAAAATAAATATTTAAAGCGTAACCGTCATTTTAATTGTTTTTTTAAGTCTCTTTCCCCATCACCTATATTAAAGTCAAGGCCTCGCGATTTATACTGGCGCTGGCAGAACTGATCATTTTGTCGAGCCCAGTGGGCTAAAATGTGCTAATATCATTTGTCATTCTCACGTTTCACTTTTCACATCCTCAGTCTGTGCTTTATGTAACTTCGTCCACAGGCTGGTAATACGTGCTCAGACTCGGAGAGTGCCGGCTAACTCCAAGTGCAGCCGACTCTATGGATAGAATGTAGAAATGGTCAGATTGTACCAGAATGGTATTTGGCATGTTGTGCTCATATTAATATTATAGCTAAGGCATTAGTAATATTATATTCAGGCATAAGTATCAGCAACCTACGCACTCCAGATTTATTACTGCAGCTCCTCAACATCCAGTGACAGCTACAAAACTGTCAGGAAATGATGGAGGTCATTAACTCTTAAATAGAAAATAATAACTTTAATTATTTTCTATAATCAGTTCACAGGTATACAAACAAATATTTTTTGTAATCATTGCAGGTGACTTTGTCCTTTCTGTATCACCTTTTTGCCCTGATTTCAAAAAGTATATAGTTTTTCTGTAGCACGTGTAGTTTCCATGGAGCAGCATCTTTATTATAAGGTGTAGGAAATATACTGGCGACATTAAGAAAACAGTAATCTACAGTTCAGAAAAAAACGCTTCACCTTACAAAACAATTTTTAATGAACCAAAATAATTTCACATGCAAATAGAAACCAAAATATGAGCAAAATTAAAAGTACTTGACATTAGACTGTTGTTGATAGAATTTTTTATGGTTGTCACTATATAAGATCCAACTGTAATCTGCTATCATTGTGTCATTCCAAAAACCCTGTTAGCGGTGTTCCATTACTTTAATGTCCGGGTGAAACTGCTCGCCTTGTTCATCGCTTACATCCCAACATTTTGAGGGAAGAAATCTAAATGCGAATGCAAAAAAGTGCATTCTCAGAGACATGCGACATCCAAGATACTGGCATGCATTTAGCAGTTCTCAACACCTTCAATATTCTGGAGATTTTTTTTCCTAAGAAGTTCTCTCAGATCCACTTGAAGCTTTTCCAAGATCTCAATTCCTTATCATTTAGAGTCCCTTGAAACAATATCATCTCTCATAAGCTCTCTGATCTGCAGATCAAACAAATACCCCTTCCTTCAGTTTTGCTCGTGAAACGCTAGAGAATTTCTGCGAAATGTACTGGAAACCTTTGTGAATTTGTCTGTGCCATGGCTTTCATAAAGTTTTTAATCAATCCCAACTTTATATGTAGTGGAGGAAGAAATATTTTTGTTGGAGCAACTAAAGGTTATGCTGAACATTGTCTCTACCTGGAGCATAGATGTTTCTCTGTCCCCAATCACAATGAACATAATGCTCTACTGTATTTCTAATGTCCCATAAACACAAGAAGCAACAATATTTTTATGAAACCTCCTTGCATTCCAGTAGCAGACCAGTCACTTTCAAATCTCCACAGATATTCCATTGATGATGCTTATATTGTATAGCATTCAAACAACTGACAGATTTTCTAACTTTCCTTTAGATGACATGAGTGAGCAATACGGATTGATGGTTTCATATTTCCATTGTGAAACAACCTGCTTTTCAAACTTCTCTTGGATGAGTCAATAAACAATCGTCAAATCTGCAACAAAATACTCTTGATTCAGTACTTCAAGGAGGCCATTCACATTGTTACAGTACACCTTTGGTCCATCACTGAAAAATTGTGTTAAGTGTTAGTTCTGTTTCTGAAATAACACACTTTGACATCATCATGAAGAAAATTCTTCTGTTTTAACCTAGATGCAAGAAGTTCAGCTTTATCTTTTGACAATGAAAGGTCTCTGATGAGATCATTTAATTCATGTTGAGTAAAGCGTTCTGGCTGCTCGGCTGCTCCATCAGGTATTTACTCATCTTGACTTGAGGTCTCCATGTCTCACCAGTAGCTTCAGCTCCATAGTCTTCATATTCTACTTCATTTTCATCCAATCCAGACAACGGTGGTACAGGAACTGGCAAGGTACCATCATGTGGAACTGGCCTAATCGCAGATTCAGGTTAAGGGTAATTAATCCTATGTTTGTTCTTTTGTAGAAAAGCCCTTCAGTTTGACAAAACAAAAGTGCAGTCATCACTATGATTTTTGGGTTCTCTACAAATCATGGGAACAGCAAATGGCATAGTCGCTTTCCTCATATTCAACCAGTGACAAAGACCATTTGAGCAACTTCAGCATAAAACATGAGGGACACAGCTTTTGTCTTGATCATCAAGTGGACACTTAAAGTACATTGGTTCATCTTTTTAATATCATGAGTGATTGAACGTACTTGGCCTTTTGGTGTAAAAAGAACACACACATAGCAGAGTTGTTCCCCATAACATGTGACTTTCGAGAAGCAGTCATTGGCTGACTGCACTGTCAATACTCCTTCCCATAAAACTCACTAAAACCTTTACTGATGTTGTCCCTGTAAGAAAAATTCACAATTAAGTAAGACAAGCAAAGAAATGGGAATAACATAGGAAAAAACACATACATTGAAATGCAGAAATAACGTAATAACAAAAATACTTCTATTTAGAAACTTGGTGTGATAGAGCAAAACTAAGCATATTTTTGGATCAGCACATCAAACTCATAAAAAAGAATATTACCTTTGTGATGATTTTTTTGTGTTGACTAGTGTTTATGCTAGAAGGCAATGTGTCATCAGAAAATCACAGAATGATTAAATAATTTTCTTATTTACATCTCTGTTTAAAAAATGCTGGTCAGTGGTCAATATGTTATTTTTCATCTACAATCTAAAAGAAGTTTAAATTGCTGTTCTAGTCCTATTTCCTGTTTTTCATGAAATTCACATGACATTAGCAGAAACAGACCATAATTATTTGGAGTACAGATGATGGCAGTGAAGGGTCAGTTCAGCGCCTCACTAACTGTGGACATAAGTTTCTGTGGACATTATTCTGATAGGCAAAAACCCTCACAGGAGGAAGCAGGTCCTGACCCATCACTCCCATCATCTGTACTCAAAAGAGTATGGTTTGATATCAATGCAGCTGAAAGAAGACAAATAGAGAAAAGCAGCAGTTTGGAAAACCACTTGTACGCAATTTTTTACGGGGAATTGTCCAATTAAGTGACTTGCAAAGTTTCATAATTATTCATGCTAAACAATTTCTATAAAAAATTTTCTTTAGTTTCTCTTTAAGTGATTGTGCAGATTAGCAGTGAAAAGACGCAGCAGCATAGGGTTGCTTGAGTTTTTGGCTGCAGCACTTTTTTGGAACTTAGATTTAATAAATCATATAACCAAGTAATAATCTAAACTTTTAATTATTTATTCACCCAAATACATACATCTCTATTAGCTGAATGAAAGCTCTAACATTTGTGTGTTCTTAATATTTTTTATATCACAGTCTTCTTACTAGTGTTGGCTTCCGATACCGCAAGTATCGGGTATCGGCCGATATTCGCGTTATCGGAATTCCGATACTATAATTCGATACTTTTTCAATATCGTATACCGGAATCGGAAGTTCCCATAATTCTTTGAGAGGCAATGTGATGTTAGTCAGCCAATGATGAATCTTATGAAGTGTGGGCACATCCTGTAATGCTGCGGTATCTTAACTAATGGCATGGCTGTGATTGGCTGCTGAAATGATGTCAGAATGCACTATAAAAGGCGCCGCCGCCATTTTAGCGTCACTGTGCTGTGAACTCAGTTAGGGACAGAACGCTACTCTGCTCATCTGAGGGACAGTTAGATATTGCGATTTTGTGTACTACTGTGCTTGAGCAGGCTAGTTTTACCAACAGGTCCTGCCCACATCCTTCTTCCTAGTGAGGATTCAACATCATCAGCCGGCGTTCCTGATCTGGCCACGGAGGCAGAGATCACCGGCTTTCATCAACGGATGTAAGTTTCGTCTGCGGGCCATAGGAGGCTGAAGTCGGACTTTCTACTGCAAGTGACCCATCGGGGTTGTCAGCAGGCCAGAGGAGGCTGAAATTGGACTTTCTATTGCAAGTGACCCATCGGGGTTGTCAGGTAAAACCTGTGCAAACAGGACTATTTTTCTCCACAGTGCACCACTAATACTCATTCATCTGAGCTGTCACCGGCCGGGACAGTGTCAATTTCTTTGACCTTTCTGCATAAAAGGTTTTTTTAGGATTTCTGCAGCGTTTTTCTGCTCCATCGTTAAAGAGGACCTCTTTTACTTTTTCAGGGTTTGTCCATATTATACCCATATGAATAAATACCTTATGGTATTATGACTATTTAGTCCTTTGGTTTGGGGTTTATACATAATAGACTACAGGCTTTTCTCATCACCTTTTTCTCACGGGACTTAGTGCAATATTTATTTATTACTGTATTATTACATCTGCATCTCAAACTGTTCTACAGAGTGCATCTGAATTTATGTATTGTTTTCCATTTGACACATGCATATTCCTATTTTTTACAGATCCTTTTGGTCTTGTAGTTTTTATGTGCGCAAAACTATTTTTATTTTCAATTATAGAGGGCCAGTTATTGACTTTGCATTGACGTGTAAAAGATTTATGTTGTGCCACTGGCTATATGTATTCTAAAGGTGTACCCAGTCTCAACAGATCATTAGTCTGATTGTTCTTTGATTCTCTAAATGTGAATTTGTTGATTTGGTGTCAAACTTGACTTTGTCCCTATTTTTGTTTTGCCATGTGACCCAATGATTATACAAATCTATATAGGGTTTGGCATCATCAAAAGTAACAGAATATTAGCATGCATGCATATTTAGGATATAAAAGAGAAGTATCTTGTTGTGCCAGAGTGTTCCTAACTCCTGAATGGATATAAAACAATATGGTCTACGGATCAGGTAAAATCGAGGGTCCGATGTCTATATTTTATACAATTGAGTGGGCAAGGGTGGGATTTAGAGATTAGCCCATTCATGAAAGTTTTGGGAGCTGAGAACCTTCAGGAGTTGTTAACCATGCTTTGAGGTCGATTGAATGCCATGTCACTCAGGCAGCCAATCACTGCTGTCAAGCGCAATGGAAAGCAACACACGGTTGGTCCTGTGGCAGCAGCACAGGAGGGGTAAGGGTAAAACATGAATTTATTAGATTATGTTTTACTATTTGGAGCAAGTTTGAAGTTCTTTAAGGATTGGAAAACCACCTTCAGTTAGGAACCGGATCAATCAAACAGGGCACAATATGGAATAATGTGCGTTGTTATACACAGTAACTTACAAACGTGGTTCTCTCTGGCATCTATGTACATGGGCAAGTATTACTCTAATTTGGGTCTAATGTGTAGTTTATTGGGTGCAATATAGGCTCATTGTAGGACTGCAAACACACAATTTGGTTCTTTGCAGGTAGAATATGGTACTTTATGCAAAGTATATGGCTGTGTGCAGGCACAGAATCGCACTGTCCTATGAAAACAAACTATGGGACTATTGTGGCATGGTATGGCGGTCTCTGGCACTGTTTAGCATAATATAGTACTATATGGACATTGGACAACAACAACTTTTTAATGTGCTGGTATTGTTGTGGTTACAATTAAAGAAATATTCTCAATTTGTCTCTGGAGCAGGTCAGAGCTATGTTGCTCTTTACTTCTTTGTTTCTGATAGGATAGGCTGAGTTATAGTATTAGTAGAAACTATAAAGTTCTGCTGTAACACATTCAGCTATTAGTGATTTGTTTTATAATGTACACTGCTATCACTGTATTTACGGTACATATAGAGATAATGGCACTTGAACAAGCACATAGCTCAGGATAGTCAGAGCTGTGATTAGGAGAACTGCTCTTGGAGAAGCTAGTGCTATAGATTGGTGATTTTGCAAGTAGAGATGGGCGAACCCGAACAGTAAAGTTCGGCATCCAGACCGAAACACCTATGACCTATGACCTATGACCCGACATGAATGACACTTGGTGTACATAGGGTTAACCATGTCTTTTCATGTCCTTTGCTATCTAATTTGCACAAACAATTAAATCAGACTATGTGTGCAAAATTTCACACCTGTAGGGGTTAATTAAAGGTGTAAATTCGTAGCAAAAAAGTCCGTTTTTTTTACAACGAATTTAACCTTTAATTAACCCCTACAGGTGTGAAATTTTGCACACATAGACTGATTTAATTGTTTGTGCAAATCAGATAGCAAACGACATGAAAAGACATGGTTAACCCTATGTACACAAGTGTCATTTCATGTCGGGTGCTTCTGTCTTTTCACTGAAGCCGGCTTTACCCGGCAATTGAATCAGAGGATATTTTACTATGTAGAAGTGTATAAACTGTACATATATGTATATATATATATGTCACAATGACATGTATTAATATATATATATATGTATTCTATGTGTGTATATTTAGTGTTTACAAGGAAAGAATGGGGTTTTTTTTAGTTGCGATATTTTGTTCCCATAGACTTACATGGGACTTCCGGTTATCGGTATCGGGTATCGCCGATATTTTAGTGATATCGGCGATACCATTCCGATTCCGATACTTTAGGATATCGGAAAGTATCGCTCAACTCTACTTCTTACCATTACCTATATGAAAACAATGTCTATTGTCATGAACGTGCACCTCGCCTAACCTGCCTAACATCACTATTACGTCAGATGGATCACGTAATGCGGTCTCCCCACTTTCACCAGTGTGACGTTCAATACACCCTGGGGACACATAAGATCAACTTGGTACAGTTTTACACAGACGCCCCCTGTCACATGGGCCCAGGGAGGCATGATAAGTGAGAGGATTATGGCCTACGCAGTCACTGACATGGCCGCACACTCGCTCACAACCCTGAGAGGCTGAGAGGACTGCCACCAGTTCCTCATTAGATATAAGCATGGTCCGTTAACGAAATTATATTGGGCCAGAAACCAGGCCCAGTAGCATGGAAAGTTAAATAAGAAATGGATTGTGGATTCATGGATCGAGATAAAAGAGCAAGTCCAAGGTTAAATTATATATTTAATCACCTTAAGGGAACACAAGACAATACACTATATACACAATGGTTATACATATACAATGGTCAGATATGCACATATAATAATGGCATGACAAAATATAAGCAGATGGACCATGTCAATTACTGGGTGATGTTCTATCATGTGTGTGCCGGTGCCACAAGGGGCATGGGCTGCCTGCTGGCTCTAGGACCTCCAAAGCATGTTACTCGATGTGGCCTTTACTGTCGAAGTGGACCGCATGCATAACAGATAGAGAGACCACATGGCTTTACACTAGCTTTTATTCCCTTTGCAGCTAAAACTCTAAAACCTAAAATGGAGCATAATTTCTTAATAGACAGTCCTAGGAAGGAGGTTTGGTGCCATTTGATCATGCCGGGCCCTTGCTATGCATTAAGACCAAACACAGTTTTGCTATCTTGTTTCTATGAGCTTTTCTATGTGTCTCCATACCCCTTGGTGCTAGAACGGGTTGAGACCCAGGCGGGCGTTCGCCATGTTCTGAGAATCTTGGAAATATACCAATGTTTGGTTTAGGATGTATAGTATCTCTTTAACTCTTTATGGAATTATGTTTCTAGAATGTTTTAGAAGGTGTCTGCATGTTCAGCAGGACTCTAAATTGCAAGCAAGAATTTGTCCTGCTCTGTGCTGGTCAAGGTGTAAGATCTGTCACTCACAGCCTTTGAGGCTGAAAGGGTTCCTTAGATTTAATAAATCATATAACCAAGTAATAATCTAAACTTTTAATTATTTATTCACCCAAATACATACATCTCTATATAGCCGAATGAAGCTCTAACATTTGTGTGTTCTTAAATATTTTTTATATCACAGTCTTCTTACCATTCACCTATATTGAAAACAATGTCTATTGTCATGAACGTGCACCTCGCCTAACCTGCCTAACATCACTATTACGTCAGATGGATCACGTAATGCGGTCTCCCCACTTTCACCAGTGTGACGTTCAATACACCCTGGGGACACATAAGATCAACTTGGTACAGTTTTACACAGACGCCCCCTGTCCACATGGGCCCAGGGAGGCATGATAAGTGAGAGGATATGGCCTACGCAGTCACTGACATGGCCGCACACTCGCTCACAACCCTGAGAGGCTGAGAGGACTGCCACCAGTTCCTCATTAGATATAAGCATGGTCCGTTAACGAAATTATATTGGGCCAGAAACCAGGCCCGGTAGCATGGAAAGTTAAACTAAGAAATGGACTTGTGGATTCATGGATCGAGATAAAAGAGCAGTCCAAGGTTAAATTATATATTTAATCACCTTAAGGGAACACAAGACAATACACTATATACACAATGGTTATACATATACAATGGTCAGATATGCACATATAATAATGGCATGACAAAATATATAAGCAGATGGACCATGTCAATTACTGGGTGATGTTCTATCATGTGTGTGCCGGTGCCACAAGGGGCATGGGCTGCCTGCTGGCTCCTAGGACCTCCAAAGCATGTTACTCGATGTGGCCTCTACTGTCGAAGTGGACCGCATGCATAACAGATAGAGAGACCACATAGCTTTACACTAGCTTTTATTCCCTTTGCAGCTAAAACTCTAAAACCTAAAATGGAGCATAATTTCTTAATAGACAGTCCTAGGAAGGAGGTTTGGTGCCATTTGATCATGCCGGGCCCTTGCTATGCATTAAGACCAAACACAGTTTTGCTATCTTGTTTCTATGAGCTTTTCTATGTGTCTCCATACCCCTTGGTGCTAGAACGGGTTGAGACCCAGGCGGGCGTTCGCCATGTTCTGAGAATCTTGGAAATATACCCAATGTTTGGTTAGGATGTATAGTATCTCTTTAACTCTTTATGGAATTATGTTTCTAGAATGTTTTAGAAGGTGTCTGCATGTTCAGCAGGACTCTAAATTGCAAGCAAGAATTTGTCCTGCTCTGTGCTGGTCAAGGTGTAAGATCTGTCACTCACAGCCTTTGAGGCTGAAAGGGGTTCCATAATCCCATGTGTAGGGATTTGCTCTGGTAGGCAGTGGCCGGGCCGCAGTAATGAGGCAACACATAGGCTTTAAGTCCAAAGATCACTGGTTTACTGTCACTTTAAACACCAGGCAACAGAAACATAACAGAACGTAAATACACTCCAGCTTGGAGAACCACTGTTCCCAGACTCACCCTTGCATGGGACGGGCTTGACTAAGCGGCTGCAGGTCAGCAGTGACCGCCAGGTGCCATTCCCCGGGTGGTCTGGAATCTGCTTGCTTGAGCTTGCTGACACACTGTACCAAAAACCATGGTTACAGGCTGGCTCCAGCCAAGCTCTTTCTCTTCCTTGCAATACGCTCTGGAGGTGTCTTCCCAGACCTCCTTCCACTGGCTCAACCTAGCCAGTACTGATTCCCACTTACCAAACACACAGGTTCCATTAAATTTTTTTCAACGAATTTACACCTTTAATTAACCCCTACATGTATGAAATTTTGCACACATACACTCATGTAATTGTTAGTGAAAACTATATATCAAACTACATGAAATGACATGGTTAACTGTATGTAAACCATGTGTCATTTCATGTCGGGTGGTTCTGTAATTTCACAAAAGCCGGCAATTGAATTAGCGCCTATTATACTATGTAGAAGTGTATTAACTATAAATAATTTTATATGTGTCACAATGACATGTGTATATATATATGTTTTCTATGTGTAATATCTAGTGTTTACAAGGAAAGAAAGGTTTTATTTTAATTCCGATATTTCTGTCCCATTGACTTGCATTGGTTTCCGGTATCGGAATCGGCGATATCCGATACTTTTTGGGTATCGGTCTGATCCAATCCTATCCAATATTTCTTGATATCGGAAAGTATCGCTCAACACTATATACCACACATGCCAGATAGGATACAAATGATTGACATGAAATTATATCTCCAATATTCTTCACACCTATTATTTGTATTGAAAGATCCAATGAGCATGTGCAAAAGTCGTGTTATCAGCTACTGTATGTATATAGTTGTTACCTGTCATTGTAATCCTGTCTGTGATGGTAATGAGAACTCTGAAAAAAAAAAAAAAAAAAAAATCAATACTGGAAGTATAAATCTAAACTAGCTCCAGTAAACAGTGTGAAAATTGCAAGATCTCTCTTTATTTTTTTGCACAGATTGTGATCTGAATAAAAAAATATTAACATTGTAAAAAATAAAAACATTTTAACATAGAAACCTGTTTTGAACAGTAGGTAATTATGAAACATTTCTCCACTGCTCTAGCTCTATTCCTGTTGTCCATAAAGTGATGATATGATCTCGTCTGTCACCCTCCTTTGACGTTCCGTCCAATAGTTACACTTTCTAGTCACAGTTACGTCTCTCCAGAGCCTGTCTCAATGGGACGCACATGGGCGGACTTCCACAACGCTACTGAGACCGTCTACTCAGTCATGATAGGTTAGTTGGTAGGTTTAGAATATGTTTGGAATATATTTGTACCAAGGCACAAAATCTGGAATTTCTGCCTCCCTAGCAGCTTGAAATTCCTGGACTGCCTGAAAAAATAGGTCCCTAATATTCTCCTGTCCATAATAATTTTTTAATCTGTCCTTTAATTTTTGGAATCTGTAGAAACTAAAGATTATTATGCCTCAAATTATCCTTTTATAGATCACAGTAAATGCAGATATTGTGTTCACAGCAGAATTAGGGAATATGTCACTTAAAATCCTAATTTATTATGCTTTTCTAATGTGCATACGAAAAATATCTGTCTGTGATTTTTCCTTTTTTCAGACTGTGTAGATTTTTTTTTTATGAACTTATCATTGGTTTCTTATGACTCATGTGCTGTTAGGTACAAAACGTGCTGACCCCAGGACTGCTGTAGACTTGTACCTGAGTCCTCCACGTCTGGGAAGGTTTCATCACAGGTTTTGCTCTCGTGTGCTGCAATCTGCCCAAAGTCCATAAAATCCTTCCACCTCCATCAAACGATGTGTGTTCAGATGTAGTTTGTAAAGTATCTAAGGGGCTTTGCACTTGTGATATTACATTATTTCCATACAATGCTGCTTTCCATTAACCAGACCTGCAGATAACACCCCACGCCATACAATTCTTTCCTTTTCTGCCTGCTGCCTTCACAGTCCAGGAGCAATTTATATTAAAGAAATGGTCAACATCCCAATATGATAAGTTGATAAAGCTGTTAGGCCTCTTTCACATTTCCGGCGGGCGCCTGGCGGCGCCCCCGGCATTTTGCTGCAGCGCCGCATCTGAAAACCTTTCACACTTCCGGCGGCCAAAATGCGGTTTTTTGCCGGATGGTTTCTGATGCTTGGAGAGATAAGAAACCATCAGGCAAAAACAAAAAACGTTACATGCAGCGTTTTTTCCGGACGCCGCAATGTACATTTGTGCCGCATCCGGACAAAACCGCATGCAACGCATTGACATGCGGCGCCATCTGGCGCTAATGCATGTCAATGCGAAAAAAGCCGCATGCGGCGCATCAGATTTTCAGATGCGGCGCTGCGGCAAAATGCCGGGGGCGCCGCCAGGCGCCCGCCGGAAATGTGAAAGAGGCCTTAAAGAAAAAGATTGGCCAGAGGTCACAGTCTGTATATCAGCTCGGAATATTATAATATAATGTATTATATTTTTCCTTTCTATTGTTTTGCCTTATCCCTCTTTTTGTACCATATAAATTGTGGTTGTACTGTTTTTTCGGCAGAGCCAACCATCTAAAATGTATAGGAGCCTCTTGACTCTTTCTTGGAAGACGATGTTGAAATAAGGACTGGTTAGTTTAAATTGTAATGCCTATACCTTTGGCTCTCATTGAAAATAAGCTTCCGCCAGAAGTGTTTGGCAGCAGCTTTTTCTACTTTTTCCATTGAAAATATACACTGCTCAAAAAAATAAAGGGAACAGTTAAACAACAGACTATAACTCCAAGTAAATCAAACTTCTGTGAAATCAAACTGTCCACTTAGGAAGCAACACTGATTGACAATCAATTTCACATGCTGTTGTGCAAATGGAATAGACGGAATAGATGGAAATTATTGGCAATTATCAAGACACATTCAATAAAGGAGTGTTTCTGCAGGTGGAGACCACAGACCACATCTCAGTACCAATGCTTTCTGGCTGATGATTTGGTCACTTTTGAATGTTGGTTGTGCTTTCACACTCAAGAGCATGAGACGGACTCTACAACCCACACAAGTGGCTCAGGTAGTGCAGCTCATCTAGGATGGCACATCAATGCGAGCTGTGGCAAGAAGGTTTGCTGTGTCTGTCAGTGTTGTGTCCAAAGGCTGGAGTCGCTACCAGTAGACATGCCAGTACACCAGGAGACGTGGAGGGGGTCTTAGAAGGGCAACAACCCAGCAGCAGAACCGCTACCTCCACCTTTGTGCAAGGAGGAACAGAAGGAGCACTGCCAGAGCCCTGCAAAAAGACCTCCAGCAGGCCACAAATGTGCATGTGTCTGCACAAATGGTTAGAATCCGACTCCATGTGCTCACAGCCCAACACCATGCAGGATGCTTGGCATTTGCCATGGAACACCAGGATTGGCAAATTCACCACTAGCGCCCTGTGCTCTCTCTTCACATATGAAAGCAGGTTCACACTGAGCACATGTGACAGTTGTGACAGAGTCTGGAGACGCCGTGGAGAGCAATCTGCTGCCTGCAACATAATTCAGCATGACCAGTTTGGCAGTGGGTCAGTAATGGTGTGGGGTGGCATTTCTTTGGAGGGCCGCACAGCCCTCCATGTGCTCACCAGAGGTAGCCTGACTGCCATTAGGTACCAAGATGAGATCCTCAGACCCCTTGTGAGACCATACGCTGGTGCGGTTGGCCCTGGGTTCCTCCTAATGCAGAACAATGCCAGACCTCATGTGGCTGGAGTGTGTCAGCAGTTCCTGCAAGATGAAGGCATTGAAGCTATAGACTGGACCACCTGCTCCCCAGACCTCAATCCAGGAGGAGGTGTGATGGTGTGGGGGTGCTTTGCTGGTGACACTGTTGGGGATTTATTCAAAATTGAAGCCATACTGAACCATCATGGCTACCACAGCATCTTGCAGCAGCATGCTATTCCGTCCGGTTTGCGTTTAGTTGGACCATCATTTATTTTTCAACAGGGCAATGACCCCAAACACACCTCCAGGCTATGTAAGGGCTATTTGACCAAGAAGGAGAGTGTTGGGGTGCTATGCCAGATGACCTGGCCTCCACAGTCACCAGACCTGAACTCAATCGAGATGGTTTGGGGTGAGCTGGACCGCTCACCGCTTCAATTTTGAATAATCCCCAACAGTGTCACCAGCAAAGCACCCCCACATGATCACACCACCTCCTCCTGCTTCACGTGGGAACCAGCTGTAGAGTCCAACGTTCACCTTTCTGCGTGCAAGAGTAATCAAAGCAAAAGGTGGCTACTTTGAAGAACCTAGATATAAGACATATTTCAGTTGTTTCACACTTTTTTGTAAAGTGTATGTATTTCCACAGTGTAATTCAAGTTTGATGCCTTCAGTGTGACTCTACAATTTTCAAAGCAAAAGGTGGCTACTTTGAAGAACCTAGAATATAAGACATATTTTCAGTTGTTTCACACTTTTTTGTAAAGTGTAATGTATAATTCCACATGTGTTAATTCATAGTTTTGATGCCTTCAGTGTGACTCTACAATTTTCACAGTCATGAAAATACAGAAGAATCTTTGAATGAGAAGCTGTGTCCAAACTTTTGGTCTGTACTGTACCACCATAAGGAATCACTAGAATGCAGTGCTAATAAAGCTCCATACAAAGCTGAGCTGTAATGCAGTGGTGTAATTATTGAAGTCTTAGGAAAACTTCTGAGCAATTATGTGCTTAATGCCTAAATGGGAGATTATAGACTGAGAAACTAGAAGTTAGTATATCACAGATCATTCAGTCTCCGTGTCATCTCACAGAGAAGTGAAGCTTTTATTTTAACCTATGTACAACTGCCCGTACAGGTTGGCATACCTTCTTCCTTCTCAGACTGACCATTCTATGCACCAATTTATGGTATTTAGCATGCATAGCAAGTAGGTATGAAACCCTTAGACTTTAAAGCGAACCTGTCAGCAGTTTTGGCCGATATAAGATGCGGCCCCTGCCTTTCAGGCTTATTTTACAGCATTCTATAATGCTGTAGATAAGCCCCTGATCCGACCTGAAAGATAAGAAAAATAGCTTATTATACTCACCCGGGGGCGGTCCGGTCCGATGGGTGTCGCAGGCACGGGTCCGGCGCCTCCCATCTTCTTGCGATGCCGCCCTCCTGCTTGCTTCATGGCTTCCCGGCATCACGCTCCTGCGCAGGTGTACTTATCTGTCCCTGTTGAGGGCAGAGCAAAGTACTGCAGTGCGCAAGCACCGGGAAAGATCAGAGAGGCCCAGCGCCTGCGCACTGCAGGAATTTGCTCTGCCCTCAACAGGGCAGATAATTACACTTGCACCAGAGCGCAATGCCAGAGAGCCTTTGAAGCAAGCAGGAGGGCGGCATCGCAAGAAGATGGGAGGCGTCGGACCTGGACCTGTGACACCCATCGGACAGGACCGCCCCGAAGGTGAGTATAATAAAACTTATTTTTCTTATCTTTCATGTCGGATCGGGGGCTTATCTACAGCATTATAGAATGCTGTAGATAAGCCCTGAAAGGCAGTGGACGTTTCTTATATCGGCCAAAACTGCTGACAGGTTCCCTTTAATTACTGGCTGGCAGCTATTAACTCTTCAGAACCCTGAATTCTGGATATTTAGCTCTGTCATTTATTACTATGTTTGTTCCACCCTCTGGTGATGCCACTGGGATGCTTTGGTTCACGCTTAAGCCAATGTCATCTGAGTCTGTAAATAACCATGTACCAGAAATAGTGATGAATGAGGTAATGTGAAGGGAGGGACGTTAACTGTTGTAGATAATCTCAATGATTCTTCACCTGCCCATTTATAGATTATAGGATAGAGTATTTTTTCATGATTTTGCTTTAGACTGGAAAGACACCATGAAGGATTTAGCAGTGGAATTAGCTCACGCGTCAAGTAACACCTATATGAATTCTGGTGACAGTGAGTGCCTTCGGGAGTTTAGCTGTAATACAGATATTATACAATTAGTAGGTATTGTTAGTTGTCAGGAACTCATCATTGAACTTAGCCTATTTGTTAAGATGGACAATGGTGCTAGCTCTTCTACAAGGTGGTCCTAGAATTACGGACCAATCATGAGCTCTCATAGATTGCTTGTTCTACAGACTATTTCAACTAATTGGAACGTAAGAACAAATTTCAAGATGTCAAATGTTCCCATCCTGGACCCCTTTACATCACATGTCCCATCAGCATGTGGTTTCTGTGCTCTTGCCTTATGTGAAGACGAGTCTTGTTTTAAACCCAGCGACAGACACGTTTACACATGCATGTAGCAATTTCTCCTTGTCCTAAGTTTTAATTGGAAAATTGCTATGTTTAGTATTATGTAATTTAATAGTTTCGACATGTAGAGAATAGTGAATGCTTTCACTCTACTGGTGAGAACACAATCACAGTATTATGTGCAGGGGAAGGTAATGCAGGGTAGAGACTGAATATGTTTTACTGTCTCTATATACTGGCAGCTTGTTCAGTAATGACACCTGACAAAATATAAAATCAATAGGTGTAATCAACAAATTAATTACTGAAGAGGCAAATGCTTCAGTATTCATAAAAAAGCAAATTGTGTCCAGTAGGGAAATTTAGCCTGTCGAAGCACTGCATGTTTTCCTTTCATTCTTGGTTTCCTTAGACAATCTGAGTACACAATGACAAGTTGATTGACTTTACTTTAAAAATACGCACGATGTCGGCTAGAAAGGTGCTTAATAAATGCTAAAAAAATGAACCCATGCATTGCAATGTAGAAACAGCTTGCAGCTTATATGGTCAGTCTTTGGAGGTTCTTTAGAAGTGACCTGAATATTCTTCCACATGGAAGCCACTCACTAGTTTATATAAAAAAGTTAGCAGATGCATCCCGCCGGCAAAAACAATGCCGGAAGCGTGCAAAAAAATACCCAAAAGATGCTTCAAGATAAAAGTATGTCCTGAAGCATCTTCCTCTTGCGAAACTTGATGATTTCGCTGGCATCTAAATGGATCCTACTATGTGAATTTTTTGTTATAGTAATTGCATGCTTATACATTACGGCAGAATTGCTAAAGCAAACCAATTTTTTGACAGTGATGAAACAATAAAATTTTCACAATTTTTTTTAGAATCCCAAAGAAATGTAGGAGCAAATGCAATATTTTCAGTAGCCGCTACAATTTTATAGTTATTGGGGTCTGGAGCAAAATCAGTTGTCAACAGTGCTAAGGAATTGCACAAAGGTATTGCCACCCATCCAAAAAAGTTTGGTGAACCAAAATGACATAAATTGGAGTTTAATATTGTATGTTGTATAGTACTAGCAATTTGCAGTATACAGGTAACGTTCAGAGCACTGGTAGTTTTGACATCTTGAGCTGTAGTAAGAAGAGCTTTGCATATTAACCAACTTTTAAATTAAACATGCAAGCTCTGCCAATCCAAACATACATGTTTACGAGGAGGTGAGGAGATGACTCTAAGCAAAAACTTAAAGCACACAATCAACTTACTGTCGTCCAAACATCTACTGTGTGTGAGGATTCCCGACTTTCTCTGACAGGTGATCTTAGGGTTTTGAAGGAGCGGCCAATTTGAATTTATATACTGGGTCTCTGTATTCTTAGGAAAAATGGCTGCCAGATGTGTTTGGCAGTGGTTTATCACCAAACTCAATTGAAAACACATCAAGGTTCATTAGAGCAGAACATTCATATGTGTGGAGGCATCAGAAGACTTAGCTGTAGTGTTACATAAAGGTTCATTAGAGCAGAACATTCATATGTGTGGAGGCATCAGAAGACTTAGCTGTAGTGTTACATAAGGGTTCACTAGAGCAGAACATTCATATGTGTGGAGGCATCAGAAGACTTAGCTGTAGTGTTACATAAAGGTTCATTAGAGCAGAACATTCATATGTGTGGAGGCATCAGAAGACTTAGCTGTAGTGTTACATAAGGGTTCATTAGAGCAGAACATTCATATGTGTGGAGGCATCAGAAGACTTAGCTGTAGTGTTACATAAGGGTTCATTAGAGCAGAACATTCATATGTGTGGAGGCATCAGAAGACTTAGCTGTAGTGTTACATAAGGGTTCATTAGAGCAGAACATTCATATATGTGGAGGCATCAGAAGACTTAGCTGTAGTGTTGACCAAACAAGTGTATTGGGCACATTCCCAATATTAAAAATATGAGATCAATGACATACTGTATCTGTGATGTAAAGCAGCACAGTGGTGATGACAAATGGATTCATAGGGATTTTCTGTTTTCAGAGAACCACTCTTCCCAGGTGCAGTTTGTTAGAAAGAAACTAACAGGCAGGTGGTTGCGTCTTACCTACGTGTTGTGCCCGGCGCCATTCTGTGCTGGCAAAGAGCGGTCAGTGACTGCTCCTGTCAGCAGTACTGCCCTGTCAGCAGAGCAGCCTGGGAGAAGTAGTGCTGCTCTGTTAACAGAAAGCAGCTGTATCGCCAGCAGGAGCAGTCACTGACCGCTCTGTGCAGGCGGAGAACGTGCCGGCCGCAACAGACAGGTAGGTTGCAATTACCTGTCTGTTAGCACTTAGGCACATTTTTTTTTTACAAAGTCCTGGACATCTCCTTTAAGTTTTCATAATGTGTTATTGCTAGTGGAAGTTACAGGCGCTATATGGAAGCTAAACCGCAGTAATAACGGTGTGGTAGCTGAAAAATTCCTAGAGGCTCAACTACAACTTCTGGGTCTTCTTTCTGGGTCTTCAGTGGAAGCCCACCCTCTATTGAGTTACATACCCTAATATTGCTTTTGACAGAGGTCGTCCAGAGTTACCGACTATATGTAGGGTATCTCTCTTGGTGGTTCTTATTCGAATACTTTTCTGACAAACTCTTTCAAACTCTTATCCTCTCACGTCCAGTGTTGACGGCTTATCTCTGATCTCAGCTACGCTATGTACATTATGCAATGTGCATATAGATACGTGCAGACTATAGTCTGGAGTTTATTGTCCTCATTTGATACCTTGTTGTGCACATTATGGCGTGATCAGTAGATATTCAGAGCTGCAGCGTGGGCAAATTCTTCCATAAGCCATAATTCAATACTTTGTACATTCTGGACGTATTCTCTCTGTTCACTTGTATCACACCAGTTTACACCAAATCATTCTAGTTTTTCTGATGTCCTTAAAGTTTCTACCCACTATACACTGACAACGCAAACACGTACTTCAACAATACCTAGTCCGGCAATATGGCAATATTGTGAATTTTCTTATGCTTTATTGTCACAATTAATTCAATTTCCAGGAGTGAGCTAAAGTATACAAAGAATAGGGCAGCCTGCTCCATCTTTAAAGGGGGTGTGCAATCAAGACTATTGAAGTATAAATGCCATATAATGGTGACACAGAAAAGGACATTGGCTTCTTACTGCCCTCTATTGGCCATAAAACACAGAATAAAGTGACTTTTGCTTTGAAGAGTTCTAGACTGCTATATATTAAATGATCAGTCACCCATTGATTTTAATGAATGTCATTTGACCCCCAATAACAGCCTGGGGACTCCAGAAGTTATAGTTACCGGTACATAGGGAAAGTACTTTGTCCTGACTGGAAAACCAATTTTTAATTTTAGATTGCAGTTTATGGCAGTCTGTAATCTTCAAACTGTTTGACAAAAGCATGCCTATGTAATTAGTGAGGATCCGAGGTCTGTGAGCACCACTGAACCTGAGAATACGCTACATCTCCTTCACTGCTCTTCTCTGCATAGAGACAGCCTACTGACATCCTCTATGTTGTCACAGTCTTTTTTCAGGATTGATGGGTTCACATATGTTGAATTCAAGCCAAACATAATAATTATAGTGTTTTTGTTTTGCTTGGACCAACACTCCTCCTATTTGGCCCAGACGTTTTTAATTAGCAGGAGACTGCAAGAGGGGTTCCACCTATTTTTGCTCTCAGTTTACAGTCTGAGGTCTTGTGGAAGGTGAGTTTTTCAGCTCCTTTTACTTGGAGTTGGTGCTATGTGGCCATTGTTGCTGTGGTACTGTGCCTATAGTGTGTGGTGTGGCTTGCAGCGTCCGGCTTTGCCTTACAGCATGGGTTCCACCAGGTCTCTGTTTCTGCTGGTGCGCTATCGCTTGAGCAGTGGTCAGTGCATGGCTCCGCATCTTCAAATTTAGGGAACCACCAGGGTTGCCAATTTGACTTTTTATTTTTTCTGGATACTTATCAAAAAAAACATGGACAGTCAATGTTTTTATGGACACATTGGAAAACCATAAGAAATCATTATCATTCTAAGTGTATCCTCACCCATCCCTGTAGACTGTGAGCCCTTGCAGGCAGGGTCCTCTCTCCTTCTGTACTTGTGTGTGCCTTGTATTGCTCATGTTTACTGTACTTGTCTACTGTATTTGCCCCTCTTCACATGTAAGCGCCATGGAATAAATGGCGCTATAAAAATGTATTATAATAATAATAATAAGTGTTATGTCTACAGCCCACAATTCCAATATGAAGACATCAGATGTATTCACTGTAAACTGGAAAATGATGATAAATGCAGTCAAAACAACCTGTAGAAGTTCTTTCAGCTTCAAAAAAAAATCATGGACGGCTTACAACTTTTTTATGAACGGGAAAAAAGTGTCCTATTTTTATGGACTGCCTGGAATTTCTGGACTGTTGGCAACCCTGGAACCCACTGAGAGGTTCGCTGTGATGTGGGACTTCATACAGTCTGATCAGAATGTTCAACTAAGAAACTCATGTTCATTTTCATAAAAAAAAAATTTAGCCACAAAAGATCAATGTGATTTTTGGTTGTGCGGCCCATGTCTCGTTTCTACAGTTATAATATTATAGTGTATGCTAGCTATACACTCTCTTTAGCAGATGTAAAAACCTCTTTATTATTTCATGAAGATGTTAATCAGGAAAATTGACCAAAAACAGAGGTATGTATTTGAAAAAGATTTTCAAAGGATAATTTGCATTCAAAGAATCAATGTCAACTTAACAATCTTGAGATGCTTTATGGAAAACTGCTGTCATCTCATTGTACTTTTCATCTAGATCTTCACAAACCCTCTTGTAGATAACAAGCTAGCCCCTGGACTGATTGACAAGCATTAAGTGTGAAGGACACATAGGAGGATTGTATCAGGTCAGGGCAAGTTAATCAGAGATTTAAACTAAAGAAGTAAAATCCTGAAATCCTGACAAGCCACATAAAAAAACCTCATAAACATGATGTATAAATGGCCCTTGCTTACTACTAATAGTGTAAAGGAGTATAAAACCAGTGTACTATAGATATCAGGGAAAACCACATTGATCAAGAATACAATATCAGTCTAGTTCCATATTAGCTATGTGAAGGTATAATAGTATTATACCCTATGAGGGGGGCAGCATTAAACCCTATGAGGGGGCCAACATTATACCCTATGAGGGGGGTAGCATTATACTCTATGAGGGGGGCAGCATTGTATTTTATGGAGGGCTACATTATATTCTATGAGAGGGCTATATTCTATGAGATGGCTGCATTATATTCTATGAGGGGGCTGCATTATATTCTATGAGGGGGCTATATTCTATGAGATGGCTGCATTATATTCTATGAGGGGGCTGCATTATATTCTATGAGGGGGCTGCATTATACTATATGAGGGGGCTGCTTTATATTCTATGAGGGAGGCTACCCCAACTCCTGCTACATAATTAAGATTTGTACTACCTTATATTATACCCTGATATTAGCGTGTTTTACCGCACAATTGGTGGTCTTGTATTTATTTCTATGTAGCTACATAGTGGGCCCCATGAATGATTTTCTCTGGTGGGCCCAAGGTGTTCCAGTCCAACGCTGAATTTGCAGAAACTGAGAGAAATAAAGGCAATGGAAGTGACTAAAGGAGTGTGCCAGTTTAGGTGCAAAAATTTGGATTTATTCTCTACTAGTTAGAAAAAAACCTAGGTCCATCAAGTTCAACCTTTCTCCACCAATTATACTTATAATTATATTTTTTGTCACTAAATTATCTATATCTATGGAATAAGATATTGTACAAATTGTGAGGCAAATGTCCTAAGACGTCTCGTGACATAGCCCTCTTGTTACCGCTTGTTCCAGCACAGCCAACAACCATCGGCAAATCACAATAGAATATTAGAACAAAGGTTATACAACTATGGAGACGGCTGCAATCTATGACTAATTCAGTTTCCTCTTCTGCTGCTTTTGGAACATGATGCAGACTTCAGTGTCACAGTCATCAGATTGGAACATTGATAGATTTGCTATTTACGGGATGATATGATAATAAATGTGGCAAAGGAGTGGAATGTAAACAGTCTGCATCATCGGCATTCATCTGTCCGGAATTTATTAGGACTCCCAGAATTTAATGATGCTATGAAAGTGAAACTAGCTAGTTTATAATAATGGAGATGAAGTGAATGGAAATTAATGATAAAAGAGACAATATATTCTGACAATGTGTAATAACACAAATCATCTGATTCACGGTAATTGATAGTTATCACTTGGAGAGGACATAAACCTTATGATGGTATTTGAGCAAATTGGCTTTTCCGGTTTTATCGTGTGCCTGTAATTTTAGGTGACTGTTCAGTATAATCATTGTGTGTGACATGAGAAATAACACTATTTCTGGTCATTATACGTCCTGTATTCTGCATGTTTCAGCAGATTTCCCTCTGAAGCTTGAGTTGTAATTTTCAGTTGTCTCTCAGCTGGTGCATAGATTCCAACTGCTTTGATGTCTGTCATACTCAGAGACAAGAGAGATTCCTGATCTTCAATTAAAAGGAGGTGTCTTGTCCCCTTTCAGAAAATCTTTGTCCTCAGCTGCATTTTACTCAGTCTCCCCAAGTCCAGCGTTAAATCTCTGTCCGGCATTGGCTGTGACCCCGACGTCATGTCAGTGAACTCATTAGCTCTGCCAATGTAGATGGAACAACCCCTCAGCACCACTGATCTAACTGATTAGCTTCCTTGCTGTCAACGTGATGTCGGCACCACTGTCAATAGTGAACACCGGGAGCAACTCCAGGACCTCAGTGCTGGACCCAAGGATGGGGAATAAATGGCATCTTTTTTTTGTTGACAAGCTGCAGCTGGGGATGAAGATTTTCTCCAAATAGTCAGCTCCTTTAAGGATCTTTATGTCAATTAGGCTGCAGTAACATAGGCTATGTAGGTTGCCCTTGGAGTGATAGTGTAAGCAATTTTCAGCTTTTTGTAGTGTGTCAACCAGGTGTACAGTGCCAGCATTACATTCCAAGCAACCAACCAAGGACATTTATGCCATAGAGACAACCTATGTGGCTGCTATTGGCCTTTGGAGATTGCATTTTCTAATGAGAGTGTAAACCTGCATATGTTTTTTTCACCTTGGCCCATAAAAAAGGAATTTGACCAAAATATAATAGAAGCGGATGGGTACAGACAGTTGCGCAAATTATCCCATATAGGCAGCCATGTTTTTTTTTTTTTTGCTGTGATTCTCCCAGGACAAGAGATAAATGTCACGCTGTATAGCAGATATATATATGTGATGACAGTAATCTATATCAAAAGGGCAACATACTATATAACATGCGCATAGATATATGATAACATAGAATTACCTGACAGAATGTCCAGTGGGTCAATACGGAATTCGTTATACGCTGTCTCCGGCTAGAGGGTGACGGGGTCTATGCTGACCCTAAACTGGGGTCCTAACTAATCCCTCTACCTGGAGGTACTGTTAAAGGTACAGAGGTCCAGGCCACCAGCGTAAACCCTGTCTCCTATCAATCCCTGCCAACTGTAATCTAGTCCTAAGAAGGACCCTGATTACCACCAAAGGGAATGAACAGGTAACGGTTAATAAACAGAAAGACATACAAGAAAGACAAGAAATAACGTAAATAAAGTCTTACATACAACACTCACACACAGTAGGAACACCTAAGGTCTCAGAGATAAACTATAAGCTATAAGAGTAAAAACAACTGAGGAACTCTTAGCTTAAGTATTCTCAGAACCGATCCAGTCTGCTAGACTACATGAATGCTTTCACCGGCATCTAACAAGCAGACTGGCAGGTATATGAAGGAATCTAATTAGAACATAATCAAAAGCAGCCGGGCGAGGCTGGACCTAGTCTTAGCAAAGAGCTAGGTAAAATTAACTCCCTCATTACCAAACACAAAGAAACAGCAACTCAGCTGTGAGAAGTCAGAGTGTGTAATCGCGACGATCCTCGTGGCGATACACCCATGACAGTACCCCCCCTCTACGAGGGGCCTCCGGACCCTCAGGGCCAGGTCTGCCCGGGTGAGTTGTGTGAAAGGTCCGAACCAATCGATCTGCGTTAACATCAGACGCAGGGACCCACGTCCTCTCCTCAGGACCATACCCCCTCCAATGAACCAAGTACTGAAGGGATCGGCGACTGAGATGTGAGTCAATGATTTTCGACCCCTGAAATTCCACGTTATCATTGACCACCACTGAAGGAGGAGGTAGAGGTGACGGTATGACTGGTGCCACATACTTTTTAAGTAATGATTTGTGAAACACATTATGAATTTTAAACGTAGGAGGGAGGTCCAGACGAAATGCCACAGGATTAATTATGGAACTGATCCTGTACGGCCCGATGAATCTGGGACCCAACCTCCAGGAGGAAACTTTAAGTTTTATATTCCTGGTAGACAACCAAACCAGATCGTTCACCTTCAGATCTAGACCAGAAACTCTCCCCCTATCAGCCATCCGTTTGTAACGGTTCCCCGTAACCTTCAGTCTTAACCGATCTGGAACTATCAGTCTCCCTGGAAGTCCCACAGGGGCGTCCCCCTGAGCCCCGAATACCTCCCCCTCAAGCTCAGAGCATACAGCTGACACTACAACTCCCTCCTGAGGAATAGGAACCGGATCATCCGTCCTCCCGGCCCCTGGAAAGTACGAGATAAGGCATCAGGAAGCAACTTTATTGAGCAGTCATATGCGCGATGAGGAGGTAACTCTTTACATCCCTCCTCTGAGAACATCTCCCCAAAGTCCTCCAGAAAAGGAGACAAAGTCCTAGGCACAACCGCACCGATGACCGTGCTCATGCAGTTATTCCTGCAAAATTCACCCCACTGGCTTACCTTTCTGGATTGCCAATCAATCACTGGGTTATGTTTAGCCAACCAAGGAAGTCCCAACACATCTTTTAATTTGTCAGACAACCCTTGACAAAAGTATCTGTTGCCCATCTACGGAACTCAGAAGAATATTCCTCCGCTGGACGATTTCCTTGCCGTATTTTACGTAACTTTGTTTCAGCAAGGGAAACTCGATCCGGATCATCATATACCAGACCAGGGCAGTAAAAAATCGATCCACTGACTGGAGATCTGGGGAGCCTAGAGGAATAGAGAACGCCCAAGATTGAGGGTCCCCTTGTAAGAGCGAGATAACAATTCCCACCCTCTGCTCTTCACTCCCAGATGACCGAGGCCGCAGCCGAAAGTACAATTTACATGCCTCCCGGAAAGTAAAAAATTTGTCCCGCCCACCAGTGAACCTGTCCGGGAGAGCAACCTTAGGTTCAGATCTGGTTTGCTCCGGGGGGGACAAAACCTTGGACTTAATGTCTGCAAACTCCATGGACAACCCCTGCAACTGCCGGGCCAGCTGGGCTACTGGATCCATGACAGCTGGGGAGATCCTTAGTATGGGCCGGTGAAAATGTCACGCTGTATAGCAGATATATATATGTGATGACAGTAATCTATATCAAAAGGGCAACATACTATATAACATGCGCATAGATATATGATAAACATAGAATTACCTGACAGAATGTCC